>CM039677.1:235339835-235939835 GCA_022496015.1 Hordeum marinum
GATCCAACCCACCCTAAACCATTTCCTATATAAAATCACCCCATGAAAAGCGACCTCACTTTCTAGGGTTTCCCCTTGCCAAAATTGAAGCCACCCCCTCAAAAACCCTACCTTCTAGCCCCGCCTCCTCCAAATCCTGTAACCCTAGCCACCCACTCAGATCTGGCCCCTTAGATCTTGATCTATGGGCTCAAAATCACCCAAAAACCCACCCAGAACAATGTTCGCTGCCAACCCGGACATGTCCGGGCGACCATAGAGCCCCGAGCTCCACCGAAGCCCGTAGCCGCCAAGGACGAGCCGGTCGAGCTGCTACCGGCCGCGTCTCCTCTCTCCTCGCCATGTCGCTCGCCGGCCGACCCGATCCAGGTCACCCCTTGCCTCGTCTTTCTTCTCTCATTCTCAACTCTAATCTCTCTCCCTCCTTTCATTTTCTCCACGAGATTTTGTCCCCGTCGCGATCGAAGAGCTCCACACATCAGATCCCCGCCCCCGCACGACCTCCTCACCTCGCCACGTGGAGCTCCAGCCACCGACGCCATGGACTCATGTTCCAGGAGCACAGGGCAATAGGGACGAGCGCCCCAGCGCCAGTGCCATGCTGGGCCTCCTATGCCCGATCCAGCCAGCCCAGATCTGCCCGCTCATGTTGACCGCCATGTCAAGACAGGTCGACCCAGCATCCCAAGGCCCAGCAGCCTCCCATTGACCGGGCCCGAGCCGCTTGCCCTGTGGGCCTCCTCACCGACCGGCCCAAAGCCAGCTGGTGAGTGGCATGTGCTATCCGCCGCATGTGAGTGCAATCTATTATATTGCGCTCGATCTATTTCGGGCCCTGTACCAGATTTGGCCCAATTAATTTTTCATGTGCTATGAATTTGTCTATTTACCTAGGAAATTACAGATTTGCAGAATAGTCCCGCATGTTCACCCATTTAATAACTCACCAACCGTGCATCCTATGTAAAAACTTTATACATGTAAAATGTGTAGAATTTTATGTACTTTCACAATAACCAACTTTCACATGTGTTTAAAATGTTTAAACTTGTTGTTTGTTTAACTTTTCATAAATGCCATGTGAAATGATTTATTTCATAACTATTTAACCATAGCTCCGGTTAAAATGTTCCACATATGTAACTTGAGTAGAAAACATGTATAATCTCATGGCACACTTTATTTTGGTGTTAACAAATATAAAATATGCTAAGGACACATCTGTAACAAACTTAAAATATGCATATGGGGTAATTTTGGAAATGCTATATGTTGCTTCCGACCTCATTTAAAATGACTAGATAATGTAGTTGTTGATGCTGAGATTTATTTTTTTGTATGTATGGTCCCCTTCTCCTTTTAAAATTGATTTAATTCCATATTCACCTTATGCCATAACCACCCATGTTAAACAACATTTAATATTGATAAATATCTAAACAAGAGTGAACTAAATGATTTGAACGTGGAATTTCGTCAATATGCAACTCATTACATATTGAAATTCACTTAATGTGTAGTAGTTAATTGTTGTGCTTGCCATGCCTTGCGTATTAAACCGGACATGCATCATATTTGCTTGCGCATCATGCCATGTATATGTTCTGGTGTTTGTCATGTGTTGATTGTTTGTTTCTGGATTGCTTCTTCTCGATAGAGTTCCCTAAGCGTTTGGAGTGTGAGGATTCGTTTGATTATGCCCCGTCCGTCTACTTCCCGGATTCGTTCTTCTTCCAAGCGGGATCTCAGGCAAGATGACCATTTCCTTAGATACCACTACTATCATTGCTATGCTAGTTGTCTCACTTCTATCGTTATGTCTCATTACCTACCACTTGTATGTTAAGCCTCCCAACATTGCCAAGATAAGCCTCTAACCCCTCCACATCTCAGTAAGCCTTTGTTTGGCTATGTTACCGCTTGCTCAGCCTTCTTATAGCATTTCTAGCTACAGGTGCAATTGATTCCATGTGACAACATTGATATTTTATTATATCACAATATTATTGCTATTTTATTTAATGCACCTATACACTTGGTAAATGGTGGAAGTCTTGGCCTTTTTCTCGGTGTTTTGTTCCACTTCTGCTGCCCTGGTTACTCGTGTCCAGGTGTTATGTTCCATATTGGGCGCTCTAAACATGCTCGGGGTTGTTATGGGGACCCTCTTGATTTTCGTTTTGGGATAAAACTCATTTGGCAAGGCCCAACATTGGTACTACATTTTCCAAATAACTAATAAAATTGCATAGGGACTTTTCGGACCATGTGACTTAATCAACAACGCAGGCCAATGCTCCTCATGACTGTTGGACCAACCCAGAGCAGCTTATTAACGCCGCTCGGGGAAACTCGGCGATCGGCATAGTAACCATCACTCATCCGTCGTGTCCTGAGAACGAGATATATGGACCCTATCGGATTCGTCGACACATCGGGCGGTCTTGCTGGACTTGTTTTACGTTTCTCGAATGTCTTGTGCAAGGGATTCCGAGGATACTTTGAGCTATGTAAGGTTGAGGTTTCCCAACAGAATTTCCAAGTAGATCACGGGTTTTTCTGTGGTCAAGGTTATTCGACGCAGCATGTGGTTAGTTTGTGATGGACGAGTTGGAGCACCCCTGCATGGTTAAATGTTTTTGAGAAGCCATGCTCTCGGTTACTTGGCAACTTGGAAACTTTGTTTAACACCCGTTCATAGCAAACTTGAAGTGAACACAACTTTGTGTGTAACGTGACTGTCTCTTCTTGCGAGTTCTGCATCCAAGAGAGAACACTATGGGGTTATGTTTGACGTAAGGAGGTGTTCCGAATCACTTAGAAATCATTACTAGTTCACGTCCATTATGCCTAGAACACCCACCTTAATTTATGTATTCGTAAGTTATCCACCCAAATAAATACTTAGTGCTTGCTACAGCCTCACCACTTAACAGGCAGTCGTTAGTATCTAGGTGACATTAGAGTTTTGTGGTGTGTTTAGTCGGTCAGTTGTAAGTCCCGTATTGACAGGCAGTCGTTAGTAGTGCTTTGTGAATCAGGGTTTTAGACGTCGCATTTGTAGGTCCTCCGTTTCAGATAGACACTCTTTCACGAACTCGGTTCTTTGTGTAGGATGGATTCAGATCCTATGAAGGAGGCTCAACGTGTAGCAGGAGAAGAGGATGAGCAGAACATGGTGGTTGTCAATGGCAGAGCCATTGTTGCTGCTAGTTGCATTGATCTAGTGCCTGTGACGTCGGTTGTAGGAAGCAGTGAGGATGGCCAGAACAAGGATGTAGAAGATGGCATCGAGGAAATTCCTATTGAAAGGTATTGTAGGTTTATGCAGTGTGTACGGTTCTTTTCATGTACGTATGTGTATTGTATGTAGTAATAATGGTGTTTTATGTTTTTAGGGAGGTGGTTGATAATGAAGTTGTCGACGCTCCCGTTCCTGCGTGTTTTTATCAACCACCGGTAATAGTGCCGAAACTAGGTCAGCAATACAAAGAAGATGTAGACGGATTTGCGTTTTATAATCTGTATGCTAGATTCTTCAGTTTCGGGATCAGCCGTTCAAATCGTAGGGAGAGGAAGGGAGGGGTAAAAAACATGCAAGAGTTCTACTACGTACGTCAGGTATGTGTTTTGGTAGTTGTACTACTTGTTTGCGGAGTGTCATTTGCACTAGTTATTGATTTGCATGTACCATTCATGAACAGGGGAGAGACATAAAGGTGCAAAAGCACCAACAAGGATTGGATGTATAGCTATGATTAGAATTAATCGATCGTCAGAGAGGCAACAATGGATCGTGACAAATTTTATCGGCGTTGATAACCTCCCATTGGACAAAATAAAGTAAGCCTTACTAAGCAATATAGGTCGCACAACTATATAGACGACGACACAAAGAGTATCGTTCAAGGTATGGTAGATAATGGCATGGCTCCCACAGGCATGTATGGATTGGTTTTAGGAATGCACGGAGGCCCTAGTATATCACCTTTTAGTAGAAGGGAAATGAACAGATTAGCCTTCTATAAAAGAAGGGATGAGTGTGGGGATGATGTTCAGAAAACAATTGATTACTTCAAAGAGCTGCAGGCTCGTAGCGAGTACTTCTACCACTAGTAGAAAACATGGCATTAGTCCCAGTTGGGAAGGGCCTTTACTAGTCGGGACTAAAGGCCCCCAGCCTTTAGTCCCAGTTGGCCATGACCCGGGACTAAATCCCTGCCATGTGGTCGGCAGCGTGCGTCATGGGATGGGGACCTTTAGTGCCGTTTGGTGACATCAACCGGGGCTAAAGATTTAGGGGTTTCGGGGTTTAGGTATTTTGGTTTTATTGTTTATTCTTCATTTTCATTTTTTGTTTTCCATTTATTTCTTTTTCATTTCAAACATATTTTATGCTACTACATACTCACACCTTATGCATATATAATAGAATTTCTCGTAGAAGCAAACATGTCATAGAATTTCTCGGACGACCACATGCATACATATATATATATGTATAATTTGGTATATACAATTTCTCCTACAATTTGCATATCATTACATGCAGGCATTAGGTGAAATGGTATTCTCCGTCAAGAGATATGACCTACTCAAGAAAAAATCCCGCAATTTCCTCTTGAATTGCTCATATGCTGTCCATTGGTAGGAGTTGATCCCCCATCCGCGTCATCTATATATAAAGAAGGAGATCAATAGGAATATGCATGTTAGTTGTGTGTGTATGTATTAGATCATGATAAAAAAATATGAATGATATTTACATACCCAAAGATATCTTGCAGTTTTGCTCCTTTCGGTCATAAACCGAATGTTCTCGCAAACATAATATGCACATAAATTAGGCCCCGGTGCGTGCCTCATGCACTTTACGAGAATAGAATTCAATCAGATAAAATGTTTCCAAACCCTACTCGACAAACAAAATGAATAAAGGAGTTATTAATTACTTGATATCAGGAAATGAGCTAATAAATAAGTCGACATAGTGCATCAATTATTGAAATTACCTTTCGAGCAACGAATACAAGCTTATGTATTATTCAGGGTCTTTACTTAGCGAGTCCAGTACTTCAACAGTTCTAGCGTCAACTCTAATGATTAGCAGGATCCAGTGGAAGCTGCGCACATGATTTGTATAAGAGGGCATGCATAACTCATCAACTACACTTAACATTGAGTATATATAAGAAAAGATAGAATTTGTAGTAGAAGACAGTAACACTCACTAGAAGTTCCATTCTGGTTTGGTATTTAGGGCCTTCAAAAACTTTAGAAGCATTTTCTTTGTGTCTCTAGGGTGGCTACTTAACACTTCTTCATTAATGGTATTTGGGGTCAATGAACCCAATGCCATAGAGTCTAACTCTTATCAATTAAAAAAAATCTTCATTTTGCATAATGCCACACAAAAGAATATAGTGAGTATAACTACAGGCAATGAACTGAGCTAGGGACTTAATTACAGAAAGAAATCACTTATAGACAATAGCAACTGACAATAGATTTGTTGAGTGCGTCTTGATTGAATAACTAGAAAAATTCCTAATTTTCAATCCACAAATCTTTTTCATGGATGTAATGCTCTTTCTTGACTTTCACCATGAGGCTCTGTCGCCTGACCTTTCCTTCTCTCTTTTACCAGTCATGCAAGTTGTGCATTTGGGTCGGTGGAAGCTTCCCCTCGTTAGGACTGACCAGAGGGTTCCTAGGGACATATTTCCATGCTAGTTCCTTCGGATCCATCGGTGGAAATTTCTCAATCTCTAGGAGTTGTTCTACAGTGACACCGAGCAATCTAGCATTCTCTCTATCAGTGTTGGTTATTACCACGTTATTAGTACTCACCTTGAGCGGGCTGATCGATTAGACTTCTTGTTCTCCGAGCTAGGGAACACTTTTCCCACATTTACTACTACCGCTCGACTTCTGTCTTTTTTTGGGATTGATAAGACTTGGCAATATAGCGTTCATAGTCTGATAATGGCCTTTTCTCCGTTGGATTAGCTGCATCCAGAAAGTGTTGTACGACATTCTAAGGTACTTTCTCCTTTTTTGGCGGGGGCAGTTTTAGTCCAAAATGGGCCTGCAAATCGGCAGCCATTTTGTTCATCGATTTCCTCATCAGTATTCTTGTAAGCTAACTTCTTTTTGGCAGGAGGCTTGGGTTCCTTCTTTGGTGCTCTCCTACACTTTGGACTCGGCGGAGATTGATATCGCATACTTGCGCTAGGCTCCATCTCGGGGTGGGATGGATTCGGCTCGCACGGTGGAGATCGATATGGCAGACTCATCCTACGCTCTGTCTCGGGGAGGATTGGAGTCTGCTTACACGACGGACTTGGAGGAGGAGGCGGTGGCCTTGGTACCAAGTTTGGAAACACGATCATTCCTTTTTCCACACAATGATACCATGCATGGCTTCTCCCAACATATTCTCCCCTTGACCTCCATGGTAGTCAAGATCTAGTGATTCACATCCTGACAAAACTGCATCCACCCCAACACGAGCATAGAAAGGTGGAATCGGATTGCTATGGAGGAGTGCTTCGGGTGCATTCGGTAAAGCAAAGCCATGTGCCACCTTCATGCATATGTTCTTGACTTTCATGTGTAGCTCACAAGGTGTCAACTCTAGGATATCATCCACGGGGTAGCGAGCGAACAGTGCATCATCGGTCGGGACCCCCAAGGAACCCACGTTGATTTTCGGCATAGATGATGGAATTGTGCCATCCACTGCTAGATCTGGTTGCTTCTGCTGCTGAGACGCGCCTTGCTGGCTAAGTTTGTTGATTTTCTCCTACTGCTTGTTATATTTGCGTTCCGACTCCTGAATTCGATCTACTTCATGCTTCTTCTTTCTGTCACGACTTATATATCTGTCATTCCAATTCGCAAAACCCAGAAGCCACGGAACCATGCCTTTGCCTCGTGTTCGTCCTGGGTGTTCAGGATTCTTGACGGCGTGTGAAAGCTCGTCATTCTCTCTCTCGGGCTGGTACACACCCGCTCGAGCTTCTTCTATTGCTTTAAGTAACTTGTATGTGGCTTCTTCAAGACTTGTCTGTTCAAGAACTTCCCATATATTTGGGTCCAACTTTCCCCCATGTGCATAAAAACCAAGTCCTGCAGCTCTCGGGCCAAGTCTCTGTTTGTGGAGTGACCCCTACAGCCTTCATGTTTATCTTGGATTCATCCCACTTAGGCAACCCAGACTTGTAGCCACCTGGCCCCAGGCAATGGTGCCACTTTTTTTTGTTGGCATTTATTTGTTGGAAATATGCCCTAGAGGCAATATTAATTATTTATTATCATATTTCCTTGATAATCGTTTATTATCCATGCTAGAATTGTATTGATCGGAATCTCAGATACATGTGCGGATACATAGACAACACCATGTCCCTAGTATGCCTATAATAGACTAGCTCGTTGATTAAACATTGGTCAAGGTTTCCTAGCCATGGACACGAGATATCATTCGATAACGGGATCACATCATTAGGAGAATAATGTGATCGACAAGACCCAAACTATAAACATAGCATATGATCGTTTTAGTTTATTGCTATAGTTTTCTGCATGTCAAGTATCTGTTCCTATGACCATGAGATCATGAAACTCACTGACACTGAAGGAATACCTTGTGTGTATCAAACGCCACCACGTAACTGGGTCATTATAAAGATGCTCTATAGGTATCTCCGAGGCTGTCTGTTGAGTGGGCATGGATCAAGACTGGGATTTGTTACTCCGTGTGACAGAGAGGTATCTCAGGGCCCACACGGTAATACAACATCATAATGAGCCTTGCAAGCAAAATGACTAAAGAGTTAGCCACAGGATCTTGTATTACAGAACGATTAAAGAGACTTGACGGTAACGAGATTGAACTAGGTATGGAGATACCGACGACCAAATCTCGGGCAAGTAATATACCTAAGAACAAAGGGAACATCATACGGGATTAACTGAATCCTTGACATAGAGGTTCAACCGATAAAGATCTACATAGAACATGTAGGAACCAATATGGGCATCCAGGTTCCGCTATTGGTTATTGAGCGTAGAGGTGTCTTGGTCATGTCTACGTAGTTCTCGAACCCACAGGGTATGCACACTTAAGGTTCGGTGACATTTCGGTAGTATTTAGTTATGTATGTTGGCGACTGAAGGTTGGTCAGAGTCCCGAATGAGATCATCCCGGACATCACGAGGAGCTCTAGAATGGTCCGGAGGTAAATATTGGTATATAGGAACTCCTGTTTTGGTCATCGGAAAAAGTTCGTGTGTCACCGGTAGTGTACCGGGGGAGCCGGGAGGGTTCAGGGGGTCCATCGGAAGAGGGCCACCGACTCCGAGGGCCACATGCGCCTTAGAGGTGGTGCACCAGACCTTAGTGGGCTGGGCAAGCCAGCCCCTAAGGGCCCATGCGAAGAGGAGAAAGGAGGGCCAAGTGGGGAGTCCTTCGAGGACTCCACCTCCCTTGTGGGAGGAGGAATCCTGGATGTGTGGGGGGGGAATCAACCCCCTTGGTTCGGCAAAATCCCCCTTGGTGGAGGGTTTGAGGCAGCCTCCTCTCCTCCCTTCCTATTATATATACTAGAGGTTTTTGAGGGAAGCCCAACCCTAAGAAAGCCACGTGTTGCCCTCTCTCCCTCCAGATCAGATTCTACTCTAGATTAGTTCGGCCGAGCTCGGCAAATCCTTGTCGGATTAGTTCACCACCGCCACCACCATGCCATTGTGCTATAGGAGAACTCATCTAACTCACCGCTCCCTCTTGCTGGATCAAGAAGGCAAAGATCGTCATGATGATGTACGTGTGCTAAATGCGGGGGTGCCGTCCGTTCGGCTCTAGATCGGAAGGACAGTGATTGGATCACGGGACGGTTCGTGATTGGATCGCAGGACGGATTGTGATCGTAACGCGAGACAGCTTGTGATTTGGATCACGATGTTTGACTACATCAACCGTGTTTCTTAACGCTTCCCGCTTAGTGAGCTACAAGGGTATGTAGATCGACTCTCCCTCTCGTGGATGCTCATCACAATGGATAGATCTTGCGTGTGCATAGGATTTTTTTGTTTCCCATGCGATGTTCCCCAACATTATCTTGTTTATTCCCGACCATTCCTTAGCTGCTTGTGATTCCTTGAACTTCACAAATCTGACCCAGTCATCTTGTAACTTCACCCATTGAATTCTAGAGTCTTCTTTGTGTCTTTCACGTAAATCTTTTATTCCAAGACTGGAATTGTGTGGCCATCTTCTTAAGAGCACACTTGTTGAATTTCTCCCGTTGGACATCTATGAGACCCTCTAGTAGGGTCAAATGTTTCATGAGCGCCTCCCAAAGCAGATTTTTTGCTCTTTCGCTGACAAAAGAAACTTTGGGATATTTTGGTTGATTCCATCCTTGAAGGGAGATCGGGATTTGGTCCCTAATGATAACTCCACATTGACGTATAAATTTGTCCGCATTCTGTTCAGAAGCAATTGGTTCGCCATCTGCTCTGATTTGATCGATGTTGTACATTACGCCTTCTTTCAACTTTTTTGCCAGTCCATGTTTAACCCTTGTAGAAGATTTTCTCGATCCGGAGGGCTAAAAGAAGAAATATTTGTTAATATATACAAATCAATCAATACATCTAATGATCACTAGAGGGCAAATTAATACCTCATGGGATGGTTTTAAATGGACAAAAATTTCTTCACCATCGTCATTGTCAGCTGGTTCTCCTACGTCTCTTGGTTGTTCTTCCTGAATTCCCTCACTGGATGGGTTAAGGTATTCTAAGAAATCAAGAAGGAGCATCAAGTGTTGATGGTTAGTAAAACCACCAGTTTCAAGAAGGGCAAGAGCAAGAAGGGAAAAACTTCAAGAATGGCAAGCCAGTGGCCGCTCTAGTGAAGAAACCCAAGGTTGAACCCAAACCCGAGACTAAGTGCTTCAATTATGAGGAGAACAGTCGTTGAAGAGGAACAACCCTAGATACTTGGTAGATAAGAAGGCTGGCATTGTCAACAGAAGTATATTTCATATACGTGTTATTGATGTGTACCTTACTAGTACTCCTAGTAGCACATGGGTATTAGATACTGGTTTGGTTTCTAAAAGTTAATAACTCGGAATAAAAACTACAGAATAAACGGAGGCTAGCTAAGGGTGAGGTGACGATGATTGTTAGAAGTGTTTCCAAGGTTGATGTGATCACCATCGCACACTCTCTCTACCTTCGGGATTAGTGATGAACCTAAATAAATTTTATTTGGTGTTTGCATTGAGCATGAATGTGATTAGATTGTGTTTATTGCAATACAGTTATTCATTTAAGTTAGAGAATAACGGTTATTTTGTTTACATGAATAATACCTTCAATGGTCATGCACCCAATGAGAATGGTTAATTGAATCTCAATCCTAGTAATACACATGTTCATAATATTGATGCCAAAAGATGCAAAGTTAATAATGATAGTACCACATACTTGTCGCACTACCGCTAAAGGTCATATAGGTGTAAAACACATGAAGAAACTCCATGTTGATGGATCTATGGACTCACTCGATTTTGAATCGGTCGAGACATGCGGACCATGCCTCTTGGGCAAGATGACTAAGACCCCAATTTCTGGTATGATGGAGCGGCAAAAGTGACTTGTTGGAAATGATGCATGTTGATGTATGCAGTCCAATGAGTGTTGTAGCATGCGGTGGATATCGTTATTTTCCTACCTTCACTGATGATTTAAGTAGATATTGTATATTGACTTAATGAAATACAAGTATGATTCGTTTGAAAAGTTCAAGCACATTCAGAGTGAAGTTTGAGATCATCATGACAAGAAGATAAAATGTCTATGATATGATCGTGTAGGTGAATATCTTAGTTATGAGTTTGGTATACAACTTAAGACAATGTGGGAGTTGTTTCACAACTCATGCCACCTGGAACACCATAGTGTGATGGTGTGTCTGAATGTTGTAGTCATGATCTATTGGATATGGTGCGTATTATGATGTCTCTTATCGTTTTGCCACTATCGTTTTGACGTTATGCATTAGAGACAACTATATTCACTTTAAATAGGGCACCATCTAAATCAATTGTGATGACACTGTATGAATTATGGTTTGATAGAAACCTAAGTTGTTACCTCTCAGAGTTTGGGACACCTACTGGAATCAGACAATTTGCCGTCTGCCACCTCTTTCTCGTCTGCTAGCAGACGGCAAAGACTGTCTTTGCCATAAGCTAGCACAAAGCAGACGGCAAAGAGCTAGCAAACGGCAAAGCGGGGCTTTGCCATCAGCCAGCTCTTTGTCGTCTGCTAGCGGACGACAAAGATTCTTTGTCGTCAGCAAGCGGACGGCAAAGAGGTGGGTGGGGTCCAGTTGACGGCACTACTGTAACAGCCCACCACCCCACCTCTTTGCCGCCGCTAGCGGACGGAAAAGAGATGGATACCTAACCCGCTAACGGCGCACCCGCACGCCTCTCATCTCTCTGCCCCGACCCATCTCCCCAGCCCCCACCCCCCACCGCGCTCCCACGTCGGCCGCCGCCCCGCCCCCGTGCTCCCGGCTGCCGTTGTGCCCCCGTCGCGCCCCCGCCGCCAGCCCCCATCGCGCCCCCGCCGCCGGCCGCCACCCGCGCCCCCACCCTCGTCGCCCTCGCCCACTGCCGGCCCCCGTCGCGCCCACACCACCCCTCACCCCCGCCGCCAATGCCCACCACTGCCCGGACGCCTCCCCGCCCGTCCCGCCTTCTCCCTGTCCCCTCCTGACCCTCCCGCCGCCCGTACCTGCCAAATCCTCCCTCCACCTCTCCACCACCCTCACCGTCGGCTGAGAGAAGCGCCACCCGTCTCCACTCCCCGACGAGTGACCGACGACCACCTTCCCCAACGGCAGCACCAGCCATATCCGCCTTCGCCGCCCACCAGCAGCTCCCGCAGCCTCCGCCCCCGACGACCAGAAAGAAGCAAAGGTAAGGATGGAAACAGCGAATCTCCGCCTAACCCCTTTCAATTCTCGGCGTCACACGATTATTTTGTGTGCGCATCTCCATCATGATGCAGTTTTTATACCCTGATGTGTATCTCCATCATGACTTGAGCTGGTAGAATTTCGCAGAGTAGCATTTGGGGCTACTGTAGGGAGAAAAATAGTCTGTGTGGAGCAGTGGAGGAAACTGCATGCATTTTTTTATGATACGAGTCCAAAGGTTTTATATGTATGCATGATGCTTGTTCATGAGCTAGACTGCATTAGCATAAGAAGCGCCGACTATTTTCACCGCCCCCACCCCCACCACCCGCGCCCCCCACCCCCGCCGCCCGCCCTCACCGCCCGTTAGTTAGTTGTAGTTAATTAGTTTAGTTAGTTAGTTGTAGTTAATAGTTTAGTTTAGTTAGTAATTTTGTAATGTAGTTAGGTTAATTAGTTGTAGTTAGTTAGAAGAAGAGAGAAGAAGAAGAGGAGGAGGAGAAGGGGATGAAGAAGAAGAAGAAGAAGAGGAAGGAGAAGAAGAAAAACAAGAATAAAAGGAGGAGGAGGAGGAGGAGAAAAGAAGAAAAAGAAGAAGGAGAATAAGAAGAAGAGGAGGAGGAGGAGGGGTGCGTCGGCGCCGACGTAAAAGGGTCGAGGATCGTCGACACGACACCACTGACACCCCAACCCCTGACACGACACCCCGACACCACGACACGGCACCCCGGACCCCGACATGACACCCCCCACACCCCGACCCCGACACGGCATCCCCGACACCCTGACCCCGACACGACACCCCCGACACCCCGACCTTGACACGGCATCCCCGACACCCCGACCCCGACACGACACCCCCGACACCCCGACCTCGACACGGCACCCCCGACACCCCGACCCCGACACGACACCCCCTACACCCTGACCCCGACACGACACCCCGACACGGCACCCCCGACCACGACACAGCACCCCAACACCCGACACGACACCCCTGACACCCCGACCCCGACACGACACCCGACGCCGACCCCGACCCCGACAACCCGACACGACACCCTGACACCCAGACACGGCACCCCGCCCCGACACCCCGAGACCCCGACACAGCACCCCGGCCCCAACAACCCGAGACGGCACCCCCGACCACGACACAACACCCCGACCCCGACACGACACCCCCGACACCCCGACCCCGACACGACACCCCCGACACCCCGACCCCGACACGACACCCTGACACCCCGACACGGCACCCCCGACCATGACACAGCACTCCGACCCCCACACGACACCCCTGACACCCCGACCCCGACACGACATGGGTCATATACTTGAGAATTATGAGTTAGTTCATATACTTTTCGATTTTGTTATACAGACCATCATATTTATGTTGATCAGGTGGATTTAAATGTGCAGTTGTTTCATCGTTTCGAGGGTCTGGTGTTCGACGACCTCCCCATGCGTTCGACGAGCTCCGCCCCTACATTCGTGGGTGAGCACAGATGACATCTCCTTCTGCACCCTTCATTTCCTCTGTTCCGGTCTTCGTGCCGATGAAAATTGCTAGCTATAGGTGTCTTCAATCATCAGTATGCGTGACCACTATGCGTCTCCCGTTCGAAAGGGTTACATCTATAAATATGCATTCATTAGCATATTTATAACCGTGATTCTTTCGAATTGTCCAACGTTATCCATGGACAACCCGAGTATGTGTAGATTGGGTTCGTTTTCCCATATGCTCCGCTCCGGATCCGATGCAAAATTTCGTCAGTGCCTCCCTATTGTTCTCCGGGTACACATCCTCTCTGCTTATTGCCGAGACGTGTATCAGGAGAACAGCGGGGAGGTGCTGCCGAAATTGTGCATCCGATCAGGAGTGGAGCATGGGAAAACGAACTCAATCTACACATACTCGGGTGGGATTAGGACCTATCTTTACGTACTAGCATCTAGGTTGCATCGACGTAATAAAACTGACAAACTCTATTAACTGATGAATATGGTTTGCTGAATTATGTATATATTTTCTATGTGTGCAGTAGCTAGGCAGGATGAGTGGTCGTGGGTGGATGTACACCGGTCACACTAGTCAGAAAGACATGACCCATGAATGGTTAACAAAAACCAAGGAGTTTGTGAGAGTCGCATTTGCAAATGGACAAAAAACAACCTGGTGCCCTTGTGTCGATTGCGACAACTGTAAATAGAAGTCAGAGTTTGAAATGAACAAACACCTGCAGAAGTGGGGTTTTATGCCAAATTATACGGTGTGGAAATTTCATGGTGAGTCTACCCAACGTGCCAGAACTGAGGTGGTTCATCATTGCACCGACGAGCATGGTAACGGGATCGAAGACATGGTGCAAGACTTTGATGATGCTTGGGATTCAGACAATGAGATGGGGGAATCTGAAAGGCCTTTTATGAAATGTTGGAGTCTTCAAAACGTCCTCTCCACGAGCACACTGAGCTTTGTCAGTTGGATGTCATCGCGCAAGTAATGGCTCTAAAGGCTCAGTTCAACCTGGGCAGAGAATGCTACGACGCGATGATGACGATATTTGGACGCTTTCTACCCAAAGGCCATGTATTGCCACCAAACCTATACCATTCGGACAAAATCCTACGTGCGCTTAAGATGCCCTATGAGAAGATAGATGCGTGTGAGAATGGATGTGCCTTATTTAGGCTTGAGTATGCGGGCTTGAACTATTTCCCCATTTGCAATCCTCCAGGTATGTTCTGGTAGACAACGGTATGGGTGAGAAGAGTCAGACCAAAATCCCCATTAATGTTCTTCAGTATCTTCCAATCATACCAAGACTTCAATGGCTTTTCATGGTCGAAGAGACGGCTAGACAGATGACGTTTCATAAATTGGGCAAAAGAACAGAACTGGATGCAGATGGGAATCCGATGTTGGGACAAACTTCAAACGGTTTTGCATGGAAGCACTTCGATGCATTACATAAGGATAAAGCGGCAGATCCAAGGCATCGTCGAGTTGCCATCAGCACGGATGGGTTCAATGTCTATGGTATGACAGCAGCACAATACAGTTGTTGGCCTGTATTTGTCATTCCACTCAATCTCCCCCCGAAGAAATTATGAAAAGAAAGAACATTTTCCTGACGTTGATAATTCCAGGGCCCAAATATCCTAGAAAGAATATGAATGTGTACATGCAACCGCTTAAGGATGAATTGCAAGAAGCCTGGGATAATGCGATCAAGACATACGACGCCGCTACAAAAAAAGAACTTCAAAATGCATGTGTGGTACATGTACTCGATGCACGACTTGCTGGCGTATGCGCTATTCGTTGGCTCATGTGTGCATGGAAGGTTTCCGTGCCCCACATGGAAGGCAGCTCTTCAGTTCCATTGGCTGGAGGCGGGTCGCAAGTTTTCTTGCTTCAACATGCATAGACAGTTCCTGGATCCTGACCATAAGTTTAGAAAAGACAAGAAGAATTCCATCAAAGGTAGAGTTGTAAAAAACATTGCACCACCTGCATTGACAGGCCAACAGATCCTCGATCAGATAAACGCTCTCGAGCCGGATCCAGATCGTCCAAGGTATTTCAAAGGGTATAATATGGAACACACCTGGACTCACAAGATATGTTTGTGGGATTTGCCTTACTTTAAAGACCTCCTTTGCCCACACAACATCGACGTGATGCACACTGAAAAGAATATCGCGGAGGCCCTTTTTGGTACATTGTTCGGCATAGAGGGGAAGTCGAAGGATAATCCTAAGGCTAGAGTCGACTAGGAGGCTCTATGTGATAGACCGTTACAAAACATTCGATAACCGAAAGGAAAGAAGAACTAGAGGAAGCCAAAGGCATGGTTCAATCTTGGAAGGCCAGCTATGAGGGAAATGATCTTGTGGGTGAAAATGCAGTTGATGTTCCCCGATGGGTATGCAGCGAATCTAAAGAGGGGTGCGAGTCTTGACAAATTGAAAATATTTGGTCTCAAGAGTCATGATTGGCACATATGACTTGAGCGGGTAATGCCGGTGATGTTGCGTGGCTTTATCCCTGAGGATGAATGGTTAGTACTGGCAGAGCTGAGCTATTTCTTCTGTGCTCTTTGTGCGAAAGAACTATCGCCTGACATGCTAGACGAACTGGAAGAGTTGGCGCCGGAGATGATCTACAAGTTAGAAAAGATCTTTCCACTAGGCTTCTTTAATCCAATGCAGCATTTGATTTTGCATCTCCCGACCGAGGCCAGATTGGGGGGGTGTGCAAAATCGTTGGTGCTTATCAACTGAGAGGATGTAAAAGACGCTTCGAGAAAAATGTAAAAATAAACGTAGAGTTGAAGCATCGATGGCCGAGGCATTCATTATTGAGGAGGCGGCAAACTTTGTGAAAACACACTACACAACCCAGGATCATCATTTGCATAATCCGAAGCCTCGGTACAATGATGGCAATCGTGAAAAAGGTCAATCCAACCTCAACCTATTGAAAGGGAAGCTCGCACCAGCCGGTGCTTCGAAATCAATAGGGTTGGATGTCGAAGAATGGTAGACCATTTTGTTGTATATCTTCGACAACCTAACAAAAGTGCGGCCGTACATCGAGTAAGTTCTCGGTACATTGTTTCGCAACTTCTAATTCCTTTGAAATGCTCTTATTCCCGGATATGTGATATAGTCGATATGTCGCCAAATTCTCCGATGGAGAGGTGATCCAAAATGATTCCATCAAAGAGTATGAGCTTCTGGCAAAGCATGGAGGCAGCTATCCTAGTTTCATCTCTTGGTTCAAGCAAACGGTAATTTCCATTAATTAGACAATTTCATTTCTTCACCTAGTTTGCGGCTAAAGCAACAATCTGTTGGTATTAAACTTGTAGGTTAATGCATAGTCTATGGACTCCTAAATGAGACAAGTCGCTAATGGTTTTGACTTTAAGGTCCGTTCATTTGACAAATACGACATCAACGGGTATCGCTTTCGTACTTTTGGCAAAGAGCTATCTATGGCCGACCGAAAGTCTACAAATTGTTGTGTCTCCGCTGTCGGCGAAGGAGGGGTCGAGTATTATGGAAGAGTTGAAGCAATTTATGAACTTACATTGTTTGGTGAAACCCACCAAACTTCGTAGTCTTCAAATGTTATTGGTTCTAGCTGAAGGAGACTAGAAGGACTCATGAACATATAGGGCTAGTCGAAATCAAACAAAGCACCCATTTAGATTTTCCCGATGTCTATATTATGGCTCAACAGGCGACCCAAGTTTTCTATCTACCGTGGGCCTACCAAACGGATCCAAATTTGAATGGTTGGGATGTCATTTATGATGTGCCGCCACATTTTAGACCACCTCCCCTCAATGAAGATGATTATGAACCTCACATTAACCCAGACACATATGAAGGAGAATTCTTCCAAGAAACACGTGTTTCCAAAAAACTCTTCAAGAACCGCTCTACTTCACCCCAGAACATTGAGGTCGACAGCGATAGTGAACCCGACTTCACCCCTGAGTAGGAACAAGAAGAGACGGAAGAAGAAGAGGTTACTGCTGCGGATGACCTGACAATTCTTGACCGATTACATAGAGGCCTTCCACATGTTGATGCATTTATTTATGATGCTGATGAGCACGTCATTACTGATAGTGATGATGATTATGCATTTATTCATCCCGGAGCATATATAGATGATGAAGATAAATATTAGTAATGTGAGGTATTCAATTATTATTATGTACATATATATTATTAATTAGTTCATGTTTAGGTATTCAATTTTTTTATGTTGAACTAATTTCGTTCACTCTTTGTCAATGCAGGTGTTGACACATAGTGGGCGGGGGTCGAGAGCGCTTTGAGCCTCCTTCCATGGCGCATGCTGGGAGGGGTGCTATTATTCCACCCCAGAAACTATGGAGAGCGCTGGTACACAGCATGCAGACACCAGCGGGCGCTTCTTCTTCGACCGGGAGAGCTCGGGGGAAGACGAAGAGAGGTGCTAGAGGTAGGAAGGTTGCTGCGCCTTCCTCGCCGCCACCCCCAGCTGATTCTCCCGACCATAGGAGTGCTCCATCTTAGGTGGACCTGTCTGACTTAGACCCATCTTGGACTCCGGTCCACGAGCCTCGGGTCAACGAGCCTCGAGTCACCGAGCCTTCGTCCCAGGAGACTCCGGTCCCAGAGTCTTCGTCCCAGGAGACTCGGGTCCCAGAGTCTTCGTCCCACGTGACTCCGGAGGCTAGTGGCCATGCTGATAGCGGCGAGGACAATTACTTGTCTGAGGACACCTATAGCGAAGGCGAGCTAGTTGAGGAGGGCAAGAAGGTCTACCAGCATGGTTGTACAAAGCTGCCTCCCGTGCCGATGACCCGCGAGCAGAGGTGGTTGATTGCGCCTAATGCGGAGAAGTAAGTGCATTTACTCTTTTTTAACCTTTTGCCATCATGTTTCTTCAAATTAATATCTAATGTGTTGGCCTTGTCATACTGCAGGGGTTGGAAATACGAGCGTGGTATCCGCAAGCCCAACTAGGTCCTTGGTGTGCTTCTCCGGCACCACTTCCCGAGGAAGGTCCAATTGCCCGGTGAGGGTGAGGCTCCACAGTTAGCACTGACCTGGGAGCTGTAGAAGGCTGCCCCGGCCCCGCCGGAGGATACGGTTGATGGTGTCTTGTGCGAGACGGTGGCAGACATTGTGATCCGTCGCTTTTGGGTAATTTCTCCTTTAAAGAATTAAAAATCAACAACACCTAGTGATTGTACTAATCAGTGTCTAATGTGTTGTCTTGTTTGATTGCAGACAGTCTACAGGTGTCTTGAGGAAGACGAGGCGAGAGCGGCTGTTGTTCTTGAAGCCGAGTGCAAACGCCTACTTTAGAACTTATAGCATGAGGCTCGGGTGCAGGCTATTCGAGACAACTACGCCTCGAGTAACATTAAGAGGGCCAAGAAGAAGTGCCGCAAAAATTATCTGAGCAAGGAGAAGTTTATGAAGGTAATTATCTATGCTTAAGGCCTTGTACTTAGTTTCTTTGATTTGATTCGTAGGCGTAGCGCTGAAATTTCTCTTGTCTAACTTAGGTGCCCCGGAGATGGTGTGCGGATAGGATGGACTGTTGGGAGGCATTGGTGGATGAGTGGTGCTCTCCCGAATGGCTAGCCGAACACAACAAGGCCAAGGAGAAGCGTGCCCAAATGAGAGGTGTGCCACACCATCAAGGGAGCTCCAACCTATTTGAGTACAGGGATAACTGGGTATGCGGTTTGCTTAATGATTATGCAATTTCATTCTTCATGCTAGCTTGATCCCTGAACTAATATTTTGTTCACCTTTTTTAGGCCAAGAAAAAAAGAAGGAGGTGCCACCTCTGTTTGACCTCTATGCCATGGCCCATACTGCCTCGTACAAGAAGGCCAAGGCATTCTCTGAGGATGACCTCGATCATCGAGAGAGCTTGAGCAACATCTCCTCCCACAACAAGCTCGTGAGGTATAGAGATGAGGGGAAGGCGAGGAAAGGGGAGGACTTCAACCCGAGCCAGAGTCCTTTTGATCCAGAGCTCGTGATGATATCTGGTGGTGGGAGGCCCCATGGCTTGATAGCCATTGGGGATGGACTGATACGTTGTCCTAGAACTCTCCTGCAGATCAAGAAGCGCCAGACGAGCTCTGATCCTGAGATAAGGCCTCGTCCACGGCCAATGGAGCTCTCCATTGAGGCTAGGGCCCAGGAGCTTCTGGCAGAGGCAAACAGGCAGTCGGCACAGAGGGAGAGGGACATGGAGGAGAGGACAGCTAGGCTGTTGGAGGAGGAGAGGAACCGGAATGACGCGTCTCACCGGGCCCTATACGAGCTCCTCGTGGAAAGTTTCTCCTGCATATTAGCCAAATCATGCACGTAATGTTCGTTTCATCACTAACTAATATGAATGACTCGTGAAAACAAAATGTGCAGACCGTGTGCCAGAACAATAGTCCGACCCCTCCGTCGATGCCCCATATTGCTATAGCACCCATGGTGAGTTTTATTTAAATGGTCATTAGTTACTAGTATTCACAGTTGAGTTGCATCATGCTAAGGAGACATTGCAAATGATCTTTGGTGCAGTGTGCCTCCCGACAAACATCGACCGATCCTTCTGCGTCAGCTGCAACCCCGACCAGTCCTTCTACGTCTCACCTTGGCCCAAACCCTACCGGTCCTTCACCTCCGTGTTGATGGTATGTTTTCCCAAGTGTTTTCATTAACAAATGCATACTTAGCTTAAGAAATGACCTAGTTGGCTCCAAAATGATCTATACTTAGCTTATTTTCCTCAAAAATGACTTGATATGCTTAGTTAGCTAGAAACTGGTATATTCTACCTAGGATAGCTATAAAATGACCTATACTTAGCAATTTTTCCTCCAAAATGACTTGATATGCTTAGTTAGCTAGAAAATGGCATTACTACCTAGTATAGCTAAATAATGATCTATGCTAGCTTAGCTAGTTCATTTATGACATAATTACCTCACTTAGGTACAAAATGGCATACCTACATAGAATAGCTCAATAATGATCTATAATTAGCTTAGCTAGTTCATTTACGACATAATATGCTCACTTAGATTAAAATGGCATAATAACCTTGGTTTAGCTCCAAAATGACCTATACTTAGCTTATTTTCCTCAAAAATACATAATAACCTTACTTACCTCCAAAATGATATATTCTACCTAGGATAGCTATAACATGACCTATACTTAGCATTTTTCCTCCAAAATGACTTGATATGTTTAGTTAGCTACAAAATGGCATTACTACCTTGGAGAAGAGGAGAGGAGAGGAGAAAAAGAAAGAGAGGATAAATTCTTCTTCTTGTTGTTTTTCTTCTTCTTTTTCTTCTTTTTCTTCTAGCTAGTCTTCTTCTTCTTCTAACTACCATATTTCCTACTTTGTAGATTTTCTATAGATGAGGAAGAGTGCATTGATGGACTGTACTCTTCTACTTCTGCTTCCTTTGTGTTTATGGAAACTTGTTTTGGTACGTATGTATGGATATGTTGTTGGAATCCATTGTGTGTTGTTGGAAACATGTATATATGTTGGAACTTATTATTGGTATATGATTGTTTCAACTTATTGTTGGTATGCTTTTATTGTTGGATATATATGTGATATTGTTGGATATATATGTTTCAAATTGAATGATTTTAAGAAAAAACAGGGGCTATATAGCCACTTTGTGGTCTGCTGGCGGATGGCAAAGAGCTTTGCGGTCTGCTGGCGGACGGCAAAGTGGCCACGTGGCAGCTACCTGTGCAACCTGGGGCTGGCCTAGGTTGGTTCTTTGCCATCCGCTGGCAGACGGCAAAGAACCTTAGGTCTTTGCCGTCTGCCAGCGGACGACAAAGAACCAACCTAGGCTGGCAAAAAAAGGTGCTTTGCCATTCGCTGGCAGACGGCAAAGACCTAAAGTCTTTGTCGTCTACCAGCTGACGACAAAGCACACCGTTAAGCCCTCTGACGGAGCTAAGTTTCCACGTGTGCCTTCCAGGCCCTTTGCCGTCCGCTGGCAGACGAAAAAGATTCAAAGGTCTTTGCCATCCGCCAATAGATGGCAAAGCTCCCTTTACCGTGGCTTATTCAGCCGGACGGTTGGCCGTCTGCTGGCGGACAGCAAAGCCTTCGCCATCCGGGAGGCATGCCTTTGCCGTCCGGGATGGCTGACGGCAAAGTGCCTGATTCCTATAGTGGGAATGCGATCCTTATGTCGGATAAGCTCGAACCCAAAGAAAAAAGGTGCATCTTCATAGGATACCCTAAGGAAACAGTTCGATATGCCATCCATCTCAGATCCGAGGGCAAAGTGTTCGTTGCTAAAATGGGTCCTTTCTCAAGAAAGAGTTTCTGTCGAAAGAATTGAGTGGGAGGAAAGTAGAACTTGATGAGGTTGTTGAACCATCACTTCAGTTGGATAGTAGCACGATACAGAAAGATGTCTCTACGATGCCTACACCAAGTGAAGAGGAAGCAAATGATGATGATCATGAAGCTTCAGATCAAGTTACTACCAAACCTCGTAGGTCGACAAGGACTCGTACCGCCCCTAAGTGGTACGTCAATCCTGTCTTGGAGGTCATGATGTTAGACGATGGTGAACCTACAAGCTATGAAGAAGTGATGGTGGGCCCAGATTCCAACAAATGGCTAGGAACCATGAAATCCGAGAAAGGATCCGCGTATGAAAACCAAGTATGGACTTTGGTAAGCTTGCCCGTTGAACGGCAAAATGTTAAGTAGAAATGGACATTTAAGAAGAATACAGACGCTAATGGTAAATGTCACCATTTCTAAAGCTCGACTTTTTGCAAAGAAGTTTCTGAAAAGTTCAAGAAGTTGACTACGATGAGATTTTCTCACCTGTAGCGATGACTAAGTCTATTGGAATTTTGTTAGCAGTTGCTGCATTTTTCAATTATGAAATCAGGTAGATGGATGTCAAAACATTGTTTCCTTAACGGTTTCCTTGAGGAAAGGTTGTATGTGATACGACCAGAAGGTTTTGTCAGTACTAAGGATGCTAAAAGGTGTACAGGCTCTAGTAATCCTTCTATGGGCTGGAGCAAGCATCTCGGAGTTAGAATATATGGTTTGCTAAGGTGATCAAAGTTTTTGGGTTTATACAAAGTTTATGAGAAACTCGTGTTTACAAGAAAGTGAGTGGGAGCACTATAGAATTTCTGATAAGTATATGTGGTTGACATATTGTGGATCAGAATTGATGTAGAATTTCTCGAAAGCATAAAGGGCTGTTTGAAAGAAATTTTTGAAAGGAAGACCTGGCTAAAGCTACTTGAATATTGGGCATCAAGTTCTATAGAGATAGATCAAGATGACTGAGAAGATTTTTCAATGAGCGCACCTTGACAAAAATTTAAAAGAGTTCAAAATGGATCAGTCCAAGAAGGAGTTCTAGCCTGATTTGTAAGGTGTGAAGTTGAGTGAGACTCAAAGCTCGACCACGGTAGACGAAAGAGAAAGGACAAAAGTCGTCCCCTATTACTTATTCATAGGCTCGATATAGTATTCCATGCTGTGTACTGCACCTGGTGTGTGCCTTTCCATGAGTCTGTCAAGGGGTACAAGAGTGGTCTAGGAGTGGATCAATGGACAGCGCTCAAAATTATCCTTAGTAACTAGAGGGCTAAGTAAATGTTTTCTCGATTATGGAGGTGATAATCAGTCTATCGTAAAGGGTTACGTTGATGCAAGCTTTGACACCAATCCGGGTGACTCTGAGTAGCAGTACGGATACGCATAGTGGACCAGTCATTCAGAATAGTTCCAAGTGGACATTGGTAGCAGCATCTACAGTATGACATAGAGATTTGCAAAATACACACGGATCTGAATGTTGCATACCATTAACTAAAGCCTCTCTCACATGCAAAACATGATCAAACCCCAGAACTCATTGAGTGTGAGATTCATAACAATATAAATCACATAGCGATGTGAGCTAGATTATTGACTCTAGTGCAAGTGGGAGACTATTGGAAATATGCCCTAGAGGCAATAATAAATTAGTTATTATCATATTTCCTTGTTCATGATAATCGTTTATTATCCATGCTAGATTAGTATTGATCATAAACTTAGATACATGTGTGGATACAAAGACAACACCATGTCCCAAGTATGCCTCTAATAGATCATTATGATAGTGTCAAGTAAGCTCGTTGGTCAAGGATGGTCAAGGTTACCTAGCCATGGAGATGAGATGTCATTTGATAACGGGATCACATCATTATGAGAATGATGTGATGGACAAGACCCAACCTATAAACATTGCTTATGATTGTGTCAATTTATTGCTTTAGTTTTCTGCATGTCAAGTATCTGTTCCTATGACCATGAGATCATGCAACTCACTGACACAGTAGGAATCCCTTGTGTGTATCAAACATTTCAACGTAACTGGGTGACTATAAAGATGCTCTACTAGTATCTTTGAGGGTTTCTATTGAGTGGGCATAGATCAAGACTGGGATTTGTTACTCCGTGTGACGGAGAGGTATCTCAGGGCCCACTCGGTAATACAACATCACAATGAGCCTTGTAAGCAAAGTGACTAAAGAGTTAGCCACAGGATCTTGTATTATGGAACGAGTAAAGAGACTATCCTGTAACAAGATTGAACTAGGTATGGAGATACCGATGATCGAATCTCGGGCAAGTAACATACCGAAGAACAAAGGGAACATCATACGGGATTAACCGAATCCTTGACATAGAGATTCAACTGATAAAGATATTCGTAGAAAAATGTAGGAACCAATATGGGCATCCAGGTCCCGCTATTGGTTATTTACCGTAGAGGTGTCTCGGTCATGTCTACAAAGTTCTCAAACCCGTAGGGTCTGCACACTTAAGGTTTGGTGACGTTTCGGTAGTATTGAGTTATGTATGTAAGTGACAAAATGTTTTTGGAGTCCTAGATGAGATCCCGGATGTCATGAGAAGCTCCGGAATGGTCCGGATGTAAAGATTGATATATAGGAAGTCCTGTTTTGGTCACCGGAAAAAGTTCGGGTGTCGCCGGTAGTGTACGGGGGGTGTCGGGAGGGTTTCGTGTGTCCATCAGGAGAGGGCCACCCACTCTGGGGCCAGATGGGCCTTAGAGGTGGCGCACTAGCCCTTAGTGGGATGGGCAAGCCAGCCCCTAAGGTCCCATGGGAAGAGGAGAGAGGAGGGCCAAGTGGGCTTGTGGGAGGAGGAATCCTAGTTGGTGGAAGACTCCTCCCCCTTGGTTCGGCCGAATCCTCCTTGGTGGAGGGTTTGAGGCTGCCTCCTCCCCTCCCTTCCTCCTATATATACTAGAGGATTTTTAGGGCAGCCCAACCCTAAGAAAGCCACGTGCTGCCCTCTCTCCCTCTAGATCAGATTCTCCTCTAGATTAGTTTGGCGAAGCTCGATGAAGCCTTGCCGGATTATTTCACCACCACCATCACCACGTCGTTGTGCTGCCAGACAAATCATCTACCTCTCCGCTCCATCTTGCTAGACCAAGAAGGCGGAGATTGTCATCGAGTTGTACGTGTGCTGAACACGAAGTTGTCGTTCGTTCAGCGCTAGATCGAAAGGACCGTGATTGGATCAAGGGACGGTTCGTGATTGGATCGCGGGACGGATCGTGATCGGATCGTGGGACGGCTAGCGATTTGGATCGTGAAGACGTTCGACTACATCAACCGCGTTTCTTAACGCTTCCCGCTTAGCAATATACAAGGGTATGCAGATCCACTCTCCCTCTCATGGATGCTCATCACCATGGATAGATCTTACATGTGCGTAGGAAATTTTTTGCTCCCCATGAGACGTTTCCCAACATTATCTTGTTTATTCTCGACCGTTCCTTAGCTGCTTGTGATTCCTTGAACTTCACAAATCCATCCCAGTCATCTTGTAACTTCACATATTGTCCTTTGAATTCTAGAGTCTTCTTTCCATCCTTCACATAATTGTTCCATAATCTTTTCTTACAAAGGGAGAATTGTGTGGCCATCTTCTTAAGAGCACACTTCTTGACTTTCTCCCATTGGACATATCTGAGACCCTCTGGTAGGGTGAAATGTTTCATGAGCGCCTCCCAAAGCAGATTTTTTGCTCTGTCGATGACAAAAGAAGCTTCGGGATCTTTTGCCTGATTCCATTCTTGAACGGTGATCGGGATTTGGTCTCTAACGATAACTCCGCATTAATGTATAAATGTGTTCGCATTTTGTTTAGGAGCAATTGGTTCGCCATTTGCTCTGATTTGATCGATGTTGTACTTTACGCCTTCTTTCAACTTTTTTGCCAGGCCACGTTTAGCCCTTGTAGAAGATTTGCTTGGTCTGGAGGGCTAAAAGAAGAAAGATTCATTAATATATACAAATCAATCAATACATTTGATGGTCACCAAAGGGCAAATTAATACCTAGCGGGACGGTGTTAAATGGACAAAAATTTCTTCGCCATCGTCATTGTCAGCTGGTTCGCCTTTGTCTCTTGGTTGTTCTTCCTCAATTCCCTCATCAGATGGGTTAAGGTATTGTGAGCCATCATCTACTTCATTTTCTTTGTTTTAGGAGCGTATCAGGTCATACACTGCATTCTCTTGATCACGGTCTCTGTCTCTACCGTCCATAGCTTAACTAATCCAGAGAAAGTATAAAACAATTAGAATGCATTAAATAAGCAGAACCGGAGATATGGAAATCAATACAAGGTGATGCAACAATATGATCATATAATATCACTAATACATCATCAAATAATATCACTAATACAACTCGAAAATTATTATATAATATCACTAATACATCATCGAATATTATCACTATGTCGTGGTTTTATCACAGCAGATGTCCGAAGACTTAGGTTTAAGGCCATCGCTAAGGTGGTGGACTCAAAGGGGTTGATTGGGACGAAAGACACGGGTTTACCCAGGTTCGGCCCCTCAAGATGAGGTAAAGGCCTACGTCCTGCTTTGTGTGTATGTATTGGAGTATCGATTACGAGGGAGCGTACTCGGTTGACCTAGCTCTCGATCAATGGGTCTCCCCCTAAGTCGTCTCTGGGTCTCGCCTTTATATAGGAGGCCTAGACCCGAGCTTACACAAGTCTCATGCTGACTCTTACAATGTGTCTGACTCCGTCTCTAAGTTGTCTTGCCTTCCTTGGCAAGTTGTCTTCGGGCGGCTCTCCCGCCTGGGTCTTGTGCCTTCTTCCTGACTCTGGGCCTTCGGCTCAGCCCATCCGATGAACCACCGTGTAGCCCAATCTTCCAATTCCAGCCCATACGCTAACGAGCCGCCAGGTACGACTCGGCCCCTCCTGGGCGGGTCTTACCACGGGGTTATATCCCCAACATTAGGCCCCACATTGATTTGAGCTTGCTTATGTCAATCTCCACTTCTACTCAGTGGTGAGTCTCACACTCTTGCCACCTGAAAGGGAAAACACATAACCCGCCATGACGTCACTTTCATACACGTCAAAAAGATTCCATGACGTATGCCGTAGATCCTCTCATTAAACAGTTGGCCCGAGAATCAAGGCATCTGTCTCGGTCTGTTATCATTTCACGCCTTGATTCCCACTTGCCTTGTTTGGCCCCCACCCCTTAAATAGAGCCACGAGGGGTCCTTTTGCTTTCTCCTCCACCACCACTCTTCTTCCTCCTCCCAACGCCTGCGCTCCTGAGCTTCGTCGCGCCGGTGAAGCTCCGTCGTCGTCAACAACCTTGGCCGCTGCATCACCCTGAACGTTTCCAGATTCTCACCCACGTCCGCCATGTCTTCAAGGTATTCCTTTCATCCTCCTTTAGGTATATAGCTTCCTACCTGAATCCCTTGAGTTCATCGGACTCCATTAGTGCACCTGTTCCTCTTCGTGATGCCAGCTGAAGAACGGGCCCTTTTAGATCTTACGACGTTGCTTTATCCACCGCGGCCACTCGTGTAAAACCAACTGTAGTCCGACCTAGGTCTACATTCTGCTCCTTTCCTTGCGCCAAACTTCTCGTTCTTCCGTGACCCCTTTTTAGGGTTGAATTAAATCTTATTTTTCCTCACTTGTAGATCTAGCAACCTATAGTACAATATGCAAAACCTGTTTGCAAGTCCTTAGTAGTATCTGCACCATTGTATTGTTCACTTAACTAGCAATTAGATCTCCAGCTCTTCTCCGAGATTGCATCGGCGGCTTAACATCATAGCATTTAACTTCGTCAGACGTCTTGGTTGTCTGGTCACTTTCTGACCTGCCGGGTCTTACCCCTTTCACAGCTTTTGACCCGCCATCATGTCTTGAGCACCTTCGTCCTGCGATTGGGTCGGCTCTGGGGTTACCGAACCGTTCTTATTGGATTATGTAGAGGCAGGCTGTCACATCCCCAACTAGATGTCATAGGATAGCATGTGTGTGCATCATGTTTCAATTTTGCATCAACATGAAATGGGGGCTAAAAGAAACCCCAAGCTCATATTTGAATCAAATTAATTCAAAGTTGTGAAAACTCAACAAATTCAATATGCCCATACAAAATGTTCCCTATGTCTGATAATTATGGACATGATTATAACAGGGGCCATTTTAAATATTTGAACAACTATAGCAATATAAAAATAAATGATAAAGCCTCTGAAAATGCCAAATAAAGCATTATCATTATTTTATATTTCAAAATATACTGAAACTTTTTATTGGAGTTTGAAATATTCAAACTTCATATTACAAAATATTTGGGATATTTTATAAAAGTATTTGTACCTGAACAGAAAATAAAACAAATGTCAGAATTAGAAAACAGAAAGTAAAAGAAAAAAGGGAAAGGAAACCTACCTAGGCCCAGGCCAGGCCGGCCCACCTGGCCCAGGGAGGTTGTCGTCCTCTTGGCGGCCAGGAGGACGGGCGTGTGGCCGGAGCGCGCGCGCGAGCGTGCCTCCACGCTGGCAGCTGCCTTCCTGCCTCCCCCTCGCCAGCGCGACGGGGATAAGCTCAGAGAGTCGTCCCCATCGCCCTCTCCCTCTCGCTCTCGCTTGCCTCTCTTCCTCTCCCCCTCTACCGCCATGGCCGCCGAAGCTCCGCCGCGTAGCGCCGTCGCTCCAGCCGCACCCCTGCCTTGCTAGGTAGCTCCAGAGCTCCGCCTCGTCGCCCTCTTCCTTGTCGCCAAGCCATGCATCGCCGGGAGCTCCCATCGTCGCATCGTCGTCGTCTTCAACCTTCGGCCGCCAACGAAGAAGTGAAGCTCGCAGTTGCTCCATGCCTTCCTCGAGCCCGCTCTCGATGTCGCTGCAACCGCCGTGAGCCCGTGGTCCTTTTCCCCCTTTTACCCCTTCGATAGGTCGTTCTAGCGTCGGATCCTCTCGGGTCCGAGAGCTCCTCGCCACTGGCAAGGACGTGGTCGTTGCTACAGCGGCCCAAGCTCGCAACTAAGCACGTAGTCATGCTTAGGATGATCCCAGGCAGCTCTAGGAACCCTCAGGTGGCTCGTTCGAGCTGCGGCTCGATGAGCCCATGCTTGTCCGAGCTCCGGCAGCCGCCGTGCTCATCGCCGACGCCGACTCCGGCCATCCCAGCCCCTGGGAAGTGTCGGGCTCGACGCGCGTGAGCGAGCAGAGTAGATCGATGCCCTTCGTCGTCCGTTTGTTCGTGGGAGGAGGAATCTCGACCCCCTCCGCCGTCCCTAACATCGTCGGTGGCTCAACACCGGTGACTCAACCAGTTTGACCACCAGGGGTTTGACCCCTAGGTCACTGGCAAGTGGGGCCGGGCCCTGTTAGTCAAATCCCGATTAGCAATTTAATTAATTAATATAATTAACCTAATTAGTCACTCACCAGTGGGCCCAATGTTGATTAATTAATTAGGATTAGTTTTAATTCTCTAATTAAGTGATTGAGTCACTAACATGAGGGCTCCACCCTGTCAAGTTTGACCTGGCCTGGTCAGCTGACCTACTGACGCCATGATGACGTCAGGCTAATGAAATAAAAGGAATTTCTAGTTTTAAAATAATTCCAGAAAATGTTTAAAACTTGAAAAATTCATATAAATTAATGTGTAACTCAGATGAAAATAATTTATATATGAAAATTTATCAGAAAAATCCAATGAATCTAATGGTGCTATTATCATGCATGTTAGAGCAACCTATGTAGAAGAACATTGACATTTTCTAATAGGTTAATATATGGAACTTGAAATGAAGAACGATTTTGAACCTATATTCAAACTCACTTCAAATTAACTTGGACATTAGCTACATCAGATCATCCATACATGCTGCCAAGTCATGATCATGCATCATATTATTGCACTTGCGTGTATTGATTGCTATTTATCTGCATTACGGTAGGCCCTGCTTTTGAGGATACCCCCGAGTATTCCAACGAAGGAGAGAACCTTCCCGCTACCCAGCAAGGCAAGCAACCTCCTTGATCATTCCGATAATATCCCACTCTCTCGCTCCTGCTCTTGTTTATTGCATTAGGACAAGCGTTCACTTGTCTGTCATACACGGTAGATGAACCTATTCTTTTGCATGACCTGTCATTGTCACAGTAAATAGCTAAACCTTGCAACCTAACATACCTGGTAGATGCTTGTGCCATGATGTGCTTTGCTTACTTTGCCTGCTATGCTTGCTATGCCTAGAGTTGTGTCAGGTTTGTTTCATCTGGGTGATGAACTGGACTGAAACCATGCTGTTCTGATGTGATAAGCTTACGATGAACTCAATTTGGTAAAGGTGGCGATGAGAGGCTATGTAGGAGTATAGCGGGTTGTCTCATTGGGACTGTTCTTAGGAACTGAGTTCCGTGTTTGTGCTCCAAGACTAGATACTACCACACGTTGGGATACTTAATTGACCCTCTCGACTTATCAGTCGCTTAGTCCTTAGTCCAGGAGTTGCAAGTAGTTTCTGGTGTTTATAGCATGCTGGAGGCCGTGCGTAGTGTTGAACCTAGGGGTGGGTTACGACGCGGTAGGCAGTGGCACGGTGTATCAAGGGACACCCGAATGGTGGGCTTGGGAACCCTGCGCACATCGTTTGGGGCCGTAGCGGAAACTTCGGCCGGACTTCTGTGCGGTTGATACATGAGCATGAATAGACTAGGTCTGCTTTAAAGACTTGTTGAGTACGTTTGTACTCATGATTGCTTAATAAATGTTGTAGATGAGACCCAGGACCCATCAGGTGAGTTCTTTCTAGATGTCGACGATGCCGAATAGCTGGTGTCCCAGCTACGACCCTATGCCCTGTGGCGGGCTGTAGATAGTTAGGCCATGTGCCTTTTTACCCTTTCATCTGTCTGTACTCAGACAGTTTATGCTTCCGCTTGGTTTGTAAGAACTTGTTTGTATGACTTGAGTGTCGGGTCATGTGACCCCTATGTGTAAGAACATATTATGCAAGGCTCGTCTGAGCCCTTAAATAAAATTGTTGTATGGTTATGTTGTCATGACATGGTTGTAACTATGCATATCGGGCATGTCGTGCGTACGTGTGATGCGCAACGGTATGTATGGGATCCAACACCTAGTCATGTGCCTTTAGTAGTACTCTTTACAGGAAACTGCCTCTTTGTGCTTCCACCGAGCCATGGTAGCTTGCTACTGCTCCGGACACATTGATTGACCGACATGTATCCCTCTTTGCTATTGTGTCTGTCCCTTCGGGGAAATGTCTCACAGTGTAATGGAGTCCCTATAGCCTGCTACGACTCGTCTATGTGCAGTGATGGCATTTTTGTCTCATGGTGTAATGGAGTCCTTGTAGCTTGCTATGACTCGTCTACAAACGCTTGAGGCCGACACCTACATTGTTGGGTTACGAATGCATGTTTCCATAGGGATGTGCCACTTGGGTTCTATGACTAGTCATGTTGGCCCGGGTTCTCTGTCATTTGATTGCCAGCGACATGTTCACATACGTGAGCCAAAAGACGCAAACGGTCCCAGCTAAGCTAAGGCTACAGCCGTGGAGCTTACCGTGCATGAGGTCGCAAAGTGATGTGATATGTTACAGTTTGGATTCATATGACTTAGGATCGGGGTCCCGACAGTGTTGGTATCAGAGCCTGACTGACTGTAGGATTACCAAGCCAAACCGGTCGAAGTTGAGTCTAGAAACACTATAGAAAAGTAGGGGAATTGATTATGGAAGGGAACGTCAGGATCTTTTTACTCCTCTTCCCAAGTTATTCTATTCTGAGTCATTCTCATCTTTTCTACGGGGATAAGAACTAGGCTTCTCATCTATTGCTTAGGATGACAAGTTACTAACCATGGACCACTAGCTAGCTTGTTTGCAAGAGAATGTCGAAACTCAAGTGTTGTTGGTGTGACAAACAGATGGAGAAGAGATTTGAGTTTACGAAGTCGAGTGGTTATGCTTTTCCAATGTTTCGCAGTTTTCTCAAAATCCTTTTGGAGCAATTACAGTTGTTATGGTGTCCAATTTCTGCTACAGTCTCTAATGTCTTTGCACATTCTCTGTTTTAGATGCCTCCTCATCCTTCCCGTCAGGTGGTCCGTCTGACCAGGTGCATTGATGTACCGAGTCACACGGCCATGTTGGTTAGAGTTATGATGGAGGCTGGTTACCGTTGGTACCCAGAGTACACAGTGGAGGAATAGTATCGAGATTTCAACTAGAGCCAGTATCTGTGTACTGGTAAGATATATCCTTCATATCCTGGAGCTGCAGAGCCGCTTCACTCGACCTACGGATTAGGGTCCTTTGCGTGCACTCCTCAGGTCCGCTGTGAGACACTGCACACCAAATCCCTTGGAAGAAATGTTGGCGGGTGTTCCTGGTGCCAGCTCAGGGTCCTCCGAGTAATCCATCACCGACGTTGATCCTCTCTCACCCCTATTCACAGGCCCTAGAATATCCATCTTAGGAGGGTCGTTACGGGGCGGGTTTCGCCTCTGCCCGCTGCTAGAGACTGCTGGCGACTCAATGCGCCAGCTGTAGCTAGGGCTATGAGCCGGCGTGGAATGCACCCGGCTCTGGCTGTGAGTGTATCTCTCTTGCTGAGCCACCGCTGTCTACAACGGGTCAATCGCATTCCTCGCCTCTTCAGCAAACAGCGTTCCTTCGTCCAAGGGGAGGGCATCAAGCCTGGCAGCCGCCGCAATCATATTTTCCACTGGATTAGAATAATGGTCGGGCCGTGTCACAACGTGCCATGACAATGGTCTCCTCCTCCGTGGCGGGTCTAACAGACGAGGCACCTCTGTCACCCTGGTCACCATTGGCGGTGTATTCGCCCCGGCCCCAGGAGTGTTGAAACGATTCCGAGGCTGAATAGGTAGTCCGACCTGAGTCCTTCTATGCTGAACCGCCTCCGACGCCTGCTGATCTAGATCAAAACAGAGAGCCTCCGCCCTCAAACATTTCAACTCAGCATTCATCTGATCTTGCATTGCCTTGATATCATCTTGGGCCTGAGCCATGTGTCCCTTGATCCAGTTAACCTTGGCGTTGCGCTCCGCCAAATTCTCAGTTGTTACCTCTGTGGCCATCACAGTCGCTAGCTCCTCCATGAGCTCTAGTAGAACTTGAGCCGGCATCTTAGGAGGCTCCACGTCGGGCGAGGCCGCTCCAGCCGCCGCTCTAGAATTTGCTCCATTGGAAGACGGTGTCGGGCCTGCCCTGAACAAGGCGGCTCGACTCGGCGGGTTATAGGACTCCGTAATACTGTCACCATCGGCATAGCCCCCTAGCTCGCCGTCATGAATTCAGTAGATTGATTCCACATCCTCGCTGGAAGACCCTTCATCTGAGAAATCCAAGGTCTCTGACAATAATGAGTCCCCTCTGTCTTGCGTAAAGCCGACAAAAACACTCTTTCGCCCAGGTTGAAGACGGGCGGGTGTTGTGCGCCCAGCCGGCTCGATGAGGTCGGTGCAGACATCCGGCCCAGGCGTAGATCCGTCAAGCTTGCTGATGAACACGTGCATCTTACCAATGGAAACCTGGTACCCGTACTCGATTGAGTCGGCCTCCGGTCCCCATCCTGCATCATCGATGTAGAGCTTGCCGCGGCGGCTCTTCGTCATCAAGCCGACGGCGTATCCTTCAAGCCCTGGGAGAGAACCCTTTGAGAACTCAACACCACCGCACGCTAGCCCCATGGTGGGCGCCGACTGTCGTGGTTTTGTCACGGCAGATGTCCGAAGACTTAGGTTCAAGGCCATCGCTAAGGCGGTGGACTCAAAGGGGTTGATCGAGATGAAAGACACGGGTTTACCCAGGTTCGGCCCCTCGAGATGAGGTAAAAGCCTACGTCATGCTTTGTGTGTAATGATTGGAGTATCGATTACAAGGGAGCATATTCGCTTGACCTAGCTCACAATCAATTGGTCTCCCCCTAAGCCGTCCCTGGGTCTCGCCTTTATATAGGAGGCCTAGACCCGAGGTCACACAAGTCTCACGCCGACTCTTACAACATGTCTGACTCCGTCTCTAAGCCGTCTTGCCTTCCTCGGCAAGTTGTCTCCGGGTGGCTCTCCCACCCGAGTCTTGTGCCTTCTTCCTGACTCTGGGCCTCCGTCTCAGCCCATCTAATGAACCGCCATGCAGCCCAATCTTCCTCTTCCAGTCCATACGCTAACGAGCCGCCAGGTACGACCCAGCCCCTCCTGGGTGGGTCTTACCACGGGGTTATATCCCCAACAGGTCTCGAATATTATTATATAATATAACTAATACAAATCCAATTGACGTCTCACGGCGTAGGAGATGGACACCAAAAGAGACGGAACCATGATAGGATCATGGCTCGGGTGTGACCCCTGAAGAACCTCCCATGTATTGGAGAACCTGGCGTCCAACGCAGTCATGTAGCCCTAGACGTGCTCGTCCTCCTCCCTGACACGGCTTCCTCCGTGGGGGGCGGCTCCCTCTGCACCGATAGTGGTCACCGCGACCTCCACCAAAGAATCTCTGGGTCGATGACGGAAGCCTGATTGCTCACTAAGATGCGCGCCCAGAAGGTAGCACCTCCCAGTGCCAGCCCGGTGGAGCCTAGTCTCGGACATGATGTCGCCTCTCAAGAAGGTGGTCGCCGGTGCCGAGTCGATGACGAGGATGTGGGTCGGGCATCGTTGACGTCGAGAACAAATTCTACAACTATTTAAATTCCTACTATTTAATAAAATTTAATAAAGATGATTGCATTCAATAAAGATGATTTCTACTATAGAGATCGTCGGGGACTCTCGTCGGGGACTCTCATCGGGGACTCATCACCAGCGATCGTGGGGACTCCTCCCCGACAATCGTTGGGGACTCCTCGGGGTTCGCTGACTGGGGACTTGGGGTTCGGTGACTCGGGACTCGGGACTCCTCAACAACTAAAACAACTAAATAAATTACAACTAAAATAACTAAAATGACAAATTAATAAAACAAACTAAGACAACTAATAAAACAAACTAAAACAATTAATAAAAAAACTAAAACAAACTAAACACTAAAACAAACGAGGGCAGGCCAGCGGCTCCGGCGCACGCGGCCGTAGTGGCCGCGGAGGAGGGGCGAGAACCGAGGGCATGAGCTCCCCGGCGATGATCGATGGTGCTTGGGGAGGAGGCATGGAGGCGACGACGGGGCTCGGGGCGGAGGCGCGGACGGCGGCGGGCGGTGGGAGCAACGACGACGTTGACGGGGATGAGGAGGCATGCGGGGAGCTCCGGTAGCCTGGCGGCGTTGGGGGCGTCGGCATCGGGGGTGAATGGGGAAGGAATTGAAACGACTAAGTCCCAATTTGTATAGAGGGACCCTTAGTCCCGGTTGGTGGCTCCAACCGAGACTAAACACACCCTTTAGTCCCGGTTGGAGCCACCAACCGGGACTAAAGACCCCTTTTTCGGCTCCCGCGCGGGAAGGGACCTTAGGACCTGGTTGGAGCCACCAACCAGGGTCTATTTTGTTTTTTGTTTTGTTTTTCTAAACAGCAAAGTTCTATTTTTATATTTGGAATAAATGTTAGAGTATGTATAGTTTTTGAATGAACCTTTTTGATTCAGGTCAAATAATATAAACTCTGTGTTAGTGCTAGTAGTTTTCAAATTTAAATTGTTTAAATTTGAATTATTTTGAAATTTGTGTGAATAACTAGTTAGTGAATAACTTTAGTTTAAAATGGATTTTTGTGTGATTATTTTTCCTGTTGTTTAATATTAGTGTGTTTTATCAGTATATTCAATTTAGGAATTTTTAGGATATTTTCAATTGGTGTTTTAATCAAAACCAGATTCTGTTTAACTCTTTTAGTTTTATACCTTCATTTGTTACAAAGGCATTTCATTTTTTAACTTATTTCAACTCCAGACTTTTTGTGCATTCGATGTGCACCATTCTAAGCCACATTTTTAAATTTCAACCCGTTCTAACTTCATTCGCTATTTTTCTTGCATTTAATGATTTGTTTTGAGCCAATGACCCTCAAATGAAAGGCACTACAAATGAACTCTAAAAAGGTTGAAACTTGGAATGGTATCATCATTTCACCCACATAGAAAGTGCTAAAAAGTTAAGAGGCTTACAGCAAAAACTGGATGCACTTCATGTACAAACAAGACCATTTACTTCGAAGTATGAGGATTTCGGACGAAAACTCATATGTTACAAAGGCATTTTATTTTTTCACTTATTTCAACTCCAAACTTTTTGTGCATCGAATATGCACCATTATAAACCACATCCTCCAATTTCAACGCTTTCTAACTTCATTTGCAATTTTTCATCCATTTAATGATTTGTTTTGAGCTAAATGACCTAATATTAAAAACCACTACAAATGAACTCTGCCAAGGATGAAACTTGGAATGGTATCATCATTTCACCCACATAGCAAGTGCTAAAAATTGAGAGGTTTATGGTAAAAACTGGATGCACTTCATGTACAAACTGGACCATCTACTTCGAAGTGTGACTGTTTCAGACGAAAACTCATCTCTTACAAAGGCATTTCATTTTTTAACTTATTTCATCTCTAGAATTTTTGTGCATTCAATATGCACCATTCTAAGCCACATCCTCAAATTTCAACACTTTCTAACATCATTTGCTATTTTTCATCCATTTAACGATTTCTTTTGAACTAAATGACCCTAAAATTAAAAAGCACTACAAATGAACTCTAAAAGGTTGAAACTTGGCATGGTATTATCATTTCACCAGCATAGCAAGTGCTAAAAAGTTGAGAGGATTACGGTGAAAACTGGATGCACTTCGTGTACAAAATGTACCATCTACTTCGAAGTATGAGGGTTTCGGAGGAAAACTCATCTGTTACAAAGGCATTTCATTTTGTAACTTATTTCAACTCCAGAATTTTTGTGCATTCAATATGCACCATTCTAAGCCACATCTTGAAATTTCAACCCTTTCTAACTTCATTTTGCTATTTTTCATCCATTTAATGAATAATTTTGAGCTAAATGACCCTGAAATTAAAAAGCACTACAAATGAACTCTGAAAAGGTTGAAACTTGGCATGGTATCATCATGTCACCCACATAGCATGTGCTAAAAAGTTGAGTGGGTTACAAAAAAAATTGGATGCATTTTGTGTACAAAACTGGACCATCCACACTACTCACTAGAGAAGAAAAATGATGACGCTGAAGTCAATCACATCCCAGAGTGGGATCTTGGGGTATAAAACTTTTTCTTCGCGTGTGTCCCTTGATTACTGCACTATAACCATGGACAATCTTCATCATTTAACATGATGCTTGGGCTAGTCGTCACTTCGAAGGGAGGAATTTCATCAAACTTTTCATAATCTTTTGACATGTCTGTCTTGTCTTCCACTCCCACAATGTTTCTTTTCCCGGTTGTGCCTCATCGTATGATGTATCCTCTTTCTTATCTTTTATTTTTCTTGGTTTGGTAGACATATCCTTCACATGGAAAACTTGCGCCAAATCATTGGCTAGGACGAATGGTTCCTCTGTGTACCCAAGATTGTTGAGATCCACTGTTGTCATTCCGTACTGCGGGTCTACCATTACCCCTCCTCTAGTCAGATTGACCCATTTGCACCGGAACAAAGGGACCTTCTGTCACACCTTGTGTTTTGCCTCATGACTAAGTTAACATGACTCAAAAATTAGGACCAAATAAAACTTTTGTGTGCTTGTGATGCTTGACTTTATTGTTGATTGTTTGATTGCTTGCTTGTGCTCTATGTTCATAAAATCCCTCCTACTCTCAAAACTCATCTCCTTGCTCCAAATCTTTACCCAAGGATCATGCCATGTGTATAAGACATAAAACTATTTTTATCAAATATTATTTTGACTAAAATGGATTTATTCAAATTAGGTTTTCCAAAACTCCTGAATTGAGGTTTGTACTATAAGTCCTCAAATTGGGTCGATTAAATTGTCCCAAAGGATTTATTTGGAACCTACTATATATATGACTTCCCAAAAACACCAAATATTATTTATAAAGATTATTTTACTATTTTATTTAAAGGATTTTTCTTAACCTAGAAATGGTATTTTATAGGAAAAAATCATTTTTATGCCTTCAAAATATTTGAAAAATGTAGTAAAACTCAGTGGACATATATTGTCCATATATAAGAGTTTAAAAACATGGTCATGTTCAAAATATTGGACAAAACCCCGCAAAACCCTTTCTGCCCAAATTAAGCTTTTGAAATATTTCTATAAGAAATATCCTCAATAAATTCTAGTAAAATTCCAGAATGTCATTAATGCTATAGGTGATGATCGTTCAAAGTTTCATCTCAATCCCAATTGATTTGCTCCATCACAATATTACAATACCATTCCTGTCCAAATTCAAATTTTAACAACTTTACATTGTGAAGTTTCTTCCCTTGACCTCAAACTTTGTGGGCATGTTCCATTACCCAAATAAGGATTCCACACCAAGTGGTGCATCAAGGAGAATGGAAATGCATACCTAGATCTACAGGAATCTGATTCCGTTGATTTCTAGGGTTTTACAAAGTTACATTGTGAACTTTCTTCAGAACTTCTCAAACTTGGTGATCCTCTCTATATCTAACCATATTTTCATCCTGTTAAATATCATGGCAAGAAAACTCCATTTGCTTAGCCAAACCATCATCGAACACTTCTGCGTATTTTGTAAAGAGCCGTGTTTGACTCCCTTATGCTATTCTCCTTCACTTCAAGTTTTTACCACAGCTTACTAGCATTTCACCTCACCTCCAATAACTTTATCTGGCCAATACGCAATGCTTAAGTGGGGTAAAACCCCATTTTCACCCTCTGGACAGCAGTAAAACACTCCTCTCTCCCCTGCCCTCTTATTCTATCAACCTCCCATGGCATCCAATGCGAGTGTCCCCTAGCCTAGATCCCCCTAGACCCCCTAGACACTAGTGGCCGCGCACAAGATGTTGTTGGCATGCCATGGCATGCCAAACGGGTGCTCTAGAGAGTGCTATAGTGCGCTCCCACACTGTAGCTGTCGCCCAATCCTTGTTCCCGACCACCTCGGGCCTCTCCAACATGTCCCTCGAGACCGCCTCGACTTCCTCAACATGGTAGTTGGTCGGCCCCCTCCTCTCTCCCATTTTGAGGGCCTCTACTCGCACGGGTATGTCGCCACCCGCGCGCACCAGTGAGCGTGCTCACCCGCGCGAGGCCCAGCGCTCCCCGCTCCCTCTCTCTTCCTCCCTGAACGTGGCCATGTACGACGTCCACGGTGGGCTCGCGCACCACCCATATAAGCAAGCAAGGAGATCCCCTCTTGCCCTCTCTCACTCCCTATCCTTCCTAGAAGCCTCCTGGACAAACCCCCTCGTCCTCCCATGCCTTCTACCTCCTCCTGCTGCGGACATTGTCGTCGCAGCCCCGATCAAATTGGAGCAACCCCGAGCTTCCTCCTTGTCCCTAGCCACTCTGGTGCCCCCTGCTAGTCGTTGCCAAGCCCTCTCATCGCCTCTGATCCTTCCCGGGGCATCGCGTGCTCGGAGTCGGTGGTGGCCGACGGCCTTTTTCCGTGGTCCTCTACTCCAGCACCGCTGCCGCCCTCCCCAGCAGGCGCGCAGCTCAGGGATGGGTACGGCAGGGCCTCCCAAGCCCATTTGCGTACAGAACCCCGCCGGGGGCGACTGGTGGAGCAAGCCCCGGCACGCAATCGGCTTTCCCCTACCTATGCTCGGCATGGGCGAGAGGAGGGAGATGAACCTGCCGATGGGTCCCGCCTGTCGTCTAGCCAACAGGCCTGGGCCAGTAACGGGTGGGCCCGGGCTCCTGTTAAGTGGAGGCGCCCCTCCTTGCCATCTGCCTCCCTACGAAGGAGGCACATTTTGTGGAATGTGCCTTCGGTGTCGCCCCAGCCACTAGGCCGAGCCGCTGGGCCGGCCCAACCTCAATCCTGCGTGCAGTGCGCGTCTTAGCCCAGTTAGGTGAGATTTTTTTTCTTTTTCTTTTATATCAGTGAAATTCAAATATTCATAGATAATCCATTTGAAATCCAAATTTGGTGATTCAAATTCCTACATATTCCTCAAATCATGATCTATCCAAAAATATGGTTCACACATTTTTCCCACAATTTTTTTTGTAGAGTTCAAATGCAAATTTGAATTTGAACTATGAAAAGCCCCCTTGTAAAAGAGCTAGCGCTGTCATATCAATGCCAAATGGAGTGATTCAAATTCCCAGAGGCTCTAAATGTCATGCCCTATTTGTCTAGCCAGGTTTAACATTTTATCATGCAGCTATTATGCTTGACCAAATAAATAGCTCCCTTTTTCCATTATTCCATCTTAGGAAAATCATAGGTAAATCATATCAACCCCAAATCTTGAGAAACCACTTCCATCATGTTTATAAAATCATGCCCGATTTGTTAGGCTCAACTACTCATTTTCGTTAAAATATTTTCTATGGAAAACTTATAGGATCATCATTTCCTTCATTTCCACCATTCAAAACTTCCCCTTGACCCACATCCACCAAAACCTCCTTGGTTTATTGTCTCGTGATCAGAGGTATCCTAGAGAAATAAAACTCCTATTTATAGAGCACATTTACTTCTCTGCTTGTTGTGTTGCTTATTACGGTTGTTTCCGTCAATAGTTGACGAAGTAGACGAAGTGCTCGGAGTGGACGAGAAGCGTGTGAAGACCTCAAAGACTTTGATAAGCCAGGCAAGCAGCCCTTTGACCATGTTAAGAAACCACTTTCATGCATGTCATATAGCACCTTATTCCTTGTTGCTAATCATGTGATGTGGTGACCACCTCGGTGGGATGCCTCCGTTACTTTACCATTGATACTTGCATCGTGCATGGCCCTACCATCCTTATGAGGGTTGTGTGTGAGGGAGTAGATAGCATGCTAGTAGATGCTACGCAAGTGGGATGGGGATTATGCATGGTGATAGAAACAAAGAAATGATTTCGAAGACTTTTTGAAAACCTCATCGGGTGCCACTAATGCCTGAGGGAGATGAGATTGAGTTGGGTAACCACTTGAGAAAGAAGTGGTGTACCAGAGCAAGTGAGTGTGTGTCTTTTCAAAAACGGATTAGATTTAAGATTTGTCAACCGTCCCAACCTTACATGTACAACCATGATACCCCTTATGGGACGGGGCTTTGTTGATTACTTTGGTGGGTACTAGCATGGAGACCGCATTACTAGTGGCGGGAGTGGCATGGTCACTCTCGATACGGGGTCGTGTCGGTACGGACGATCATGCGATGTCTTCACATGCACCGAGCACACCGTTGGTACCTCCATGGATGCTACTGTGATGTACATCATGTGGGTAGGTACCAATCGAGTGGACTCTTTATTTAGTATCGTCAGGGGAAAGAGAGTGTCCGGGTGCTTGCCTTGGGTCTGTTAAATACCGCAAGTCGTGGATGACACAAAAGTTCCCCGAGTCTTGTGGGTAAAGTGTGCAACCTTTGTAGAGTGTAAAACTATTTGAATAGCCGTGTCCACGGTCAAGGATAGTTGGATGGTGCTGCTTAAACTACGACTAGATGTTTTCACAAAACTTGGTGTGTGTGTGTGTGTGACAAAGAGATACTAGAGCTAAGACGAAAGACTTGAGGAAATGATTGAACATGTGATGTTCAAACCCTACTCATGTTGACATCTATAGCTTGTTCATATGGATGTCTGGAACCTGTTGATGCATGCTTACTTAAGTTACTTGATCATGTCATTGCACTAAATTTAGCTTTCTGCAAAACTTACCTATTAGTGCTATATCATGCACTGTTCAACCTTGTTTCAAACATGGGTTGCTTGCGAGTACATTCAAAGTACTCATTGGCTTGCCACTGGTTATTTTATTAGCCAGTCATGAAAGACCAGTGATGAAGATTACCATGGTGACATACGTGTGAGCTAGGACGCTTGCCAGTCGGAATGCCTGTAGGGTTAAGGCAGATGGCATGGGTTCATGCTATCATTTAAGATTTCCACTGCAATCATATGAAGACTTGGTCGTAGAGGCCATATTTGATTACAACGGTATGTAATGGATGTAAGACTCTTGTTATTCATTTTCTATGTGTTCAGTGAGCATTGATCTCTGGAATCACTATGCACGTACATTCGGTGATCACGATCTATGAGTCGGGGTCCCCACAGAGTTGGTATTAGAGCCATCCTGACTGTAGGAAGTCCTTAGTTAGCATGGACGTTAGTTATGAATAAACTATTTCTCCAGACCCTTCAAAATCACTTACCAAACCTCTATATTCTCACCTCTCCTAAATTTTCAAAAGAAGCAAAGGCTTTTTCCTTAGCAGATCCACCCCTATTCTCTTGAGTCTCCTCGTATGTTTTTTCAGAACTTTGCAAACGGTCGGTAGTACCCTTATGCCCCTGACCACTGGATTCCTTGAAATCCTCGTGGGTAATCTGGAAGGAAGCCACCTTGCCATACATTCACACAAGTTTGACGACACCACGACAAGACGATACCAATAGAAGATACCCTCTCGAAGGAAGAGAACATCAAGACTCAGAAGATGGTGACACCCTCGACACTGCCCCAGGATGATGCCACCTTGGCCTTCGATGACCAGGGCACAAGAAATACAATGCCATGATATGCATCGCTAATAGAGCAACCATGTCCTTTTCGTTGTTGTGGCGGCAACCACTGGTGGATGAGAACCTCGCCATTTGGTCCGCCTCACCATAGTGAGCAGGGAAACGGTTCTCTTCATCCCCCGCTCTCGGTGTCGATATTATCAACATGACCAACAAGTTGGAACCCTATCATGCCTTGTTGGTGTCATTGCATAAAGGATTTCCCACTTCGAACTCTCGACACCTTGAAGGACAAGAAGGCATTGGCATGACTACGAAGACAACAGAAGACCCGTCAATGACAACTATGAAGAACCACCTTCGTCGTCAACTCACCAGACCCGAAGTCGTCAAGGACCCTTCAGGCGCAACCAAGATCATTTCGACGAACAACAACCAGAGACATAGCAACACCTGAAGAAGACCCAGAAGACCGAGCGGACTCCTCTCCAAGACACGAAACAAGCACGACTACTGAGTCCAAGGACCCCTAGGGTAGGATAAGTCGTGTGTCCCCTATGTGAAGTCGAGTCTGTATGATGGTTCAAACGGAACCATGATGTGTTGCTTGATTTGCTTGTTTGTGCTTTGGTGTAAGTCACACTTATGCCCTAGGAAAAAAGTGCGTGACTATATCACCTACCTTACCTTGATGTTTGTATTTGGCCTTTTCAACATTTGCTTGCTTGCACTTGCACTATACCACACCCTTAGGCACTCTCCTCTATCCTACTTTCCCTCTTCCCCCTCTCATCAACTGAAGACCAGCAAGACAAGATGCACCAAGGATCCACTTCGACAAACAATTAACACTGAAGACTTCAGCTACAACGTACTCAACCAGACGCAACCCCATAGAGTTATGCTTTTCCCTCAAGATTGGAAACCCCTCCCTAGCCCAACCTAGACCTCACAAGCTACCCCAGCTCAAACCTCTGATCACATGTTTAATACACAGATTCACCAGATCACCTGTTGAGCTTCAATAGCCCCTGCTTACCACTGGATTCATTACAGGACTACTGATCATAGTGAACAAATACCTTTAATCCTTAAGCTAGCACTTGATCTAATGATGCCATGGGATAGATCATCTTGAGGATAAGTGATTAGTAGACTAACCGTTTGATGAGGCTAGAGTAGATATCTTGAGGAAGCGGTTGAGACCCTTTGGTGGATTGTAAGATTTTCAGGATGATCCGGAGATTGATGGACCAAGTTGATAGAGTAGCATAACATACTTGTCCCTTGAGTAAATTGGATTAGTAGGACGAATATGATCATAAGCTGAAATCATTGGTGGATAAGTGACTTGACTGTGGCAGGTAATATTGTTAATGGATTGTTGAGGTTACAATAGTAACTGGAGTAACTAGAAGGAAATTCTTATTAGATGTAAACCTTGGGTTTAAATAGATGATTCTGATAGGTTCTCAAGATCAATCAAACTACATGGTTCAGAATAATTTGGATTTAGTCCGATGATCTTGATCCTGATACCATGTTTCCCGGTGGAAGTCAAACCAGGAATATTGAATGGTTGTCAGAATTGATTCAAGGATCCATATGCACCTAACATCGTATTTACTACATCATCATGAAGGGAATTGTTGGTTATACTATGATGAGATAATTATTTCTTGAATTTGGGGATTTAGGAAATCTGGAGATATATGGAACATCACCGGTATTGGATTTATAGCAGTTATAGACCATGTAATAGTGGGTGATATTTGTGGGTCGATTAATTGGATTCGTAGGATGAAAACAAGATCTTGGATTGGTTTATTACGTGCCTCCATAGCATAGGGATGCAACTCCTTCGACATTGGATACATTAGCTGAACACTTGGATTTGTAGTGTCATGATCAAGATTAGCGGCTTGTTTGCTTTCCCAAGGATTTTTACATAGGGATATTGTGGGGACACCGACTCATAAGTCATGATCCCTAAATGTACGTGCACAGTGATCCCAGAGATCAATGCTCACTAAACACACAAAAACTAAATAACAAGAGTCTTAAATCCATTACATACCATTTGTACTTCAAATTGGCCTTTATGACCAAGTCTTTGTAAACTTACAGAGGAAATCTTCAACGATAGCGTGAACCCATGTCGTCTGCCTTAACCCTACATGCATTCTGACTCGGAAGCATCCTAGCTCGCATGTTCGTCACCAAGCTAATCTTCATCATAACCCTATTTTCATGCCTGGCCAATAAAATAACCAGTGGAAAGAAAATGAGTACTTTGTATGTACTCGCAAGCAAAGCATGTTTGGAACAAGGCAATAACAAAGCATGATATAGCACTAAGTAGGTAAGTTTTGCAGAAAGCTAGTTCTGAGTGCAATGACATGTTCAAATAACTTGCGTAAGCATGCATCAACAGTTGGCAGATATCCATATGAAAGATACAGATATCAACATAAGCAAGGGGTTGAACATCTCATGTTCAGCTATTTCATTCAAGTCGTCGGACTTAGCTCCAGTACCACCTGAACATCTCGTGTTCAGTCGTCATGTCAAGTCACCCAACTCAACCCAAGTGTCATATTTGTCACCAACTCACACCAGTTTGTGAAAACACTGGACGTAGCACAAGAGTGGTCATCCAACTGTCCTTAACCGTGGACATGGATATTCAAATAGTTTTACACTCTCAAGAGGTTGCACACTTTACCCACAAGACTCAGGGAACTTCCGTGTCATCCACGACTCGTGGTATATAACATACCCGAGGTAAGTACACGAACAATGCCTTTCCCCTAACGATACTAGACAAAGAGTCCACTTGATTGGTACCCAACCCTCATGATGTACATCATACAAGCCCCACTCCAGATCATACCATTCATGAAGGGACCAACGGTGTGCCCGGTGCGTGTGAAGACAGTGCATGATTGTCCTTATTGGCACGACCCCGTATCAAGAGTGACCATGTCGCTCCCGCCACTAGTAATGTGGGCTCTATGCTAGTACCCATCAAAGTAATCGATAAAGCCCCGTCGCATAAGGGGTGTCGTGGTTGTACAGGTAAGGTTGGAATAACGGTCGCAACTGACACCAATCCGTTTTCAAAAACCACAAACACTCACTTTCTCTGGTACACCACTTGTTTATCAGGTGGCTACCTAGCTCATCATCATCTCCCTCAGGCATTAGTGGCACCCGACGTGGTTTTCAAAAAGTCTTTGAAATCATTTTTGTTTCCATCACCATGCATATTCCCATCCCACTTGCGTAGCAACTACTAGCAACCTAACTAATCCCACCCGCACGACCCTCATAAGGAGGTAGGGTCATGCACGATGCAAGTATCAACGAGAAAGTATTGGAGCCATGCCACCGAAGTGGTCACCACATCAACATGATCAACATCATGGAAATAAGTGCTATATGCCATGCAAATAAAAGGGTTCATAGTCATGGTCAAAGGGTTGCTTGCATGGCTTATCCAAGTCTTCGAGGTCTTCACATGCTTCTCCACACTGAGCACTTCATCTACTTTGTCAGCTATCACTAGAAACAACCGCAATAAGCAACACAACAAGCAGAAAATAAAAGTGCTCTATAAATAGGAGTTTTATTTTTCTTGGACACCTCTGGTCACAAGAAAAACAACCAAGGAGGTTTCATAGGATGTGGATCAAGGGGGATTTTTGAATTGTGCAAATAGAGGAATTATTGATCCTATAGGAAATCTACGTAAAATATTTGGTGAAAATGAGGGGATGCGCCCAAAAAATAGGGCGCAATTATAGAAGGAATTATCGTAGCTTAGTACCACTTATTGCTCCAGGTATCTCCTAGATCCCCTAATTCTAGAAGGCATTATCTTAGCTCAGTACAACCAGCAATTCCCATCATGATGATCTAGTAAACTCCGATGTTAGGTGCATATGGATCCTTGAATCTATTCTGACAACCATCCAATATTCCTGGTTTGTCTTCCACCGAGAAACATGGTATCAAGATTAAGATCACGAGACTAAATCAAAATTACTCCAAACCATGTAGTTCGATTGACCCTGAGCACCTATTAGAATCACCTATTTAAATCCAAGGTTTACATCTAGTAAGAATTCCCTACTAGTTACTCCAGTCACTATCATATCACCGTCAATCCTCTATCAATATTACTTGCGAAAGTCAAGTCATTAATCCACCAAGAATTTCATCTTTTGATCATATTTGTCCTACTAAATCCAAATATATTCAAGGGAGGGTTTATGCGACTCCATTAATCTGATCCACCAAGTTCTTCTACCAACATGAAAGTCTTGTAATCCACCAAAGGTCTTAGCTATATCCCTAAGATTTCTATCAAATCACTAGGATACTAATCATATATCCTCAAAAACGATCTGCCATATGGCATCGTGAGATCAAGTGCTCGCCTAAGGATGTAATGTGTTTGCTCACTACGATCACTCCCATGATGAAACCTAGTGTTAAGACAAAGTTTACCAAAGCTTAACCAGTGCTCTCATGCAAACCCATATGTTAAGCACATGGTTAAGGGCATTAGATGGGGGTACCTAGTGAGGTCTGGGTCTATCTAGGGAAGGGCTTCCAACCTTGAGGGGAAAACATAACCCTTACAGGGTTGCACTTGGTTGAGTATGTTATAGTCATAGTCTTTAACGCTAGCTGTCCGTCGAGGTGGATCCTTGGTGCATCTTGTCTTGCTAGCCTTCAGTTGACGAGATGGGGAAAGAGGGAAAAGTAGCATAGAGGAAAGTGCCTAAGGTGGTGGTATAGTGCAAGTGCAATCAAGCAATTGCCGAAAAAGCCAAAGACAAACATTAAGGTGAGGTAGGTGATATAGTCCCGCACTTGTTACCTGGGGCAAGAGTGCGACTTTCACCAAAACACAAACAAGCAAAAACAAGAAACACACAATTATGGTTCTAGCTGAACCACCATACAGACTCGACTTCGCATGGGGGGATACACGACTCATCCTACCCTAGGGGTTCTCGGACTCAGTAGTCATGCTTGCTTTGCGTCTTGGAGAGGAGTCCGCTTAGTCTTCTGGGTCTTCTTCGGGTGTCGCTATGTCTCTGGTTGTTATTCATCAAAGTGATCCTGGTTGCGCCTAGAGAGTCCTTGACAACTTCGGGTCTGGTGAGTTGACGAGGAAAGTGATTCTTCACAGTTACTGTTGATAGGGTCTTCTGGTGTCTTTGTAATCGTGACAATGCGTTCTTGTCTTCTGAGATGTCGAGGGTTATACGTAGGCAATGTCTTAGGCAATGACATTAACAAGGCATGGTAGAGTTGTATCCTGCCAGTCTCATTGACGACATCATCGGTACCAAGAGCGGGGGACGATGAGGACCGTTTTCCTGCTCACTATAGTGAGGCGGACCAAATGGCGAGGTCCTCATCCTATGGTGGTTACCGACATGTCATTAGTAATGACAAGATTGCTCTATTAGCGTTGCATATAATGATCTTGCATATCTTACACCCTGATCATCACAAGCCAAGGTTGCATCAACCTGGGGCAATGTCGACGGTGTCGCCATGTTCCTAGTCTTGATGCCTTCATCCTTCGAGAAGGTATCTCCTGCTGGTAGCTCCTTGGCTAGTGTCGCCAACTTGTGTCCAAGATATGTGGGGAAATGTATGGCAAGGTGGCTCCCTTTCCAGGTTACCCACGAGGATTACAAGGAATCCCGTGGTCAGGGGCACAAGGGTAGTAGCGACCATTTGCAAAGTTTTGAATAGCAGACGAGGAGAGCTAAGAGAAAAGTGGTGGAAGAGCTAAGGAAAAAACCTTTGCTTCCATTGGAATTTTAGGAGAGACGAGAATTAGAGTGGTTTTGTAAGTAAATTTGAAGGGTCTGGAAAATAATTTTGTCCTAACTAACGTCCATGCTAATGAAGGGCTTCCTACAGTCAGGATGGCTCTGGTACCAGCTCTGTGGGGACCCCGACCCATAATTCATGATCACCGAATGTATGTGCATAGTGATCTCAGAGATCAATGCTCACTGAACACACATAAACTGAATAACAAGAGTCTTACATCCATTACATACCATTTGTACTCAAAAATGGCCTTTATGACCAAGTCTTCATAAACTTGCAACGGAAATCTTCAACGATAGCGTGAACCCATGTCGTCTGCCTTACCCCTATAGGCATTCTGACTGGGAAGCGTCCTAGCTCGCAAGTTCATCACCAAGGTAATCTTCATCATAACCTGATCTTTCATGTCCGGCCAATAAAAAAACCAGTGGCAAGCCAATAAGTACTTTGAATGTACTCGCAAGCAACCCATGTTTGGAACAAGGCAATAACAAAGCATGATATAGCACTAAGTAGGTAAGTTTTGAAGAAAGATAGTTTTGAGTGCAATGACATGTTCAAGTAACTTGCGTAAGCATGCATCAACAGTTGGCAGATATCCATATGAAAGATACAGATATCAACATAAGCAAGGGGTTGAACATCTCATGTTCAGCTATTTTATTCAAGTTGTCCGACTTAGCTCCAGTACCACCTGAACATCTCGTTTTCAGTCATCATGTCAAGTCACCTGACTCAACCCAAGTGTCATCTTTGTCACCAACTCACACTAGTTTGTGAAAACACTGGATACAGCACAAGAGCAGTCATCCAACTGTCCTTGACCGTGGACACGACTATTCGAATAGTTTTACACTCTGCAGAGGTTGCACTCTTTACCCACAAGACTTGGGGAACTTCCGTGTCATCCACGACTCGTGGTATATAACATACCCGAGGTAAGAACCCGAACAATGCCTTTCCCTTGACGATACTAGACAAAGAGTCCACTCAATTGGTACCCAGCCCTCATGATGTACATCATACGAGCCTCGCCCAGATCGTACCATCCATGAAGGGACCAACGGTGTGCCTGGTACCTGTGAAGACAGCACATGATCGTCCTTACTGACACGACCCCGTATCGACAGTAACCATGTCACTCCCGCCACTTGTAATGTAGGCTCTATGTTAGTACCCATCAAAGTAATCAACAAAGCCCCGTCCCATAAGGGGTACCGTGGTTGTACATGTAAGGTTGGAATAATGATCGTAACTTACACTAATCCGTTTTCAAAAACCACACACACTCACTTGCTTTGGTACACCACTTGTTTATCAAGTGGATACCTAGCTCATCATCATCTCCCTCCGGCATTAGTGGCACCCGACGGGGTTCTCGAAAAGTCATTGAAATCATTTTTGTTTCCATCACCATGCATATTCCCATCCCACTTGCGTAGCAACTACTAGCAACCTAACTAATCCCACCCACACAACCCTCATAAGGAGGTAGGGTCATGCATGATGCAAGTATCAACGAGAAAATATCAGAGGCATGCCACCGAAGTGGTCACCACATCAACATGATCAACATCACGGAAATAAGTGTTATATGCCATGCAAATAAAAGGGTTCATAGTCATGTTCAAAGGGAGACTTGCCTGGCTTATCCAAGTCTTCGAGGTATTCACATGCTTCTCGTCCACACTGAACACTTCGTCTACTATGTCAGCTATCGCCAGAAACAACCGCAATAAGCAACACAACAAATAGGAAATAAAATTGCTCTATAAATAGGAGTTTTATTTTTCTTGGACACCTCTGGTCACAAGAAAAATAACCAAGGAGGTTTCATAGGATGTGGATCAAGGGGGATTTTTGAATGGTGGAAATAGATGCATTATTGATCCCATAGGAAATCTATAGAAAATATTTTGGTAAAAATGAGGGGATGCGCCCAAAAAATCTGTCACAATTTTAGAAACATTAGGGAAGTGGTTTCACTGGATTTGGAGCTGGCATGATTTTCCTAGGGATTTTCAAAGTGGATCATACATGAAGAAATGGTCCAATGTTTAACACAATAGAATAAGAGTAAAACAAAATGTTCACCACTTATTTCATGAATTTGGATACACCTAGGAACTTGAATAACTCCATTTGGAGTCATAAGAATTCCCTAGGAATTTGTAAACTGGGGTTCTACATGCTTCAAATTCAAATTTGAATTTGAACTTAATAGAAAAGATTTATGGAAAATGTGCAATGCACATATTTGGTTAGGTCAAGCTTTTATAAGCTTGTAGGAATTCGAATCACCAAATTTGGAGTCCAAATAGATATTCTATGAATTTATGAATCTCTCAGAAAAAGAAAAATACAAATCCTTTATACCTATCGAGTTGGATGGGTGCGGAGGCAACTGGGCCGGCCCAGCCATTGGGTAGGCCGAAGTGACTTTGTTGGCATACTCCATGGAGTACGCGCCCTCTGCAGGAAGGCGTCAAGTGGAGGGTCACCTCCACTTATACCGGGGGCCCGGTCGGTCGGTTGCTGGCAGGCGGACCCCACCTGTCGGGTTGTCCTTTCACCTTTCGCTCGTGTAGAGGAGAAATGGGGGAGGCCAGCAGAGTACTTGTCGGTGCCTGTTCCGGTGGCTCAGGACACCTCGGCTGACCGTCCGGCAACCGGCGTGCTCGGGAGGGCGCCACTCTCCCATTCCCGCACTATATGGACACCGAGGGCCTCTAACGCGTTGCTAGCAATGACAGATGAATGGCGATGACAACAAGCTTGGGCAGGGAGGCCCGGTCGACAAGGGAAGGAGTGGGGCTCTAGGAAGGCTAGCGGAGGTTTCTCGGGCCCCTTTCCGTGGTTAGGAGTGGAGGAGGGGCATTGGGGGCCTCCAATTTGAGGAGAGGTCATTGGCAATGCTTCGACCATTGTCATTGATGGAGGGGACGAAAGGGAACATGGGGAGCTCCGGAGTGGACACGTAGGAGGGTTCATAGGGCCATTAGGGGTACGCCGGTAGGGGGTTTAGGCGGGGGCGACCAAGGGGCGGGTCCGATCCGCCTCGGATGCCTTCTGGCGCGAAGGCCGCACGCGTCAGGGTTGCTTTGGATCCTTCCTAGCATCGGGGAGGGAGGAGAGGGGTCCAGGGGAAGATTCTTACGTGGCAGAGGCGGCCGACAGGGTCAGGGGAGGGTATGTGTGTGGGCTCGATGATTGGCTCAGCCATGATGGCAGAGCGCATGCGAGGGCGAGCCCAGGGAGAGAGGAAGGAGGGGGCCGATAGGAAGGAAGGTTGTGTACGTCGAGGGGGGGCTACTGGCATGCGGGAGGGGCTCGAGGTGGTCGGGGGGCTCTAGTTGGGCACCGTTACAGTGCAGGAGTGCATTGTAGCGTTCTCTAGAGCATGCTTTTGGCATGCTAGTGCATGTCACTGGTGCCCTGGGCGCGACCGAGCATGTCCACTAGTGCCTTGGGGGGTTCTGAGATGCTCTAGAAGCTAGGGGGGCTAGGGAAGGTAGGGGTGAGAAGGATGGGAGGGTAAAACTAGCTCTATCTTGGCTGTCCAGGGAGGTAAATGTGAGGTTTTACCCCACCAATAATTGGGATATGGCCATACAGAGCTTTCTGGAGGTAAATGGGCACTAGGAGGTATTGTGGTAAAATTTTAGACTCAAGGTGAATAAGTTAGAGGGTGAAAACAGTGACTATTAGAAATGACCAGACGGTGTTTGATGATGATTTGGCTAAGAAAATGGAGTTTGCTTGCCATGAGATTTAACAGGATGAAAATGTAGGTAGAAATATAGAGGATCACCAAGTTTTAGGAGTTTTGAAGAAAGTTCACAATGTAACTTTGTAACACCCTAGAAATCAACAGAATTAGATTCCTGTAGATCTAGGTATGCATTTCCATACTCCTTGATTCACCACTTGTTTTGGCATCCTTATTTGGGTAATGGAACATGCCCACAAATTTTGGGGTCAAGGGAAGAAACTTCACAATGTAAAGTTGTTCAAATTTGAATCTGGACAGGAATGGTTTTGGAATATTCTGATGGAGAAAATCAATTGGAATTGAGTTGAAACTTTGCAAGATCATCACCTATAGCATTAGTGACTTGTTGGAATTCTACTAGAATTGATTGAGAATATTTCTTATTAGAACTACTTCAAAAGCTTGATTTGGGCAGAAAGGGTTTTGAGGGGTTTTCCCATGATTTTGAACATGACCATGTGTTGAAACTCTTATATTTGGAAAATATGTGTCCATTGAGTTTCCCTAAATTTTCTCAAATATTTTTAAAGCATTTAAAAAAAATTTATGTATGAAAGACCATTTCTAGCCTAAAGAAAAAGCCTTTAAATAAAATAGTAAAATAATGTTTAAAAATAATATTTGGTGTTGTTGGGAAGTCATATATATAGTAGGTTCCAAATAAATCCTTTGGGACAATTTAATCCACCCAATTTGAGGACTTCTAGTACAAACCTCGGTTTAGGGGTTTCTGAAAACCAAATTGAATAAATACATTTTAGTCAAAATAATGTTTTATAAAAATTAGTTTTACGTCCTATACACATGGCATGATCATTGGGCAAAAATGTGGAGCAAGGAGATGAGTTTTGAGAGTATGAGGGATCTTATAAATATAGAGCACAAGCAAGCAATCAAACAATCAGCAATCAAGTCAAGCATCACAAGCACGCAAAAGTTTTAATTGGTCCTCATTTTTGAGCTATGTTAACTTAGACAGAAGAGGCAAAACACAAGGTGTGATAGATATGTATGAGTTAGCTATGAGATTTTGGGTATAGTCCTTCTCTCAAGCCTTGGAGTTAAATAACGTGAGGGTCATTGGAATTGACTTATACAAGATGATACCTTCAATGATATAGGGTGATTTTGGTTGGAGTTATAGTCAGTACTATTGGCATCTAAGAGTTGTGCTCGAGAATAAGATGGTAGACATTCACTCACATCCTAAGCTCCTTGAAACCTCTAAGCTTTACTGAGCCACAATACGATCAGTTAATGACCATAGGTCTTGGTTCTAAGTCATTTGACTGTGGCCGATACTCCACCCCGACCTCCAGTAGGCATGTTCATATGGAAGGTAGCCACAAGGACTTGTATTAGGTTGGGCCACAAATCCATCGACAAGTGACCACCCGGACAAACGACCGCCTCTCTCACACAACCCATTAGCAATGTGTTTATGTGGTATTTGGAGGAATATGATGTTATCCTCACGGATGACATACTTATTTACCTAATTAGATAAGGAACACCATGGTCCTGTTTGGACAAGCCCCAGGAACACCAGTTACCATGTCTCTCAAGTGTAAGGTTTCACCTTGAAGGAGTTGGACTCCGCGAAGCATCCTCCTACAGAAGAAGACTTTCTTGCCCAAGCAATATGAAGAACCATTGCGATTGCGAAGCCACTACAACGACGAAGAAGAAGAAGAAGAAGTCAACCATCACTCATGTGCTAGCTACATCAACTAGACTATGCCAAGAAGCACCGACGTCCAAGCTCGATGAAGCCCTTGCACATCAAGAGCATTATAGAGCCCCTTGTCTTAACAATCACCTATCAGATCCTGACTAGGAAGGAACCAAGCAGTTGAAGACCCCCTCACTCCATTTCTTTGATGGTGTATGATGAGCATGACATCCCTACTCCCTTTAGATGCCTGTAAGGGAGTGCACGACTGTCAGGACTTCGTTACCAGCTCATTTTGGTCTAATCTTGTGACAGCCCAAGTGTTGTCCCTTCCTTATTTGGCATGTTCCCCATGTATGAACCTTGTGTCATGAGCCAATGTATGATTTGCACCTTGTCATCTATGTGTTGTTTGTATTCATGCATCATGTCATCCATCACAGCATCCATCTTACCATGCTTGCTTTCATGTGTCTGGAATGGTGTGATGATTGTGAGTGTGGTTTGTGTGAGTGTGTGTGAGGTGTTGAGTGTGGTGGATCCTTGTGTGCAACTCCTCCTTCTTCCCTCTCTTTTCTTTTCATCACTTAAACCTCACTATAATGCCTTTCTTTTTCTTTTCTTTTTCACATCAGAATTAACTTTCTTTTAAAAATGTTTAAAAATGTTAAAGAGATAGCCCTATTCATGTTAATAATTTAGAGTGTGGCTCTTCTGAGATTTGGGGTTTGTTTGCTTTTGTGATTTAATTTAAAAAGGGGCTGATTTTCTCACAAATATTAAAATTATTTGTTCCATAATTCAACTTAATATTTTTATTAAACGGAGCACATTATTTTCTTTCCAAATATATTTTTGTTTTGCACTGAAGTGTTTTAATTGTCTCTGGGGTTTATTTGAGTGTGGCTGCATTTTAAAAATTAGAAAACCTTTATCCTGTTTTGTTTGCTGAGAGAGATGATAGGTGGGCTTCCCCCTCCAGCCGGCCCAGCCCGAGCGTGATGCTCACCTGCTCCGTTCCCCTGTCGTCGGGTTCAGAGAGAGAGCAGAGAGCCTCCGCCGTCGCCTTTTCCGTTGACCGTCGCCATCAGTTCGTGGGCATAAAGCCCCCCTCGGCGTGCGTGCCTTCTCCTTAGGGTTTCCCTCTTCTCCGCTGCCACCTTCTCCCTCTTCTCCTCTGTTCTTCCTCCTCTGTCAGGTAAGTGCGAGCGAGGTTCAGAGAGCGAGACCGAAGGGATCGTCGGCTCCGGCGAGTCTCCGGCATAGGCAAGTCGCTGCGGTCGTGTCCAAGGACAAATGGATGGATCCCGCACCCCATTCCCGGCACTAGGGGAGTGGAAGGTCTCCTACTTCGTCTTCTTCAACCGCATCCTCGTTCGGGTGCAGAAGCTCTGCTTCGGCGTCTTCTTCCTGCTCCCGTGCGCGATCTGCTTCCTCTTCGGCTCTGTCGTCTCCTGCGCGTTCCCTAGGTGAGCTTGCGTTGACCCAAGCCCTTTGTGCCTCCTGTGCTTCGCACATGCGTAGATCATGTCGAGCCCGTGAGCTCAGTTCCGCCATGGCGAGGTACGCGTGTGCCCAGTGGCTCAAGAGTGTGCGGTTTGTGCCCGTAGAGTAGGTGCTCGACCAGCCGTTCCATTCCCGAACCTTTTGCAGCGTTTCATCACGTGTAGTCACAGCAGTGCCGTGTCCAGTACGTGCTCGCGGAGCCCTGTATCTTGTTCAGTAAAGGTGTCTGTTTTCAGTGAGTTATTCAGTTAGCCGCGCGATGTGTATAAGAGGGCCGAGGCCCCTGTACAAATAAGCTTCGAATCGATAGCGCAGTGGTTGGGCAAAGGGGAAGACGACCAACCGGTCGTGGGTTCGAGCCCAGACTCCCCCCTTTTGCTGTTTTCTTTTTGTTTTTGTTTTTTTTCTTTTGTTCATAACCTGCTATGTATGCACATGTGTGTATGAGTGTGTAGTTAATTATTTCAGGTTTGTTTCTTTTTTATTTTCCCTGCATGTGTAGTGTAGAAAGTGTGTGTGTATGCACCATGCCCACATCCATACTTGTGTATGTGTGTGCTTGGCATATAGAGGGTGTGTATATGTGTGCATGTTTGTGTGTGCATGTGAGTTGTACATGTGGGTGTGTGGTGCACCATGCATGGCACATGTGTGTGTGTGTGCTCCTTGCACACCCACATATGTGAGTGTTGGGTGACATGTGCTTGCATGTGTAGGTGTAGATGCATGAGAGTGTATGTGTATGTTCTACATACACACACATTTGTGTGAGAGGGAGTGGAGTCTAATGCTATATGCCTTTGATGCATTAGTGGTGAGTGTATGTGTGGTAGATGATCACCCCCCCCCCTTCTTGGGTGGTATGATCTTGGTGTTTTGAGCTCATGTGCCTTGGGCATACTTAGAGCTTGGGTATGTTTTTAGTAATGGTGTGAGTAGGGTGTATATGTGTGTTAGGGGACTAGTGGGTTTTCCCAATTGACATACCCTTCTTGATATATGCTTGTCATGTAGGCCTTGTCATTTCACTTCCATTCTTATCTAAGTTGCTAACATGCTCGTGCCATTTAATTGCATTTCCTATCTAGAGTAGTTATGCCATGATTAGAGTGGGTAGTTTGTTATTTGTTGTTGCCTTGTGGTTTCACATGGACATATGAGTATGACCCAACGTTTTGGGGTAGGAAGAGCCAATGAACTCATTGGAACTCTCAGATTTCACTTTTGAGCAAGTTCATAAATCTGTCATTTTAGCTGAGATGTCATTTTGTCATTTCTACATGATTTAATCTATGCGTGCTTTGGGATATGTGCCAACTAGGAAGTGCTAGTGTTTGATGCCTCCTATAGCATGGTATTTTTGTTTAACATGAGATTCACCCATATAAGTGGGAAACATGATGTTAAGTGACCAACTTAATGTTTCTATTTCAGCATGCTAAAAACTACTAAGTGTGAGTATCTGCTCTTATTTTTATGCCATGTAGAGTGGATGGTATCCTGTAATGTATTGTGAATTTGCTCATGCTCAGTGCTAGCTATTTGTAGTAGATATTGCCTTATACCATTATGTTAATTTCATACCAATAGGAGCTCTCTAGCATTTTTAATTACTCCTGTCAACTTGCTACTTTATAATCTCAGATTCCAGAAAACTGGAATTTTCACCAAGTCCCAGAAAAGTGTTTCATCATGTCAACTTGCTAGCTTCATGATTATGGATGTGTGCCTCCTTTGCTGATTGTGTAGTTGGATAAGTTGATGTGAGTGTTGAGTAGATTCTAGCAATCTCTTGTTTGTGGCTGTAGGGTTCCTGTGGCTCAAGTTGTGAGCTGTGAAAGTTGCTATGTTGCTGCTTTGTGGCAGATTGTGGGTTTTATTGTTTTGTGACTTGTGGGAGCTATGCTCCATGGAATTGATTGGTTCTTGAGGCTATTGTGCTTGATTTTTCATCACCTATCCAGTGGATACCTTGGGATACCAAGAATTGGCCCATGGCTTCGTGGTCTTGTGATTTTGCCTCCGTACCATGCCATGAGCGTATCGTGAGAACCGTAACTCCATTTCTTGCGTTCTTTATATGCATTTCTATCGATTTTGCATGATGCATCCATATTTGCCATGATCATGCATGGTTAAATAACTTAACATGAGGTTCTGTCCAGATTCATTAATGAACAATCTTTGCATGTGAAACATGACTAGTATTGGATTGCCATGTTAATTCTTCATAAATGAATCATGCATCATCTTGGTTGTGCATTGCACCTTGGTTGGATGTTTATTGTTGCTGTTTATATTGGGTAGATGCGAGTGTCGATACTGAGTACGAGGACCCAGGAGAGTACCACTACGAGGATCCCGCTACTTGTTCCGCTGAAGAAGCAACAGGCAAGATGATCGTACCCAGATCCCGACACTATTTTTGCTTGCTTGTTTCTCGCTCTTATCGTTACAATTGCGCTACCTACCACTTGAATATCAGCCTCCCAAATGCCACGACAGCCTTTAACCTCCACATCCTAGCAAACCTTTGTTTGGCTAAGTTACCGCTGTTCACCCCCTCTTATAGCATTCTTAGTTGCAGGTGCAGGTTGTTCCATGTGATAACATGGATTTGGATATCACAATATTTTCTGTTATTTAATTTAATGCACATATATATCTTGGTTTTGGTGGAAGGCTTGGCCTTTTGCTAAGTGATTTGTTCGACTATTACCGCCATTAGTTCCTTGTTACCGGTGTTATGTTTTCCATATTTTGCGCTCCTAACACGCTCGGAGTTGTTATGGGGACCCCCTTGTTTATTCGGTTGAGATTAAAACTTGTCTGGCAAGACCCCACATTGGTACTCCATTTGCTTAACAACTTAATAAAATTGCATAGGGTCTTGCAAACCCGTGGATAATTGATCAACCCCCGGGCCAGTGCTCCGCATGAGTGTTGGTCCAACCCAGAGCAGCTTATTAACGCCGCCCGGGGCAACTCGGTGATTGGCGTGGTAACCATCGCTCATCTGTCGTGTCCTGAGAATAAGATACGCAGCTCTTATCGGGTTCGTCGACACGTCGGGAGGTCTTGCTGGATTTGTTTTACCTTTACCGAATGTCTTGCGTGTGGAGTCTAACTTTCTTCGGGTTTTCTCGAGGTGTTGGAATTCCTTTGGAATTACCTATGAAGACTCCGAGTTCCGTGGTCGAGGCTATTCCCGCGGAGTGTGGTAATTTGTGATGGACTAGTTGGAGCACCCCTACAGGGTTAAATCTTTCGGAAAGCCGTGTCCACGGTTATGTGGCAACTTGGATATTTGTTTAACACCCGGTTATAGCAAACTTGAAGTAAACTCGAAATAAAATACACCAACTGTGTGAGTAACCGTGATCGTCTCTGCTCGTGAACATGATCCGAGAGAGAGCACGGTGGGGTTATGAGTGATGTAAGTAGGTGTTCAGGATCTCATAGAGATTATACTAGATTCGATCGTTCTTCATAGGCCACTCATATTTATTTCATGTTGCGTAAGCTAGCCACCATAAATGCTTAGTGCTGCTGCAAACTAAACACTTACCACATCCTAACCTTAAGCTTGAATAGTCTCGGTACCCGGGCACATGATAGCTGAGTCCTTTGTGGCTCACAGTTTACTACAACAACTCCAGGTACGGGTTCAGATGAGTACATGCAGGATGATCTTACCCAGCTCCAGTGGGAATATGATGAGGAAAGAGGCAGGATGTACGTGACGTATCCGGATGAGTAGAGGACCTGGTCGTGATCTTTGGGATAGCTTGATAGTATAATTGCAGCTATTTTATCATTTGATTTCGTCCGTAGTCAGACCCTGTGTTCAACCTTATGATATGAACTTGAGTGATATTGTAAGTTAGCATGTGGCGAGTGTAATCCAATTTTGTATACTCATCTCTTTCAGTATTGTATGTTGTGATGATACTATTCTTGCTAACGGCAAGATGCGCATCTATCCCTCGCGAGGCCCTCGTGCCTTAAAATGGATAGGCGCACATCTTGGGCGTGACAAATCTAGGGCATAAACTTTTGGGTAGCCAGCTCATCTAGGACCCCCTCAGAAGCTTTCCTAAGTGGTAGAAATCGTTTTGACACCAAGTCTCTAAGCTTAGTCTTAGGGACGAGACTCAGCGCACACCTTGCCACAGATGGCTACGAAGAGACAAGAAGACCAAACACCCGAAGACCCACCAGAAACGTGTGTCCGTGACAACAAATACAAATGGCCGAAAGTGGGTGAAGAACATACCTGGGAAACTTACTCAAGCCGAAGATCTCAACGCAAAGCCTACGATGACGCGCTTCGACACCTCAACAATGAAGACCACTGGCAACTAAAGGTCGCCTGCCTTAAGGAAGGCAAGGACTTCCTCGACGGCGAGAAGCTACATCGAAGCTCGACCCTCCTATCTTGGACGCGAGACATCTAGATGTCACTAACCAGCATGAGAAGTCCTAGGGCCAACACACAGACACACTACATTGCCACGTATTCTGACTTTGGAATACACACGCAAGCCAGACCCCTGCCAGAACCTCGTTTACCAAACCCTTAACCATTAGGCAATCCCAGCATAGTGTCAGAAACCCGTTCACCCCTAGAAGGGGCTGATGATGCACTCGAAGACATATCATCAGGCACTTCAAGACCCAGAAGTACAACCATGCCGGAGCAGTAGCAACATGTAACGTGAAGACTACGTCACCTCTGAATTTCCGCATTTCTTCTACGCCTAGCCTAGGAATCTCCGGCACGAGATTCTTGTAAGCGGGGAAGGTCTGTCACACCTTCTGTTTTGCCTCATGACTAAGTTAACACGACAAAAAAATTAGGACCAATTAAAACTTTTGTGTGCTTGTGATGCTTGACTTGATTGTTGATTGTTTGATTGCTTTCTTGTGCTCTATATTCATTAACTCCCTACTCTCAAAACTCATCTCCTTGCTCCAAATTTTTGCCCAGGGATCATGCCATGTGTATAGGAAATAAAACTATTTTTATAAAATATTATTTTGACTGAAATGGATTTATTCAAATTAGGATTTCAAAAACCCTTGAATTGAGGTTTGTACTATAAGTCCTCAAATTGGGTGGATTAAATTGTCGCAATGGATTTATTTGGAACCTACTATATATATGACTTCCTGAAAACACCAAATATTATTTTTAAAGATTATTTTAGTATTTTTAAAGGCTTTTCTTAAGGACAGAAATGGTCTTTTATAGGAAAAAATTATTTTTACGCCTTCAAAATATTTGAGAAAATTTAGTAAAACTCAGTGGACATATATTGTCCATATATAAGAGTTTAAACACATGGTCATGTTCAAAATATTGGACAAAACCTCTCAAAACCCTTTCTGCCCAAATCAAGCTTTTGAAATGTTTCTATAAGAAATAATCGCAATAAATTCTAGTAATATTCCAAAATGTCACTAATGCTATAGGTGATGATCTTGCAAAGTTTCATCTCAATCCCAATTGATTTGATCCGTCAGGATATTCGAGAACCATTCCTGTCCAGGCTCAAATTTGAAAAACTTTACATTGTGAAGTTTCTTACCTTGACCCCAAACTTTCTAGGCATGTTCCATTACCAAAATAAGGATGCCACACCAAGTGGTACATCAAGGAGAATGGAAATGCATACCTAGATCTACAGGAATATGATTCCATTGATTTCTAGGGTTTTGCAAAGTTACACTGTGAACTTTCTTCAAAACTCCTCAAACTTTGTGATCCTCCCTATTTCTACCTATATTTTCATTCTGTTAAATATCATGGCAAGAAAACTCCATTTGCTTAGTCAAACCATCATCAAACACTTCGGCATATTTTTTAAAGAGCCTTGTTTGACCCCCTTCTGCTATTCTCCTTCACTTCAAGTTTTTACCACAGCTTACTAGCATTTCATCTCACCTCCAGTAACTTTATGTGGCCAATACTCACTGGTTAAGTGGGGCAAAGCCCCATTTTCACCCTCTGGACAGTAGTAAAACACTCCTCTCTCCCCTCCCCTCTTATTCTATCAACCTCCCAGGGCATCCAATGTTAGTGTCCCCTAGCCTAGATCCACCTAGAGCCCGTAGACACTAGTGGTCGTGCACAACACGCCGTTGGCATGCCATAGCGTGCCAAATGGGAGCTCCAGAGCATGCTACAGTGCGCTCCTGCAATGTATCTACCGCCCAATCCCTGCTCCCGACCACCTTGGGCCTCTCCAATGTGTCCCTCGAGAACGCATCGACGTCCTCAACACGGCAGCTCGTCGGCCCCCTCCTCTCTTCCCCTCTGAGGGCCTCTCCTTGCACGCGTATGTCGCCGCCCGAGCGCACCAGTGAGCGTGCTCACACGCATGAGGCCCAGTGCTCCCCTGCTCCCTCTCTCCTCCTCCCTGGACATAGGCCACGTCCACAAACTCAAAAGGCATGCCCCCGGAGTCCCCCTATGGCCCTAGCCCCACCTGTGACGCGGCCATGGACGCCGTCCACGGTGGGCTCGCGCACCAGCCATACAAGCAAGCCTGGAGCTCCCCTCTTGCCCTCTCTTGCTCCCTCTCCTTCCCAGAAACCTCCTGGACAAACCTCCTCGTCCTCCCATGCCTTCTACCTCCTCCTGCTGTGGACATTGACGCCACGGCCCCGCTCAAATTGGAGCAACCTGAGCTTTCTCCTTGTCCCTAGCCACTCCGGAGCCCCCTCCTAGTGGTCGCCAAGCCCTCCCATCGCCTTCGCTCCTTCCCGGGGCATCGCATGCTTGGAGCCGGTGGTGGCCGACGGCCTTTTTCCGCAGTCCTCTGCACCGGCATCGTTGTCGCCCTCCCCTGGCGGTGCGTAGCTCAGGGATGGGCGTGGCAGGGCCTCCCAAGCCTGCTCGCGTACAGAACCCCGCCGGAGCCGACCGGTGGAGCAAGCCCCGGCACGCACTCGGCCTTCCCCTGCCTCTCCTCGGCATGGGCAGGAGGAGGGAGATGAACCTGTCGATGTGTCCCGCCTGTCGGCCAGCCAACGGGACTGGGCCACTAACAGGTGGGCTCGGGCTGCTGTTAAGTGGAGGCACCCCTCCTTCCCATCCGCCTCCCTGCGAAGGAGGCGCATTCTATGGAATGCGCCTTTGGCGTCGCCCCAGCCGCCAGGCCGAGCCATTAGGCCGACCCAACCTCTATCTTGCACATAGTGCGCATCTTAGCCCAGTTAGGTCGGGATTTTTTTCCCTTTTTCTTTTTTTATCAATGAAATTCAAATATTCATAAATAATTCACTTGAACTCCAAATTTGGTGATTCAAATTCCTACGGATTCCTAAAATCATGATCTATCCAAAAATGTGGTTCGCATATTTTTCCCACAAAATTTTCTGTAGAGTTCAAATGTAAATTTGAATTTGAACTATGAAAAACCCCTTGTAAAATAGCTAGAGCTCTCATATCAACTCCAAATGGAGTGATTCAAATTCCCAGAGGCTCTAAATGTCATGCCCTATTTGCCTAGATAAGTTTAACATTTTATCATGCACCTATTATGCTTGACCAAATAAATAGCTCCCTTTTTCCATTATTCCATCTTAGGAAAATCATAGGTAAATCATATCAACCCCAAATCTTGAGAAACCACTTCCATCATGTTTATAAAATCATGCCCGATTTGTTAGGCTCAACTACTCATTTTCGTTAAAATATTTTCTATGGAAAACTTATAGGATCATCATTTCCTTCATTTCCACCATTCAAAACTTCCCCTTGACCCACATCCACCAAAACCTCCTTGGTTATTTGTCTCGTGATCAGAGGTATCCTAGAGAAATAAAACTCCTATTTATATAGCACATTTACTTCTCTGCTTGTTGTGTTGCTTATTACGGTTGTTTCCGTCAATAGTTGACGAAGTAGACGAAGTGCTCAGAGTGGACGAGAAGCGTGTGAAGACCTCAAAGACTTTGATAACTCAGGCAAGCAGCCCTTTGACCATGTTAAGAAACCACTTTCATGCATGTCATATAGCACCTTATTCCTTGTTGTTGATCATGTGATGTGGTGACCACCTCGGTGGGATGCCTCCGTTACTTTACCATTGATACTTGCATCGTGCATCACCTTACCATACTTATGAGGGTTGTGCGGGCGGGAGTAGATAGGATGCTAGTAGATGCTACGCAAGTGGGATCGGGATTATGCATGGTGATAGAAACAAAGAAATGATTTCAAAGACTTTTTCAAAACCCCGTCGGGTGCTAATGCCCGAGGGAGATGATATTGAGTTGGGTATCCACTTGAGAAAGAAGTGGTGTACCGGAGCAAGTGAGTGTGTGTGTTTCCGAAAACGGATTAGATTTAAGATTTGTCGATCGTCCCAACCTTACATGTACAACCACGATACCCCTTATGGGATGGTGATTTGTTGATTACCTTGGTGGGTACTAGAATGGAGCCCGCATTACTAGTGGCGGGAGTGGCGTGGTCACTCTCGATTGGGGTCATGCCGGTATGGATGATCATGCGCTGTCTTCACAGGCACCGGGCACATTATTGGTCCCTGCATGGATGCTACTATGATGTACATCATGTGGGCTAGGAAACAATCGAGTGGACTCTTTGTTTAGTATCGCCAAGGGAAAGACAGTGTTTAGGTGCTTACCTCTGGTCTGTTAAATACCGCGAGTCGTGGATGACACAAAAGTTCCTCGAGTCGTGTGGGTAAAGTATACAACCTCTATAGAGTGTAAAACTATTTGAATAGTCATGTCCACGGTCAAGGACAGTTGGGTGGTGCTATTTAAACTACGACTAGATGTTTTCACAAAACTTGGTGTGTGTGTGTGTGTGACAAAGAGATACTTGAGCTAAGACGAAAGACTTGATGAAATGATTGAACATGTGATGTTCAAACCCTGCTCATGTTGACATTTGTAGCTTGTTCATATGGATGTCTAGAACCTATTGATGCATGCTTACTTAAGTTACTTGATCATGTCATTGCACTAAATTTATCTTTCTGCAAAACTTACCTATTAGTGCTATATCATGCTCTATTGAACTTTGTTTCAAACATGGGTTGCTTGCGAGTACATTCAAAGTACTATTGGCTTGCCATTGGTTATTTTATTGGCCAGGCATGCAAGATCAGGTTGTGATGAAGATTACCATGGTGACGTACGTGCGAGCTAGGATGCTTCCCAGTCAGAATGCATGTAGGGTTAAGGCAGATCGCATGGGTTCACGCTACCGTTGAAGTTTCTGCTGCAGTCATATGAAGACTTGGCCGTAGAGGCCATATTTGATTACAATAGTATGTACTGGATGTAAGACTCTTGTTATTCAGTTTCTGTGTGTTTAGTGAGCATTGATCTCTCGGATCATTGTGCACGTACATTCGGTGATCATGACCTATGAGTCGGGGTCCCCACACCTTCAAATCACTTCCATAGTCAAGTTCCCATATCTCCTCTATGTAACCATAATATGTGTCCTTTTCCTTGGTGTTTCTCGCATCGTCAAAGCGGACACCACTGTTTTGGTTGGTGCTCCTTTTCTCTTGGGCAATCGTGTAAAATGTATTCCCATTTATCTCGTACCCTTGGAAAGTAAATATAGTCGAAGATGGTCTCTTGGCCAACAACTACAGGTCATCTTCAACATTGTCGTTATTCATGAGTTGTGTTTGCAACCAACCGCCGAAAGCCTCAATGTGTGTACATTTAATCTGGGGGTCAGACTACTTTGGGTTCTTCGTGCGTATAATATCCCTGTGTTTCTCGATATACGGGATCACCAAGGTAGAATTTTGTAGAACTTCATAGTGTGCTTGCGCCCAAGAATGCTCGTACCTATATATTATTGATTTTGGTCCAAGCGTGCTTTTTCCATGCAGTCTCCCCTCATCCCCTATTGAGGAACACCAATCGGCTTAATGTCAGGAACAAAGTCAACGCAAAACTCAATAACCTCCTCTGTTTCATGGCCCTTGGAGATGCTTCCTTCTGGCCTAGCACGGTTACGAACATATTTCTTTAAGACTCCTATGAACCTCTCAAAGGGGAACATATTGTATAGAAATACAGGACCCAAAATGGCAATCTCTTCGACTACCTGAACTAGGACGTGCGTCATAATATTGAAGAAGGATGGTGGGAATAACAACTAAAAACTGACAAAACATTGGACCAAATCATTTTGTAAGCTTGGTAGGATTTCCGGATCGATTACCTTCTGAGAAATTGCATTGAGGAATGAACATTGCTTCAAAATGGCTAATCGAACATTTTCTGGTAGAAGCCCCCTCGACGCAACCGAAAGCAATTGCATCATGATCACGTGGCAGTCATGAGACTTTAGGTTTTGGAATTTTTTCTCTGCCATATTTATTATTCCCTTTATATTCGACCATAAGCCAGACAAGACCTTCAGACTGAGCAAGCATTCAAAAAATATTTCCTTCTCTGCTTTAGTAAGAGCGTAGTTGGCAGGACCTTGATACTGCTTTGGATGCATGTTGTCGTTTTCGTGCATACGTTGATGGTCCTCCCGTGCCTCCGGTGTATCTTTTGTCTTCCCATACACAGCTAGGAAGCCTAGCAGGTTCACGCAAAGATTCTTCGTGATGTGCATCATGTCGATTGCAGACCGGACCTCTAGGACTTTCCAATATTCTAGCTCCCAAAATACAGATTTCTCCTTCCACGTGGGTGCACTTCCCTCAGCGTTAGTCAGAACAGATTGTCCGCTAGAAGCCTTTCCAAATATTATTTGTAAATCCTTGACCGTGTCATGTATGTCATCACCAATATGGAGGACGGGCTTCTTCCGATGATCTGCCTCACCTTTGAAATGCTTGCCTTTCTTTCTTAAGGCATGCTTGGTCGGAAGAAATCGATGATGTCCCAGGAAGACATTCTTCTTGCATTTGTCCAAATATATACTTTGAGTCTCATCTAAATAGTGCATACATGCATGGTATCCCTTGTTTGTCTGTCCTGAATGGTTACTAAGAGCATGACAATCATTGATGGTTACAAACAGCAATGCTCGCAGGTCAAATTCCTGTTGTTTGTGCTCATCCCACACACGTACACTTTTTTATTCCACAGCTGTAAAAGTTCATCAACTAATGGCCTTAGGTAAACATCAATGTCGTTGTCGGGTTGCTTATGGCCTTGGATGAGCACTGGCATCATAATGAACTTTCGCTTCATGCACAACCAAGGAGGAAGGTTATAGATACATAAAGTCACAGCCCATGTGCTATGCTTGCTGCTCTGCTCCCCAAATGGATTAATGCCATCTGCACTGAAACCAAACCATAAGTTCCTTGGGTCATCTGCAAAGTCCGGCCACTCTCTCTCAATTTTTCTCCACTGCGACCCATCAGCAGGTACTCTCAACTTCCCGTCTTTCTTACTGTATTCTTTGTGCCATCGCAACGACTTGGCATGCTCTTTGTTTCTGAAAAAATGTTTCAACTGTGCTATTATAGGATCATACCACATCACCTTGGCAGGAATCCTCTTCCTAGGGTGCTCACCCTCAATATCATCACCACGGTCATCGCGACCAATCTTATATTGCAATGCATCGCATACCAGGCATGCATTCAAATTCTCGTACTAACTGCGGTAGAGGATGCAGTCAGTAGGGCATGCATGTATCTTCTTCACCTCTAATCCTAGAGGGAAGACAACCTTCTTTGCTTCGTATGTACTATCAGGCAATTTGTTGTCCTTTGGAAGCTTATTCTTCATTATTTTCAGCAACTTTTCAAATCCCTTGTCAGATACACCATTCTCTGCCTTCCATTGCAGCAATTCCATTGTGGTACCGAGCTTTGTGTTGTCATCTACACAATATGGGTACAACCCTTTTTTTAACCTCTAACATGTTCTGCAACGTCAACTTCTCCTTTTCACTTTTGCAGTTTCTCTTTGCATCAGCAATGGCCCAACCAAGATCATCGGCGGGCTCATCTGATGCCTCAAATTCTTCTTCTTCATTCTCTTCCCCCATTGTAGTACCATCATATTGAGGACACCCAGGATAGTTGTCATAATCCTTTTCTTATTTCTCTTCCCCCATCGTAGTACCATCATATTCAGGACACCCAGGATAGTTATCATGATCCTCTTCTTCTTCATTCTCTTCCATTAGAACCCCTCTTTCTTCATGCTTGGTACAACAATTATAGACGGACATGAAACCGGACGTAAACAGGTGGACGTGAATGTGTTTTGATCTAGACTAATTCTTCTCATTCTTACACACACCACATAGACAACAGATAAAACCATCCTGCTTGTTTGCCTTAGCCGCACGTAAAAAACTATGCAGACCATTAATGAACTAGGGAGAGCGTCGGTCATCGTACATTCATTGCTGGTTCATCTTCATTACACAACATCGAGAAGACCAAATTAATACAAGTTCAAAACAATTATTCTAATAAAATAACATACAACTATCTAGCTAAAACATTGAAATGCAAAAACAAATGCGATCAAAATGTAACACTTGTTCCAACAACATAATGATACCAAGCCTCTTTCTTAATGGCATATTTTCTAATCTGTCTAATCTTCAAGCGCATTGCATCCATCTTGATCTTGTGATCATCGACGACATCGACAACGTACAACTCCAATTTCATCTTCTCTTCTTTAACTCTTTTCAATTTTCCTTTCAAATCCTTGTTTTATTTTTTTAACTAAATTTAACTTCTCGACAATAGGGTCGGTTGGCATTTCTGGTTCAACTACCTACTAGATAAAATTATCTATGTCAACTTGATGGGCATAATTGTCATTAACACGAAATGCAGCAAATAGAGAATATACCACATCCGAATCGTAAATCGGACGAGGGCCGATGGGCACGGATATCATAACCATCTCACTATATATAACAACAATCATACAAGTAAGAAAATTATGCCAGTAACTATCTAAATCATACAAATACGATTTTTTTATAAAAAGGATAAGAACATAAGAAGAAGCTCGCCAAGGTGGTGCCGGCGACGAGACGGTATGGGCGATCGATGGTGGTTAGGACGGGGACGGAAAGGCACAGTAAGTAAACCACACCTACACATATGCAAACTAAGAACTTAATTTGAGCTCAGATTGCATATAAATAAAAAAACTACCACATAATTACACCCAAACTAAAACCCACAACTCACTATACTTATAAAGCATTGCACGAGCTGATCTAGCAATAAAAGATGAAAGGAAAAAAGTTGCTAACCTTTATGGACACTTGGATGGATTGGGGTGCCTCAAATCTTGACAAATCTTGGCAAAAATGGAGGGATGAGCTCGAGCTAGGGAAGAACAGAGAGGGGAGTGGAGAAAATAGAGAAATGGGCTTGGGCTGTACGAAGGGTTTATACAGGGAAAGCTTTAGTCCCGGTTGGTTAGACTAAAGGTCTATATATAGTCCCGGTTTATGATACAAACCGGGACTACAAGGGCTTGTCGGGGCCCCATCCTGACATCAGTCTGCCACCACCCCTTTAGTCCCGGTTTGTATCATAAATCGGGACTATATGTACCAAATGAACTGGGACTAATGGTGCCCGTGCCCCCCGACCGCTCCTAGTCGTTGGAACCGCCAAACTGGGAATAAAGGGGCAAATGTAAGGCATGTTTTCTACTACTGTACTACACCATGCAGGTGGATGGGGCTGGAAGGATAAAAATGTGTTTTGATCACATGCACTATGGAGGTTTAGTTTCGAGCATTTCGGTAATGTTGTGACATTTGATACTACCTATCAGACTAATATGTATCAGATGCCTCTTGGTATTTTTGTTGTAGTGAATAATCACTTCCAAACAGTAGTATTTGGTTGTTGTATGATGAGAGAAGAAAATGTGATGCGTTCAAATGGTTGTTTCGGGCTTTAAGTTGTGCAATGCATAGAAAAAGGTCGACGACGATTCTAACAGGTATTTTTAGTGGCCTAGTTATTTGTTTTAGTATGTAGTATAATTTTCTTGGTGACATGTTCAGATATTTTTGTGTAGATAACTGTCATCAAATGGAAGTGGCAATCGCTGAGATGTGGCCTGATACGGTTCATAGAGTTTGCAAGCGGCATGTACTGAAGAATGCTAAAGAGAACTCTGGGAACATATATAGCAACAGGAGCACATTCAAGAATGAATTTCATAGAGTTTTGAATGAACCACAGACAATAGATGAGTTTGAAAATTCTTGGATTGATTTAGTGAAAAGGTATAACCTTGAGTCTAGCACATACATGAAACGGATGTGGGATATGAGGACATAGTGGGCTCTTGTTTACTTCAAGTCCTAGTTTTTTGTTAAAATGTCGACCACTCAGAGAATTGAGAGTATGAACCATGTTCTCAAGAAGTATGTGAAGCCTTCTTCTCTGATGAATGTACTTGTTAGGTTGTATGAAAGTTTCTTTTATGACAGAATACAGGAGGAAAATGCTGAAGAGTTCTACATATCGGATGTAAGTATATTGTTGCGCTTAATAACAATGCATTTACCTTGATTGTAGCTGTAATATGGATAACTCATATGTAATTAATGATGTTTTAATGATGGAGACACAGAAGAAGATGGTTACTGCTACGAAGTCGCCTTTGGAAACACATGTTGCGCGTGTGTACACCAGAGAAGCTTTCAAAAGGTTCAAGGAACAGTTTCTGTGGAGCGTGTCTTATGATACAAAAGTATCTTTGAAGGAGAACCATTATAGGGTGATCCATATGGGTGATGATATAGATAGTTGGGGCAGAAGGGAATATGAAGTTGAAGCCGATATTGGTGAGCAAGAATTTTCGTGTGTGTGCAAGCTATTTGAGCATTTGGGGTACTCTGCCGACACATATTGAGGGTAATTTATAGAAAATTTGGCATCTTAATATCAGCTTCATTAGTTATTCCTCATATGACTGGAGTTAATTTGTGTGTAGGTGATGGTGCAATTTGGTGTAAGGGAGATTCCTAAAAAGTATATTAAGAAGAGGTGGACCAAAAAAGCTAGAGAATCCATCCTAGAGTATCTGAAAGGGTACGTCAATGATAATGAAGCTACTGCATCAAGGACGTATCGACATGATCTGATGTATTAGACCACCCTTGATATGGTTCATCTTGGAGAAACAAATACTGAGACATATCAGAAGACTAGAAGTGATGTGCAAGCACCTTAAATATTTGAAGGTAATGACAGCCACGACAGAATCAAGCTTGAAGGAGACATGATAGAGTGAGAGATTACAAGGGAAGAAATCTATTGCTGATGTGAAGAATCACTTTGGCAAGTGACACGTGTGACATCTACTTCACATACATAAAGGTGAATCATCTCCTTTACACGTGTTCACTTGACCCCTTCATGCATGGTATACTACTTGACACTCCTCTCGTGTGCATGCATAGGTACTGTCGGAGTTTCACGGATGACGAGGAGGAGTGCCAGCACCTATGTATGACTAAATCATCCATGAGAGAAGCTTGGAAGAGAAGGAAGAAGAAGTGAGGACGAGACTCTGGAAGTCCTAGACCTTCCGGACTTCCCAAAACCTCCGGACCATGGACCTTCCTGCCTCCGATGACCAGATCAGCTCCTAGACGTGCCAACTCTCTGGATAGCATGGACCCTGTCCGGACCTCGCCCGGAACCTCTGGAGTCCGGAACTTTGGGCCATTCCCGGAACTTCCAGCCCTGCCTGCGTGCGGAGACTTGGGCCTCAACTCGTGTACCTCTTTTTCCCCTCACTTACCCCTTCGTGGCTTGCACTATATATACTCCTCTCCCACCTCCATTATAGGGTTAGCAGAGTGATAGCTCATAGTTAGTTGAGCTTTGCTCCTTCCTCTACCTCTCCCATGGAGATCGAGACCTCCACTGGAGAAGATCCCTAGAGGATGTCAAGACCCCTTTCGAGGGAAGATACGTCTACGGATATCAAGGCCCATCTCTCCTAGAGATTTGGATGAACTACCCATGTATCCTTTATTTCCATTGTTGTTCTTGGATCTTGATGCACCTCATGTATTGATTGTGATTCGAGGAGTACTTGGTGTGGATCTTGTCAAATAGAGTGTTTTTGCCTTAGATTTCTCCATGTTTTTCCCTCATGTTCTTCGTGTTCTTCATGTTCTTCCTTGAATCCACCTCCAACTCGTGAAGATCGGGCCACCTTCAGGTTTGCCCCATATCATATTGGTATCAAGAGCCACGTTGCCACGAATTTTGAGCCCTACCCCCCATGTTCTAGCCATTAGTTCGAGTTTTCCTCCCCAATTTTGAAAAAAAATCCCAAAAAAATAGCCCCAAAAATTTTCTTGCATTTTGATGTTCTTGTGAGTTTTTGTTGATTTCTTTTCATGGATCTAGAGTTTGGCAAGTGGATCTACCTCCCTTGGCGTTCCCTAGCCCCAATTTCTCCTTTTACCCCTTCAATTTCGCCCTGAAAATCGAGTTTTTCCGCCCCCATTCTCGGATCCGGAAATTAGGGTTCGTCACGGAGTTGTTTTTGCTACCCCCAGAAATTCCGGCCTATCCCGAAACTTCCGGACCCCTAAACTTCCATCCTACCCCCGATATTTCCGAGCTAAACAGAAAGTTTCCACCAAAAAACCCCCGATCAACCCCATACTTTCCCCCGACCCCCGGAACTTCCGGCCTAACCAGAAACTTTCCCCGGAATTTTAGCATCGGCCATTTCACCGTTTTGGCCATAACTAATTCATCTGAACTCCAATTTTGACTTTCTTTAGCTCGTTGGATAACTATTGACACCCCCCCCCCCATCCCAAAAAGTTACTTCCAAAACCATTTGACTCCATCAAACTTTTAAATTTTAGCAACTTTGCCTAGGCCCTCCACCATATCATCTGCATTACCACCATAGACTTCCGCAACCTAACCCATTTTGGTTCCCATTGGATTTGTGGTTGCTTGAGTTGTGATTTGAGTCTCCTAAGGTGTTTTGGCTACTTAGGGATGGTTACTTCTTAATCAACCACCGCTGACTTGTATCGGTCCATCATCTACATCGACCATCGATGTTTGACATCGACGACGACCATCCATCCTTTGAGACCATCTTCAACCGGAAGCAAGGCCGGTTTACCTAGACTTCATGAAAGGTTAAGTGTGACGAAGGTATACATTCTGTCATACACTTTTACTTCCTTGTCATTACATCTTGATAGCCACACCATCTTTGCGATTACCTTCATACCTATTGAGACTAGCTATCCTAGTATTGTCGGGCTTCGCGAAAACTTGTGCTCCATAGTGATACCATATCATATTGTTGCATCATTGAAAATATCATATAGTGCAATTGCTTGCTCCCGTGCATATATTGTGATACTTTTCTTGTATAGTTCGTTGAGGCTCAGTAAGAATAGTGGAAAGGAAGCGAAGAGACAAAAAAAGAGAAAAAACAAGCTTCTAAGCAAGAAAGAAAGATCTAAGCTTATAAGCATAGAGTTGAGCATGAAAAGAGATACTTGTGCATGAGGATAAATGGAATAGGAAACATTTTGCTTGCATGAATAGGATTGGTGCCAAGTGGTGAATCATGCCCAAACGTGCAATAAGCTATTGTCTCTCCTTGTGTTTCTGCAACACGAGCTTTGCTCATCCCTATAGTTGCACAAGCCCGATTATCCCACCACGTGTGTTTCTCTATTGCCCTCCTCTATATTTTGTGATCACTTGCTTTTAATTGTGAGTCCATTGGATTTATTTCAACATTTAAAATATCTTGGACTTCATTTTGCTTGATTTTGTGACACTAACCCCACTGATCTCCACCGAGTGCACTCTTTCCTTGCATACATTGTGGTATTTTGAGATCCGTCGACAACTTCAGAAACAGGTAACTTTGGTATGTTAATTCCATATCGTTCTCACACCTTCTTGAGTGCTTCCATGGATAGGTACGTCACATCTACTTCGGTCTACCACCACAACGACAAGTTTGATGCCACAGAGAACTTCATCGGTGCCAAGATAGATGCTCAAATGGAGGAGCTCAAGGTCCTCATCAAGAACTGCGAGAGGTCTTCATCATCTTCAACAACACGCTCAAGTGCACATGCTCCCCAGCAACCATCTCTCGCAAGATCACACCGGCATCGACACCATCAACGGCATGAAGACATAACGACGCCAACATCAAGGCGTCCAACAAAGAACAAGTGTGAAGGTCACGAGCTCAACACCAACCACTGCTCAATGACTTAACCAACAACATTGGCATCTTTGCCAAGTGACTTCAAGGCATCTTTGCCTTTGGATATGCAGCATCTTTGCCAACAAGCACTTCAAGAGAAGCTCCCCAAGCTCAAGTCCGCGACTCCCATGAGCTACTATGACCTCAACATTGACCATGAGATTCCTTTCTATGGGAGTCAAGACCTCGAGGAGTATCTCGAGTGGGAGTGCAAGATGGACCACTACCTCAAGCTACTTCAAGTCCCTTCCGAAGATCAAGTGAAGTGCACCACAAGAAACTTCCACGACGACGCGTCGACATGGTGGCTTCACACATCTTCAAAGAGCTTCGACATGAGTTGGTCCAAGATGAAGAAAATGATGCGGTGAGAGTTTGTGCCTTCCACCTACATGGAACATCTTCAATGTCAATTGGAGAACACCATAGAAGGATCCAAGTCCATCAGTGAGTACTTCACGAAGATGAAGAATGCCTTGCAATGATCCGGTGTGACCGACTCCATCTGGATGAAGTTCTACTTCATGATGGGATTGAACAACGACATCGCCAAGACTATCTTCAACAACAAATACGAGTTTCTTGACGAACTCTACATTGGTGCTCTCAAGGCAGAACAAGAACTCAAGGCCAAGCCTACTCGACCCCGCACACACTTCACGACGACCAAGCTTCGAGACGGCAAGCATGAGGATGGTACCACCAAGATGTCCAAGCCCGACGAGCTCCAAGACGACGCACCCAACTTCGACTTCACCTTCATCCCCCTTTGCGGCATTGACGATGTCGAGTCTACCAGGGATGTTTTTGAAGAAGGTGCGACAACGACTACGACTACGGAGCCACTCAAGGAACATGCTTTGGAGGCAAGCGACAAGGTGGCGAGCAAGGATGGCGGTTCCATCTTTGGTGGCGAGAGTGATGATATGCCATCTTCATCCTTCATCCACGACGATGATGACGAGATGGTTGAGCATGAGATTTTCCCTTTGACCATGACGGCCTTTAGAGATGAGATGAGTGATTTGTGCCACCATATTGAGAGTGAGAGTGCCTTCACCACTAGCCCCATATATGATGAGCTGCCCCAATTCCCATGTGAGGAGAGCCACAACCCCCACCACTTGATTGATATGAGTGACTCCACCATACGTGATATTGTGTGCACCTACTTAGAGGGAGTGAGTGAGCCACCACAACATAGAGAGAGTGAGGTAGTTGATAGGTCATGTGAGGCCATTTTGATTTCTAACAACTTAACCTCTACCTCTATTGTGTCTTCTCATTTGGTGCTAGGTCCCATACACGGTGACATGCCGATCCTCGACGACTTCGCCCTCCCTTTGGACAAGGCGATGGACATGGTGGAATATGGTGCACCCCCCCCCACACACACACACATGGTTCCATCATGATGAAGATGACCATGAGTTGGACTTTGTCACCTCACCTACACCACATGTGTGGAATGAAAAAGGTAACATAGGTGAAGGTGATGCTCTTGTCCCACTAGTGGACATTGATTGTTTGCATGATGTCGATCCACCTATTGCCATGCTTCATGATTATGTGACTTCCTCATGTGATGAATTGCCCATTTATGATGTGGTTGACGATTCTCATGTGGAGTCTATTACTTGTGATGCCATGTTGCATAGGATTTATTGTGAGAACTCTATAGGTCACATCATGTTTGACAATCCGCTTGACTTGTCATATGATATGCATGAGATCACCCATATTGCATCTTTACAATCTCATCGTAGTAACTATGCATATGCCATTAAAATAAACCCAATTTTCACATATGGCATAGATGACAAGCCCATGGTTATTGGCATTTGTTTTCCTTGTGATGATATTGCCATGATCCCATTGCATCACTTGCGCAATTATTCACAATTGCCATGCCATGACCACCATGCTTTGGATATGCATTATTTTGGATGTTGTCCATATTCTCCATGTTATGCTACCCGTATTGCACATGAGGAGACCCCCATACTTTCCTCATACATTTAAGGATATTTTGTTCCATACCATCGATTGCATGATCCCCATACTTGTGTGCACAATATGCTCCCCATGAATACTATGCATGTGCCACATACTTGCTATCATTTTCTCCCCACTCATATTGAGCATAATAACTATCAATGCATGATGGATGACGTATTCCTTTACCATGCCTCAAGTTTCTTTGCGCATTCCTTATCTTGTGCTAACTCTCACGTGCACATACACATCATGATGGATTATGTGCATATTTACCACACACACACACTTTGTTTCGTGTGTCTCCTTGTTGTGTTGGTACACACGATTCTTTGTCAACCTCGCAAGCGCACGAGTTGACGAAAAGAGCTCTAGAGATCAACGAAGACGAGTGACACCATGGAGTGCTTACCCTCCACCCACCCTCTTTGCGCAAATACTTCGCGCATTTCTTCTACATGCTCTCACATGGCTATGTCTTTTTCCTCATTACACTTATTATGCCCATATTGCCATGTCCGATTTGCATGACATGCTCATTTCCATGCCCTTGCCATGCAATTGTGACCCGTTTTTTGAAAAGGAAGATGTCCCCTGGCATCTACATCATGATGATGCATGCAGCCATTTTATTACTATAAAATGTTCCAAGCAAGTGCAATATTCAACATCCTCTCAAAAAGCTTATAATATAAAAATTAGAATTACATGCCACATCTGGCAAGATAGAAATGGGCTACGATGACTAAACGCCTAGCCTATAAGTGTGTCGCCATCCATATCGGTTGAAGATAGCCCGTGCTACTGTCTCCCACCGGCTGCACCCAGTAACCAAAAGCTCCCTGGACTCTGCAGGCGTGAGTAACGACCATGTATGGATCCAAGTTGTAGCTCTGTAGATGACCTGTAAAAAATTGGTGAAATTATTTCTGTCAAAAATCATATCATTTCTATAATTCCATATAGCCCAAAGGATGGCACATATTCCTATTCGAATGTGTCTAGCTATGTTGACGTCCAATCCATTGAGCCACGTCCCAAATAATGTGTTCATACTCGTTGGGGGTTTATATTAAAGGCTATATGAATAGTATGCCATAAAAGTCTAGCCAATGGGCATTCGAGAAAGAGGTGTTTAATTGTGTCATTGTGATCGGAAAAGCAACATCTAGAATTACCCACCCATCTACGTTTAACCAAGTTGTCTTTCGTGAGAATCACTCCTTTGTGAACAAACCACATAAAGATCTTAATATTTAGTGGTACTTTTATTTTCTAGATGTGTGGAGAAGTAGGTATTGTTCCGGCGTAAATAAGGTCCATATACATTGATTTCACTGTGAAACTACCGCTTGTAGTTAACTTCCAATGAATAGTATCTGGTTGGTTAGTTAGTTGAACTTCCATCAACCTACAAACCAAATGGAGCCACGCATTCCATCATTCTCCAACCAGAGATCTCTGAAATTGAATAATCATAGGGACCGACTGTAACATCGTGGAAACATAAGCCTCCTTGTGTTGCACAATGTTATATAAGGTCGGGTATTGTGTAGCTAGGGGCGTCTCTCCTAACCACGTGTCTTCCAAAAACCTGGTTGTACTACCATTCCCAATGTGAAACTTGACTCTGTGGAAAAATGCTTCCTTTGTCCTCAGTAAGCCTTTCCAGAATGGTGAGTCTGCAGATTTCACTGTAACTTGGGCCAAGGTCTTGGATTGTAGGTACTTATTAGGTAAAATTTATACCCGTGTACCTTCTATCTCCACCGATAATCTATATAGCCATTTGCTCAATTGACATTTATTCTTAATGTGTAAGTTTTCAATCCCTAACCCGCCTTGATCTTTGGGTCTGCACATCATATTCCATTTGGCAAGTTTGTACTTCGTCTTACTATCATTACTTTGCCAAAAAATCGTGATCGGTAGAAATCACGTCTTTTCTGTACCACTACCGGTACTTCAAAGAATGATAGTAAAAACATCGGCAAGCTTGTCAAGACTAAGTTTATTAGCACTAGCCGACCTCCATAAGACATAAGTTTGCCCTTCTAGCAACTTAGCCATTTTTCAAACCGATCTTCTATGCACTTCCATTCCTTATTGGTGAGTTTCCTGTGATGAATAGGCATACCCAAATAACTAAATGGTAGAGAGCCCATCTCACAACCGAATAGTTGTTTGTAGGCATCTTTTTCTTCCTTGGCACGCCCAAATCAGAATAGTTCACTTTTTTGAAGCTAATCTTGAGTCTTGATAATTGTTCAAAGCAACACAGAACTAACTTGTGACCCATGCTTTGCATCTCACATGACACTTAACTATATGACTTGTATGTGTATTTGCAAGCTTGGTGGAGATATTACTTGCTTTGCCATGCTTGCTTGTGCCCCATGCCTATGATGACAACATTGATCTTGCTTTGTGTTCGTGCTCGCGATATGTTATGTGCATTATTTATGTCTACTATTTGGTCACATGACATGATTGCCATGATTTCCTCTATTATGTTGCATCATCGCACTACTAGTTTTGACAACATGATCGATTTTCTTGTTTCATGTGTTGCATCACCAATGATTATTACTTGCTCATTTCATGCGGTTGATGACAACCATTACCATGCTTCGCACGTGATTGATATTGCTCATTGTCATATGTATCCATGTGGTGTCTCTCTCATGGTAGATACTTTCCCATGTATTGAGTGCAACAATGCTTCTAAAATTGATAATGAGATTGCACCCATAGCTTTCTCTCATACTATTGGAGCTTTTGACATCTCTCATGTGAAGCCTGCTTGCCTTCCTTCTTTGCAACATATGCCTAGTGCCATGAATATTTCCATTGTTGCATCCTTTTATTCATGCACTTCAGATCCTAACGGCTATGTGCAAGGGAAAAGAACCATCATGATGGATGATGTGTTTATCTACCATGCACATACACCATTTCCTTTGGTGTGTGTATGTGTAGGATACTTCCACTACATGTCAACCTCCACTTCACGTGAGTTGACAATTCGAGCTCTTGAGAGCGAGCCATGCTACACCGACCTGATTCTACATCGCACTTTCTTATGCATCGACATTGTCAAGGATGCACAAGGACAAATTTTCAAGGTGACATCCTTCTTGAGCATGGATATTCTGGCTCATCTTACTTGTGTTGCTTGTACTTTGACATACATTGGTCATCTTGGACCACTTACTTGCACACATGTTAGAGATATTGCTTCCATGCCTGATGACATATATACCTTGTGTGTTGCATCCAACTTGTGGATTACTTGCTCTTATCATACGCTTGGTTGCAACAATGTCCATTCTTCACATTTTCCATGCCACATTGCTTGCTACATGCTTGACTTCCTTGCCTTACACATGATGATCAATTGCTCTTTATGTTGTGTTGAGTGCCTCACTATCTTCACTACACCGCATGCACATTATGCTGGAATTGTCTTGCACTTGCACCATGTGTCTAGACACTTCATCTTATTTGGTGTTGTGAATGAGTCACATGCCTACCATAGAGCTTTCATTGATTGCTTTGCGCATGTTTGCTATGACCATGAGGTAGATGCTTGTTATATTGTCACACATATTTGCATCCCTACCTCACCTTTGAATACTTGTTTCCATGATTGCATTGCTTATGCTCAATTTATATGCTTACATGCCATGCCACAATCCCTTGTCACACCATATGTTATGCATGATAACAACACTTGTGCGGTGATTCCCCATTGAATGATTGTTTTTGCACTAACGCTAACCACATTTGTTTTTCCTAGTGTTTGTCGTATTTGCTCCTTTTGAAGGAATTACTAGGCGGTGAGACATTGTAGATTGCCCCTTTAGAGCTTGATGAAGATGAGCACTTGGTGATCATCCACCTCTACACCGTGTCGCCATCTCCTTCCCATGGTGATTTGGATCTTGATCCGAGGACGGATCTTTACCAAGGGTGAGGGGACGATGTGGAGCATCCTAAGGACATCACCATGGCAAGAGTCACTTTGGCCAGTGACACGTGCGACGTCTACTTCACATACATAAAGGTTAATCATCTCCTTTACACGTGTTCACTTGACCCCTTCGTGGATTGTATACTAGTTGAGACTCCTCTCGTGTGCATGCATAGGTACTGTCGGACCTTCACGGATGACGAGGAGGAGTGCCAACACCTACGTACGACTACACCATCCGCGAGGGGCTTGGAAGAGAAGGAAGAAGAAGCGAGGATGACACTCTGGAAGTCCCGGACCTTCCGGACTTCCCGGAACCTCCAGACCCTGGACCTTCCGGCCTGTCTGGACCTTCTGGCCTCCAACAACTAGAGCATCTTCCAGACGTGCCAACTTTCTGGATAGCTCCGACCCTATCCGGACCTCGCCCGGAACCTCCGGAGTCCGGAACTTCCGGCCATGCTCGGAACTTCCGGCCCTGCCTACGCGCAGAGACTTGGGCCGCAACTCGTGTACCTCTTTTGCCCCTCACTTACCCCTTCATGGCTTGCACTATATACTCCTCTCCCACCTCCATTCTAGGGTTAGCAAAGTGATAGCTCATAGTTAGTTGAGCTATGCTCCTTCCTCTACCTCTCCCATGGAGATCAAAACCTCCACCGAAGAAGATCTCTAGAGGATGTCAAGACCCCTTTTGAGGGAAGATCCGTCTATGGATATCAAGGCCCATCTCTCCTAGAGATTTGGATGAACTACCCATGTATCCTTTATTTCCATTGTTTTTCTTGGATCTTGATGCACCTCATGTATTGCTTGTGATTGGAGGAGTACTTGGTGTAGATCTTTTCCAATAGAGTGTTTTCCCCTTTGATTTCTCCATGTTTTTCCCTCATGTTCTCCATGTTCTTCCTCGAATCCACCTCCAATTCGTGAAGATCGGGCCACCCTCGGGTTTGCCCCATATCATGATGTGATTGTCAAGCATCATGTGGAAGTTTGCGATTGACAATGGCATACATGAGTGTGAGGGTACAGAAGGTGGTGATGGTGATTGGGGGTGAGGACATAGAAGATTAGGACATGGCAGATGATACTGTTCAAGAATGCGATATACTTCCTCCAGAATTTAGAAGGGGGAGAGGAAGACCTAGGATGAGAAGGTTTATGTCCAAGGGAGAAATTGCTTCAAGGAAGGGTAAGAAAGGGGGATGTGCAGTGGAAAGTATACAATATGAAGCTGGAAATAGCCTGGGGATCCCAGACCAATGCAAATCCAGTACTACGGTAGCTATGGTTAGCAAGGACACAATAAGAGTACATGTGCTCGTGATTCAAGTTACAAGAGAAAGTAGACAATGTGGTTAGTTTGGTTGTGTGGCACGCAGTTGTTATGTAGGTGTGTGAGGATTTCTTATGATACTATTTCCATTTAATTAGTAATTGTTTTGGATTGTGTCATTGTTGAACCTTGTCTTTAGAATGATACGTACTGATTCTTAATTATATACTGCCTCATTTTAAAGCAGTCGCCAATTATATGATATTTAACAAAAGTAATTGTACATCTGGTTGATCATTGTTGCGTGTTTTGGGCCGTTTGTACATGGATAGTTTTGCCTTGTTTTGCACAGTTTGTAATTTGTATGGGGGTCTTGTAGTATGTGTGCATACTACTATTAGATAGTAGGTTCAAGCTTATATAGGACTGATGCTTGGACAATCAATGAGTACTAATGTTAGAATCAGTGTGTTTGGTAGTTGTTTTAATGTAAATCGCAATTATTTTGAATGATTTGAAGTATGTATTAAGTGATTGTGGAGAAGACTCTCGCTTCAGTTAACAATGGTGTGAATTACATATGAAACATATATTACTAGAACGAGTTTGTGTCGATGTAGATTTAATAGAAGCAATGGGCTAGGATCTTGCGTGTGTAGTATTCTAATAAGCAGTATGTAGTATCGTGACATGTAGTATGTAGTATATACAATGAAGAGAAGCTGCTTACATAAGGCCCTAATACGAAAAGGTAGAGTATTCAATATAATGCAGTATTTAATCGTCCATTTAAAGTAAAAGGAAGTATGTTCTTCAGTACACCTTGAAATAAAAAAATATGTTTTTGACTGGTGTGTATTTATTATTCGTTGATGCCGGATGTGATATCAGTTCCTCCTGAGCGCTTTGATGTAGCGGTTGACATTTTTTGGGAGTATGGCCTCACTAGTTGTGAACGACAACAGGTTGGCAAGGAAGATCTTCAGTAAATCTCGAGATGCCTGCGAGTTGAATGATAAGAAAATTCAAGAATAATGGTTTAATGTATGAAATTAGGAAATTATGTGTCATTTTCTTATAGTAAGAACACTGATACGTCTTCAACGTATCTATAATTTTTTATGATGCCATGCTATTATATTATACGTTTTGGATGTTTTAAATGCATTAATATGCTATTTTGTATTATTTTTGGACTAACCTATTAATCCGGAGCCTAGTACCAGTTTCTGTTTTTTCCTTGTTTTTGAGTTTTGCGGATATGGAATATTAAACGGAGTCCAAACGGATAAAATCTTCGGAATGATTTTTCTACAAGGAAAGAGATCTACCGGACTTGGAGTGCACGCCAGGGGATCTACCAGGAGATCACAAACCTGGTAGGCGCGGCCACCCCCCTGGTCGCGCCTGGCAGGCTTGCCATCTCCTAGCAGGTCTCCTAACCCTATTCTTCGTAATATAAATACCCAAATATTCCCCCAACACCAGAAGGAGCCACACAAATACTTTTCCTCTGACAGAAGCTTCCGTTCCCGAGAGATCCAATCTTGGAGCCTTTTCCGGTAATCTGTCGGAGGGGGTTTCGATCACGAAGGGCATCTACATCAACTCCATTGCCCCTCCGATGATGTGTGAGTAGTCCACCACAGACCAACGGGTCCATAGCTAGTAGCTAGATGGCTTGTTCTCTCTCTTTGATCTTCAATACCATGTTCTTCATGATCTTCATTGAGATCCATCCGATGTAATACTCTTTTGTGATGTGTTTGTCAAGATCCGATGAATTGTGAGTTTATGTTCAGATTATCCATGAATCTTATTTGAATCTTCTGAATTCTTATATGCATGATTTCATATCCTTGGAAGTCTCTTCAAGTTATTGGTTTGGTTTGGCCAACTAGATTGGTAATTCTTACAATGGGAGAAGTGCTTGGTTTTGGGTTCAATCTTGCGGTGTCCTCACCCAGTGACATAGTAGGGGTAGCGAGGCACATATTGTATTGTTGCCTTCAAGGGTAACAAGATGGGGTTTTCATCATATTACTTGAGTTTATCCCTCTACATCATGTCATCTTACTTAATGTGTTACTCTATTCTTCATGAACTTAATCCTCTAGATGCAGGCATGAGTCGGTCGATGTGTGGAGTAATAGTAGTAGATGTAGAATCGTTTCAGTCTACTTGACACGGACGTGATGCCTATATGCATGATCATTTCCTTGGATATCTATATGATTATTCGATTTTCTATCAATTGCTTGACAGTAATTTCTTTACCCACCATGATATTTTCCTTCAAGAGAGAAGCCTCTTGTGAAATCTATGGGCCTCGGGTCTACTTTCCATAATATATTTTCAAATCTATAAACAAAAAATACCAAAAAGACTTTGGTGCAATCTATTTATCTTTTACTTTCCTTTATCGTTTACATCTATCTCTATCGGATCTAATCCTTGCAAATAACCGTGAAGGGATTGATAGCCCCTTTATAGCGTTGGGTGCAAGAGTTTGATTATTTGTGTAGGTGCATCCATTGGTGACTTGCTTGTTCCTCCTACTAGACTGATACCTTGGTTCTCATCAACTAAGGGAAATACTTATCTACTTTTATGCATCACCCTTTCCTCTTCAAGGGAAAACCAACGCAAGCTCAAGAGGTAGCAAGAAGGATTTCTTGCGCTGTTGCCGGGGAGGGTACATAGCAAGTCAAGACAAGAACTTTTCCGTCAACTTGCCAATTCTGACAGTGTTGCTGAGGGAGATCTACATCAAGCCTACCAAGTATCCATCACAAACTCATCTCTTGCATTTACATCATTTGCCATTTGCCTCTCGCTTTCCTCTCCCCCACTTCTAAAACGATTTTCAGAAAATACCAAAAAGATTTGCCTTTTTTTCACACTTCTTTCGTTTGCTTGTGTGCTTGATTGCTTATATATATATATATATATATATACATTATTGTTTTTTTGAAATAAACGCAGGAGAGCTGCGTATTTTAATAGATTAGAAGGAGCCAGTTACAAGAAGCTAGCTAACGCATTAGCGCATTAGCGTGGGTATTTTGTTGGGCTTTTTCCAGCTGTAGCTGTGACTTTCGGTTTCGAAGCCAAAAGCTCCTATTTAGGTGCTTCTGACTGCAACTATGACTTTTGGCCTTGACACAGCCACAGTTGGAAGCCACAGCTACAGCCGGAAGCCCTTAAATAGGAGCTTTTGGCTTCGAAGCTGAAAGCCAAAAGCCGCAGCTGTAGCTGGAAAAAGCCCAACCAAACACCCCCGCATAGCGGAAAAAAAAGAAAAAAAAGGCCAGTGGCCAAGAACCTAAGCCTACTCTCTCAAAACTAAGTGACGGCCACCCGCCAGCGCCCATTCGTGCGCCTCCGCTATAAGGAGGTGTAACACTTGTCGTGTCGTCCGTTCGGCACCACCGTCGAAGATGCATGCATTATGTTCCTTCCAAATCTACCATAATGTCAACATAGCGACTGAACGTGCCAGCTTCCTCGTAGACAGTTCACGGCTTAGCTCACTGAACCAACACATGAGCGAGAGCGAATCATCTCCTCTTCCCGAGGGGAGGGTGGGGACATGGAACTTCAAAGAGACAAGCGACCAAAGGTGCCTTGCCCACGGGCACTCCGCCACGAGGTGCACTACCGTCTCAAGGTTCCAAAGGCAAAGCGGACAGAAGTACGAGTTCGGCCATTGCCTGGCTAGTAGTCGATTGGCTGTGAGAACCCGATGCTGGATGAACAGCCAGGCGAGCACGCGACACTTCACGGGCGCCCATGCCGCCCAGATCTCCTGTTGTAGTGGAAACGTTGTGGAGCCGATGAAGAAAAGTTGGTACGCCGAGGCGGACGTGTAGACTCCACTCTCCGCCAGCCTACATCGGAAGGAATCTACAGTGCCTATAGCCAAGGGCTACATGGCGCGGACGTTGGTCCAAAGCTGAACGAACGCAGGCATCAAGGCAGTGGTGACCCTCCCGCGCAGGTCCTGCACCCACTTGTCGCCAGCCAATGCCTGGGAGACAGAGCGCGCCTTTCGCCAAGCGACCTTAAACAGCTCCGAGCCGAACAGGAGAGGCGCGCCATCAGGCAACCAACTGTCGCATCAGAAACTTGCGCATGAACCGTCACCGATGGTGACCGCGCAGGTTGCCACGAACATGCGGCGCTCCGGTAGCGCCACCGGAGGGGGCAGCCCGATCCAGGGCGCTCGATGTCTTCTTTGCCCATAGCCAACGCAGTCGGAGGGCCACCCAAACCTGTCCAGGTCAAAGATACCTAGGCCGCCAAGCTCCCGTGGTAAATAGACGCGGCTCCATGCCAATTTGCAGTGGCCCCGTGACATGTTTCCTCGCCTCGCCAAAGCCATGCACACGTGGTCGGTCGATCTCCTTTCACGCCCTTGGCAGCAAAGCAAAAACGGCAAGCCAGTATACCGTGGACGCCGAGAGGACCGAGTTGAGGAGGACGAGCCGGCCCGCGAGGGTCAGAAGCTTGGCCTTTCAGCACACCATACAAGAGATTCTAGCAGCGTTCGGGCGGGCATCCGGGCTCCTGGTTAACTTCCAGATAAGTATGATGCTTCCTATTCGCTGTGAGCAGCTCGACGTGGCCGACATTGTATCACCGTTAGGCGCAGGGATAGCATGCTTCCCATGGAAGTTCCTAGCGCTGTCACTGTCTTTGCGATCACTGTGTAAAGTGGACCTGCAACCGCTGCATACACACACTATTTTGATCCGGGATCCGAATAATATTCTGATAACTAGTCGACCTGTCGCAGCAGTAGCAGTTGAACTGCATCTAGGGTGAGGCAAAACATTGTCTAAATGGAGCTTGTGATATACTGTTCAAAATCTGTGGACACGAGAATCATAGGCTAAGTTGATTTTTTGGCAAAATCTAACGTTTCAAGAGCAGTTTTACAAACTGTTTGTCTTCACACACAAAAAAACGTGAATCGCATTTTCAAGCCAATTTCTAAACCGTTTATCAGAATGAGGCAAATGATATGGTGTTGGAAAGCAGCTGCAAATCTGCTCATTTGATATATGTAAAGTTTTCCCAAATTCCCAACAATTGAAAACGAATTTGGAAAATGACAGAATTATGAAACCAAAAAGGCGTGTTCGTAATTTTGGCTTACTTTCAAAATGGCTACCCGATTGATGCAAATGATATGGTGTTGCAAATCTTATGAAAATGCGCTTCTTTTTCGTATAGAAAGTTTGTTCCAATTTTAGACTATAGAAAAATAATTTTGAAAATGACCAAAGTCTCACTGATATCGTATTTTCGCTTCAATTTGTAAATGGATTGTCAGAATGCAGAAAATGATATGGCGTTGGAAAGCTTGAACGAATGCGAAACTTTTATGTGTATAATGTTTCTCCCAATTCTTTATAGTTTTAAGTCAATTTTGAAAATGGATAAAAATAGTTTTTGGTCGTAGTTTTTGCAAATTTTATCGGAATGGGGCAAATAATATATCGTTGAAAAGCTATGAGTAATGCGAAACTTTTTCATATAGAAAATTTTCACTAATTCCAAGTCATTTTAAAGTAATTTTAAAAGTAGCGAGATCATGTGTTCTGCTTTTATCGCGAAACAAAGTCTTCGAAAAAGTACCGTGTAAATATCTTGAACTTCTTGGCATGTCTACTTGAACTTCACTTTGTTTTTCACATGTTGTTTTTTTCCTCGTAACTCCCCATCCACTTACAAGAATTGAGCAAAAGATATAAACACACAACTTTTCCGCATTGATATTTCTTTTATACTCGCCACGGTTTAAAAGATTTTCATCTGAAATGCATTCAGTGTAGTAGCTGAACCTCCCGCTGTTTTCACTTTGAACTTCTGCCACGTATATTTCTTTGTAAGTTCTCACCCATTCTTTGGTATTACACAAATGATATACCTTTTGTACAAACCTCTCTCACAATATATTATTAACTTTCTTTGACCGAGGACATGAACTTATAGCAACACAAAAATGGATCTTCCTTTTATTCATTTTTTTCATATTAAACACACACCACGTACTATGTGAACCTCTGGCTGTTATAACTTAAAACCGTTCTCTGTTTTTTTTTTGGCCCTAACTTCTAAAGAACCCATCAAAAATTGAGCATGTAAATCCTAGGTTTTTATAATCTTTGAAATTCTCTGTTTTTATAATTTGAACTTCTTAGCTTTATTCTTCAAAATTAAATAAAATGATTTTTTTTAAGTAAAAAACGTACAACCTTTTTAAAATTGAACTCATGGTTTAATTTTGCATCAAAAAAAGAAGAATTTGAGTTTTTCGTATCCATCAAATTACACGTAAGTGAAGGCCATACATCATTTTTCGCCATTTTAAAACATGTAATTGAAGGTCGGACGTCCCACAATATAAATTTTGAACCGTGCACGGAGGTGCACATGAACTTCTTGCAACAAGATTTTGAGGATTTTAGTTTTGTATTCTTTTATTCTCATGTGAAATGCATCCCGTATAGTAGTTGAACTGCTTGTTCTTTTCACTTTGAACTTGTGTCACGTATTTTTGTTCGTATTCCCTCACCCGTTTCTTCGGAGTTACACAAATGATATACCATTAGAAACCAGTTGAAAATACGCATTTTTTCTTATACGGTTAAACTTATATTTTCGAACAACACACACCAATTTGTTTTAACCATTGTTTTAAATAAGAATATTTATATGCCATTAGAGAGTTGTTGAATTTTCATGCAGAGCATTTATATTTCAAATTTGTAATTGATTGAGAGACTTATTTCTAGAACACATTTTTGTGTGTTTTTAGCACAAGTAAATACATGGTGAACTTCCTTTACAAGAAATTTTTGAACTTCCTGGGATGACCACGTGAACTTCTAGCAAAAGTCTTTTTAGACTTTGCCTTTTTATTCCTTATTTCTTATATGAAAGGCACTCTATGTAGTAACTCAATGTTTGTTTGTTTTGAATTTGAACTTCTGAAACACTAATTGCAATGCGAGGAGGGTCGATCTACAATCAAGGTGCGTAGCTAGCATAGGACAGTGTCGGAAAGATCAAATCAACCTCGCCGCCCCTCTCCTCTTCTCGCTCCATCCCCACAGGCGGTTCGGGGAGCCCAGATCTGCCGGCCCCTCACTGCTCCCCATTCCTTCGCCACTCCTCGCCGCCGTCGGTGCAGGTCTCCGAGCAAAGCCCGCTCGGCCTAGGCGGTGGCGGGGCCTTCTATTCCTCTCGTCCGAGGATGGCGGTGCGGTACGTTTTTTTCTAGTGGCGGCGAGGTGCGGCCGTGGGGCACGGCGGCGTAATGGCACAGGCTGGCGGTTGATACGGGACACGCCCATGTGCGTCGATTTTTCATGAATTGGAGGTGGATTTGTGAATGAACATGAAGGACACAAAGAACACAAGGGGGAAATCACAAGAGAAACACTCAAAACAAGTCCAATCACACATCCACTATGCCCACATCCACACAAGATCCACAAGGGTATAAGAACAACAAAGGGAAAGAGGATACATGGTAGAGTTCATCCCAAATCCCATGGGGGAGATGGGGCCTTGATATCCCGGAGGATCTTCCCTCGCAAGGGATCTTGACATCCACTTGGATGTTCTCACATAGAGGTGGTCATCTCCATGGGAGGAGGAAGTGGAAGGAGCAAGGCTCGACTACCTATGAGCTACCAATGCTAACCCTAGAGAGAGGAGGGGGAGTTGTTTAAATAGTACTTGGAGGAAAGGGGCGAGAGAGAGGGTACATGGCCTCTTGGGCCCGAGTCTGCCCACACAGGGGTCGAACGTCCGAGCCAGGGGCCGGATGTCCGGGGCTTCAGTGGTCGGCCGGATGACCGGGATTGGGGCCGGATGTCCGGGCTGGAGGGGCGTGTACTGGCATCGAACGGGCCAGAAATCCGAGGGGCTGGCCGGCTGTCCAGCGATGGGGTCGGATGTCTGGCGCCTGTAGCTCCTGCTGCTGGCATGTGGTGCTGGTGGGCTGGACGTCCGGGACAGGGGCCGGATATCCGGGGCTTCCGTGGTCGGCCGGATGTCCGGGGTGTAGGCCGGATGTCCGGGGCCTGGGAGGTGGCTTGGCCTTCTTCCGTCGTTGCTTCCAAGATTCCCTAGCGGATGGTGTAGGTGTACCTTGACGCTTGCACTCCACCTCGTCATCCATGAAGCTCCGACAATACCTATGCGAGCACACGAGGGGAGTGTCAAGTAGTATACCATCCTCGAAGGGGTCAAGTGAACACGTGTAAAGGAGATGATTCACCTTTATGTATGTCGAGTGGATGTCGTACGTGTCACTTTCCAAACGGACCCTTGCCATGGTGATGTCGGTATGTATGTCGAGTGGATGTCGTATGTGTCACTTTCCAAACGGACCCTTTCCATGGTGATGTCGGTAGGATGCTCCGCATCATCCCCTCCCCCTTGGGAAAGATCCGTCCTCGGATCAAGACCTGAATCACCATGGGAAAGAGATGGCATCGCCGAGGAAAATTGTACGGTCAGCAAGCACTCATCATCAAGCTCGAAGGGGGCACTCTTTAATGTCGCACCAACTAGTAATTCCTTCAAAAGGAGCAAACACGACAAACACTTGGAAAAACAAATGTGGTTAGCGTTAGTGCAAAACCAAACATTCAAGTGGTGAATCACCAAACAAGTGTTGTCATCATGCATATCATATGGTGTGACAGGGGATTGTGTCATGGCATGTAAGCATACAAATTGAGCATAAGCAATGCAATCATGGAAACACGTATTCCTAGGTGAGGTAGGGATGCCAATATGTGTGATAATATAACAAGCATCTACCTAAAGGTCATAGCAATCATCCACGAAGCAATCAATGAAAGGTCGATCATAGGCATAGGAATCATTCACAACACCAAGTAGAACGAAGGGTTTAAACACATGGTGCAACCCAAAGTGCAAGATAATGCAAGCATAATGTGCACATGGTGTATGGAAGATAGTGAGGCACTCAACACAATAGAAAGAGCGAGTGTTCAACATGTGTGAGGCAATCAAGTCAAGCATGTAGCAAGCAATCGAGCATGGCATATGTGAAGAAATGACATTGTTGCAACCAAACATATGATAGGAGAAATCAATCCACAAGTTGGATAAGGTATATAAGTCATGAGGCATGGCAATGTGGCAATCATGAGTGTGAACAATATCCATGCCCAATAAGGATGTCACCTTAAAAGTGTGACCTTGTGCGTCCGTCACAATGCCGATGCACAAGCAAGTGCGATGTAGAATCCCGTCGGTGTATCATGGCTCGTTCTCAAGAGCTCGAATCATCAACTGACGTGAAGTGGAAGTTGACATTCAGTCGAACTATCCTACACATACACACAACAAAGGAAACAATGCATGTGCATGGTAGACAAATACATCATCCATCGTGATGGTTCTCTCCTTTTGCACATAACCATTAGAATCACAAGTGCATGAATAATATGATGCAACAATGGAAATATTCATGTCACTAGGCATGTGGTGCAAAGAAGGAAGGCAAGCATGCTTCACATGAAAGATGTCAAAAGCTCCAATAATATGAGGAAAAGCTATGGGGGCAATCTCATTAGCAAGATCAAAAGCAGTGTTGCACTCAATACATGGCAAAGCATCGAGCATGAGAGAGGCAACATATGGAGGCATATGACAATAAGCAATATCAATCATGTGCAAAGCATGGCAATGGTTGTCATCAACCGCATAAAAGGAGCGCATCGGTGATGCAACATAAGCAAGCATAGTGATCATGTAGTGCAAACTAGTAGTGTGAAGATGCAACGTACTAGAGGAAATCATGGCAATCATGTCATGCGAGCAGATAATAGGGATGCAATGTGCATGACATATCCCAAGCAAAACAAGTAATGGGGTGATCCTCTATACCATCATAGGCATGTGTCACAAAGCAAGCATGGCAATAGCAACTAATATCTCCACCAAGCTTGCAAGTACACATACAAGTCATATAATCAAGTGTCATGTGAGATGCAAAACTTGGGTCACAAATGCATGTCAAGGTCACAGAAGTGAGCATATCATGCAAATTGGACATGGAAATATGGGCATAATAAGTGTAATGAGTAAGAACCCATAGCCATGTGAGAGCCCTGTAGAAGAGGTGTGCGTAGTCCTTGCGCGAGGGGAATGGTTGGAGACACATTCTGGTGAATCTCAAAGCATCGGTGCTCTCAAGAGCTCTTTTCGTCAACTCATGGGATTGTGAGGTTGACGAGTGTTCATGCGTACCTACACACAAGAAATACAAAGGGGAAATGGTGTGCGCGTGGTATATGTATACATCATCCGTTAGGATGTGCATGTGCTTGTGTTCGTTAGCACAAAGTTTCCAATGCTCAAATAAATGAGATGCATGGTATAGGAACACGTCATCCATCATGCAATTATAGTTATTATGTTCAACATGATTAGGACACAATTTATAGCAAGTATGTGGCACAAGCATTTGATGCATATCAATGGCAAGCATATTGTGCACACAAATACGGGGATCATGCAAAGTGTAGGATGGAACACAATCTCCTAATAAGTATGAGGAAACTATGGGGGTCTCCTCATGTGCAATAGCGGAAGCATAATTCGGAGAATATGGAGAACATCCAAAACAGTGCATATCCGAAGCTAGGTGGTCATGGCATGTCATATGAGAGTTATTACGCAAATGATGCAAAGGAAGCATGGCAATATCATCACAAGAAAAACAAATGCCAATAACCATGGGTTTGTCATCTATGCCATATGATCAAATGGGATTTACCTTTATGGTGTATGCATAGTCACTTTGGTGAGATTGCAAAGATGACATATAGGAAATTTCACGCATAGCATATGACAAGTCAAGCGGATGTTCAAACATGATGTGACCAATAGAGTTGCCACATGATATCATATGGAGTATAGCATCACAACTAGGCATGTCAACATGCTCATCATCATATTCATCATAAATAGGGGACACATCTAAGCATGAAAAATACATATCATGTGAAGTATCCATAAGGTGATCAACATCATGCAAGCAATCAATGTCCACTAGTGGGACAAGAGCATCACCTTCACCTATGTTACCTTTTTCGTTCCATGCATGTGGTGTAGGTGAGGTGGCATAGACCAACTCGTGGTCATCTTCAACGTGATGGAACCATGTGGTGGCCATCGTCTTGTCCAAAGGGAGGACGAAGTCGTCAAGGATCGGCGCGTCATCGAATACAGGACCTAGCACCAAAGGAGCGGACACAGTAGAGGAAGAGGTTAAGTTGTTAGAAATTGAAATGGCCTCACATGCCGTATCAACTACCTCACTCTCTCTATGTGGTGGTGGCTCACTCACTCTCTCTAGGTAGTTGCACTCAAACTCACATATGGTGGGGTCACTCATCTTACTCAAGTGGTGGGGGTTGTGGCTCTCCTCACATGGGAATTGGGGCAACTCATCATATATGGTGATAGTGGTGAAGGCACTCTCACTCTCAATATGGTGGCAAAAGTCTCTCAACTCATCACCAAACGTCGTCGTGGTCGAAGGGAAAATCCCATGCTCAACCATCTCGTCACCGTCGCCGTGGATGAAGGCCGAAGATGGCACATCATCACTCTCGCCTCCAAAGATGGAAACATCATCCATGCGTGTAGTCGGTTGCCTTGGTGTTGGCGTTGAAGCTTGTCCTTGGTGGTGTTCTCGGTCTTCATGCACTTGTTTCTTGGAGGTGGCTTGCCCTTCACGATGATGGAGATCACGAGCATGATGGTTGTTGTGGCGGTCGTCGCGAAGATGAGGACGTGGCCGACTTGTACTTGCATCGGATGGGCGCTCCGAAGATGTGCGACTTGAGCGTCTCCGCCTTGAAGATGACGAAGGGGAAGAATACTTGTAGTTGGCCACCATGTGTCGAAGTTTCTCCATGTGTGCGTACAACTTGTTGTTGAAGTAGTCTCTTTTCTGAGCTTCGGATTGATGTATGACGGTGGCTAGTCGCTCGAGTTTTTGGTCGATGTAGGTGTTCATGTCTATGTAGTCGTCGAAGACCAAAGATGTCGTGCTTTGCCTAGCCATTACAAGACTCGAGCAAAGGTGAGTGGGAAATGAGATAAACAATACCAAAATACCATTTCCCAAAGTTGAGGATGTATCCTGTTTCACTCAATGTGAAATGAAAGGATAGGGGAATTGGTACCACACTTGTTCTCTCACACCTACAATGTAAAGCTTATCGAGTGGCTCGGTTAGGACAAGTGGCACAAAATTCAAGCAATTGTTAATCCAAGATATCGAAAATGTTGAGGAGGATTCACAAAATTGCAATGCAAAGCAAATAGATCAATAGCTATGGTGGCACGAGGAACACACACACATATAGATAAATGGGATCCGCGCAACCAATGAATGAGCACAAAATGTGAGAGACCCGGGAAAACCTCGTGTTGCATGGATACTAGAGAGACACTAGCTCGATTGCTCAAATGGACTAGATACGCACTTGTGCACCAACCTAAAAGAGTAAACGTGCCGTCTTCAATCCCAAGTATGCTATGTATGTATGATCCAAGAGTATGAACAATGCAAAATGGCTCAATGCTATTTCTATTGCTTACAAGCTCTTTTGTATCTCCTCTTTTGCTTAAAAGCTTTTTGTTCTTCTTTTGCTCTATTTTTTCCCTCTATATTGATGCTCGAACCAAGATATGAGACAAGTATGATGGATATGCACGGGAGAGACTTATGGCACAATGTAGATGACGAGATATTTGCACGCTAAAACTAGCTATGTGGCATAAGAGTAACACTACGGTGCACAAGAAACGTGGCCCGACAATTCTCAACTGGCTAGTCTCAATGGGTAAGGTACGCAATAGGCTCGAAGCAATCAATGCAATGGCAAGGTAATGGACAATGATGTCGTCGAGGTTACCGTCCTTGCTTACGGGTGGGGTGCCAAAAGGCAGAGTGGCCAATGTTGATGTCGAGGCTGAGGCGATGATGAGGAGCATCATTGTCGATGTAGAACCGTCCCTAATTAATCGAAACACCTTAGGAAACGGAAACCGCAACTCAAAATCTCCAACAAAAGTGGGTTAGGATGGCGGAAGCGCATGGTGGAAAAACTATGTGGAAGTTATTGTGGAGGCCTAGGCAAACTTGCCAAAATTCCAAAAATATGATGGAGTCAAATGGTAAGGGAACTAATTTTGTGGGAAGGAGGGTGTCAATAGCTACAAAACGAGCTAAAGAACGTCAAAATCGGACTCCGGATGAATTAGTTATGATGAAAACGGTAAAACACGGAAGGTTGAGTTCCCAGGGGCCGGACATCCGGGGGGTTAGGCCGGAAAGCCGGGAGCTGATGTCCAGAATCGCCCGATTTGTGTGCTCCACAGCCCAGAAGTTCGGCCTGGGGCCCGGATGTCCGGACGGTAGCTCGGATGTCCGGCCTGACGATTCCAGATCGCGATTTGGGCGCAGGAACTCAATTTGGGTCGGAAATTTCGATCTCGTGGGTCAAAATTGATGGGGGAAAAGAAAAATTAGGGTGGATTGGGTGGTGGGAAAGCTAGATCTACTTGCCAAGCACGAAATCCATGGATCAAAATCAACAAAATCTCACAAGAATCAACAAATCCAAGAAATTTTGGTGAGGCTATTTTCGGTGGGAATTTTCGAATTGGGACGAAATAAAGCAAAATTAGGCTAGAAAACGGTGGGGGAGGCTCCAAATTTGTGATCAACGTGGCTCATGATACCAATATGATAAGGGGCACACCCGTGTGCATCGATCTTTCACGAATTGGAGGTGGATTTGTGAATGAACACGAAGAACACGAAGAACACGAGGGGGGAAATCACAAGAGAAACACTCAAAACAAGTCCAATCACACATCCACTATACCCACATCCACACAAGATCCACTAGCGTACAAGAACAAGAAAGGCAAAGAGGATAAATGATAGAGTTCATCCCAAATCCCATGGGGAGATGGGGCCTTGATATCCCGGAGGATCTTCCCTCGCAAGGGGTCTTGACATCCACTTGGATCTTCTCGCATAGAGGTGGTCATCTCCATGGAAGGAGGAAGTGGAAGGAGCAAGGTTCAACTCTCTATGAGCTACCAATGCTAACCCTAGAGAGAGGAGGGGGAGTTGTTTAAATAGTACTAGGGGAAAGGGGCGAGAGAGAGGGTACATGGCCTCTTGGGCCCGAGTCTGCCCACACAGGGGCCGAACGTCCGGGCCAGGGGCCGGATGCCCGGGGCTTCACCGGTCGTCCGGATGTACGGGATTAGGGCCGGATGTCCGGGCTGGAGGGGCGTGTACTGGCATCGAACGGGCCAGAAATCCGAGGGGTTGGCCGGTTGTCCAGCGATGGGGCAGGATGTCCGGCGATGGGGCCGGATGTCCAGCGCCTGTAGCTCCTGCTGCTGGCCTGTGGTGCTGGTGGGCCGGACGTCCGGGACAGGGGTCGGATGTGTGGGGCTTCCATGGTCGGCCGGATGTCCGGGGTGTAGGCCGGATGTCCGGGGCCTGGGAGGAGGCTTGGCCTTCTTCCGTCGTCGCTTCCAAGCTTCCCTTGCGGATGGTGTAGGTGTACCTTGACGCTTGCACTCCACGTCATCATCCATGAAGCTCCGACAATACCTACACGTGCACACGAGGGGAGTGTCAAGTAGTATACCATCCTCGGAAGGGTCAAGTGAACGTGTGTAAAGGAGATGATTCACCTTTATGTATGTCGAGTGGATGTCGTACGTGTCACTTGCCAAATGGACCCTTGCCATGGTGATGTCCGTAGGATGCTCCGCAGCAGTGGTGGTGGCTATTGGGCGTACGTGGCGTCTTCCTCTTCTGGGTTAGCGGCGGGATCTAGTGTAGGGTTCTTCGGCGGCATGGCTGGGGCTTGCGGGCGGCCTTGCTCCTTGCGTGGCGCGGCTGCTGGCTGGTCAGGCGGCAGCGGCCTGGAGCCTACTTCCAGTCCCCAGTGGAGATGGCAGCGATTTGTACACAAGACTTGATGGAGGTTCCTCGAAAAGATCTGGGTGAAAACCTTGCGCTCGGCTAGATGTCAGGGCCGGCGATGTCGGCTCTCTTCTGTGTCATTCTCTTCTTCAAGACATCACCATGGAGAAGTTCTAGACATCTATCTGTTACCTCCGGGGGAAACCCTAGATTGATAGATTGGATGAAGGTGGCGCTCTTGTGTCGTTCCCTCCTTGAGGTGTCAGTCTTGGAGGTGTGCATGGGCTCGAGGGACCAGTGGACAACATCTTTGGCGGAGCGGTGTTTCATCTTACGCATCGACGACTGTGGATCTCGGCGGTGTGGCATGGTGGAGTCTCGGCGTTCGAGTGTGTAGACGGAATCGCACAGCAGGATGGCGTTGTTTGGGGTGGTGGTGGCGTTGATGGCAGACATGGCAGGGTCTTGATGTCAGTATCTGCTCAGAAGATGGATCGATGGAAGACGACGGCGACGGCCTCTGAGAGTGCGCCGGACTGGTGTGTGCCCCAGACCAGGTATATGGCTTGGGTGGGCCCTCTGTTTAAGATGTTAGGCCTAGGTGCGAGGTCTATTTGGTATTAGGCTCGGATTATCGGCACCCCTTCATCAAGTGGATAGAAGTAGCAATAGATGCTGCTAAGATTGGGGCTTCAGACATACTGATGTACTACTTTTTAAGGTCTTTGTGAATAAATAATAATGTGGTTTCATGCATCATCCAGATGCAGAGGCCGGGGGTCTTCCTCTTTTAAAAAACCCGTTAAAAATTCATCACAAAGGCGCAACTTTACGTGTTGAGAAGTTTTTCTAATTTGTGATGGTTTATGAGTTTTTTTAATATGTTAAAACTTATTATGTCAAACGATATAACCAAAATTTTAAACTGTTTAATGGAAGAGATCATGTGATATCCTGTTGGAGAGAGTTTGATAGGAGAAACTTTGGCATGTAGAGAGTTTTTCAAACTTCATCACTTTTTATGAGTTGTCTTTAAAAATGACCAAAATGACGGGGTTTTTTTGAAATTGTAAATCCTAGGTTTCAATAAACTTCGAACTTCTTTGTTAATTTATTTTGAACTACGTGTCTTTTATTTTTTTAGCAAAGAATTGTTTATAATTTAGAAATAAACATCAAATTTGATTGTTTTTTCAATTTGACCTTCATGGTTGATTCTTTAATAACTATGGATATTTGAGTTTTTTTTTAAAAAAAGTAAAACCCTAGATTTTCAAATAAACGTCAAATCACTTCGTTGTTTTAGTTTGAACTTCTAGTTTTTTAAAAAAATGGGAACGTCTTTTTAAACTTTTTTTAGTTTGTCCTCTATTTTAGTTTAAACTTCTTCATTTTATAATTTAGACCCGAGAAAAAAAATCAGAGTTTTTTATATACTTCGAACTTCTCTATTATTCTAATTTGAACTTATTAGTCTTATTCTTAGGAAAGAAATATGTTTTTAAATAAGCATCAAACTTTTTTAAAATTGAATTTCATAGTTTTATCTTCCCTAGAAATGGAAATAGTTGAAGTATACATCAAACTACTCTTTTATTTTAATTTGAACTTCTTCATTTTTATTCTTTAGTAACAAGGAAAATCTGAGTTTTTTTATAAATATCGAACTTCTCTATTTTTGTAATTTGGACTTCTCGGTTTATTTATTTTAGCATAGAAATATCCTAGTTTTTTTTAATATTGGACCGTCCATTATTTAAATTTGAACTTCAACAGTTTTTCTTATTTTTAGAAACAATGATAACCTTTTCTATGATTTTGGAACTTCTCTATATTTAAAATTCGAAGTTCTTGTGTTTTAGTATTGAACTTCTTGTTTTTCATTCCTTGATAATGAGGAAAATGTAGATTTTGTGTAAACATTGAACGACTCCTTTTTTACAATTGGACTTCTTGGGGCTTTTTGAATTATTATTTTTTACATACAACCGTTCATATTTATTTATTTGAAAACTTCAAGAAAAATGCAATTGTTTGTTAAACATCACAACAAACCATAGCATTTGCGAAACTTATAATGCTCATCTTTTTAGAGTTGAACGGAAGAATCTGGCAAAGCCGACCTGCAACAATGGCCAATTTTGTTAGAGCCTTGTTGCCCACTAAAGCCATCATCAGATGATGGTTCCCTGCTTGGAGGTGTACAAAAAAACTAAGTACTAGTATACATTTCGAGTTCCATAGAAGAGAAGCAGAGAGTTTCTTGGAATCGAACTGAAGCAATGGGACAAGATGGAAGTTAAGAAACTTCTACTTTGTCTCTGAAGCTCATCGACCCACCTCTTTGCTCGGATATAATAGTCCTGATGCCCACGCAGGAAAAATCGAACATATTAATGATTGAACGGAAAGAAGTGCAGCGCAATTATAGTTCCATTTTCAATCATCAAACGCGATCAAATTGTTTGACACATATTCATAGAAGATCACAAAACAAGGTTTTTGAGAAGAAGATAACATATCAGCGCACGCGCCGTGGTAGTACATGAGGGCGAGGCTGTGGTAGCGGGGGTGAGATGCATGTTAGCAGTGGGATTCAGGGGGCACTGCAGCCGTGAACCTCCAAGGGGGGCGTAGATAAACGGCCGGAGTTGGTGGCAATGAGCGTCGTTGGTGCTGCGACGATGGAGTTGTAGCAATTAACCTAGTTGTAGCCTACGTAAGTATAGAGTCCTAGATAGTTTCGTATTAGTTTGCTTCAAGTCTGTTTAGGAAAATGTTCACGTGTGTAAACCAGACGACGTGCCTGTACGTACAATCCGGAGTTGCGTCGTGTTGGTTGCCGACTCGGGCGGCAACGTGTTGGACGCGGCAGTGTTGTATCTCTTTATATAGCAAGCAAAAATTAGAATACGATGTAAGTTTACGCACCATCAAAACAGTTTTCCTCTAATCAGTTTCTGTCACTGGTTACGAGAGTCACCGGCTAAGCACACGTACAAGCCAACCTCGGTTCGTTTGTATTGGCAGAATCCATCTAGCTAGCTTGCACGTATACGGGAGGATTTGATCAGCGTTCTAAATCCAACAATTGGTATCTAGAGCCTCGACGATCTACGATCTACGATGACGGACAGCGATGCTGAGTCGGTCAAGTCTGGCAACGGCGGTTCCAAGGCGAACAAGAACGACGACAAGGTGAAGAAGAGTGACAAGTCAGCGACCAGTGGTGGAGGAACGGGCAGCGCCAACGTCCAGGCGCATCGCAACATCCCCATCCAGTACCCGATGCTCACCAACGCCAACTATGGCATGTGGGCGGTGAAGATGAAGATTATTCTCTGAACTCTTTGAGTGTGGCATGCAATCACGCACGACGACATCGACGAGGAGTGCAATGAAGGTGCCATGTCCGCCATAGCCCAGTCCGTGTTGGATTCCGTGCTGATGACATTGGCGGAGTTTGAGACGGCCAAAGAGGTGTGGAACGCACTCAAGGAGATGAGGATCAGAGAAGATCGCGTCACCAAGGCTTGGGCACAAGTGTTGAAGTGCCAATTTCACAAGTTGCAGATGGAGGAAACTGAATTGGTGAACGACTATGCCATGTGTCTTACTACATTGGTGGGAGAGATCCGCGCGCTTGGTGCAAAGCTTGAGGAGACCGAGATTGTGGAGAAATTTTTCAGTTTGGTGACTGACAAATTCACGTACATCATCGGCACACTCGAGCAGCTTTACGACATCGACAACATGACCATAACGGAGGCGAACGGACGCCTGCGAACGTGGGAAGAGAATGCTCATGGCTGTCGAAAAGGCAAAGGAGGAGGTAGTGACCAACTCATGTACTCGCGCACAGATTGGGAGGCCCCAAGTAGCAAAGGAAGGTGTGACAGTGGCGAAAGCTCAAGCAACGCGAAGCGCGACGGACAAACCGGAAAAGGCAAAGGAATAGGCAAGCCACAAGGTCATGGTAAGGCGGACCAATCTAAAGGGCGGAAGCCACAGAACTTGGATTTATCCGAGGTCAAGTGCTATAAGTGCAACGAGATGGGTCACTTTGCAAAGGATTGTCTGAAGCCTAACAAGCAGGAGATCAAGGCAAATTTGGCGATGCAAGAAGGCGAAGGTCCAGGTCTTCTGATGGACGAAGTTTGTGATCTCGCTGAAATGGTGGTTGTGAAACCAAGCCGGAAGGTGCTACTTCATGAGAAGAAAGTGACACTGAAGCTATCCGGCGATCAGAACGTGTCGTGGTATCTCGACACGGGTGCCAGTAACCACATGACGGGGTGCAAGGAGAAATTCCTCGAGCTGGAATACGATGTTGAAGGCTCGGTCAAGTTCGGTGATGGTTCAGCTGTGGAGATTTGCGGGCAAGGATCTGTCCTCTTCGAGGATCTCACAGGCAAACATCCCATACTCACCGGAGTGTACTACATCCCACGGCTAAGCAACAACATCATCTCTATCAGGAAGCTTGACGAGAATGGATGCAAGGTGAATATCGAGAATGGAGTGATGACGATCTTCGACAACCTCCAAAACGTGTTGGCTCGTGTTAATCGCACACGGAACAGACTCTATATCCTCAACCTTGATCAATCTCAACTGGAGTGTTGGCTCGCCAAGAGTGATGATGATTCGTGGTTATGGCATGCTAGATTTGGACATGTTAACTTCTACGCCTTGAAGAAGATGTCAAAGATGGAGATGGTATCCGGGATGCCATTTATCGACCATGTTGATCGAGTATGTGACGGGTGCTTGGTTGGAAAACAGCACCGCGGGCCGTTCCCTGCTCAGTCTACCTATTGTGCAAGTGATGCACTTGAGCTGCTCCATGGTGATCTATGTGGTCCTATCACCCCGGCAACTCACACAGGAAAGAAGTACTTCTTCCTTGTGGTAGATGACTACTCGAGATATATGTGGGTCGTTCTCCTACGTTCTAAAGATGAGGTGTTTGAAGCGTTCAAGAAACTAAAGGCTGCAACGGAGATGGAACACAAGTTGAAGGTTCGCGCTCTACGGACAGATCACGGCGGAGAGTTTACGTCGAACGAGTTCAACGACTACTGCGAGAAGATTGGCATAAAAAGGTTCCGCATGGCACCTTATACGCCGCAGTAGAACGGGGTTGTTGAAAGGTGCAATCGAACCGTCGTTGACATGGCAAGTAGTTTACTCAAGAGCAAGAACCTGCTAGGGACTTTTGGGGGAGAAGCTGTCTCAACAACGGTCTATCTTCTCAATCGGGCTCCAACAAAGGCGGTGATTGGCAAGACTCCGTATTAAGCAATTTACGGACGTAAGCCGAATGTGTCTCATCTACGGACGTTCGGGTGCGTGGCGCATGTGAAGATGGCGGAGCCGCATCTCTCAAAGCTTGCCGATCGTAGCACCAAGATGGTGTTCATCGGATACGAGAGCAGTTCCGACACCAAGGCATACCGCCTCTATGATCCACAAACCAAGCGTCTACGGATTTCATGCGACGTCGTGTTTGAAGAAAACAAAGCGTGGAATTGGAGCGCAGCAGCCAATGATGCTCCAAACGGTAACATATTCACGGTTGAGTTTCCTGATGATGATGCAGGGGAAGACATCCAGGTGGTTGGCAAGACGCCCAACCAAGGTGACCACAATGGTAGTGATCATGATGGTGCCAACACCGACGACGGCGCACATGGGTCGCAAAGTGATAGCAACAACGACGTGCATGACACAAACGGAGATCTCGGCGATGACATCGACAACAAGGCACATAGTGAGAATGACAATCAAGATGATGGTCACGGTCACAATGACTACGTCAACGACACGGATTTCGATGACATGCCCGAGACTCAGCCGTGTTCCTCAAGTGCATCAACACCGACACAATTTGTGTCGCCTCCTTCGCAAGCCACAACAGGATCCTTTGGGCCTCGCCGCTACAAGACCTTCAAGAAATTCTACAAGTACACAAAGCCAGTTACGCTCGAGTACTCCGGACTATGTCTGCTCGGAGTTGAGGAGCCATCGAACTTCGTAGAGGCAAGGAAAAGTCCTAGCTGGATGCACGCCATGGATGAGGAGATGAAGGCGATTGAGAGCAATGGCACGTGGACTTTGGTAACCCGACCTCCGAACCAAAAAGCCATAGGTTTGAAGTGGGTTTACAAGTTAAAGAAGGACACACAGGGTGCTATTGTGAAGTACAAAGCAAGAATCGTCGCGAAGGGCTATGTACAACGTCAAGGAGGTGTTTGCACCGGTTGCTCGACTCGAGACTATGAGAGTGCTCCTAGCTTTGGCAACACAAGAGGATTGGAAGGTTCATCATATGGATGTTAAATCCGCTTTCCTCACGAAAGGAGCAGGCACATAGATACCCAGTTCCACCACATCCGGGAGTGCGTTGATGAAGGGATGATCGAAGTTTAGCACGTGAACACGAAGGATCAGCTTGCCGATATTTTCACCAAGTCCCTCGGTCGACAGAAGTTCATCGAGATGAGGAAGAAAGTCGGAGTGCAAGCAATGGAGACAAAACAACCAGGTTAAGGAGGTGAACGTAGCAATTAACCTAGTTGTAGTCTACGTAAGTATAGAGTCCTAGATAGTTTAGTATTAGTTTGCTTCAAGTCTGTTTAGGAAACTGTTCACGTGTGTAAACCGGACGACGTGCCTATACGTACAATTCAGAGTTGCGTCGTGTTGGTTGCCGACTCGGGCGGCAACGTGTTGGACGCGGCGTCATTGTATCTCTTTATATAGCAAGCAAAAACCAGAAAACGGTGTAAGTTTACGCACCACCAAAACAGTTTTCCTCTAATCAGTTTCTGTCGCTGGTTACGAGAGTCATGGCTAAGCACACGTACAAGCCAGCCTCAGTTCGTTTGTATTGGCAGAATCCATCTAGCTAGCTTGCACGTATACGGGAGGATTTGATCAGTGTTCTAAATCCAACAGGAGCCCCACCAGGAGGAGTTGGAAGGCACAAGAAGATGAGGGGGCTAATGCGACACATGGCGCCAACGGTCACCGGGAGGAGGCACGTGACAACAAGGTGCCCGCCGCGAGCTCTAGCGGCCGGTGGCGTCATGGGATCCAAGTGCTTCATTGATGGACGAGCACCACAGGGACGAGGCGGAGATGGTGGGGACCGACGGAGATGGTGGTGGGCTGTGGGGTTACGCAGAGGCATGCGAGGGTTGCAGGGGCGGTAGTGTGTGCTGGCTGACTAGGTGTATCATGGTGGCATGACCGGTTGGAGGAGGGGCAGTAGCGGCACGTGTGAGGTCCATGGCCGGCGATGGCGCACCAGATATAGGGCCACCAGCGGCTCACGAGGATCCATGGCCGGCGATGGCGCATGGTATCCATGGCAGGCGGTGCTGTGGGCAGTGGATCGGGAGGTTGCTAGGGTTGTGGAGGCCCTGGTAGGGGGTCATGGGAGGTTGGGGTCATGGGGAGGTGGTGGACCGGTGGGTCGTGGCTCCTGTTTTTTCTATCACTGCTAATTCATGAGTTTGGGAACATCCCATCGCCGTCTATATAAAAGGGATGTTATCATAATATTATTCTGATCCTGGCATTAGAATAGTGTTATATATAATAAAAATGAGAGAAAATAGAGAAGGAATTTTTCTATTGTGCTTTACCACACTTGTGCATGAAAGTGGCATCATGTTCTTCATATATAGAGTCTCATGAGTTGTCATTTTCATATGCTAGTGGGAATTTTCATTATATAATTTGGCTTGTATATTCAAATGACGGGCATCCTCAAATGCCCAAGGTCTTCATGAGCAAGCAAGTTGGACGCACACCAACTTAGCTTCTGTTGAGCTTTCGTCCACTTATAGCTCTAGTGTCACGCCCAAGATGTGCGCCTATCCATTTTAAGACACGAGGCCCCGCAAGGGATAGAGACGCATCTTGCTGTTCAAAAGTATAGAATCATTGCATCATACATTACAGAAGAGATGAGTATACAAGTTGGCTTACACTCACCACATGCTAAATTACAATTCCACACAGAGTTCAAATCATCAAGATGAAGACAGGGTCCGACTACGGACGAAATCAAACAATAAAACAGATGCAAATGAAACTATCTTGCTATCCCAAAGATCACAACCATGGTCCTCTACTCATCCGGGTAAGTCACGTACATCCTGCCTCTTTCCTCATCATATTCCCACTGGAGCTGGGTAAGATCATCCTGCACGTACTCATCTGTTCCTGTACCTGGAGGGTTGTAGTAATCTGTGAGCCATAGGACTCAGCAATCAAGCGCCCAGGTACCAAGACTATTCAAGCTTAAAGGTTGGGATGGGGTATGTGTTTAGTTTGCAACATCACTAAGCATTTATGGTGGCTAACTTACGTAACATGAAAATAAATATGAGTGGCCTACGATGAACGATCGAATCTAGTATGATCTCTATGAGATCATGAACACTTACTTACGTCAATCATAACCCCACCGTGTTCTCTCTCCGATTATGTTCACGAGCAGAGACGATCATGGTTACTCACACAGTTGGTGCATTTATTTAGACTTTACTTCAAGTTCACTATAATCGGGTGTTAAACAAATATCCAAGTTGCCACATAACCATGGGCACAGCTTCTCGAAAAGATTTAACCCTGCAGGGGTGCTCCAACTAGTCCATCACAAATTAACCACACTCCGTGGGAATAGCCTCGACCACGGATCTCGTGGTCATCATACGTAATTCCAAAGGAATTCCAACACCTTGAGAAAACCCGAAGAAAGTCAGAGTCCACACGCAAGACACTCGATAAAGGTAAAACAAATCCAGCAAGACCACCCGACGTGTTGACGAACCCGATAAGAGTCGCGTATCTCGTTCTCAGGACACGACGGATAAGCAACGCGTATGGAGGCCTGATAGAAATCTCCCAAGTTGCCCTGGGTTGGCCCCGCACAGTGCTTTAGTTTGGACCAACACTCATGAGGATCACTGGCTCGGGGGTTGATTAATTATCTACGGATTTGCAAAGCCCTATGCAAATTTTATTAAGTTATTAAGCAAATATAGTACCAATGTTGGGTCTTGCCAGACAAGTTTTAATCTCAACCGAATAAACAAGGGGGTCCCCATAACAACCCCGAGCGTGTTAGGAGCGCAAAATATGGAAACCATAACACCGGTAACAAGAACTATGGCGGTAACAGCGGAACAAAACACATTGCAAAAGGCCAAGCCTTCCACCAATAACAATATATATATGTGCATTTAAATTAAATAACTGATAATATTGTGATATCCAAAACCATGTTATCACATGGAGCAACCTACACCTGCAACTAAGAACGAATAAGAGGGGCTGAGCAACGCTAACTTAGCCAATCAAAGGTTTGCTAGGATGTGGAGGATTAGAGGCTGTCATGGCAATTAGGAGGCTGACATTCAAGTGGTAGGTAACGCAATTGTAAAGATAAGAGCGAGAAATAGCAAGCGAAAATAGTATCGGGATCCGGGTACGATCATCTTGTATGTTGGTTCTTTAGCGAAACAAGTAGCGGGATCCTCGTAGTGGTACTCTCCTGGGTCCTCGTACTCAGAATCAACACTTGCGTCTACCCAAGAGAAACAACAACAATAAACATCCAACCAAGGTGCAATGCACAACCAAGATGATGCATGATTCATTTATGAAGAATTTAACATGGCACTTCAAAACTAGTCATGTTTCACATGCAAAGTTTGTTTATTAATGAATCTGTACATAACCTCATGTTAAGTTATTTAAACAAGCATAAACATGGAAAATATGGATGCAGCATGCAAAATCGATAGAAATACATATAAAGAACACAAGAAACGGAGTTACGATTCTCACGATACGCTCATGACAAGGTACGAAGGCAAAACACAGGACAACAAGCCATGGGCTAATTCTTGGCATTCCAAGGTATCCACTGGTTAGGCAACGAAAAACCAACCACAATAGACTCAAAGATCAATCAATTCCATGGAGTATAGCTCCCACAAGTCACAAAACACTAAAACAAACAAACTGCCACAAACAGCAACATAGCAACTTACACAGCCCACTACTTGAGCTACAGGAATCCTACAGGCACAAACAAGATATTGACAGAAACTGCATAACATATACATCAACTTATCTAACTACACAATATGCATAGGACGTACACATAAATAAGCATGAAGCTATCAAGTTGACATGATGAAACAGTTTTCTGGGACAGTGAAAATTACACTTTTCTGGAATCTGAGTTAATAAAGTAGCAAGTTGACAGCAGTAGTTAAGTATGTTAGAGAGCACCTCTTGGCATGAAAATTAACAGGATGGTAGTAGACAACGTCTACTCCAAATTACTAGCACTAAATATGAGCAAATTCTCAACATACAACTAGATGTCACCCACTCTTAATGGCATAAAAATAACAGCAGATTCTCAGACTTGGCAATTTTTAGCATGCTGAAACAAAAACATTAAGTTGGCAACTTTGCAGCATGTTTCCCACTTATATGGGTGATTCTCAGGTTAAACAAAAAATACCATGGCATAATAGATACAAAACACTAGCACTTCCTAGTTGACACATGCCCCAAAGCAAGCATGGATTAAATCATGCAAAAATGACAAAGTAGCATCACAGCTGAAAATGACAGTTTTATGAACTTGCTCAAAAGTGAAATCTGAAAGCACCAATGGATTCATTGTCTCTTTTTACCCCAAAAACATGTGTCATACTCATATGTTCATGTGAAACAACATGGCACAAATAAGATAGCAAAACTACCACCTATTCTCATAAGTGATACGTAACTCTTAACTTGAACATGAGCATAAATGGACATAACCAGATTGGTAGCTTAGTTAGAGATGGAAAAGAGCTAACAATCACAAACATGCATATATATACAACAAAGGGGTATATCAAGTGGGGAAACCCACTAGTCCCCCCCCACACACACCCTACACACACTACAAGTGCACTAGGCACATACACTCACATACACTCATGCTCATGTGGGTGTGGGTGTGCATCCACAAACATATGAACACACACATATGCACAAGTGCATATATGCCTATACATATGCATAGGACTACACACACACTCACATCCACATGCACAAATACATATACACCACTCCACACACATACATGCACTTACAGATGTGTGTATGCATCAAGCACACACACATATACACACACCACATACACAAACTCACATGAACCACCACACCACTACACAAGTGTGTATGCATGAAGCACACACGCTCACAAGCTCATGCATATGTGCATACTCACATGCACATACACATACACACACTCTATACAATAGGGAAAAAAGAAAACAAGTTCCTACACATACATATATACATGCATCTTAGCAAGAGGGGAAAACAAAATAAGAACAAAATAAAGAAAAGAAAAGAAAAATGGGGTGGCTCAGGCTCGAACCCGTGACCTCCTGGTCATTTCCCCTGGTGCCTACCACTCTGCTACGCGCGCGATTGTTAACAGAGGAGCACTGGCCCTCTAATACACACATGCACATATGAATCTGACGAAACTGAACCTGCACGACAGCGGCGACAGAGCAACGGCGGCGCAAAAATCCGGCGACTACAGGGTAGGTCTGGCGATGCAAAAGGGCACACACCAAGCGGGAACTACCGGGGTCCCATTCCCCTACTCACCGTGCGATGAGGAGGAAGGAGGCGAGCTGCAAGCACCTGCCTTGCGACCGGCGGCGACGAACATGGCGGCCACTACCCTACGAGCTACGCGGGGAAGGAGGGGCTACGGGGACCGGTTGCTCACCTTGGGGAAGGCGACGATGAGCCGGTCGAAACAGAGACGACAGAGAGGGTCGAAGACGCACGCCGGAGCCGAAGCAGGGGAAGAAGACGGCAGAGCGGAACCCTCCGGTGAAGACGATGACGGAGCCGTCGCTAAAGAGCCTCTCCGGGGCTCCTAGCAGTGGGGATCGAACGCGGGGACGAACCCCGAGCTTCTGGACGCCATGAGCGACCCCGACGCCGACGGAGACGATGAGCTGGTCGCCGACGACTACTCTGCTGCTCTCTCTGAACTCTCTCAACCCTTACCTGATAGGGGGAAAGAAGAGAGAAGGGAGAGATATGGAGGGGGAGATGGGAGCTGCGGCGGCGGCGGGGAGGAGAGGAACCCTAGCCAAGGGGGCACGCACGCCGAGGGGGGCTATATTGCCACGGGCTGACGGCGACGGGCGACGGAAAAGGCGACGGCGGAGCGGCTCTCTCTCTCACTGAAGTCTGACGGAGGGGAACAGGAGGAGGTGACCGTTCCTCGAGCGGGATGGGCCACGGGGAAGGCAAGCCCACTCTGACTCTCCCTCTCAAACAAATAAATCAGAGAAGGTTTTTCCCTTTTTAAAACACCACAACACAAGATAAAAAACCAGAGTAAAATAAAAGGAATTTTGGTGCAACAAAAATACTTTTGTAAAGAAAATAATATGCATTATTTAACAAAAAATATTAAGTTGATTTTTTAGGGCAAGTAATTTTAATATTTTTAAAATAGGCAGCCCCCTGTTATTTAAATACCCCAAATGCATAAAGCTCAAATCAACAAAAGAACCACACTCACAAGCTTAAAACATATTAGGCTAGCACTTGAACATTTTTAAATAATTTAAATATCAACTTAATTCTGATTATAAAATACCATGGGAATAAAGGCATTAGTTGGGGTTTTGTTGAAAGAAAAAGGAGGGGAAGAATAAGGAGATGCACACATGAACTCCACCCACATTCAAACCACATGGTCACATCACCCCAACACAACACAAGACACACTCAACCACAACAAGCAAGGACATGGCATGATGGATGCTATGATGCATGATGCATGAATGCAAGAACAAGGCATGGAAGACAAGGTGCAAATCATACATTAAGCTCATGCCACAAGGTTCATACAATAGATTACATGCCATAAAAGGTAGGGACAACACTTGGGCTGTCACATCTAGTGCATTTGTTGCATGGTAGTCCCTACTCCTCGCATTGATATGTATTGATGGGCATCTCCATAGCACGTTGATATGCCTAGTTGATGTGAGACTTTCTTTCCACTTTTGACTCCATTGATATCTACCACGATATTCTATTCCACCCATATGCTATATCAATGACTCAAGCTCATATATTGAGTGAAGTTGAAAATGCTGATGCATGTGAAAAAGTATGAACCAAATGCCTGACTTGACGCCGTGGTGCTCATGATTTATACTTTATGCTAGGAATACTGAGCATGACAGGCTATATGATTTTGTAGGAATAGCGTCTTTAGTATTGTTATTTTGAAAGACACATATTTTTGTTGGTGTGCCTCAGTATTGATGTATATGTGTCAAATGGTATATTGCTGCTTTGAATCACTTGTATCTTAATATTCATGCGACGATTAGACATTTGTTCAAGATTAAGTTAGGTAGCATTCCACATAAAATATTATCTTTCTATCGTTTACCTACTCGAGGACAAGCAGGAATTAAGCTTGGGGATGCTGATACGCCTCCATCGTATCTATAATTTTTTATTGTTTCATGCCAATATTCCACAACTTTCCTATACTTTTGGCAACATTTAATATTATCTTTAGGACCAACATAGTGATCCACAGCGCAGTGTGAGTTCCTGTTTTTTTGTGTGTGATTTGTTTCATAGAAAATACATATGAAATGAAATCCAAACGTGATACAAATTTACGGATATTTATTTTGGAATATATGTGATTTTGGGGAGTTGGAATCAACGCAAGACGGTGCCCAAGGTGGTCCTATGGCAACAGGGCAAGGTCAGGGGGGTGGGTGCACTCGGTATCCTTGGGACTACCTCGTAAGTCGGTTGGGGCCCTTCTTTTGCCACAAGAAAGATAATTTCCTGAGAAAAAGCTCCTAAAAATTTCATCCCAATCGGAGTTACGGATCTCTAGGAATATGAGAAACGGTGAAGGGCCAGAAAACAGGTCGTGAAAACACACACACACACATAGAGAGAGAGAGATCCAATCTCGGAGGGAGCTCCTGCCCTTCGTGAGCCACGATGTCCATGGGCAAGAGGGTAAACTCTTCTCACATCTAGGTAGACCCAGGAAGAAGAAGAAGGAGGAGGGGGCTCTCTCCCCCTGTCTCCCGGTGGCGCCGGAACGTCGCCCGGGCAACCATCGTGACAACGATCTACACCAACAACTTCGCCGCTGTCACCACCAACTCTCCCCCCCCCTTATGTAGAGGTGTAAAACCTCATTTCCCCATTGTAATATCTACTTAAACATGGTGTTCGATGTTATATATTATTACCCAATGATGTGTGGCTATACTATGATGTTTGACTAGATCATTTTTGTTCTACGGGTTAATTATGGTATGGTATGATTGATATGAGTTGTATTTTAATGTAGACTTGTCCTATGGTGCCCTCCATGTCGCTCAATCATGTGGTATTACCTTTGTAGGTTTTGGCAACATGTTTATGATTCTCTTCTAGTGGGTGGGCAAAGTGAGAAAATCTTACACTCGAGTAAGGGGGTTGTTTACATATGGGAGTAAAGGGGACTTGTTGCTTCATGCTATGGTTTGGTTTTACCTTAATGATCTTTAGTAGTTGCGGATGATTGCTGAAGTTCCAACCATAACTGCATATGGTCCAAGTATGAAAAGTATGTTAGTGTATGCCTCGCCCCCATTGCATATGATATGTATATATCACCTTTATATGCAATTGCCTATGGACAATATTTCACTTGTGTTAGAAAAGGTTTTCTACTAAAACAATTAACTTAGTTAATATTTATCTAAACAGCACCTAAATTTTATTTCCAAGTTCTTTATTATCTTGTAAAACTATCCTTTTACACCTACTAAGTACTTTTTGCTCTCTTCTCGCAAAGTAGTTTATTTCTTGTTCTAGGTAAAGTAAGCATTAGCGTGCGTACAGTTTTATTGATGGTCGACATAACTTGAGAGAATATTAATTCTTTCTTTAGTAGCTCATTGGGTTCGACACTCTTACCTATCGAAAACGGCTACAAATGATGCCCTACAATTGGGGTTATCATTACTTAGCACTAGTGTTGGCTGCAAACCGGTGCTACACATAATTTCTAGTAGTAACGCTGGTTCTTCCACCCAACGCTAATGCTAAGTGAGGCCCAACGATACCCCAAGACAGGCCACAGTTGCAATGTTGTCCCATGGGGCTGCGCTAAAGCTAAAAACATAGCAGTAGCGCCGGTTGGCCACCCCACGTTGTTGCTAAGCGGCCTTATTTTCTTTCCTGCTACCACCCCCATCACTCTCCCTCGTCCACTCTCTCCCACACTCTCTCATGCTCTCACTCCCACTGCTCCAGCCTACCCTCACACTCACTGCACCAACCGACCCTTCCTTTGTTGTAAATATGCCCTAGAGGCAATAATAAAATGGTTATTATTATATTTCCTTGTTCATGATAATCGTTTATTATCCATGTTATAATTGTATTGATTGGAAACACATTGCATGTGTGGATACATAGACAACACTTTAACCCTAGTATGCCTCTAGTAAACTAGCTTGTTGAACAAAGATGGTCAAGGTTTCCTAGCCATGGACATAATATGTCCTTTGATAACGGGATCACTTCATTGGGAGAATGATGTGATGGACAAGACCCAACCTATAAACATAGCATATGATCGTGTCACTTTATTGCTATAGTTTTCTGCATGTCAAGTATTTGTTCCTATGGCCATGAGATCATGCAACACACTAACACCAGAGGAATACCTTGTGTGTATCAAACGTCACAATGTAACTGGGTGACTATAAAGATGCTCTATAGGTATCTTCGAGGGTGTGTGTTGAGTGGGCATGGATCAAGACTGGGTTTTGCTACTCCGTGTGACGGAGAGGTATCTCAGGGCCCACTCGGTAATACAACATCACAATGAGCCTTGCAAGAAATGTGACTAATAATTTAGTCACGGGATCTTGTATTATGGAATGAGTAAAGAGACTTGTCAGTAACGAGATTGAACTAGGTATAGAGATACCGACGATCGAATCTCAGGCAAGTTACATATCGAAGAACAAAGGGAACAACATACTGGATTAACTGAATCCTTGACACACAGGTTCAACCGATAAAGATCTTTGTAGAATATGTAGGAACCAATATGGGCATCCAGGTCCCGCTATTGGTTATTGATCGTAGAAGTGTCCCTGTCATGTCTACATAGTTCTCGAACCCGCACAATCTGCACACTTCAGGTCAGGTGACGTTTCGAGATAGTTGAGTTATGTATGTTGGTTATCAAAGGTTGTTCGGAGTCCCAGATGAGATCCAGGACATCGCGAGGAGCTCCGGAATGGTCCGGAGGTAAAGATTGATATATAGGAAAGTAGTGTTTGAACTCTGGAAAAGTTTAAGGCATTTCCCACAGTGTACCCGGAGTGACGAATGGGTTCTGGGGGTCCACCAAGTGAGGCCCTCACACCCCAAGAGGGCCACATGGGCCTTAGGGTGGCACACCAGCCCCTGGTGGGCTGGGAGGCCAGCCCAAGAGGGCCTATGTGGCTGGACTTGTGGGAAAAGGAAAACCCAAGTGGTAAGGGGAAGGAGTCCTACTAGGAGTAGGATAGGAGGTGGACTCCTCCACCTCCACCTCCTTTCGGCCGACTCCTAGGAGGAGCCCTAGGGAGGACATCCCCTCCTCTCCCTCCTATATATACTAGAGGGGAGAGAGGGCAGCCGCACCGAAGACATAGCCATGGTGCAGCCCTCTCTCCCCAATAGATCGACTCCCTGTAATTTCGGTGGTGCTTAGGTAAGCCCTGCCAGAATTGTTGGAATTATGCCCTAGAGGCAATAATAAAATGGTTATTATTATATTTCCTTGATCATGATAATTATTTATTATCCATGCTATAATTGTATTGATTGGAAACACATTGCATGTGTGGATACATAGACACAACTATGTCCCTATTATGCCTCTAGTAGACTAGCTCGTTGATCAAAGATGGTCAAGGTTTCCTAGCCATTAACATGAGATTTCATTTGATAACGGGATCACATCATTAGAAGAATGATGTGATCGACAAGACCCAAACTATAAACGTAGCATATGATCGTGTCAGTTTATTGCTACAGTTTTCTACATGTCAAGTATATGTTCCTATGACCATGAGATCATGCAGCTCACGGACACCGGAGGAGTGCCTTGTGTGTATCAAATGTCACAACGTAACTGGGTGACTATAAAGGTGCTCTACAGGTATCTCCGAGGGTGTCTGCTGGGTTGGCATGGATCAACACTGGGATTTGTTACTCCGCGTGACGGAAAGGTATCTCAAGGCCCACTCGGTAATACAACATCACAATAAGCCTTGCAAGCAATGTGACTAAGTGTTAGCCATGGGATCTTGTATTACGGAACTAGTAAAGAGACTTGCCGGTAACGAGATTGAACTAGGTATGGAGATACCGACGATCGAATCTCGGGCAAGTAACATACCGAAGAACAAAAGGAACATCATATGGGATTAACTGAATCCTTGACATAGAGGTTCGACCGATGAAGATATTCGTAGAATATGTAGGAATCAATATGGGCATCCAGGTCCCGCTATTGTTTAATGACCGTAGAGGTGCCTCGGTCATGTCTGCATAGTTCTCGAACCCGCAGGGTCTGCACACTTAAGGTTCGGTGACGTTTTGGTAGTATAGAGTTATGTATGGTGGTGACCAAAGGTTGTTTGGAGTCCTGGATGAGATCCCAGATGTCACGAGGAGCTAGGGAATGGTCCATAGGTAAAGATTGATATATACGAAGTCCTGTTTTGGTCACTGGAAAAGTTTTGGGCTCATCGGTAGTGTACCGGGAGTGCCGGGAGGGTACCGGGGACCACCGAGAGAGGAATTTTGACCCAAGAGGCTACATGGGCTCGGGGAGTATTAATGCCAGCCCTTAGTGGGCTTGTCGAAGTCCCACATAGGGCCCATGCGGCTGGGAAGAAAGCCCAAGGTGGAAAAGGGTGGAAAAGGCAAAAGGTGGAAATAAGGAAGGAGTCCTAATCCTACTAGGAGTGGAGGAGGAGGACTCCTCCCTCCCACTTCGGCCAAACTAGGGTTGGCTCCCTTGGGAGCCAAGCCTCCTCCCCTTCCCTCCTCCTATATATACTAGAGGTTTTGAGGGTTTTTGACATAGAATTTCAGCCACATGGTACCCTCTCCTCTAGATCGTAGTTTCTCCTCCAGATCAGTTACAGTTGTGCTTAGGCGAAGCCCTGTTGGAATAGCTCCACCACCATCGCTGCAACACCGTCGTGCTGCCGGAGAACTCTTCCATCTCTCTGCTCCCTCTTGCTGGATCAAGAAGGCATATATCGTCATCGAGCCGTACGTGTGCTGAACGTGGAGGCGCCGTCCGTTCGGTGCTAGATCGGGACGGATCGTGATTAGATCGCGGGACACTCGGTGATTTGGATCGTGAAGACGTTCGACTACATCAACTGCGTTTCTTAACGCTTCCCCCTTAGCGATCTACAAGGCTATGTATATCCACTCTCCCTCTCGTAGATGCTCATCACCATGGATAGATCTTGCGTGTGCGTAGGAATTTTTTTGTTTCCCATGCAACGTTCCCCAACAGTGGCATCATGAGCTAGGTCTATGTGTAGATAAGATCTTGAGTGGAACACAATGAGTTTGTGGGCGTTGATGCTTAGATTGATTCCTCCCTTGGTTGTGTTTTGGTTCAGCGGTATTGTGGGATGAAGCGGCCCGGACCAACCTTACTCGTACGCTTACAAGAGACCGGTTCCATCAACTGAAGTGTAACTTCGTTGCACAAAGATGGTTGGCAGGTGTCTATCTCTCCTACTTTAGTTGGATCGGATTCAACAAAGGTGGTCCTTGAGAAGGTTGAAAAGCAACTTATGTATCACTGTTGTGGTTTTGCGTAGGTGAGAATCATTCTTGCTAGATACCCATAGCAGCCACGTAAAACTTGCAACAACAATTAGAGGACGTCTAACTTGTTTTTGCAGGGTATGTTGTGATGTGATATGGCCAATTACATGATGAGATATATTTGATGTATGAGATGATCATGTGTTGTATAGAATATCACGACTTGCATGTCGATGAGTACGGCAACCGGCAGGAGCCATAGGGTTGTCTTTAATTATTGTATGACCTATGTGTCAATCATTAAGCGTTATGTAATGCTTTACTTTATCACTAAACGGTAGCAATAGTAGTATGAGCATGGTGGGCGCGACAACCTTGATGGCGACACGTTGATGGAGATCAAGATGATGGAGATCATGGTGTCATGTCGGTGACGATGGAGATCATGTCGGTGCTTTATGGATGGAGATCAAAAGCACAAGTTCATGGCCATATCATGTCACTTATGATTTGCATGTGATGTTAATCCTTTTATGCACCTTGTTTTGCTTAGGACAACGGTAGCATTATAAGGTGATCCCTCACATAAATTTCAAGATAAATTGTGTTCTCCCTAAGTGTGCACTGTTGCGAAAGTTCGTTGTGTCGAGACATCACGTGATGATCGGGTGTGATAGACTCTATATTCACATACAACGGGTGCAAGCCAGTGTTGCACATGCAGAACACTCGAGTTAAACTTGACGAGCCTAGCATGTACAGACATGGCCTCGGAACACAAGAGACCGAAAGGTCGAACATGAGTCATATAGTAGATATGATCAACATGATGATGTTCACCATTGCAACCACCTCAACTCACATGATGATCGGACTTGAGCTGGTGAATTTGGATCATGTATCACTCGAATGACCGGAGGGATGTCAATTTGAGTGGGAGCTTTAATAATTTGATTAACTAAACTCATTATCTTGAACAATAGTCTAAGTAACCTTTGCATATTTATGTTGTAGATCAATGGCTCGTGCAGTAGCACCCCTGAATTTTAATGCGTTCCTAGAGAAAGCTAAGTTGAAAGATGATGGAAGTAACCTTGTGGACTGGGCCCATAATCTGAGGATTATCCTCACGACTTCCTAGAAGGCATATGTCCTTGATGCAGCGCTTGGTGACCAATCCACTGACCTGTCATCCGAAGACGTTAAGAACCTTGTCTGGAGATTACTCAATAGTTCGATGCGCAATATTGTATGGCTTGGAACCGGGACTTCAAAGACATTTTGAACGTCATGGAGCATATGAGATGTTCCAAGAGTTGGAATTTATCTTCAAGAAGAATGCCTGGATCGAGAGGTATGAGACCTTCGATAAATTCTATGCTTGCAAAATGGAGCAGAACGGGCCTATCGGTGAACATGTACTCAGAATGTCTGGGTACTCGACCCGTCTGGCAGAGTTAGGGATGCCCCTTCCGCCAGAGGTAATCACTGACAGAGTTCTTCAGTCATTGCCACCTAGCTACAAGAGCTTTGTGATGAACTATAACATGCATGAGATGAACAAGTTAGTCGTCGAGCTATTTGCGATGCTGAAAGTCGCTGAGTCTGAAATCCAGAAAGAACATCAAGTGTTGATGGTCAATAATGCCACTAGTTTCAAGAAGAATGGCAAGGGCAAGAAGGGTAACTCCAAGAAGGGTGGCAAAGAAGTTTCTCCTCCAATGAAGAAACCCAAGGCTGGACCAAAGCTAGAAACTGAGTGCTTTCATTGCAAGGAAATGGTCACTAGAAGCAGAACTGCCCCAAGAATCTGGCTGACAAGAAGGCGGCCAACAACAAACAAGGTATATATGATATACATGTTATTGATGTGTACCTTACTAACTCTCGTTGTAGTGCCTGGGTATTTGATACCGGTTCGGTTGCTCACATTTGCAACTCAAAGCAGGAACTACGGAATAGACGAAGGCTGGCAAAGGACAAAGTGATGATGCGCGTGGGAAATGGTTCCAAGGTTGATGTGATCACCGTCGGCATGCTCTCTCTTCGATTACCATCGGGATTAGTGATGAACCTGAATAATTATTATTTAGTGCCTGCATTAAGCATGAACACTATATCTGGATCTTGTTTATTGCGAGACGGTTACTCACTCAAATCTGAGAATAATGGTTGTTCTATTTATATGAGTGGTATCTTTTATGGTCATGCACCCAATGTGAGGGGTTTATTCATGTTGAATCTTGATAGTGATGATACACATGTTCATAACATTGACACCAAAAGATGTAGAGTTGACAGTGATAGTACCACTTTCTTGTGGCACTGCCGTTTGGGTCATATTGGTGTAAAATGCATGAGGAAGCTCCATGTTGATGGACTTTTAGAGTCGCTTGATTTTGAATCACTTGACACATGTGAACCATGCCTCATGGTCAAGATGACTAAAATGTCGTTCTCTGGAACAATGAACGGGCGAGTGACTTATTAGAAATCATGCATACTGATGTGTGTGGTCCGATGAGCATTGAGGCGCACGGTGGATATCGTTATTTTCTCACCTTCACTGATGACTTAAGTAGATATGGGTATATTTACTTAATGAAGCACAAGAGTGAGACGTTTGAAAAGTTCAAGCAATTTCAGAGTGAAGTTGAGAATCATCGTAACAAGAAGATTAAATTCCCGCGATCTGATCGAGGAGGCGAATATCTGAGTTATAAGTTTGGCAGTCACTTAAGACAGTGTGGAATTGTTTCACTGTTGACACCGCCTGGAACACCACAGCGTAATGGTGTGTCCGAATGTCATAATCGAACCTTATTAGATATGGTGCATTATATGATGTCACTTACCGATCTGCCACTATCATTTTCGGGTTATGCATTAGAGACAGCTGCATTCACTTTAAATAGGGCACCATCAAAATCCATTGAGACGACGCCATATGAACTATGGTTTGGCAAGAAGCCGAAGTTGTCGTTTCTTAAAGTTTGGGGATGTGATGCTTACGTCAAAAAGCTTAAGCCTGAAAAGCTGGAACCCAAAGCGGAGAAATGCGTCTTCATAGGATACCCAAAAGAGACAGTTGGGTATACCTTCTATCTCAGATCCGAAGGCCAAGTATTTGTCACAAAGAACGGAACATTTCTTGAGAAAGAGTTTCTCTCAAAAGAATTGAGTGGGAGGAAAATAGAACTTGATGAGGTTATTGAACCTTTACTTCAGCCTGAGAGTAGCGCAGCGCAGAAAGATGTTTCTATGGAGCCTATGACAGTTGAGGAGGAAGTTAATGATGATGATCATGAGACTTCGGATCAAGTACTATTGAACCTCGTAGGTCGACAAGGGTGCGTACTGCTTCTGAGTGGTACGGCAACCCTGTCTTGGAGGTCATGCTGTTAGACAACGATGAACCTACGAGCTATGGAGAAGCGATGATGGGACCGGATTTCGAGAAATGGTTAGAGGCCATGAAATACGAGATGGGATCCATGTTTGAAAACAAAGTATGGACTTTGGAAGTATTACCTGAAGGGCGAACGGCCATTCAGCACAAATGGATCGTTAAGAGGAAGATGGACGCGGACGGTAATGTCACCATCTATAAAGCTCAACTTGTGGCAAAGGGTTTTTCACAAGTTCAAAGAGTTGACTACGATCAGACCTTCTCACCCGTAGCGATACTTAAGTCCGTCAAAATCATGTTAGCAACATCTGCATATTTTGACTATGAAATTTGGCAGATGGATGTCAAAACAGCGTTCCTTAACGGTTTCCTTAAGGAAGAGTTGTATATGATACAGCCAGAAGGTTTTGTCGATCCAGACAATGCTGACAAAGTTTGCAAACTCCAGCGATCCATTTATGGACTGGTGCAAGCATCTCGGAGTTGGAATCTGCGTTTTGATGAGGTGATCAAAGCGTTCGGATTTATACAAGTTTACGGAGAAGCTTGTATTTACAAGAAAGTGAGTGGGAGCTCTATAGCATTTCTAATATTATATGTGGATGACATATTGCTGATTGGAAACAATATAGAAATGCTGGAAAGCGTGAAGGAATATTTGAACAAGAGTTTTTGAATGAAGGACCTAGGAGAAGCTGCTTTCATATTAGGCATTAAGATCTATAGAGATAGATCAAGGCGTTTAATAGGACTTTCAAAGAGCACATACCTTGATAAAGTTTTGAAGAAGTTCAAAATGGATCTGTCCAAGAAGGGGTTCTTGCCTGTGTTACAAGGTGTGAAGTCGAGTAAGACTCAATGCCCAGTGACTACAGAAGATAAAGAGAAGATGAGTGGCATCCCCTATGCTTCGGCCATAGGCTCTATCATGTATGCGTATGTGCACAAGACCCGATGTCAGCCTTGCCATAAGTATGTCCGGAAGGTTTCAAAGTGATCCTGGAATGGAGCACTGACGGCGGTCAAGAATATCCTTAAGTACCTGAAAAGGACTAAGGAAATGTTTCTCGTTTATTGAGGTGATCAAGAGCTCGTCGTAAAGGTTACGTCAATGCAAGATTTGACACTGATCCAAAGGCCACTAAGTCACAAACCGGATACGTATTTATTCTCAATGGGGGTGCGGTAAGCGGGTGCAGTTCCAAGCAGAGCATGGTAACCGATTCTACATGCGAAGCAGAGTACATCGCAGCCTCGGAGGCAGCGAAGGAAGGTGTCTGGATGAAGGAGTTCACGACAGATCTTGGAGTAGTGCCTAGTGAACTAAACCCAATGGATCTGTTCTCTGATAACACTGGTGCCATTGCCCTGGCCAAAGAACCAAGGTTTCACAAGAGGACCAGACACATAAAGCGATGCTTCAATTCCATCCGCGAGTACATCAAGGAGGAGGACATAAATATTTGCAAAGTGCACACGGATCTGAATGTGGCAGACCCGTTAACTAAACCTCTTCCAAGGGCAAAACATGATCAACACCAGAACTGTATGGTTGTTCGATTCATTACAATGTAAATCACATAGTGATGTGAGCTAGATTATTGACTCTAGTGCAAGTGGGAGACTGTTGGAAATATGCCCTAGAGGCAATAATAAAATGGTTATTATTATATTTCCTTGTTCATGATAATCGTTTATTATCCATGCTATAATTGTATTGATTGGAAACACGTTGCATGTGTGGATACATAGACACAACTATGTCCCTAGTATGCCTCTAGTAGACTAGCTCGTTGATCAAAGATGGTCAAGGTTTCCTAGCCATTGACATGAGATGTCATTTGATAACGGGATTACATCATTAGAAGAATGATGTGATGGACAAGACCTAAACTATAAACATAGCATATGATCGTGTAAGTTTATTGCTATAGTTTTCTACATGTCAAGTATATGTTCCTATGACCATGAGATCATGCAGCTCACGGACACCGAAGGAGTGCCTTGTGTGTATCAAACGTCACAACGTAACTAGGAGACTATAAAGGTGCTCTACAGGTATCTACGAGGGTGTCTGCTGGGTTGGCATGGATCAACACTGGGATTTGTTACTCCGTGCGACGGAGAGGTATCTCAGGGCCCACTCGGTAATACAACATCACAATAAGCCTTGCAAGCAATGTGACTAAGTGTTAGCCACGGGATCTTGTATTACAGAACGAGTAAAGATACTTGTCGGTAACGAGATTGAACTAGGTATGGAGATACCAACGATAGAATCTCGGGCAAGTAACATACCGAAGAACAAAGGGAACGTTATACGGGATTAACTGAATCCTTGACATAGAGGTTCGACCGATGAAGATCTTCGTAGGTTATGTAGGAATCAATATGGGCATCCAGGTCCCGCTATTGTTTATTGACCGTAGAGGTGTCTCGGTCATGTCTGCATAGTTCTCGAACCCATAGGGTCTGCACACTTAAGGTTCGGTGACGTTTCGGTAGTATAGAGTTATGTATGGTGGTGACCGAAGGTTGTTAGGAGTCCCGGATGAGATCCCAGACATCACGAGGAGCTTCGGAATGGTCCGGAGCTAAATATTGATATATAGGAAGTCCTGTTTTGGTCACCGGAAAAGTTTCGGGCTCATCGGTAGTGTAACGGGAGTGTCGGGAGGGTACCAGGGGTATTTCGACCCAAGAGGCTACATGGGCTGTGGGAGGATGAATACCAGCCCTTAGTGGGCTGGTCGAAGTCCCACATAGGGCCCATGCGGATGGTAAGAAATCCCAAGGTGGAAAAAGGTGGAAAAATGCAAAAGGTGGAAATAAGGAAGGAGTCCTAATCCTACTAGGAGTGGAGGAGGAGGACTCCTCCCTCCCACTTCGGCCGAACTACGGTTGGCTCCCTTGGGAGACAAGCCTCCTCCCCTCCCCTCCTCCTATATATACTAGAGGTTTTGAGGGTTTTTGACATAGAATTCCAGCCACGTGCTACCCTCTCCTCTAGATCGTAGTTTCTCCTCTAGATCAGTTTCAGCGGTGCTTAGGCGAAGCCCTGCTAGAACAGCTCCACCACCATCGCCGCAATGCCATCGCGCTGCTGGAGAACTCTTCTACCTCTCCACTCCCTCTTTCTGGATCAAGAAGGCGGAGATCGTCATCGAGTCGTGCGTGTGCTGAACGCGAAGGTGTCGTCCGTTCGGTGCTAGATCGAGACGGATCGTGATGGGATCGTGGGACGCTCAGCGATTTGGATCGCGAAGACGTTCGACTACATCAACCGCGTTTCTTAACACTTTCTGCTTAGCGATCTACAAGGGTATGTTGATCCACTCTCCCTCTGGTAGATGCTCATCACCATGGATAGATCTTGCGTGTGCGTAGGAAAATTTTGGTTCCCATGCAACGTTCCCCAACAGGAATAGTTCCACCACCATCGCCGCCGCGCCATCTCGCTGCCAGAGAACTCATCTACCTCTCCGTTCCCTCTTGCTGGATCAAGAAGGCGGAGATCGTTATCAAGCTGTACATGTGCTGAACGTAGAGGTGTCATCCATTCGGCGCTAGATCAGGATGGATCGTGACCGGATCGCGGCACGGCTAGCGATTTGGATCGCGAAGACGTTCGACTACATCAACCACGTTTCTTAACGCTTCCCGCTTAGCGATCTACAAGGGTATGTATATCCACTCTCCCTCTTGTAGATGCTCATCACCATGGATAGATCTTGCGTGTGCGTAGGAAAACTTTTGTTTCCGATACGACGTTCACCAACAGTGGTATCAGAGCTAGTCTGTGTGTAGATGAGATCACCAGTAGAACACAAAGGAGTTTGTGTGCGTTGATGCTCAGATTGCTTCCTCCCTTGGTCTTTTCTAGATTCAACAGTATTGTGGGATGAAGCGGCCCGGACTAACCTTACTCGTACGCTTACGAGAGACCAGTTTCATCGATTGACATGTGACTTTGTTACATAAAGATGGTTGGCGGGTGTTTATCTCTCCTACTCTAGTTGGATCGGATCCAGCAAAGGCAGTCCTTGAGAAGGTCGAATAGCAATTTGTGTATCACCGTTGTGGTTTTTGCGTAGGTGAGAATCATTCTTGCTAGATACCTGTAGCAGCCATGTAAAACATGCAACAACAATAAGAGGATGCCTAAGTTGTTTTGCAGGGTATGTTGTGATGTGATATGGTCAATTACATGATGAGATATATATGATGTATGAGATGATCATGTTTTGTATAGAATATCACGACTTGCATGTCGATGAGTACGGCAACAGGCAGGAGCCATAGGGTTGTCTTTAATTATTTTCGCCGTTTTTGCTTTACTTTATTGCTATGAGTTAGCAATAGTCGTAGAAGCAACAGTTGGCGTGACAACTTCATGGCGACATGTTGATGGAGATCAAGATGATGGATATCAGGGTGTCGTGCCGGTGATGATGGAGATCATACCGGTGCTTTGGAGATGGAGATCAAAAGCACAAGTTCATGGCCATATCATGTCACTTATGATTTGCATGTGATGTTAATCCTTTTCTGCATCTTATTTTGCTTAGGACAATGGTAGAATTATAAGGTGATCTCTCACTAAAATTTCAAGATAAAATTGTGTTCTCCCCGAGTGTGCACCATTGCGAAAGTCCGTCGTGTCGAGACACCACGTGATGATCGGGTGTGATAGACTCTACGTTCACATACAATGGGTGCAATCCAGTGCACGCGCAGAACACTCGGGTTAAAGTTGACGAGTCTAGCATGTACAGACATGACATCGAAACACAAGAGACCGAAAGGTCGAACATGAGTCATATAGTAGATATGATCAACATGCTGATGTTCACCATTGAAACCACCTCAACTCACGTGATGATCGGACTTGAGTTGGTGAATTTGGATCATGTAACACTCGGATGACCAGAGGGGTGTCAATTTGAGTTGGAGTTTTTTAGTAATTTGATTAACTAAACTCATTATCTTGAACAATAATCATAGTAACCTTTGCATATTTATGTTGTAGATCAATGGCTCGTGTAGTAGTTCCCCTGAATTTTAATGCATTCCTAGAGAAAGCCAAGTTGAAAGATGATGGAAGTAACTTTGTAGACTGGGCCCGTAATCTAAGGATTATCCTCACGGCTTCCCGGAAGGCTTATGTCCTTGATGCACCACTTGGTGATCCACCCTCTCCCGTGTCGTCCGAAGACGTTAAGAATGCCTGGGAGACACGTTCTGGAGATTACTCAATAGTTCAATGTGCAATGTTGTATGGCTTAGAACCGGGACTTCAAAGATTTTTTGAACGTCATGGAGCATATGAGATGTTCTAGGAGTTGAAGTTTATCTCTAAGAAGAATGCCTGGATCAAGAGGTCTGGGACCTCCGATAAGTTATATGTTTGCAAGATGGAGGAGAACGGGTCTGTCAGTGAACTTATACTCAGAATGTCTGGGTATTCGAACCGTATGGCTGAGTTAGGGATGCCCCTTCCGCCGGAGGCGATCACTGACAGAGTTCTTCAATCATTGCCACCTAGTTACAAGAGCTTCGTGATGAACTATAACATCCATGGGATGAACAAGTCAGTCACCGAGCTGTTTGCGATGCTAGAAATCGTTGAGTCTGGAATCCAGAAAGAGCATCAAGTGTTGTGGTCAATAAAACCACTAGTTTCAAGAAGAATGGGAAGGGTATGAAGGGTACCTCCAAGAAGAGTGGTAAAGCAGTTGCCCCTCTCGTGAAGAAACCCAAGGTTGTACCCAAACCAGAAACTGAGTGCTTTCATTGCAAGGGAACTAGTCACTGGAAGCGGAACTGCCCCAATATCTAGCCGACAAGAAGGCAGCCAACACCAAACAAGGTATATATGGTATACATGTTATTGATGTGTACCTTACCAACTCTCGTTGTAGTGCCTGGTTATTTGATACCGGTTCGGTTTCTCACATTTGCAACTCAAAACAGGAGCTACGGAATAGATGAAGGCTGGCTAAGGACGAAGTGACGATGCACGTGGGAAATGGTTTCAAGGTTGATGTGATCGTCGTCGGCATGCTTGCTCTTCGATTACCATCGGGATTAGTGATGAACCTGAATAATTGTTATTTAGTGCCTGCATTAAGCATGAACATTATATCTAGATCTTGTTTATTGCGAGACGGTTACTCAATTAAATCAGAGAATAATGGTTGTTCTATTTATATGAGTAATATCTTTTATGGTCATGCACCCAATGTGAGGGGTTTATTCCTATTGAATCTCGATAGTGATGATACACATGTTCATAACATTGATGCCAAAAGATGTAGAGTTGATAATGATAGTACCACTTTCTTGTGGCACTGCCGTTTAGGTCATATTGGTGTAAAACGCATGAAGAAGATCCATGCCCATGGAATTTTGGAGTCACTTGATTTTGAATCACTTGACACATGTGAACCATACCTCATGGGCAAGATGACTAAAACCACGTTCTTTGGTACAATGGAACGGGCAAGTGACTTGTTGGAAATCATACATATTGATGTGTGCGGTCCGATGAGCATTGAGGCGTGCGGTGGATATCGTTATTTTCTCACCTTCATTGATGAGTTAAGTATATATGGGTATATTTACTTAATGAAGCACAAGTCTGAAATGTAAAAGTTCAAGCAATTTTAGAGTGAAGTTGAGTATCATCGTAACAAGAAGATTAAATTCCTACGATCTGATCGAGGAGGAGAATATCTGAGTTATGAATTTGGCAGTCACTTAAGACAATGTGGAATTGTTTCACAATTGACACCGCCTGGAACACCACAGCATAATGGTGTGTCCGAACGTTGTAATCAAACCTTATTAGATATGGCGCGTTCTATGATGTCTCTTGCCGATTTGCCACTATCATTTTGGGGTTATGCATTAGAGAGATCTACATTCACTTTAAGTAGGACACCATCGAAATCCGTTGAGACGACGCCATATGAATTGTGGTTTGGCAAGAAGCCAAAGTTGTCGTTTCTTAAAGTTTGGGGATATGATACTTATGTCAAAAAGATTCAACTTGAAAAGCTGGAACCCAAAGCGGAGAAATGCATCTTCATAGGATACCCAAAAGAGACAGTTGGGTATACCTTTTATCTCAGATCCAAAGGCAAAGTGTTTGTCGCTAAAAATGGAACATTTCTCGAGAAAGAGTTTCTCTCAAAAGAATTAAGTGGGAGAAAAACAGAACTTGATGAGGTTACTGAACCTTTACTTCAACCAGAGAGTAGCGCATCACAAAAAGATGTTTCTGTAGAGCCTGTATTGGTTGAAGAGGAAGTTAATGATGATGATCATGAAACTTCGGATCAAGTTACTATCAAACCTCATAGGTCGACAAAGATGCCGTACAGCTCCTAAATGGTATGGCAACCCTGTCTTAGAGGTCATGTTGTTGGACAATGATGAACCTACAAGCTATGGAGAAGCGATGATGGGCCCGGATTCCAAGAAATGGTTAGAGGCCATTAAATCAAAGATGGGATCCATGTATGAAAAAAAGTATGGACTTTGGAAGTATTACCTGAAGGGCGAAAAGCCATTCAGAACAAATGGATCTTTAAGAGGAAGATGGACGCGGACGGTAATTTCACCGTCTATAAAGCTTGACTTGTGGCAAAGGGTTTCTCACAAGTTCAAGGAGTTGACTATGATGAGACCTTATCACCCGTAGCGATGCTTAAGTCCGTCAGAATCATGTTAGCAATACTGCATTTTTCGATTATGAAATTTGGCAGATGGATGTCAAAACAGCGTTCCTTAACGGTTTCCTTGAGGAAGAGTTGTATATGATACAACCAGAAGGTTTTGTTGATCCAGAGAATGCTAACAAAGTTTGCAAACTCCAGCAATCCATTTATGGACTGGTGCAAGCATCTCAGAATTGGAAGCTGCGCTTTGATGAGGTGATCAAAGCTTTCGGGTTTATACAAGTTTACGGAGAAGCTTGTATTTACAAGAAAGTGAGTAGGAGCTCTATAGAGTTTATAATATTATATGTGGATGACATATTGCTGATTGGAAACGATATAGAAATGTTGGAAAGCGTGAAGGAATATTTTAACAAGAGTTTTTCAATGAAGGACCTAGGAGAAGCTACTTTCATATTAAGCATCAAGATCTATAAAGATAGATCGAGATGCTTAATAGGACTTTCACATAGCACATACCTTGACAAAGTTTTGAAGAAGTTCAAAATGGATCAGTCCAAGAAGGGGTTCTTGCCTGTGTTGCAAGGTGTGAAGTTGAGTAAGACTCAATGCCCAGTGACTGCACAAGATAGAGAAAAGATGAGTGGCATCCCCTATGCTTCAACCATAGGCTCTATCATGCTTGCAATGCTATGCACAAGATCCGATGTCAGCCTTGCCATAAGTATGGTCGGAAGGTTTCAAAGTGATCTAGGAATGGAGCCCTGGACGATGGTCAAGAATATCCTTAAGTACCTGAAAAGGACTAAGGAAATGTTTCTCATTTATGAAGGTGATCAAGAGCTCGTCGTAAAGGGTTACGTCGATGCAAGCTTTGACACTGATCCGGATGACTCTAAGTCTCAAAACGGATACGTATTTATTCTCAATGGGGGAGCACTAATCTGGTGCAGTTCCAAGCGAAGCGTGTTAGCCGCTTCTACATGTGAAGCAGAGTACATCACAGCCTCGGAGGCGGCGAAGGAAGGTGTCTAGATGAAGGACTTCATGACCGATCTTGGAGTAGTGCCCAGTGCACTGACTCCAATGGCTCTGTTCTGTGACAACACTAGTGCCATTGCTCTAGCCAAGGAACCAAGGTTTCACAAGAGGACTAGACACATAAAGCGACACTTCAATTCCATCCATGATTACATCAAGGAGGAGGACATAAATATTTGCAAAGTGCACACGGATCTGAATGTCGCAGACCCATTGACTAAACCTCTTCCAAGGGCTAAACATGATCAACACCGGAACTATATGGATGTTAGATTCATTACAATGTAAATCACATAGGGATGTGAGCTAGATTATTGACTCTAGTGCAAGTGGGATCTGCTGGAAATATGCCCTAGAGGCAATAATAAAATGGTTATTATTATATTTACTTGTTCATGATAATCGCTTATTATCCATGTTATAATTGTATTGATTGGAAACACATTGCATGTGTGGATACATAGACAACATTGTGTCCCTAGTATGCCACTAGTAAACTAGCTCGTTGATCAAAGATTATCAAGGTTTCCTAGCCATGGACATAAGATGTCATTTGATAATGGATCACATCATTGGGAGAATGATGTGACGGACAAGACCCAAACTATAAACATAGCATATGACCGTGTCAGTTTATTGCTATATTTTTATGCATGTCAAGTATCTGTTCCTATGACCATGAGATCATGCAACTCACTGACACCAGAGGAATACCTTGTGTGTATCAAATGTCGCAACGTAATTGGGTGACTATAAAGATGCTCTACAGGTATCTCCGAGGGTGTCTGTTGAGTAGGCATGATCAAGACTGGGATCTGTTACTCAATGTGACAGAGAGGTATCTCAGGGCCCATTCGGTAATACAACATCACAATGAGCCTTGCAAGCAATGTGACTAATAAGTTAGTCATGGGATCTTGTATTACAGAATGAGTAAAGAGACTTGCCGGTAACAACATTGAACTAGGTATAGAGATACCGACGATCGAATCTCGGGCAAGTAACATACCGAAGAACAAAGGGAATAGCATACGAGATTAACTGAATCCTTGACATAGAGGTTCAACCGATAAAGATCTTCATAAAATATGTAGGAACCAATATGGGCATCTAGGTCCCGCTATTGTTTATTAACCGTAGAAGTGTCTCGGTCATGTCTACATAGTTCTCGAACTTGCAGGGTCTGCACACTTAAGGTTAGGTGATGTTTCGGGATAGTAGAGTTATGTATGTTGGTCACCAAAGGTTGTTTGGAGTTCCATATGAGATCTAGGACATCACGAGGAGCTCCGGAATGGTCTGGAGGTAAAGATTGAGATATAGGAAAGTGGTGTTTGAACTACGGAAAAGTTTCGGCCATTTCCGGTAGTGTACCGGGAGTGATGAATGGGTTCCGGGGGTGCACCAAGTGGGGCCACCACACCCAAGATGGCCACATTGGCCTTAGGGTGGCGCACCATCCCCTGGTGGTCTGGGCGGCCAGCCCAAGAGGGCCTATGCAGCTGGACTTGTGTGAAAAGGAAAACCCAAGTGGGGAGGGGAAGGAGTCCTACTAGGAGTAGGATTTGAGGTGGACTGCTCCACCTCCACCTCCTTTCGGACGACTCCTAGGAGGATCCCTAGGGCGGCCAGCCCCTCCCCTCCCTCCTATATAAACTAGAGGGGAGAGAGGGCAGACGCACCAAAGACATAGCCACGGTGCAGCCCTCTCTCCCCAATAGATCGTCTCCCTCTAATTTCAGCGAAGGTGCCCTCCGTTCGGCGCTAGATCGGGACGGATCGTGATCGGATCGCGGGATGGCTAGCGATTTGGATCGCAAAGACGTTCGACTACATCAACCGCGTTTCTTAACGCTTCCCACTCAGCGATCTACGAGGGTATGTAGATTCATTCTCCCTCTCCTAGATGCTCATCACCATGGATAGATCTTGTGGGTGCGTAGGAATTTTTTTTGTTTCCCATGTGACATTCACCAACATCCTTGCCCCCGTTACCTCATGGGCCTCCCCCCTCTTGTGCCCCCTGGTGCCCCTCTACCATCTTGGCCCTCCCCTCGCACGGCCTCCCTCCCCAGACACTTCCTAGCCCTTCCCACAGGCGCCAACTGGCCCTGCGTGCCCCCTCTCTACCGGCTCAGCCCCACCCCAACGTGAGCCCCTTCCAAGCTTTCCAATACGTAATTTTTTTCACATGTACGTATTACTAGGTTTGGTTTTCTTAGGTGGATGGTTATGATGAGGATATTGCTACCTTGGATATGATCACAAATATTGCATATGCGTATTTATTGGAGGTGAGTTCTCATAAAAGTTATGTAATAATTTATTTATGCTCTACAGAACAAAAGTACTTCACCTGTTTTTGATTCATGCCTAATTGCAGAACTACTAGACACTTGTACAATCCACATATGAAGATAAGAGAAAAGGAGACGTTTAGGTGTTGTTCAAGAAGTTCTTCTACGTCACTTTTAGCCCAACAGAAGATAGAGTCCAAGTCTCTCACGTTCTGGACTCAGATTCAGACTCACACACATACCTATCCCAAGAGGCCAAGAATTTTTGCATCCAGACTCCAAATTGAGTGATTCTTTTTTTGTTGGAAAGTAGATTTCCTGTAATTTCCAAAACTATTTGATTCACCTTCAAATTCGTTTGGGGCATGGAGATATTGACGAAACAATTTTATGTTGTAACAGAATTCGAGTCAAACTACAAGTCCAAAGGGCATCACCTCCACTTGGGCCCATGGGCCTTGTATGACCTAGGATTAGTTTTAGGCTGCATTGGGACATCCTCTCTCCTCCTTGGATGCCACCCCTTGCTCCTATATAAGTAGATCAATCTAGTACATTTTTTCTTGGGTTTTGTTTAGTTAAAAGTTAGCCATTGCAACTTCGCGCGCTTCGTTTGTGTCCAACAACTAGACTAAGACCGCTTTCGGAACCCCACCTTTATCAATACTTCATCTATATTTGTAATATTCAGATTGATTTTATCATATTCTTGCTTGTTCTCTGATTGCTTGCAGGAATAGACCTTCGTGGTCAGGTTGATCATGCTCCGGCGTGGTCATTACCTCTTGGAGTTGGTTTAGCGATTGCTAAGACGCAATGTAATGCACGTTTGTAGTCGGATTGTCAAAGTCATCATCATCAAATTGATAGTTATCATCTCATCGAAAGATTGGGATCCTCGCCTCTATTAAGTGGTATCAGTTTTTAGGCGCAATGTAATGCACGTTTGTAGTCGGATTGTCAAAGTCATCATCATCAAATTGATAGTTATCATCTCATCGAAAGATTGGGATCCTCGCCTCTATTAAGTGGTATCAGTTTTTAGGTTGCTCAGTGAGATTTTACCATTTTTTCGCAGTTTAGGTCATATCTATTCTACATACTTGTAGTCCACGAAAAAGCCACACAAAAATTAGGGTTAGATCATCATCTTCGAACCATTCTGAGCGTTCGCATAATCTTTTCAGTGTTTTTGCTTTGCTGAATTTGTGATTGCATCGTCAGGTCGAGTTGCTAGTCTTAGCGCTATTGCATCGTCATGTCGAGTTGCTGGTCTTAGCATGTAGTCCCTAAGAGTTTCGAGTTCTGTCCACAGGTATTCATGCCATCGCAGGACCATCGTTCCCACTACTGGCATATACCACCACCACCACCACCACCATCATCATCATCATCATCATCAAAATCAAAAAATTTACATAATATTTTCCACAAGAAAGTTGCAAAGAGATTTCGGTATATCCTGCTTGGTAGTCATTTATTATCATTATCTTTATTGTCATTATGATCTTCACTTATATCTTGCTATCAAGAGCTACTTCATATCATCCATTGGTGCTATTTGTGCAATGAAGTGACTCCGTTAGTGTTCTAGGATCGCGTCTCTAGTATGGTCTAGCCTAGGACCAGCACAGTACCGTCGTTGAGCGTTTATTCAACATTGCAACTCTAAATTGATTATTGCTAATCTTTTGTACCATATATTTAAGCCTTCCAAGCTCCACATATTTCTACACCGTGTATACATACGTTCACCTGGTAATCGCTTTACTCATCCTCGCAGTTATTCGACACTGTTGGTTGCCGGTCACCACCTGTTGCATGGTAAGAACTGGTAAGATACTGATATTTTCTTTATTGTGAGAGCTTTACCACCGCGTCCTAGTATTTCATAGGAACATCATTCTCAGATTTTGTTTCTTGTTTTCTACTAATTATGGCAGGTTCCGAAGTTGTTAGTTCTTGGGTTTCAACGATCGTGGGAGCCATGCCACCACATAAGAAAATAGCACAACTGTTACGAGAGGTGCATGGAGATCCATATATGGATGATCAGGTTACTGTTTATATACCACCATTCAATGGACGTTTTAGGCCAGGTTTATATATTTATTGGGAGTTAGAAATAAATGAGATATTTGCATCCCATAATTTTGCTGAGCGTAGAAAAGTTAAGCTCGCGGTTGGGTCATTCACTAGTTATGCTTCAGTTTGGTGGAGCGTATAGTGTTGGTTACACCCTGATTATATACCTACTACTTGGGATGATTTGAAACTTGCTATGAGACACACATTCATCCCTGCTTATTATACTCGTTACATGATTAAAAAGTTACAACATCTAAAACAAGGTAGTGACACCGTAACAAAATATTATGATGATTTAGACACAACCTTGTTGCATTCCTCATTAGAAGAAAGTGATGAAGATTTTATGGATAGATTTTGGGGAGGATTAAACTATGATATTCAGGATATACTAATTCATGAAGAGTGTTATCATATGGACCATTTGTTTCGTCTTGCTTGCAAAGCTAAGCAAGAAATAAAATGATGTGTTGCCCACATGGAGAACAAGCGCACGGTGCACATTGCCAGAGTTGATAATGTTGCTCCTTAAACTACTAGGCATACAATGACAACCACATTCGTTGTTGTGAGGATGACATCACCTTCACCAGGCGACACATCACCACCAAGAATGCCTACATCATCAGAGTTGATCATAAGAGGTAATGACAAAGGTACCGATCTTCCACCTCCACATGAGTATGAAGAATACATTATCAACTTAAATGCACCATGTGATGAGATACCCACTACTTTGATCACACCACCTATTTTAGAGGACTATGTTGATGATTTGACTTTTCCATGTGATCGAACAACTGCAATATCAACAATGTCGAGTGCACCCATTGAATTAATTGTTGATGCAAAATAACCATGTTAATCAAAAAATAAACCAGATTTGGATCAAATACGTTTGAAAATAATTGTGTCAATGTTTAATCATATGACATCTAATCTTTGTGATGATTCTGTGTCAAATGACTTGTTGCATGTTTGCTTATTTAAGCATGTTGTAGTAAGTAAATTTGAAGCAACTAAAGTTTATTCACCAATGTTGGGATGGTTTAAAGATGAACATTGTCAATCTTTTGATATGAATAAGGGCTTTACTTATATGCGCAAACAAAGTTGCAATATTTGCATGCCTTCTATTTCTTGTGATAATGTTTTGGCTTTATATTTCATAACACATGAAAGTTACTCATGTATACATGCGTCATATGTGCAAAAAACAAGGGAAGTAAACATATGACATATAAATATACAACATGTACATCTTGTCCCTTTTGTTAGCCACATTTTAGATTAAGCAGCGCCGAGGACGACTCTGTTTTCAAGAAGGGGGGTGATGAGGACATTGCTACCTTGTACTATATGATAACAAATATTTCATATGCGTATTTATTTGAGATGATTTCTGATAAAAGTTATGCAGTAATTTATTTAAGCTATACATAACAAAAGTACTTCACCTCTTTTTGTTTCATGCCTAATTTCATAACTATCGGACACTTTTACAATACACATATGAAGATAAGGGAAAAGGATACATTTAGATTTTGTTCAAGAAGTTCTCTCACATCACTTTTAGCTTAGGAGAATATAGAATCCAAGTCTCTCATGTTCTGGTCTCAGATTAGGAATACACAAACATACCTGTCTCAAAACGCCAAGAACTTTTGCATCCGGACTCCGAATTGGGTGATTCTTTCTTTTGTTGGAAAGTAGATTTCATGTACTTTCCAAACCAATTTGATTCACCTTCAAATTCGTTCGAAGTGTGGAGAAATACGAAACAGTCTGATGCTGCAGCAGAATCCGAGTCAAACTACAAGTCCAAAGGGCATCACCTCCACTTGGGCCCATGGGCCTTGTACGACCTAGGGTTAGTTTATGTCTGCCTTGGGACATCCTCCCACCTCCTTGTACACCACCCCTTGCTCCTATATAAGTAGATTAATCTAGTAGCTTTTTGCATGGGTTTTATTTAGTTAAAAGTTAGCCATTGCAACTTCGTGTACTTCATTTGTGTCCAACGACCAAACCAAGACCGCTTTCGGAACCCCACCTTTATCAATACTTCATCTATATTTGCAATATTCAGATTGCTTTTATCATATTCTTGCTTGTTCTTCGATTGCTTGCACGAATAGACCTTCATGGTCAGGTTGATCGTGCTCTGGCGTGGTCAATAACCTCTTGGGGTTGGTCTAGCGATTGCTAAGGATCAATGTCATGCATGTTCGTAGTCGGATCGTCAAAGTCATCTCCACCAAATTGATAGTTATCATCAAATCGAAAGGTCGGGACCCTTGCCTCTATCAGGTTAGATGGATGGATGCATTTAGATGGATGAATTGATTGTTAGATGGTTAGATGGATGAATTGATTGTTAGATGGTTAGATGCTTAGATGGATGGATGCATAATGTAGTTTACTTTGTTTTTTTATAATATAGTTTACTTTGTTATTAGATAGATAGATGGATGGATGAAATAAATAGAGAACAGTGGGATGAAGTTTTTTTGCTTGCGTGGTTACTTCATCATGATAATATTAATCTGGAAGAAAATGTAACACTTTGAGAAAATTTAGCATTTGAAGTAGATTTTTGTAGGGAACACCTACGTGTGGCCTATGTTTTGTTGGAATATTGATTCAGTTCCATTCCTACAAATTCAGGCGCTCGATATATGTACCATTTTTATAGAGGCGAGGGTCATGATCTTTCGATGAGATGATAACTATCGATTTGGTGGAGACGACTTTGACGATCCGACTACAAACGTGCACGACGTTGCACCTTAGCAGTCGCTAAACCAATCTCCAAGAGGTTATTGACCACACCGGAGCACGATCAACCTGACCATGAAGGTCTATTCCTGTAAGCAATCGAAGAAAAAGCAAGAATATGATAATGCAGCCTAAATACTGTGAATATAGATGAAGTATTGATAAGTGTGGAGTTCCAAAAGTGGTCTTGGTATGGTCGTTGGACACAAACGAAGTACACGAAGTTGCAATGACTAACTTTTAACTAAACAAAGCCCGAGCAAAAAGATACTAGATTGATCTACTTATATAGGAGCAAGGCATGTCGTCCAAGGAGGTGGAAGGACGTCCAAAGGTAGCCTAAAACTAACCCTAGGTCGTACAAGGCCCATGGGCCCAAGTGGAGGTGATGCAACACCTTTGTACTTGTAGTTTGACTCAAATTCTGCTGCAAAATCAGATTGTTTCGGCAATATCTCCATGTTCCAAACGAATTTGAAGGTGAATCCCTTTGGGCCGGAAAGCATATGAAATCTACTTTCCAACAAAAAAAAGAATCACCCAATTTGGAGTTCATACGAAAAAGTTCTTGACGTTTTGAGACACGTATGTTTGTGAAGTCTGAATCTGAGTCCAAAACGTGAGAGACTTGGACTCTATCTTTTCTTGGCCCAAAAGTGACATGTGAGAACTTATTGAACATCATCTAATCATTTTCTTTGAAGTGATAGGACCTCTTGAACAACACCTAATCATTTTCTCTTCCTTTATCTTCACACGTGGTTCGTAAAAATGTTCAGCATTTCTGCATTTAGGCGTGAAATAATAGTAGGTGAAGTATTTTTGTTTTGGATAACATAAATAAATTATTTCATAATTATTATAAGAAATCACCTCACAAATATGAATGTATGCAATATTTTTTGTTGTATTCAAGGTAGACATGTCCTCTCAGTTTTTAGCAAAGGTCATGCCAAAATTTCGGCATGACTTGTGCTAGAAAGTACTATATATCGAGTGTCCACGATTTGCATACGAAAATTAAACAACATCCCTGTAACGTATGCTATTTTTTATTTCATTACTCTATATATGTAATGTTAAACGATGATGGTTCAGGTTGAATTTCAGTCTGTTGGGCTACTTGTGTGAAGTAAGGGGGAAGACCAAATCTCGACTGTTGTCGTGGGGGACGCTTTTCTTTCGTTCCTCTATGCTAGACATTTTGGTAATGCAGTTGGGGACGAAGGAAGGAGTGACCAGCACCGCCGGTCGTAATAACAGTGTGAGGGAGTGTCCACCATATATACGGTCGAAATACCAGGAGGAAGAATGCCGACTGTTGTTGTGGGGCTCGCTCTTCTTTCTTCTCCTCGTGATTAGTAATGCACATGGAGAAGGAAAAGAGCGACTGTCACCGATGGTTGCAATATCAGTGTGAGGGAGTGCACACTATATACACCATCTGAGATGAGAGTTTTTCAAGGGAGACTTGACGGACTAAAAGACAACCCATCACCGACGGTCAAAATATCAGTGTGATCAATTTTTAATCTTTTAATTATGAACATAGAAAATGGATGATGATGATAGCATCCCCGAGTGCGATGACATTATCGATGACGGGGGTATGTGCGACAGGGCGCCACACTTTGACGACGATAGAAGCTTCTCTGCCAGCCTTAAGGAGGACTTCTGACATTTTACGGTATATAACTTCAGTGGCACATATTTCTTCTCAATTAAGCATGGTTTAATTTTTTTGCTTTAACGTCTAATCTTCATTCTTTATAATTCCACTAGTGCCGTCCCATGCTATGCAAGGCGGTATGTCCTGGAGAAACTCTCTTTTGGTGATGTGGAAACAATGGAGAGGAAGAAATTGCACCTAAAGACAAAGCATGGTTTCACTATTAAGGCTAAACTCTATAATGGAGTAGGTCGCATATATTTTGATTGTTCAAATTAGAGAGAGTTATGCAAGGCTCATGTATTCGAGGAGGGTATGAAAATTACCTTCGATATTGGCAATACTCAATATGATCCAGTCACCAGTCTTTAATATGATAAAGATATTTGGATGGGTCTTGACATGATTTCGATTCTACCTCCGTGTGAGCTTTTCAAACAAATTTGTTAAATAATCTATATTGCTCATTTAAAAATAGTTGTTATTCACCCATACTTACCTTGTGCATGTGTAATTGACAACTTATTTTCTTTCTTCAAGAGATACACAGAAGATAGTAGACGAGACATACTACACTTATGGATCACATCTAACTTAGGAGGAGAAGAATTTTGTTGTCTGCTTTGTTAATGATGTTCTGTCTTCTAAGAACATGTATTATGGAGTTGGCCGAAATTATACTAAATACATGCCACTAGTGCATAGGTTGAGCGCTAATAATATTCACGTAAATGTCTTGGTAAGAGTTACTAACTATGCTACTATTATGTAAATTACATTGATAAATATGCTACTATTATGTTGCTCAACAGAAGCTGCCAAATGATGTTATGCCTCTGTTGATGAGTGCCAGAGGTGAGATGACAATTACTTATCCTTGGACGGCCATTTCTTATTTTTCATACTCGATTGAACGTAAACCACAAGAAAAAACCCAAATTAAAGCATGAAGGGAAATAAAGGAGCGCAAGCCATAATTGAAGACTGTTGTATCTCTTTGCTTTATCATGAAGACGTATGCGTTTATTTGTTTTATGACATTTTACCTAGGAAAGAGGAGTAGGTCCCATCAGAGAAGAGTTTTTTTTGATTTATGAAATTATGTAGTAGTGGTCAATTTGAAATGATTAAGATGATGATGATGATGATTGTTAGATGATTAAGATGATGCTAAGTTGTTATGCTACTATCAATGATGAGTTATTATATGATATTGATTAGATTAAAGTGAATGGATGCAAATGATCAAGTTAAATTAGTAGGAAAATATAAGGTTACAATGGCACACTAGTGTCAATGTTTCCTACTAATTCAAGTTGGTCACTTGCATCATCCAATTTAATCAAATTGTTGTTTTTTCCATAATTTTTATTGATATTGTATATTAATTTGTATAATTATGTATTAATGCAATATAAATATATAAAACAAATAAGCACGATTAGTAGTGACGCGAGACAAAGACCTACGATGTTGATGTTTACCAATAACGTTGGTTCCAGATCCGCGCTACTGCTAAATTAGTTACCAATAGTGTTTGTGCCCCATGCTACTGTTAAGTATTAATTTTAGCTACTGCTAGATATTAACTGTAGCGTCAAAGCAGTAGCATAGACCCACGCTCCGCTAGTACTACGATTTTCCCTGATAGTGGAATTGGGTGGGTACAAGGTTGCAGAGAGACATGGTAAACATTCGGGTTCCCTCGTAGCTCCCTCGGGTTAGGTCCAAGCTGAGAAATTTCAAACGTTGATCGAAACAATTTGGGCCAATTTGGTGATCAGCGTTAATTGTTGGACAAAGTCGAATTGGAGATGTTGCTAAAAAAAAGTTGATTTGGAGATAGTATCTCAACCAGCAACAACTAGAATATCAAATATTCCATCATCCAATCTAAGCTTCCTCAGATCCTAACCCACTGTCATTATGGAGCCTCATGATTCCGACTGTGTTATACTCCCTTCGTTCCTAAACAATTGTCTATTTAAAAAATTCATTACGGACTATATACAGATGACTATATACGGATGTATATAGACATAATTTAAAATATAGATTCACTCGTTTTGCCCCGTACGTAGTCCGTAGTTAAATCTCTAAAAAACCAAATATTTAGGAACAGGGAAAGTATCTTTGTATTTCCTTTTAATAACGAAAAAACGAAAAGTACTCTGGGGAGGACGAGCTCACATGCAGTCTTTGCTACAGTAAAGTCCAAAAAAATACTAATTAAATTCAAAAAAGAACTAAAACATCCATGCATGCAAATTTTAGTGATGATATAACATCCATTGATGTCCCAGCAAAAAAAAAAATCAATGCTCCAAATGCTTCCAAAAACAGTCTTTTTGAAGCATCAATTTTATTTGTTTTGCGCAGACCTCCACGAATGTTGTTTCATCATGAAAATTTGGACGAATGTGAAACACACATCAATGTCTATTGCCAAAAAAACAGATTTTTTGAATTTTGTGTATTTTTTCGGATTTATAGTAGAAAAGGGTGCATATGAGCTCAAGCTCACATACTCCATGTCCGTCATTTTATCTATCTTCAAGTAGTACGTATATAGTAACCGATTCTGGAGATGCAATCATTTCTTTCTTGTCTAGCCGAATCATATAATTGTCAGTCACACAAAGAAACAACTAAAAAAAACTTATGAGAGCTCAAATACTAGAGGTAAACTAAAATAAATCCAAAGTGGAAACTTGTGTTGTATTTTGCCTTCCTTGAAAACAACGGCTTTTCCATTTTTTCTGCTGCGTCAAATCAACAGAAGCCATTTCTTATGAACCCATATAAGTCAACTACATCAGCAATAGGAACCCAAAATGAACGGAAATGACAAATCAGGATATTCGGATTTTAAGCATGGCAACGCAAACCTTTTTCATGGCAACTTTTAGTTTACACGAGGTTGGCAAACATGGCAATTTTCTCACAAAAAAATGAACTAAGACAAAGTTGCCATGTGTTAACAACTAAAGTTGCCACCTCGCGTCAACTAAAATTGTCATGAAAAAACGTTCGGACGACATGCTTAAAATCCGAACGTTCAGGATTTATTGGACTCCAAAATGAAAGGACAAACCACCAGCTAATATTTTACCTACTAACTAAACAATGGGTAATGGGATGCAAATTGAACAAAATGGCTGAGAGTTCAGCCAAATGAACAATTAAAACAAGATTGTTCCTATTTGCCCTAAATACAAAAATGACAAAACAGAAAAGATATCAAGGGAATGAAACAACATAAGCATGCATAGAAGTTTGTGACAATAGCAGCAATAAGCAAGTTAACAGCAGTACTAGAGTCGAGCAATTTAAATAACAGCGATTTAGTTCAGTATCACCAACACTAATCCTATAGCACTAATTACTCTTAACAACTCAGTTCATTGTCAATTCCAGCTTCTAACTAGTGAACCATCATTTCTATCAGCAAGTCAGCACACGTATCAGCTGTGTGCAACATACATCACTGAAGCAAAAGCAAAATTACCATCTTCCCATTGCCTGAACTCTCTTCATCCATGATGGACTTCTTTGCCTCTTTCTGCCCCACCATTGATAAAGCTAGAATGAAGAAATCAGACCCTGAGAATCTGCAGTTTATTGGCAAATACAATGGCAACCCAGTCAGGCTGGGTAGCTGACCACTGCAGCTGCTCCACCTCCGCCCCTGCAGTGTAAGCCAATATAGGATCAAGACCACCCTCTGCTGCTGCAGCTGCAGCAGCATTGCCATTTCCATTGCCACTGCTATTGTTCCCAGTGCCCATGGAGGAGAGGTCCCATATCAGTGCTTGCGAGTCATCGCCAGCTGTGCAAATGTGGCAAGAAGAGTGAGGCGCCCATGCGATTGCATTGACAGGAGCATGATGGCGGTGGAGTTCAACAACAGGCAGTGTTGGGTAGCGGATGTCAAGCACGACCACCTTGGGGCTATCCATGATGATAGTTGCCATATACCTTGGGTCTTGCTTGTTCCACCCCAGCCTAACCAATGGTGTCGGCAAAACAGCCCCACCATCCGTAGCAGCAGAATTGGAGCCGCCGCCAGAACTACTCTCATAGATGATTGTGGAATGTTCCTTATCCCGAAGATCAAACACGCGGACCGAGCCATCCGCAGAAACAGATGCAAAGACACCAGCGCCACCCCAAGCTATGTCATAGACCTCCTTGTCATGGGCTATGAGCTGGGTGTCGACTACCTCACGTTCAACGTCCCAGATTGTGCAAGTGGTATCGATGGACGATGTTCCGATGCGGCGTGGGTCGGCGTCGTTCCAGTCAAAGGAGGTGAGCGGGCCGCAGAAGTCGCTGTTGCGGTTGCCATTGAGCTCGCAGCACAGCTTGACTCCCGGCTGCTGACCAGCGGGGCCGCCCGCGCCGTTGCAGCGGACGGAGCCATTGTTGGAGGAGTCGGCAGCGCCAGGGGCAGCGACGTCATCGTCCGTGATGCGCCATATGCGAAGGAGGTCTGCAGAGGTGGCAAGCAGATCGGGGCGGAGGCCTTGGGGGTCCGGGACGAACATGGACTTGGTGGGAGGGAAAGGGTGGTCGAAGGAGAGCACGGGGGCGATGTCACCTGTGGACTCGTCGAGCTGGACCACCTCGATGCGATTGACGAGCTGCTCGAGAAGACTTGCGATGGCGAGGCGGTACTTCTTGTCCCGCCGCACGCTCCAGTTCATACCGTAGATGTGCCACCCAGCCTCGTAGGTATAGATCTCCGACCGCTTCGCCTCACCCCCGCCGCGGCTCCCGCCGTTGCCCTGGTCCTGATCCGCCCACCCGTCGCCATCCCCGGCTGCGCCGCCGCCACCCATGTCGCCGCTGCAGCTCTCTTCAAGGGAACGGATGAGATGGGGAGTCGTTGGGGGGTCTGATTTGGGGGTTCTTTGATATTACAGGAAAAGGGAAGAGTGGTATGCGGTGAGGATGTTCTTTTTTCTTTTGACGATATGCGGTGAGGATGTTCTGATTCAGGGTTTGGCCAGGACGAAGGTCACAAACTCACAACCAAACCTGCCCAGATGGGCTCGGGTAAACGGACCGGCACCGGACTCCCACGGCACGCTTGCTAGTTGCTACACAGGCCGTGCCATGCGGGCCCACGATGCCACGCACACGCCATGCGTCGCGGTTACACGCGCCGTCGCATAGATACCTAAGACAAAAAAAATCATATCCAACAAAAACATGTTTTTCTTATTGTATAATATGTGTCTTAATTTTTTGGCCCTTCCACATACACTAAGTTGTCCATGAATCAAAATAAATTACCCCATCATCCACCAGTAATTGAAGAAACTTTTCGTTAATTGTTTTTCTGATTTTTTGGTCTGTCATTGAAATTGCCTCTAAAGTTGAAGTAAATTATCCATCCGCCATTTGTAAGTGAAAAACACTTTCTATTAATTGTTTCTCTGAATTTTTCATCTGCCATCGAAACTGTTCATCGTTCCCTAATAATAAAGCAAATAGTGCTTCTGCTCGCTCACCGGTGTGGTTTTTTTACAAAAAAGCTTCTTTTTTTGAGAAAACCCGCAGTCTTTTCTTTAGTTAAAAAATGTTTCGCTATAAAAACCTCCCGACGGCCAGCGTCTTCTTATCAACACGCGCCCGCCGCCGACAGCTCGGCTCTCTCCGCGCGGCGAGCTAGAGCAAGGGCAGAGGTGACCACGCGGCAAGGTGAAGCAGGGGAAGACTCGTGCAGTTCGGGGACGATGCCTTGGCGGGGTCGGGCGCAGGTCGACGGCGGATGGCGCTCCGCTGGCATGGTCGAGGCAGAAGGAGTCGGTGCTCCGGTGGCCAGAGGTGGGTCGCGGCTGTGCGGAGCCTCCAATGGACGCCGGAGATGGCCAGAGGGAGGAGGCTCGAGCGGCTCGGGAACGGCGTTGCTGCGCTCGCGGGAGGCAGGCGCGGCTCGTGGCTGGGGCTCCGCTTGTGGGGTCGAGGCAGAAGGGAGCCGGTGCTCCGGTGGCTAGAGGGCTCCGGTGGCCAGAGGCGGGCAGCTGCACGGAGCCTCGAATGGACGCCGGAGGTAGGAGGCTCGAGGGGCTCGGGCATGGCATCGCTACACTCGCGGGATGCACGTGCGGCTAGCTGCAGGGAGCACACGGCACCGTCACCTGTCTGCCGTCTGCCGCGTTCGCCGGTCGTGAGCACGCGCCACCGTCACCTGTCCGTCGCCGCTCGCGTTCGCCGGCCGTGAGTATGCGCCACCGGCACCTGTCTTCGCCGTAAGCTTCTTAATCTCTGACTTCCCCGTGTCTGATTTGGATTCAAAATTTGTGACCGTGCTCTTCTCCAACACAGTCCAAGGGAGAGCCCGAACTGGATTGGAGTTCGCTCCTATAAGAAGGAAGGGTCCTCGACCGTATCCTCCATCAGGTTGTGTGCTTGGACCAGTATATCCTTCAAATCCTGAGCTACTTGGACGAGAAAAGCATCATGTCGCCTTCGAGTTCGCCGGAGGAAGAATCGCCGAGTTCGCCGGAGGTAGAAGAATATCCGGCAAGCCGTTCAACATCACCAACGATGGCTACAACAGAGGTATGTAGCCCCTTGGAAGTCAAATCACTAACAAGGTGAAAGCACATTTGCTTCCTTGGTAGTTTTGGTAATTAATAACAACATATATATCACTGAACTAATGTTTTCACTAAGCATATTTCAGGAAAGGTTCAATGATAGGGATGGCAAAAGGATTGTGGAATACCCCAAGATGCAAGGAAATAGATTGGAAAAGCTTCAAGAAAGAGGAATCTATATTTAATTTGTGAGAAATCACTTTGAGTCCATAGGAAAGCCAATACTATTAAAAGGGGGTAAGGTACTACTGATGAACAAAATGCTCATACGTGCACAAGTGATAGTCACCAAATACACCAACAAAGCTCTTCCACAAAAGTTTGTTCAAAGCCAAATACTCAAAATCGGTGCAACCAACAACTCCCACTCGGTGCCACCGATTCCCAGACTCACACGGACCCATGCCAAACCCTAGCTTTTCGGTGCAACCGATTCTGGTTCGGTGCCACCGAGTTTGGGTTGCCAACTTCCTGTTACCCCAATTCACAAAATCGGTCCCACCGAGTTTGTTGAATCGGCGTCACCGAGTTGCGCAATCTGACCGTTGGTCACCTAATCGGTGCAACCAGGTTTTATGTATCGGTCTCAACGAGATTCAAAAGTTGCTACCTTGGAGCAACTCGGTACCACTGAGATTCACACATCGGTGTCACCGAGTTGGTCACTTAAGGTGTAACGGTTGGATTTTTGGAGATGCCTATATATACCCCTCCACCATCACTCACTCGCAAGAGAAGCAATCAAAACAGATCCCCACTCATACCAACTGATTTTTTGAGAGAGAGTCACCTACTCATGTGTTGAGATCATGCCATTCCATTCCAACCATATGAATCTTGATCTCTAGCCTCCTCAAGTTGCTTCCCACCCAATCAATCTCTTCCACCAAAGCCAAATCTATGAGAGAGTGATTGTGTGTTGAGGAGTCTATCATCTTGAAGCACAAGAGCGAAGAGTTCATCGACATTATCGAGCCTATTACTTTTTGGAGGGTGGTGCCTCCTAGATTGGTTAGGTGTCGCTTGGGAGTGTCCTACTTCATGTTGTGGAGTGAACCAAGAAGTTTGTAAGGGCAAGGAGATCGCCTACTTCGTGAAGATCTACCCCGAGTTAGGCTAGTCCTCCGTGGACGTAGTCTATCATGGTATAGTCAAGGTTGCTTCTTCGTGGAACCCTCCGTGGGTAGAGTCCTTCGTGGACTCTCGCGACCGTTACCCTCCGTGGGTTGAAGACTACATCAACGTGGACATACAATAGCACCACCTATCGGAATCACGGGAAAAATCATTGTGTCTCCAAATTGCGTTTGATCTTCCTACCCTTTCTTTACTACTCATGCTGCTATATTCGTAGACATGCATGTGTAGGGTGTGCTTGACTTGCTATGAATGTTAAAATCTTCCAACACTCAAAATTGGGAAAAAGTAAATATTTATTTGGTTAAGTAGTCTAATCACCCCCCTTTAGACCTACTTTTGATCCTACACAAGGTCGATGAAATCAAGTTGCCCTTGCTCACATCCCTGTTTCTCTGTCTGCCACCAAATTGCAAAGTTGTTCTTTTATTCAGTTCATAAGCAGACAACGTTTTTAGCAAAGTTTCAGTTTGTTGGTCTCCCAAAACCAGATGTGGTCACCTGCTAAAACAAAGTAGAACAGACCTTGAAACAAATCTTATTTTGAGAACTAATCAGAATATGAGAAAGCATTTGGTTTCATTGCCAACTAGCTCAGGTTGGCTTTTTCTGAGGAGTTTACCTTGCCTGCACGTTTGGCTGATTGGCTAGGAACGATTTTTATTTTATGTGATACGTTTGCTGTCAAGAGCGAGCAGAATCAGCTCTCCCGATCTGACAAGGTTTTCCTTGCCCCCAAACACATCTCCTAGCCTGGCAAGGCTATAACAGATTTTCCCATCCAAATGTATTCTAAATGAATATATTTTTTCTTACCAAAGTAATGTACCTGTTAAGTTTAACTTGTTACACGCATTTGATTGCATCCCAGTTCTCAAAAGAGTTCGTGATAGGGTTCCAAAGTTTACCTTAGTCTAGAATTGCAGCCTTGCAGGCAATCGATTGACTTATATAGTCTGGGCTATAAACTAACTTCATGCAAGATACTTAATTTGAAATGAGAAACATTTATCTTATGAAACACTTATGAATTTGTTATTACCTTAAATATACGAACACAGAGTCAGCAATACATTTTCCGTTAAGAAATACGGTGAAGAAAGAATAACAAATCATGGATAAACCATGAATATTCCAATCAGTTCTGCCAGTTTCTTGCCTTCAAAGTATCTATATAAAATCTAATAGTCGGTTCAGAATTTTTAGAAGCTGCTACTCCATGATGGGGATGCAGGTTGTAGCCTGTAGCAGATTTATTGTTTTTTATTTATTCAGCCAAGTGATATGCACATTACTAGTCCAAATGCTTGTATCAGAAGATTGTATCAATATTGTATGATAATGGCTTGTTCACATCAGAGGCTTCGGTTGAGCTTTTTCCTGTCACTTTGCTTTGCATTTGGCAAGCAAGTATCCACTTTTCCGTTACCAAAAAGTTGACTAATTCAGTTATGCATTCGAAAAATAAGTGACCTTCTTAGTCTTGCGGTGAAATCATATATTGTTCAGTAAAGCTTTTCAACTATAGAAGTGGGCTACGATGGATATGTCCAGTTTTTAGATCAAAGCTCTAAGAAAAAATCACTATGATAAGTTTCCAAAAAGTTGACTAATTCAGTTATGCAAAGTGACCTTTTCAGTCATGCGGTGAAATCATATATTGTTCAATAAAGCTTTTCAACTATAGAAGTGGGCTGCGATGGATATGTCCAGTTTTTAGATCAAAGCTCTAAGGAAAAATCACTATGATAAGTTTCAGAAACATGTAATGGATCAATTTTGTGTCCTGGTCTTTCCTGTTTTCTTTGGTTTTGCGCCCCCTTCATCTCTGTCTCTTGTACCATCCAGCCGTGGTGAGTTTTGTTCCTCACGAATTTGATGCCCACTTTGCTGCTTACTGCACTAGCGCATGAGAAAACTGAAACTTTGTTCAGAGATGTCCTAGCTAGAGTGCATGTCACAAGGATTCGATCAATTATCTGTGCCGTTCACATGCAACATACAGACTGTCCACTGTATTGTTCCTTAATTAAACTAATACCTACTCTGATGCTAGGGAGGCACTAATGTGAAAGTCTTCATTGATACACTGCTCATGTTTTGTACAGTCTGATTGTTTGATTATATTAAAACCAGAACAGTCTTTTTGGTTTAGTCCCCTGTAGCTCTCCTCTGCTCACCTCATATGGATAACAAATAATTAGTAGTGGTAGTACTAATTCCAATTTTCCAAGCAATCATGTAGCTCAGGTTCACCAGATGCAGTGATGTGATCTAATCTCTTTTCCTCCGCGGGGTAAAAGACCAGGATGGATCGTCAGCTTCCTCCAACAACAAGTTAATTACCATGAATTCTGGATACTTATTTCTGCCGCTGCTCACAAGTAAATTTGAGGTGTACTGATATCCTCAGGTTTGTTTCATGCAACCTTAATCCTATGTGTTTCTTCCACCTTGAAGTTGCATGCATGGATGCAATTAGTAGATGCAAGATATTTGAAGTGTGAGGTAACATAATGTTCAGAGGTCAGATTAGGTGAGAAACTGATGGCACGAGCACACATTAGATTATAAGCTTCGGAGCCAATTACTTCATGTAATTATATTAAGAACGGAGAAATCATAGCATGCAGCGCCTAACTGCATACCGACCAACTATTAATAAGCTAATGTCCGATCTCCTATGAATGGCTACTGTCAGCACATAGCCGCACTTGTTTGGGACAATCTGATTATAGTTTGTTGTTCTGGGATAATTGAACACTTAATACTAGAGTGAATAAATTTAATATTATAGTCAGCTGCTCAATGGAAACCTTACCTGAAGTAACAAAATAAACTGTAATATTGCGATTGTCAGATAGTGCTGAAGGAGAACTGACCTACAACAATGTCCTAGAAACTTAGGTACTTTTTTCTAGAATAAAGACAAATATGTTTCCTCCTTTATTCCCAAAAAATATGTTTCCTCCTCTCTGTCGCTTAACTCAATTAGTTCATATTGTTCAGTATTATGGGATTCATGGGCAGTAGGGTAGCAGTTCTGTTATATCGAAGAAACACCTGCGTTGCATGGATACTTGGATACGTATCGGATACGCGATACGGGGATACGCCCGATACGTCAATTTTCTAAAAACATGGATACGGGGATACATTTATATATAGATATTACATATATTAATTATTAAAAAATATGAAAAAATAAGGAGTTTCTAGCTCAACGCATGCCTCAATAAGATTATCCCATTTCATTTCCTGCACTTTGTCCACTTCCATTAATTGACAATAGGATTTCCTTAGGTTTGCTGCTGCAATCAGTGCGTCAATTCTCTATTGGTCACCTTTCACTTGAACAAGAACATTGATAGTCATGTTTTGACATGAACTCACACCCATGTTGTGAATTTTCAAAAGGTGCTCCTTTACTATTTAGGGGATTTCACGAAGTGTTTCAGGTATCCAAAAAGTATCGCAGTAGTATTCGAGGAGTATCAAACATTATTTTCTTTTTTCTAAATCAAAAAATTAAGGGATACTTACGGGATACGTATCGGGCCGTATCGGGGCAGTATCCGGCTGGATACACGAGCTTTCTGAAGTATCCGCGTAACGTAGAGAAACACACATATTTCCTTAGAGTATACATTGTCATTTACTTGATGTGCAAATGGTTTTAAGTGCAACTCAAAGTGAGTGCAAGTGTATAATTTCCTAGAATTATTTTCTTGGCAGCAGTTACTATCTTCTCAATATGTAATAGGATTGTAAATTTTGAGAAGTAGAAATTCAAAAGTATCCGTGTTACAATTTAGAAGAGGCTCATGTGGATCTTCTGTTTTTCTTCAGTTTATGGGAGATTGTAGGCAACATCAATGCCTACTGGTCCCTTTGCATCGTGCTATATTGCAAGTCTTGAAAAGCCATCTACTAGATAACAGCAACAATATTGTGAATGAGGGACAAGAGTTTTCAGTCCACTTTTGGAGATTCGCTTTGAACAGCTTGGCCGTGGCGCGGGTGATGAGCTAACTAACAAGGCTGATTTGATTTTCAGGTTCACTTTTCTTCCGTAATCCCACATTAATCTATTGGATAGTAGTTTGTTCACGGATGGAATCACAAGGATATGAAGAATCAATGAATTAATATCTTTTGAGGTTGGATTCCAAGTCTGCCTAGCTCGATAGATTATATTTTTATTACATGTTGATCAATGAATTAATATTGTGTATTGATGAATAAAATAATATGAATATTGTCATGTTTGACATTTCATCTTTCCCTGCTCTCCCAAGTGTTGCTTCCTTCCTTGAGTTAACTTATAATTATGCAATACGATTAAAATTACATGGACACAAGCTAAAACATCCCTAATATAAAGAAAATGTTTAATATGGTGGTATACTATTTGAGCAAATGATATATAGTCATGGAATTGAACATGTGGAATTCATCAGTCAAGTATTACTAGCAAACGACATCAGTTCAACAACATGTATTATCCATTTGTTTTGTCAGCTAAGCATACTACTCCGAACAAGTAGTATCATGATTATTTTTGTTCTCCATACCTTACATTAGTTAATGAAGTAAAGGCTTTGTGTAGGGGGTCAAGGATTTTTGGAAGTAATTTAATGAGGAGTATAAGAGGATGGAGATAACGTTGGGCGCCTATCCGGTGCCTCGAGGACCTTCTCGACCTCTCTTGCCGTGATGGGTTGCGCGCTTGCCAAGATTTCCACGCCCTGCTGCGTGTGGGGTCATCCTGGTGATGGTGAACAGTGGACAAGAGGCGGACCTCTGACAGAATCGTGCACAATGTTGTATGCGCTGTCACGTCGATCTGCATTCTACATAATGATGAAATCTACCTTTTCTCCCGTTGCAACGCACGGGCAATTTTTCTATAACTGTAAAAGATTGTGTGCTTTAAATATTCATTTTTTGAATATTCAGAGTATGTTAGTGCTTATTTTTGCAATTTAGGTAGATACCAGCATCAATGTTTACCTAATTATATTGTTAGTTTAATATGATTAATTAACCATATGTAGTTGGTTATTCTATTTTTTTGGAGCAAACTATAATTTGCGACCAATCTATTTTATTTTTATTTTCATAAGTTTTGGAAACTTCTGCATATCTTGAGAATACTTAATTCGAGTTATCAAAAATCAGTTGAATACTGAATTCAAGGGAAAGATGATAAGCCTCGGAACTGACGGGCTGTCGTACCAAAAAGGAGGCCCTGGATGACCTATGTGTGTGAGAGTAAAGGGCTAACAGTCATGATTAATGGATTAGGACCGTGTGTTCTTTCTGTTGCAACTCATGAACATGTTTGTTATTTCTTAAATATGTAACTATTCTTAAAAAAGTGTTTCAATTTTAATCAAAACATTAACTTTTAAAAAAAATAAGAAAACGTTATCATCAACGTTTGGTTAAATTGGATATAAAAAATGATGCACAATGACGCATGAAGCAGGTTATGTTTTTTTTTCGCCCGGTGCAACGCACGGACATTTGTACCAGTAAAGTTGAAGTAAATTACCGACTATGCTTTTGTAAAGAAAAACCACCTCGTCACTTATAAAAAAAGGAAAAAACAAGCATTCTTCAAAATTATTCGTATGTAATAGGCCCCTCTATTTTTCTCATCTATCGTGAGACTGACCTTTTATTTTTCCTCCCATAGATTTACTAAAAAAAATTACACGCATCAAGGGTCAAGTCGAACATTGATCTGTTGTAAACATGTTAGAATGCACATTTCTTATGCCCGCATGCACATCGGTTGGTGCACAAATATGCAAATCCTATATGTACATCGAGTGTGGATATTTGGAACTTGATTTGAAAATACGTTTTGCTACTTTATACCATAAAGATCATAGTACAAGTCATATAAACATCGGCCCAACAATTCTGAGAAGACAACAAAATGCTAGACTTTTCACAAAGGAATACCAGCCAAGAAAAAAATTACAATCAAGACCGAAGAATCCTCCGAGCTTGACACCAGCGCCGTCACCTACTTCTCGCACCACCACAACAGCCATTGAAGCAAAAAAGACGGGTCACCTCCTTGCCCGAGCTGGAAGGGGTTCCATCACTGATATGTAGCTTTGCAGACAGCCAATGTGGGTCACTAAAGGCAAACTCATTACTGTTGAACGAATCAGACCGGGGCAACATCCTAGACATGCCATCGAACTCCAGAGTTGGCACTCCCGCCCGACTAAGACATTAGAGGAGGAAACCATACCTGTCATCCATGAAACACAAATGTAACACACGATCCCACCATCTTTCAGATGTCATCGATGCAGACCACAATCTGCATCTGCTTCTGGACTAACTCCCAAACTTCGCATCGGCGCTGGAGCAAACACCATTGCAACGGTGGGGTTAGGACACAAGTCTACCACCAGGATGTCACCGCCCGTCACACTACCTGTTGGGGATATAACCCCATGACGAGACCCACCTAGGAGGGTCCGGGTCAGGCCTGGCGGCTCATAGTCAAGACCCTTATAGGCTATTTTCAGAGTCCGTATGTGTGGGAAAAGGGAGTTAGGGTCGATTTCGGACCCCTCCTCTAAGTGATCATGAAATTCTGCCTCTATTCTCCCATATATACAACCCTTAGGGCGCCGTTTAGACTTGGGTTTTGTTTAGATTACAAGTTCGCCATAGCTACAACTTCGTGTCCTTCTTTTGTGTTGCACGACCAGACCAAGACGTCACAAAACCCCACTTTCATCAATAAATCATTCCTCTTATATTCACAATATCCTGATTGCAATTTCCGTTTCTAGCTTCGACGTGGTCAATAACCTCTTGGATTTGGTTTAGCGATTGCTAAGGCGCGACGTCCTCACACGTTCATAGTCAGATCGTGAGACGGATCGTGATGAGATCACGGGACGGATCGTGATGAGTTCGTGGGACAGATCGTGATTGGATCGCGGGACGGATCGTGATGAGATCGCGGGATGCTCGGCGATTTGGATCGCGAAGACGTTCGACTACACCAACCGCATTTCTTAACGCTTCCCGCTTAGCGATCTACAAGGATACGTAGATCCACTCTCCCTCTCGTAGATGCTCATCACCATGGATAGGTTTGCGTGTGCGTAGGAAAAAATTTGTTTCCCATGCGACGTTCCCCAACAACATGGCCTCGGAACACAAGAGACCGAAAGGTCGAACATGACTCATATAGTAGATATGATCAACACGGAGATATTCACCATTGAAACCACTTCATCTCACGTGATGATTGGACTTGGGTTGGTGAATTTGGATCATGTATCACTCGGATGACCGGAGGGATGTCAATTTGAGTGGCAGTTCTTAAGTAATATGATAAACTGAACTCATTTTCATGAACATAGTCTAAAGTTCTCTTTGCAAAATTATGTTGTAGATCAATAGCTCGTGATGTAGCTCCCCTGTGTTTTTTTGATACGTTCCTAAATGAAAATAGAGTTGAAAGATGATGATAGCAATTATGCGGACTGGATCCGTAAACTGAGGATTGTCCTCATTGTTGCACACAAGGCTTATGTCCTTGATGCACCGCTCGGTGAGCCACCCCCTCTAGCGTCGTATGTGGATGTTGTGAACATCTGACGGGCACGTTGTAATGACTACTTGATAGTTCAGTGCATCATGCATTATGGCTTAGAATTGAGGCTCCAAAGACGTTTTGAATGTCACGGGGCATATGAGATGTTCCAAGAGCTGGAATTGAGATTTCAGGCTCGTGCCCGTGTTGAGAGGTATGAGACCTCCAACAAGATTCATTTGCCTGCAAGATAAAAGTAGGATAGCTCAATCAGTGAGCATGTGCTCAGATTGTCTAGGTGCAACAATCACTTGAATCGAGTGGGAGTTGATCTTCCAAATAAGATAGTGATTCATATAGTTCGTTGAGTCACTGTCACCAAGCTACTAGAGCTTCGTGATGATCTATAAACCTGCCAGGGATGGAAATAATGATCCCTGAGCTATTCGCGATGTTTGACAACGCGAAGGTAGAAATCAAGAAGGAGCATCAAGTTTTGATGGTTAGTAAAACCACTAGTTTCAAGAAGGGCAAGGGCAAGAAGGGAAAACTTCAAGAATGGCAAACCAGTTACCGCTCCAGTGAAGAAACCCAAGGTTGAACCCAAACTCGAGAATGTGTGCTTCTATTATGAGGAGAACGGTCACCAAAGCGGAACTACCCTAGATACTTGATAGATAAGAAGGCTGTCGACGTCAACAGAAGTATATTTAATATATGTTTTATTCATGTGTACCTTAGTAGTACTCCTAGTAGGACCTCGGTATTAGATACCGGTTCAGTTGCTAAATGTGTGTAACTCGAAATGAAAGCTATGGAATAAACGGAGAATAACTAAGAGTGAGGTGATGATGTGTGTTGGAAGTGTTTCCAAGGTTGATGTGATCACCATCGCAAACTCCCTCTACCTTCGGGATTGGTGATGAACCTAAATAAAGTTATTTGGTGTTTGCGTTGAGCATGAAAATGATTTGATCACGTTTATTGCAATGAGGTTATTCATTTAAGTTAGATAATAATGGTTATTCTGTTTACATGAATAATACCTTCAATGGACATGCAACCAATGAGAAAGGTTTATTGAATCTTGATTGTAGTGACACACATGTTCTTAATATTGATGCCAAATGATGCAAAGTTAATAATGATAGTACCACATACTTGTGGCACTGCCTCTAAATGTCATATTGGTGTAAAGCGCATGAAGAAACTCCATGGTAATGGATCTTTGGAGTCATTTGATTTTGAATCGGTTGAGACATGCGGACCATGCCTCTTGGGCAAGATGACTAAGGCCCATTTTTCGGTATGATGGAGCGGGCAAGTGACTTATTGGAAATGATACGTGTTGATGTATGCGGTCCAATGAGTATTGTAGGGTGCGGTCGATATCGTTATTTTCTTACCTTCACTGATGATTTGAGTAGATATGGGCATATTTACTTGATGAAACACAAGTCTGAAACGTTTGAATAGTTCAAGCAAATTCAGAATGAAGTTTGAAATCATTGTGACAAGAACATAATATGTCTACGATATGATCATGGAGGTGAATATCTGAGTTACGAGTTTCGTATACAACTTAAGACAATGTGGAAGTTGTTTCACAACTCACGCGACCTAAAACACCATAGTGTGATGGTGTGTCCGAACGTTGTAGTCGTGCATTATTGGATATGGTGCGTACTATGATGTCTCTTATCGTTTTGCCACTATCATTTTGGTTTATGCATTAGAGACGACTACATTCACTTTAGATAGGGCACCATCTAAAATCCGTTGAGATGACACCGTATGAATCCGTTGCGACGCTTATGTCTGATAAGCTCGAACCTAAAGTGGAAAAATGCATCTTCATAGGATACCCTAAGGAAACAGTTGGGTATACCTTCTATCTCAGATCCAAGGGCAAAGTATTTGTTTCGAAAAACGGGTCCTTTCTCGAGAAAGAGTTTCTCTCAAAAGAATTGAGTGGGAGGAAAGTAGAACTTGATGAGGTTGTTAAACCCTCACTTCAGTTGGATAGTAGAAAGACATAGAAAGATGTTTCTGTGACGCCTACACCAAGTGAAGAGGAAGCAAAGGATGATGATCATGAAGCTTCGGATCAAGTTACTACTGAACCTCGTAGGTCGACAAGGACTCGTACCGCCCCTGAGTAATACGTTAATCCTATCTTGGAGGTCCTGTTGTTAGACAACAGTGAACCTGCAAGCTATGAAGAAGCGATGGTAGGCCCGGATTCCAACACATGGCTAGGAGCCATGAAATCCGAGAAAGGATCCATGTATGAAAACCGAGTATAGTCTTTGGTAGACTTGCCCGTTGAATAGCAGGTCGTTGAGTACAAATGGACCTTTAAGAAGAAGACAGATGTTGATGGTGAATGTCACCATTTATGAAGCTCAACTTGTCACAAAGAAGTTTCCGATAAGTTCAAGGAGTTGACTACAATGAGACTTTCTCACCCATAGCGATGATAAAGTCTATTGGAATTATGTTAGCAGTTGCTGCATTTTTCAATTATGAAATCTGGTAGATGGATGTCAAAACATCGCTTCCTTAATGGTTTCCTTGAGGAAAGGTTGTATGCGATACAACTAGAAAGTTTTGTCAGTCCTAAGGATGCTAAAAGGTGTGCCAGCTCCAGCAATCTTTCTATGGGCTGGAGCAAGCATCTCGAAGTTGGAATACACGCTTTGATGAGGTGATCAAAGTTTTTGGGTTTATTCAAAGTTTATGAGAAACTTGTATTTTTACAAGAAAGTGAGTGGGAGCACTATAGATTTTTGGTAAGTATATGTGGTTGACATATTGTTGATCGGAAATGATGTAGAATTTTTGGAAAGCATAAACGGTTGTTCGAAAAGAGTTTTTCAAAGAAAGACCTAGATAAAGCTACTTAAATTTTGGGCATCAAATCTATAGAGATAGATCAAGATGCTTGATGAGACTTTCAATGAGTACATAGCTTGACAAGATTTTGAAAGAGTTCAAAATGGATCAGTCAAAGAAGGAGTTCTTGCCATATTTGTAAGGTGTGAAGTTGAGTAAGACTCAAAGCTCGACCACAGCAGAAGAAAGAGAAAGGACGAAGGTCGTCTCTTATGCCTTAGCCATAGGCTCTATATAGTATGCCATGCGGTGTACCGCACCTGTGTTTGCCTTGCCATGAGTCTGTCAAGGGGTACAAGAGTGATCCAAGAGTGGATCACTGGACAGCGATCAAAATTATCCTTAGTAATTAGAGGACTAAGGAAATATTTCTCGATTATGGAGGTGATAAAGAGTTCATCGTAAAGGGTTACGTCGATGCAATCTTTAACACCAATCCGGATGACTCTTAGTAGAATTCCGGATACGTATAGTGGAGCAGCCATTTGGAATAGCTCCAGGTGGAGCATGGTAGCAGTATCTTCAGTGTGACATGGAGATTTGCAAAGTACACAAGAATCTGAACGTTGCAGACCCGTTGACTAAAACCTCTTTCACATGCAAAACATGGTCGAATCCTAGAACTCATTGGGTGTTAGATTGATAACAATGTAAATCACATAGCGATGTGAGCTAGATTATTGACTCTAGTGCAAGTGGAAGACTATTGGAAATATGCCCTAGAGGCAATAATAAATTATTTATTATCATATTTCCTTGTTCATGATAATCATTTATTATCCATGCTAGAATTGTGTATATAGGGAACTCATATACATGTGTGGATACATAGACAACACCATGTCCCTAGTATGCCTCTAATAGACTAGCTCGTTGATCAAAGATGGTCAAATGTTTCCTAGCCATGGACATGAGATGTCATTTGATAATGGGATCATGTCATTAGGAGAATGATGTGATGGACAAGACCCAAACTATAGACATAGCATATGATCATGTCAATTTATTGCTATAGTTTTCTGCATGTCAAGTATCTGCTCCTATGACCATGAGATCATGCAATTCACTGCCACCGTAGGAGTACCTTGTGTGTATGAAATGTCGCAACGTAACTGGGTGACTATAAAGGTGATCTATAGGTATCTCCGAGGGTGTCTGTTGGGTTGGCATGGATCAAGACTGGGATTTGTTACTCCGTGTGACGGAGAGGTATCTTAGGGCCCACTCGGTAATACAACACCATAATGAGCCTTGCAAGCAAAGTGACTAAAGAGTTAGTCACGAGATCTTGTATTACGGAATGAGTAAAGAGACTTGCCGGTAATGGGATTGAACTAAGTATGGAGATACCCACGATTTAATCTCGGGCAAGTAACATACCAAAGAACAAAAGGAACAACATATGGGATTAACTGAATCCTTGACATAGACATTCAACCGATAAAGATCTTTGTAGAATATGTAGGAACCAATACAGGAATCCAGGTCCCGCTATTGGTTCTTGACCATAGAGGTGTCTCGGTCATGTCTACATAGTTCTCGAACCCACGGGGTTTGCACACTTAAGGTTCGGTGACGTTTCGGTAGTATTGAGTTATGTATGTTGGTGACCGAAGGTTGTTCGGAGTCTCGGATGATATCCCAAACATCACAAGGATCTCCAAAATGGTCCGGAGGTAAAGACTGATACATAGGAAGTCCCGTTTTGGTCACCGGAAAAAGTCTAGGCATCACCGATAGTGTACCTAGGGTGCCGGGAGGGTTCCGGGGGTCCATCGGGAGGGGCCATCCACTCAGGGGGGGCACATGGGCCTTTGGTGTGGCGCACCAGCCCTTAGTAGGCTGGTCAAGCCAGCCCCTAAGGGCCCATGCGAAGAGGAGAGGGGAGGGCCAAGTGAGGAGTCCTCCTAGGACTCCACCTCCCTTGTGGGAGGACGAATCCTAGTTGGGAGAGGACTCCTCCCCCTAGGTTCGACCGAATCCTCCTTGTGGAGGATTTGAGGCTACCTCCTCCTCTCCCCTCCTCCTATATATACTAGAGGATGTGAGGGCAGCCCTAACCCGAATAGCCATGTGCTGCCCACTTCTTCCTCTAGATCGTTTCTCCTCTAGATTAGTTCGGCAAAGCTTGGCGAAGCCCTGCCGAATTAGTTCGCCACCACCGCCACCATGAAGTTGTGTTGTCGGAAACTCATCTATCTCTCCACCCTCGCTTGATGGGTCAAGGAGGTGAAGATCGTCATCGAGTTGTACGTGTGCTGAACGCGAAAGTGTCGTCCGTTCGACGCTAAATCAGAAGAACCGTGTTTGGTTCACGGGACGAATTATGATCAGATTGCGGTATGGCTAGCAATTTGGATCGCGAAGACGTTTGACTACATCAACCGCGTTTCTTAACGATCTACAAGAGTATGTAGATTCACTCTCCCTCTCGTAGATGCTCATCACCATGGATAGATCTTGCGTGTGCGTAGGAAAAAATTTATTTCCCATGCAACATTCCCCAACACGCGCAGCGAGCATGCGTGTGTCCTTCTGTCTCAGGAAGGAAGATGACATGAGGAGAAGGTGGGTTGGGTCGCATAGGTAGACTAGGTAAGTTTCTTTCGTTTTCCTTTTTCTTCTATTTTGTTTTTATTTCCTCTCTGTTTTGTTTTTATTAAAATAACAAATCATTTTATAAGATTCTGAAAATTCATATGTGTGTTGGATGGATATAACCAGAGTAACACTCTAAGTTTTAGAATTCTTGCATTTATATTTATTTTGTAGTACATATGAATCCAATTCAAAAATCTAATGAAAAAATTCAAAGGCCGAAAATAAATACTTTTAAGCCTCCAAAAATATCGTTCTGAATTTTGTTCTTGGCAATATTTTTGGGGGTTTAATAGGAACATTTTCTTGGGCCTATTTGATGAGATTTTAAATTGATCACTTTAGAATGATTTGTGAGGCTTTGGAATTTCCTCAATTCACTTACTTTGAATTTAGACATGATGCATGAATGATTCTAGTGTATTTAATTACCATTAAATACACCGAGCAATCTAGGGCTATGATACATGAGTCACTTGGCAGCCATTACTCCGACTCACCATGCCTCTTCTCCCCATGTAGCGACACATTGATTATGTATTGGCGCCTAGCCCACTTGTTATCGTGGAAGGAGTTGTGCTGATTTGTGTCATACGCATCCGGACGATGTCCCTATGTAGGAGCTCTCTACCGGTGAGAAGTCACACCCAGGCAGCATGGGAATAGAAGTGGAGGAGGTGAACGGAAAGAGGAGGGCAGCAGCGCGGGAGAGGAAAGGATGAAAGGACGAGGATGTCGCCTAGAGGGGGGGTGAATAGGCGCTTTAAAATAATTACGGTTTAGGCTTGAACAAATGCGGAATAAAACTTTCGTTTAATTAGTCAAGCACAAAACCTAAAACAACTAGGCTCACCTATGTGCACCAACAACTTATGCTAAGCAAGGTATACAACTAGGTGATAGCAAGATATATAACATAAACAATGTGGCTATCACAAAGTAAAGTGCATAAGTAAAGGGGCTCGGGTAAGAGATAACCGAGGCACGCGGAGACGACGATGTATCCCGAAGTTCACACCCTTGCGGATGCTAATCTCCGTTCGGAGCGGTGTGGAGGCACAATGCTCCCCAAGAAGCCACTAGGGCCACCATAATCTCCTCACGCCCTCGCACAATGCAAGATGTCGTGATTCCACTAAGGGACCCTTGAGGGTGGTCACCGAACCCGTACAAACAAGGTTGGGGCAATCTCCACAACTTGATTGGAGGCTCCCAACGACACCACGAAGCTTCACCACAATGGAATGTGGCTCCGAGGTGACCTCAAATGCTCGGGGCAATCTCCACAACCTAATAGGAGACCCCGAAGCTTGCCCGGAGCTTTGCACCACAATGATTGAGCTCCAAGGCACCACCAACCGTCTAGGGCGCCAAAGCACCCAAGAGGAACATGCTCTAGGGTGCACAAACACCCAAGAGTAATAGCTTCTCAACTTCTCACTTCCACGTATCACCGTGGAGAACTCAAACCTATGCACCAAATGCAATGGCAAGGGAACACGGAGTGCCCAAGTCCTTCTCTCCCAAATCCTAACAAAGCAACTAATGCTAGGGAGGAAATGAGAGGAAGAACAAAGAAGAACACGAAGAACTCCAAGATCTAGATCCAAGGGAGAAGAGATGAGAAACCTCTTACAATGAAGAATCGACAATAACTCCAACATCGAAAACATCATAGAATATGCATATGGACTCCGTTTTCAATGAACTTGAGCTAGTCATGAAGTTGATCATAAGCTCAAGAAACCTCAAAGAGAAAAACCAACCAAGAACCAAGAAATATGATGATGCCAAGAATGCAATGGTCTGAGCTCTCAACGAACGATACGATCAAGCTACTCACTTGAGAGCCCCCTTGATAGCATGGTTACCTACCCTATAACCCAGTCTCCCAACTACCACTATGAGACCGGTAAAATAGAAAACCCTATCAAGGTCAAACATTAGCCTTGCGCATAGTCCACTTGATCTAGATGATGACGATCCTGACTTCCTCAAGATGGACCACCTTTCTTGATTGCGTTGGCTTGATGAAGACTAGATGATTGCTCCCCCATATTCCACTATGGGTGAGCTACTATGCGGCACATCTTCACAAGTCATTGTCACCGCAATGGACAGCAAGCTTCAAGTCTGATCTCCCCGTGATGCTTCACTTGAACTTGCACACCGCAACCTTGATAATGATCACCACTTGATGTCATCTTCCATGGGTTGTATGGGATCTTCCTCTTGATGCAATCCCATAAAAATATGCCTAACCCCACAAGGAACTCTCACAAGGAAATGGGTTAGTACACAAAGCGTAATGGACAATGCTTACCATACCATGGGATCACTTGATCCCTCTCGGTACATCTTGTATGCTTTGTGTGTTGATCACTTGATTCACTCTTTGACTTAGTCTTGATCAACCTTGTATCTTATCTTCTCTCTTCATAAAGATGATGTCTTGAAGGTAATCATGAATGCTCACACTATCTTCTTCTTCAAGACATGATTGCAATAAGCTCAACTCTCACATGACCAAACTTAGGATAAACCTTGAATACCACCTTGGTCATCATATAAACTCCTTGAAACCCAACAGATGGACTTCAAGAAGTGCCTATGGACAAATCCTTCGAATATAACTCAAGGCAACCATTAGTCCATAGGGGTGTCATCAATTACCAAAACCACACATGGAAAAATTTGCTCTTACAGAGGAGCCGACTGAGGCAAGCAAAGAGATGGGGCGGTGGCGTGGGAGATGAGACAAAGGGCATGGAGGAGATGAGGTGTATGAAGCGGAAGGTGAGGGGGTGTAGGGTTAGGAACGAAGGGATTGGCACCTATGGTTTTCACCTTTTTACTCGTTCTACACATCGAGCACATGGCGCGTGTGTTGCGGGTTGGTGAATCCCTCCCAAACATAGGCATGGCTAACCCAGCCAATCCAAGTGAGGGATGGTCCCACTAGTCATAATTCAGGGAAAAGACTCGTGTGGTGCCCGACGAGCGGTGTCTCCGTGACTCTGGCCCTGGCCGCATCCTTCGACCCTCCACGGGGGCGGTCTATACTTTTCTATGCCGCCACCGCATGACCGCTCCTCTGTTGATGTCATTGATGACATCGTCTCTGGTGACCGCTGCTTCCTCGACGTTCTTGGCGGTCTTCTCCGGCAAAGCCCATCGACGAATATTGGTGCAATGACGTCTAGACTGTAAGTTGCATTTGGTCTTTGCTCGTACTAGATTAATCTGTGTATATGCTCTAGCCATTTCCATATAAGGTTCATCTAGTGTTTAGTGTGTGTTCTAATGTTCCACCCGCTAGTGTGTTTAGTCATGACTGTTGCGTGCGCTAGATTTTGCATCTCCATGTTGATATACTACTCTCCTGACACTAGTATGGTAGATAGTCCTAGTTCTTCTCGTTACGACTTCACTTGCATGCTAGTTATACATGGATGGGTGCTATTGATTTGATCCTTACTGAAATTAGTTTGCATGCTTCTGAAGAAAGCCATGAGCATGTTTATTTGCTCATGTACATACTGATTAAAGGAATTAAATTAATGGCAAATTTATACTGTTTGTAACATCCAGAAAACTCTAGATCAATTTGTCATGGATGCTCATGTTGCCGAATTGATGAAGCCTAAAAAGTTTGCCCATGACAACTTCAAGAGATGGCAGTCCAAGGTGTGTCACTACCTCTTGTCCAAGGGCCTATGCTCGATTATCCCACATGTTAGGACGTTGACTCTTCAGCAGGTAATGGACTTTGAGTTAGCGAATAACACCGTTGTGGCTGGCATCATGTTGTTCCATGAGAACCATCTCTATGGTGTATACTATGGGTACACATCAATAATAGAGCTTTGGCAGGCACTGAATCGCAGGTATGCGGTCTCTGACGGGGGGCGTTGGATTTATGTGGTTAACAGTACCACTATTTCCGCATGGTGGACGGTGTGTCCGTCGTCAAGCAGGCTCACGATCTTACATCAATTGTGAGTGAGTTGGCTCAGTTTGATGTTCACGTCAATGCCAAATTGGTAGTGGTGAAGCATCATTGCCAAAATCCCTCCTCCATTGAGAATTTTTTCTACCATGCTAAGCACAAGAGGGAAGCAATGAGGGTTGATGACCTGATTTCTCACCTCGATGTGGAAGAGAAGGTATGTGGTAAAGACACACCTTCTATGGCACATGGCGGCACGTCAAACGCCAACTTTGTGCAGAAATCTGGTGCTAAGTACAAGGGCAAACAACAGAATCCAAAGGCCAAGAATACAACCAATTTTAAGAAGAAGAAGCACGGCATAATCTGCTATGTATGTGGTGATCCTAGCCACAAGGCCAATAAATGCCACAACAGGAAGGGCAAGAAGGGTGGACAGCGGGACGGTTGTCAACATGGTTGTTAGCAAGCCTAGTACTACAGTTTGCAGGGTATGATTCGAACCATGTTGTTTTAATGGCATGTTAATTCGTTGATTGGTGGGTTGACACGGGAGCTAACATTCTTGTATGTGTTGACCTTAACTTATTTTCTTCTTGTCATGCTGCAAGCGGTTCCCCCATCTTGATGGGAAATGGCTCAGGTGTTGTTGTACGTGCAGTAGGGAAGGTTGACCTGAAGTTTACATTAGGGAAAATCATTTCTTTAAAGAATGTGAAGTACGTGCCCTCAATAAAGAGGAACCTGATTAGTGGCTCTCTTTTATGCCAGGATGGATTTAAATTGGTTTTTGAGTCGAATAAACTTGTTATTTCAATTTTTGGTTTATTTGTAGGAAAAGTGTATGAGTGTGGAGGCTTGTTCCGCACATCTTTGTTGGATTCTGAGAATAAATTTGTTAGAACACTATTCGTGTTCTTAATACAAATAAAGATGCATCCATTTGACATTCGAGATTATGTCATGTTAATCTTGGTAGCATTTCCCACATGAGCGGTTTGAATTTAATTCCTATTTTTGTCCATAGTCATAGGTTCTAGGCGCCAAATTTGTGTGCAAGCAAAGCAACCTCGAAAATCTTTTATGTCGGTCGAGCAAAGACATACGACATCACTAGAACTAGTCCATTCCGATGAATGGGGTGTTAACTAAGGAAGGAAAAGATACTTTTTATCTTTTATTGATGACGCAACTAGATTTAGCTACCTGTACTTGCCTAAAACTGAAGATGAAGCATTGAACTATCTTGAAATCTACAAGGAAGAGCTTGAGAACCAATTTGATGGAAGCATTGAACATCTAAGGTCCGATTGAGGTGAAGAGTATGTTTCCAGTGAATTTTCTCAATTTTGTGCGAAGCATGGAATAATCCATCAAGCTAGCCACCCTACTCACCCTAATCAAACGGGGTTTCTGAAAGAAAGAGCCGCACTCTAACGGACTTGGTCAATGCCATGTTAGTATGCAGGTATGTCTAAGGCATGGTGGGGTGAGGCTGTCTTGACGGCTTGTCATATCCTTAATTGGGTTCCCACTAAAAAAAGTGAGGTGACTCCATATGAAGGATGGGGAAAAGGAAACTTAATCTATCATATTTGTGTGCTTGGGGTGCTTGACAAAAGTCAATGTACCAATAACCAAGAAACGCAAACTTGGACCTAAGACGGTTGATTGTGTCTTTCTTGGTTATGCACACACAGTGTTGCCTATAGATATTTTAGTAGTTAGGTCCGATGTACCGGATGTGCCGGTAAACATGGTGAGGAATCTAAAGATGCTACTTTTTTAGGACATATTTCTCATGAAAAATACAGGAGCATCATCTAGTCAAGCAAACTTTAATCCAACTCTAGAACTACTCACTCATGAAAATTGTGAACACACAAATGTGGGGAATGGCAGTGAAGTGGCTCCACGAAGGAGTAAGATACCAAGGATTGAAAAATCGTTTGGTGACGACTTCATTGTGTATCTCGTGTATGATGTGCCAAATTCTATTTTAGAGGTATATGCATATTCTGATGCAGAGTACTGGAAGGATGCAGTTCGTAGCGAGATGGATTCCATCATTGCGAATGGGACTTGGGAGATCACTGATCGTCCAATTGGCTGCAAACTAGTTGGATGTAAGTGGATCTTCAAGAAAAATCTTAGGGCAGACGGTACTATTGAAAAGTACAAGGTGGGGATTGTGGAAAAGGGGTACACCCAAAAGGAAGGCAAGGATTTCTTTGACACTTACTAACCCATTGCGAGATTGACTACTATCCATGTACTGATGTCGTTGGCTGCCCCCTATGGTTTCCACGTTCATCAAATGGACATGAAGACAGCTTTCCTTAATGGTGAGATAAATGAGGAGATCTATATGGAGCTTATGATGGTTTTGTAGTACCCGGAGAAGAAGGCGAGGTGTGTAAGTTTATGAAATCTTTGTATGGCCTCAAGTAAGCGCCGAAGAAATGGCACGACAAGTTTGAAAATACTTTAACGTCCGTGGGATTTCTTGTGAATGAAGCTGATAAATGTATTTACTACAGATTTGGTGGGGTTGGTGGTGTGATTCTATGCTTGTATGTCTATTATATACTCATCTTTGGAACAATCATTAGTGTTGTAAATGACTTAAAGTCATTTTTGTCCCAGAGTTTTGACATGAAGGATTTGGGAGAGACTGATGTCATTCAAAACATTAAATTGATCAAGGGTAAGAATGGAATTGCTCTTACACAGTCTCGTTTTATGGACAAAGTCCTAAGCCGCTTTGGGTTTATGGATTGTAAAGATGCTCCCACACCCTATGACCCTAGTCTAAAGCTTAGAAAGCATGATGGACAAGGGAAGGATCAATTGAGATACTCTCAAATTCTATGATATCTTATGCATCTAGCTAGTGCTACTAGACCAGACATCTCATATGATGTTAGTAACTTAAGCCGGTTTACATCTAATCCAAGAAATGATCATTGGACAGCAATTGAGCGTGTAATGAGGTACTTAGAGGGAACCATGTCTTATGGGATTCACTATATTGGGTACCCATCTGTACTTGAAGGGTATAGTGATCTAACTGGATCTCAGATGCAGATGAGATCAAATCCACAAGTGGATATTTATTCACTCTTGGTGGTGTGGCTTTCTCATGGAGATCACGTAAACAAACTATTATAACAAGATCGACCAAGGAGGCTGAACTAGCAGCACTTGACATGGCCATTGTTGAGGCAGAGTGGTTGCGTGAGCTCTTAATGGATTTATCGATACGCGAGAAGCCTATTCCGGCTATCCTTATGTATTGTGATAACCACATGGTTCTCACAAAGGTTAAGAGTACAAAGGACAATATGAAATCTAGAAGGCATGTGAAACGATGCCTGAAATTCGTCAGAGACTTGAGAAACTTCAAAGTAATCGTTGTGGACTATGTCCACACCACGAAGAATTTGGCGGATCCCTTTACAAAGGGTCTATCACGGAACGTGATTGAAAATGCATCAAGGGAAATGGGGTTGAGACCCGTGCGAGTTACGCTACAGCGGTAACCCATCCTATGAGATCGGAGATCCCATGAAGTAGGTAATGGGAAAAACAAGTTGTCGGTGTAATGGGAGAGTGCAATTCTAAAACCCGTTCTTGTTGGAGATGTCGTACTCACATACTTTATGGTAGGATGACTTATGTTTAAATGTGCTTTGAGGTCCTTTAACAGGACGAGGTACTGTCCTACGGGGTACACTCGAAAGGGCACACCTATATGAGCCCGACTATGAGACCGTAGTCTATGAGACTTGGAATTTTCTAGAAAGCTCATGGATAGACACAGGAGCATGACCATTAAAACTCCAATGAGAGGCCTAGTTTTTGGTGGCCCAGTATTAGCAAAGTCTTGAAGGAAAACTTATTCGGGAAAGCTAACAATTCAAGGTCTCGTCCATTGTCTGGTTGTGAGTGAATGGAACTTAAAGTTCTAGACGTTAGTTCAACCCAAAAAGGACTATCGTCGAAAAGTTAATATATAAACAACATTGTGGTATAATATCTCTCTTCTTCTAGATCTTGCACCTCACATTGGAATTGATGGGGACTGTTGGAAATAATGCATGGATGCATGTATTAGTTTAGAGAATTCCAAATCTGATGCTTGAACATATCTTGTCACGTAACAAACTGAAACTTCATGCAGCACGCTGTTTGGCAGCTGCAACTCCTTCTCGAGTCCTCAGCTAGGACGTTTGCATTATCCTACTGCTCCTCCCGTTTCTCATGGTTCCAATGTGTGCATCGTGGTTCGCTAGGCAAGACGTTCATTGAAACGTTGGTTGTTGGACTGCTTCCTAAATAATTCTTGTAAAGGGCAAAGAAAGCATCGAAAGATAGAAACACACACATCTCCGTATCTTTCCTGACATACCCCAATTGTTGAGTCGGCGTGTGAACAAAGTCGGCTGCGTTGTCCGTTGTGTAACGGCAGCCCGACAAGCGGTGTCTCCGTGACTCTAGCCGCATCTTTCGACGGCGGTCTATGCCCTTTTCGATTTGCAGGATTTAAAAAACGCAAGAACAGAAAAAAAATACAGGATTTGAATGGCATGTTCACTTGAATCCTATTAGATTAGCATAGAGTGTTTGATGTCACAGAAAAAACAAAAGAATTGAAAAAAAAGATTATAGTGGATGCTAGATTTTAGTAATATACTTGATTCCACAGAAGAAAAAAATCCTATAGGATTGAATCCTGTGAATCGAACAATATTCGTACGAAAAATTTCTAAAGATTCTAACCCTCTAAAAATCCTATGAAAATCTTTTGAATCAAAGGAGCACAGAGTTTTCTGGACAGCGTCCGCGCGACCGCTCCTTCATCAACATCCTCGACGACATCGTCTTCGGCGACCGCAGCTCCAAAATCCTATGTAAATCTTTTGAATCAAAGGAGCCCAAAGTTTCCTAGGCAGCGCCCGCGCAACCGCTCCTTCATCAACGTCCTCGATGACATCGCCTCCAACGACCACTGCTCCGTTGACGTCCTCGATAACATCGTCTCCGATGACCACTACTTTCCTGATATCCACAACAGTCATCTCCGGCAAACTCCATCGACAAACATTAGTGCAACGACGTCTAGACTGCAAGTTGCATCAGGTCTTTGCTCGTAATAGATTAATCTCTGTATATGTTCTAGCCATTTCCATATAAGGTTCATCTAGTGTTTAGAGTCTGTTCTAATGTTCCTGCGCTAGTGTGTTCATCCATGACTGTTGTGTGCGCTAGCTTCTGCATCTTCATGTTGATCTACCTGTACTACTACTGTGCTGACACTAGTATGGTAGATAGTCCTAGACTCCTAGCTCTTCTCGTTATGGTTTCATTTGCATGATAGTTATACATGGATGGATGGCATGCTTCGGAAAAATAGATAGTCCTAGACTCCTAGCTCTTTTCGTTATGGTTTCCTTTGCATGATAGTTATACATGGATGGATGGCATGCTTCGGAAAAAAGCCATGTGCATATTTATTTTGTTCCTATAAGTACTAATTAAAGGAATTAAATAAAGGAATTAGATTAATAGCAAATTGTATACTGTTTGTAACAGTCTAGAAAACTCTAGATCAATTTATCATGGATGCTCATGTTGGGGAACTGATGAAGCCTGAAAAGTTTGCCGGTGACAACTTCAAGAGATGGCAGTCCAAGGTGCGTCACTACCTCTTGTCCAAGGGCATGTGGTGACAGGAACACAATCGGACTCGATCTCCACCTTGTTACAGCCTAAATGTTAGACCAGAACTAATCCATTCAAGCACTGGCAGAGCTTCGTGAGGGCAAAAGCGTGCCATGGCCCGCCCAGCCCCTGGGGTAAAAATGCAAATAGTGATATATAGTAGTACATATATATGACTGTCTTCTACATGTAGCCTTGTAGCCTTGCCTCGTCACGATTCTCTTCTTGGCATCCAACCTTTGTTGCTTGCTCGATGCCTTCCTTAACTAGATGACCCATTGCGCCAATGACGCAACGGGCGAAAGGGAGCAAAGTATTGTTCGAATATTCAGACACGTAAGTCTTTACTGATGGTACATAGATGGTTAGTTACAATGTGATACGCAAGGAAAGTAGATAGGAAGAGGTACATTACATAGGTGGTATGAAGCAATGAATAACAACTACAGGTTAAGGAAGCTTCTCATAGGTCATCATACTGCTGCACCGATTTCATGAATGAATTTGTTCAACAGTCAAGAGACTGTAGATTTTGAGAGGCACCGTGCTGCTTCTTATGCACATTTTCTTGTAGAACAGAAAATGAATGCAGACTTCCCTCTTGAATGTTGCCACAGTATAGATGCCTACATTTGACAATGATAAAATCCATTTATGATTTTGTATTATTGGAACAAATCAAGATGCCTTTTGTAACTTTTAGGTGATCCCAAAGTTCTATCAAGATGGTTGGGGCAAAACAAAGAAAAAAAAATGCAAAAATACGCACTGTTCTCACACTGTCTATCAATCTCCCGATATGCTCAATGAATAGCAGAGAAAAATAACTGTAGAGGGGACTACGCCCTGCTTGTCAACTTAGGTTTCTTTACCTCGGTCGGCTACTGACAATTTTGTCTTTCCCAGCTTTAGCCTTCTTTTGTCCATAGCAGTAGTAAAATCCTATATGGCCAGCGAAATCAAAAGACCATTTACTAATCTACTGAACTCAACGAAATCAAAAGAACAAAATAACTATGGCCCGGTGGTTATATGCAAGGCTTGTGCAGTGAGGTAAAACTAAAAAAATGCACATATGCAAGAACATACAAACCTCAAAAAAAATGCAAGAAAATTCAGAGAACTACATGGAGAAACACGAACCTGGGTGGGTGCTCCACCAGGATGGGTTCCTGCATCGTCGCTTGCAGCCAACGTCGTCCTCCTGCTGCGGCCGCAAGGACGGTGCCGATGTGCGTGCTAAAAAGGCCACGACCTTATGGTGGCCAGCTCGTCAGGGTCATTCTCCTTCTCCCATGTGTGCCTGCTTGCTCCCTGCCTTCTCCACCAAGAGGACAAACCCAATCCTATGGGGAACAAGAAAACGATGAATAGATCCACCTAATTGGCAGCAAACGAACTGATTTTCTTCTTAATCAATTTCAATACAATCAAAAAAATGGGAGTGATAAGATGAGACAGAGACACTCATTTTAGAGCAGCGAGGAAGTAGCAGCATGGGGAGGAGAGAAAAACAATTCGAGGCAGGTGGAGGTACTCAAAAGTTGGTGAGAAATGTCAGGTAAGCAAGCAATGGAAGTAATATATCCTCCAATACCATCAATATGTAAGGATAAGGCTATTCATGTTACTTAATATTTTCTCATCTAGTACATGTCAGAAGGAAATAATAGACAAAATGATGAGACTGTATAAGGTGATAATATATTTTCCCATATGTCTATCGTACGAGAAAATCATATAAATACTACATTCCTCATAAATAAAAGAAGTTTTAGAAAGTCAACATATTGCCAATAAAAATAGAGTGCCGGATGAAGCAAGAGGTAAAGAGAGAGGACACCAAATTAGCTCCTTAGGCCATGCCATGTCGCACCTGCCTGCCAAAATCAAGAACGGTAAATTAACATCCAGGAGTATATAGAAATAAACATACCGCTTGGCAGTGTGTTGTCTAAATATGATATATCAACATAATAGGCATAGTATTGTAACCAGTAGCTGACAGATGAAACTAAGCTACTGAAGTTGCAGAAACAGAATAGATAACCCGTGGGAATTGAGAGTAAAAGAAATACAGAGTTGTGTGCATATGCATAAGAATGTCTATCATTTACGGATCTATACAGAAAACAGAAACAAATGCACGAGTGATAGTGATAGGAAAAGAAACGCACATTCTCAAATTTATGTGGCACACACGGAAGCTGTGACTCGATCCTAAATGGCACGATTTCCTGATTTAACCCAAGTGTTGTTTGCATTGCCAAGGACCTTATTTTTAAATACAGTTATAAATCAGTGATCTGGATAGGTACATGGTCATCCATAATCTACATATCACAATTTAGCAACAAAAAATACAAAAAATGCAGTTGAACCATAATTTCAGAACATAACACCAATCAGTGTGCATCTCAGCCACCTTTCAGCATTGGAAATCAAGAGAAACAATATATATCAATATAAACAATAAGACCCATATAAACTGATCTTCAACTTAGTGTTAATCAGTCTGTACCAAGCATCAATGCTATCCAAATTCCTGTCGTAACTGATAAGACAAAACTATCCTTTGGACATGCTTGTTAACTTTACGCTCAGAGAGCTTATTTATTAGGCCTATAAACCGTACAATGTGATTTCTTAGGTGCTTAGCAGCCTCTCATAGGTTAATCTGAAGAACTTTATTGATTTAGATGTAGTAACCATGTCAATGTGTACCTTTTTTGGCAGGTTCATACATTATTGCATCAGCTTTCAGGTCCATCAATCAAACAAATCCCAAGCATACAAAATGAACAAAGCCCTGAGTCCTAACAGGAAATTGAAAGAAAAAATGGGCATGTGAGTGTAATCTATACCAAAATTCAGAGAATGAATTAGGAGAGATAATTATTTACAACAGAAGAAAGGGTGCAGTATAATATCTCTATTGGACTCCCAATTAGCATAAGAAGGAGACATGGAAAGGCATATACTTGATTTGTATCTGCACTCTAGATGCATCCAACATTCCAATTGTGTGGAAAGAGACGATGGCTCCTACCGTCAGTGGCACCATGAATATCCTAAAGGTTGGCTCTACTATGAGTGGTCAGAAACTCATTATCGTCTTGTCTAGCATTGCTATTGCTCGGAGCTGGCCTCAAAATGAACTGAAATAGTAGGTTGTTGGTGAGATAAATAATTCTGTAGGTTTTGACACTCAGTTTTTCTGCACTTTGCTCATCTGTTGTGTGCGTGTGTGCATATGTTGTGCTTATTTCAGTCTTGAGTGGAGATGTATTAATAGTTTCAAGGATCGCACATCTGAAACAACTAATTGGTCTTGCCTTTGCTATTCCCTATTACATAACTTGCTTTTCTGTTTCTCCAGGACAAGAAAACCATATAGAGCTTTTAACTAATGAAATCTGCCATGCGCTATCTTTCCCTTCACTATAACAAGATGTTTCAGTATTCCGCTGATCTAAAAAGGTATATTTTGTAATTGCGCATATCTTAGAATCCTAAACCCCATGACCCTATTTCTGTTGCTATTGTAATAAAAGCATAATGTGGTTTTAATTCCTATATCATTTCTTGTGATTATGTTTCTCTTGCTGTTAGGTACTTGCCACTCCTAATCTGAAGCCTGTTTGTTTTATCCATTGTTTCAACTTGGAAAATAGTTGCAAGGGCATTTGTAGTTTATGAAATGTTTTAAAATGTTATTTGCATTGCTATATTGTTTCCGGGGTACTTCTTTGGTTTCTCTGGTTTGTTGAAAGTTACACGGATCTCCTAACGCATTCAGTTCTTTAATTTGTCCATGACAAACATTGTATTCTGCAGATTTTTGCAAAGTATGTTTATTATACTACCTCAAGTCTGCATGCATTGTGGTTTGATGGCTCCTCTGCAGTGTGTTGTGTGCGAGTGTGTTTGCCACGAATTGCTTATCTATGTTGCTCATTCTGATGCACACAGGTCACTTGAGGAGAGGGAGTGGCTTGTGAGTTTCATCAATGCACTCACAAAGGCGATGCCGTCTCCAGCTATCATCTTCTGATAGACCAACAAAACAGTACCCCCCCCCCTCTCCCACCCACTCAAACGACATAAAGACTACTATTTGACAAACAACAGCAACAATGTATGTAGCGTCTTGATCCATGGAAGAAGGTGGGGGATCAGGAAGAGACCTTGTGCGTGGGGTGGTAGCAGCCATGGTCGGGCTGGACGGCGTCTCCGTCGAGCTCGTCCATGCAATGAACGAAGGAACTGCTGTAGGTCGCCTGCTGCTGCTGCACCGGACCGAAGCGAACAGAAAAATAAATCAGGAGTCTGATCCAATCTTATGTGATGTGAGAGAGGAGAGGAGTCGGGGACAGGGGGAGCTCACCGCTGCAACTGGGCGGCCAGAGAGGTGGAGGATGGAAGCGGAGGAGTGGATCCGCGCCGGCGAGCTGTCACGCCGCCGGGGATCCGCGCCAGCGAGCCGTCACGCCGCCGCATCCATGGAGACGCTGCTGCTGCGGACGAGAAAGCAAATAAATTAGGGAAAGGATGTGAGAGGGAAGAAAGGAGAGGAGAGGTTAGGGAGAGGTCGCCAAAACTTCCATTGACGAGGGCGCTCAGGCCATCTTCTCACACGCCTTCAGTGCCGCCCCGCGTCCCCAGGTGATGCAGCGCTCACGGCAGCCCGCGCTCTAGCTGGCCTCCTTGTCGAGCTCGTCGACGCGGGCCTCGCCTCTGCTGGTCTCTCCCGTGCCACCTCCTTTTCCTCCTTTCTTCTCCCCCGAGGCACCTCCTTTTCCTCTTTTCTTCCAGCGGCGGCGCAGTCCTCCCGTGGCTTCTTGGTGGTGAGGGCTCGCAGATTGGGGAGGAGAAGAGGAGGTAGCGGAATGGGGAGGAGGAGAGGAGGCGGCCATTGACGGAGGAGAGGAGGCTCTCGGTAGGCTAGGGTTTTCAACGCATTTTGTTTTTTGTAGCGACCGGACCTCAGACATCACCGTCTCAAACAAGCTACCCCACACACGCACGGGCCAAATGGTCATCGAGGATGGACTGTTGGCCTGAAGTGAACAACGAGAAAGATGAATCCAACGATGGAGAAGTAAACGTGGGAGTGAAAGGGAGAGGATTCACCGCATCCAACGACCCAGAATGACCGCACGATCGAAGGCCTCTCGTATGGCCGGGTAGGCTAGCGGCCTTTAACTTGTAGCGACCGGACCACAAACACCACCGTCTCAAACAAGCGACCCCACACACGCACGGGCCCAATGATTATCGGGGATGGACTGTTGGCCTGAAGTGAACAACGAGAAAGGTGAATCCAACGATGAAAAAGTAAACGTGGGAGTGAAAAGGAGAGGATTCACCGTATCCAACAACCCAGAATGACCTCGAAGGCCTCTCGTATGGTTGGATAGGCTAGCGGCATTTAACTTGTCCATTGCTCTTCCTATTCAACGGAGTAGCAAACCAACGCTAGGACACTTCCTATTTAATGGAGTAGCAGACCGATGCTAGGGCACGAGCCAAACGTACAGCCACAGGAAGGACTAGAGAGGGGTGACACAGAGCCGCGAAGGTTGAGCTGCCGATCGCACCGTCGCAGTAAGTAGTACTCCCTCCGTTCTAAATTAGTTGATTTGAATTTATCTAGATACGGATGTATCTAACGCTAAAACATGTCTAGATACATCCGTATCTAGACAAATCCGAGTCAACTAATTTGGAACGGAGGGAGTAGTACCGAGCGGTGCGGAGGCCTGAGGGCGACCCATGCAGCGGTGGCTCGACCATGCCTCAGGAAGCAGGTAGCAGCGGTGGCGGACAGCCGGGCAAGTAGAAACCTAGAGGACGAACGCTGCTGCACAGGCATATGTGCACCCTCCAAACTCTCATCTCTTGGTCATTGGTCAGTATTAGTTTTCCTATAAAATATAGGCTGTAACACTGTGAAATTCAATCAATTGATAATATATACATCTTAATTTGATATTTCCTTCGTACGGAATTACTTGTCATCAAAATGAAAAGAAATAAATGTATCTAAAATTAAAATATGTTTAGATACATCTATTTCTATGACAAGTAATTCCGAACGAAGGAAGTACTAGATAATTGTCATGGGCAGGCTAACCCACACAGAATCAATTTACTGGTTTTCAAGAGAAAAAATAGAGATGATACAATTACAGATGAAGTTGAGAAAGATTTTTCAGCAGCAGCTTCTGGTCCATTGCTTGAGTTGAAATATTTAGTGTTTTCTTTTAGTTTCGCCCGCCCAGGTTTTCCTTCGTAGCCCGCCACTGACCGCGAGAGCACCTTTTTACTTGCACAGAAAGTAATGTTCCAACAGAACTGACTAGTCAATTGATAGATCTAGTTGCTGATCGTACAAAAACTAATACAACATGGTGGATTGGTAAACCTAGTTTCACTTAACTACCCAGGCATCTCATGCATTGGCAAAGAATGATGTGATAGCGATTACTTCCTGGAGAGGCTGTTGATCTTGTCATCGATTCACGGGCTACCTTACAATATACTGGTCGCCAAATTACTATCGCTAAGCTATTACTGTCTGTTTCATTTGGTTGCCATTTCCCCTTCGCATGATAAAAAATTATCCATGGCTGAAAAATAAGGCCATGTCTGCATGCTTTCGCCATCCTTCTTGCTCTCCTGCAAGCATAAATAAAATATTTGGTACTTCTGTTTGAAGATAAATATTTGGTAATTTTTACTGCTATGTGCATAGATTAGCATGCTTTCACCCAACAATACTAATTGGCAAGATTACATTATGACATCCAAAATGGAATTATGGGGTTGTTTGGTTGGGCTTGGGCTGTGGCTTTCTGTGCCCTATAAGCCGCCCAACCAAATACATTCATTAGAGTTTAAGCAGTACTTCAGGATTTCATTTACCTACCTCGTATTTCTGAAGCAATGATGTCCACACAGATTTGCACTGTGCCGGTGTACGAGTTATCCCCTGCTTCAAAAGGCTACCAGATATCTCTTCCCAAAGAACCATTCTTCCTTTCACGGATTGGAATTTCTCATTCATTTCCCCACGCAGCTGTATTAAGCTCTTAATTTCCTCAGGCTTCCACTTGTTCTTTCTTGAAGATTTAGCTGGAGCGGGAGCTGAAGTGCTGGAATCCTTATCAGTTATGCTGATCTTGCCGAGCTTTGGCTTGTTCCCTTGAGCTGAAGCATTGACAATTCTTGCAATTTTTACTGCTGTAGGGGATTTGAACGACTCCCAGAAATGATCCAATGTTTTAGGCTGATGTAAATCAGAAGAGAAGAATGATTCAGCATTGCAGCTAGTGGTTGCATCGTCAGGTGTTGTTCTCATGACCTCAGGGATGCTCTCTGCAAACAACGTAATGACATCATTGGCACGTCAACATGCACGAATCAATCCACAAACTACATGAAATGTTGACAACTGAACTAAAAACTAGTGTTTAAAGTTCCAGGGATAAACAAGGTAACATGTCAAATAATTGCCGCTTCATACCTTCAGCCTCACGCTCTGGGTTCTCTGGCCGTGTTTTCTCATAGTCTACAAGACTCATATGCCTACTAGCTGCGGAAGGCCCAAACTTCCCAGATGATTTATTTATTAGCTCTTCTGTGAAACCTACTGTAGTGTTCTCTGAAGCAACTACAATGACGTCGGGTCTCTTTCCACTGTACTTTCTGACCATTTTCCTCAAGATTTCAGATACCATCCGCTCCATGTGACTAAGTGGGCAATTCAAAGGACAGCTTGACAATGCAGCATGTGCAGCCTTGTAAAGTGCGTCGAGCAGTCTCCCATTATCAAGCCATAGACACCGTGTTGTTATTTTAAATTTCCCTTTCAAGCCTGACTGTGGTGAAGCAGGTTCAGGTCGGAAGATCTCCATGCTGCAGGGAACAAATAATATGCTTAGCATTTTGGGGGTACCTAAAAACAAACACTACATACTGTTTTATCATCTCAACAATGTTCAGATGCATTTCTGGGGTACTCTGATTCACATTAAAAAAAAAACTTCTGCTGAAGATAAACATCAATACAAATGCCCCAAAACCGTGTGAGAAATTACCTGACAAAGATAATGCCATCAGATGCAATCCTGAATCTCTCATCAATGCAGAGATCAGTAGACGTTCCAAAAGCTTTGTCTCCATCACTATACATTAGCTATAATATCAAGTACATCATGTTAAGTTTCAGAGCTGCTAAGAGACAAGACAGAGATAGTAGGATCAAAAGATTGACCTTAAAGTCCTGCTTCCCTAAAGAAACAAACCCATTTGACAAAACCTTTCTGTTTCTTAAATGAGATACACCAAGCATCTCCCCATTTTTAATAACCTGCAATCAAAATAAGCAACTAAGAAATCCTACTAAATGCTAACATAATCAAAGTAAGGGCATCTCCAACACGGACCCCTAAATCGCCTGCAAACGTGCGGACCGAGAGGTCCGGACCCAATTTGCCATCCAACGCGGTACCCCATCGGTCCGCGGACCTGTCTGGACGTCTGTTTCCCACAAACCAGAGGCAAACCAGGGGGGCTTTGCAGGCGTCCGGACCGCTGCCACGCATGAATCCGCCACCAGTCTCACCCAAAAACCCTCCCGTCCAAAAAAAAAACTTCTCAGCGCAGAGTGGTTACCACACATTCATTCCGGTGAGCGTCGCTCAAGAGCAGACGTGACTCCGTGGCATTAATGCCGGACAGACGCGACCGTACGAGCGGACGGCGCCGCTTCATGTAGATGCGACGACCGAGAAACCTACTCCGGCTGTTGCGCCGCATTGAAGCTGGCTTCCGGTCCCACCGCATAGCCGCCACACGCAATTTACACCGAGTTCCGAGGCCATCCACATCACACCTCTCTAAACTCCTGATCGCTCCCAGCTGCCTCTCCGCTCCAAACATCTCCGCTTCCGACCACCGATCCACCATGCCCAAGTCGTGTTTCTCCGTGGCGGCTCCGGACCTCCCTTTGGATCTTGGTGTCGCCGTCATCGCTCTCCGGGGCCCTTCGGCTCCATGGCCGTCAGCTCCTCCGACACGGCGACGAGGAGGACCCGGCGTTGCAGCAGCCGTGCTTCCTCTCGGAGGCCGCAGTCCCGGAAGACGAGTTTTTGCGGCAGATTGAGCAGCTGACGGAGCAGTCGCTCTGGAACTGTGGTCCAGCGCCGCCATCAGCCAGCACGCGTGACGAGCCGCATGAAGCAAGAGTCGGCATCGCCGCCTCTGCACCGCATGAACTCGAAGAACCAGTCCCCCCCTCCCCCCCCCCCCCCCAACTGCAACTTCCAAATCGAGCGCCACGTGAAGGACAAGCCGCCATCGCCACTATGGGCGCATCAACCAGCCGGTGTCGCCGCCGCCGTGCCTAGCCTGGCGCGGCAAGTCCATCAAGGAGGAAGCGGCAACCGTGAAGGAACACGGCCGCCTCATCCATTACCTCGGTGGCTGCGGCGGCTCCTAGTTGTTATGGGCCATCGTGTCGGTCTAGGACAAGGCGTCGAGGGTAGCGGTACGGTAGGAGCGGCGCAACACGGCACGACGCTCCGCGTTCGCCAAGTCTGGCGAGGCGCCGACCTAGGTCTGCAAGGACTCCGACCTCGCGGAGGCCTGGGCCCGTGACCGGTTGCTCACTACTGAGGAGACGGCCACGTGACGCCGCCATTGCCTCGACAGGGGGCTCGCCAAGACGAGTGTTCGCTAAGCGACACCTCCGTCGCTGCTGGCAATGGCAAGACCACCGCCAAGGCACTGCGGCGGGGGTCGGCATTGGCCGCAGCGGCCCTCCGCACAGCACAGGAGAAAGAGGAGCAGCTCCTCCGTGAGCACCAGGCGGCGGCCGGCCAAGGCTGCCAACCCCGCGCCCATCCGCCGTTGGAAGGACTACTTCGACGACGATGGCACGGACAACAATGGTGGTGCGGCCGGCCAAGGCGGCCATGCGTACGAGGTCACCATCCACTACAAGTTAGTCTAGATATTTTTTAGTAAAACTGACAAAATATTCCGTTTTATGTAAATTGTGTCCGAACTTTAGTGAATTCCGTCATGTTTGATGAAATCTGTCCGGTTTGTTCTAATTTGTTTTGAAATGGATGCAGGCATGGTTGGGCGGCCGGCTACCTAACAAGAAATAACATCATGCCATCATCATTTTTAGTGCTAGCCTAGTAAAAAGAGCACCACTAGATGTTTAAGCTTAAGGTTCGTCTCCCCTAGAATATAGTCATATACATCCATGGCACTAAGATATCTGAAGTCCCACACCATGGAAAACAGATTACTTACAGTAGTGTGCCTTATGCCAGTTGACCTTCCGAGCAATTCATGCTCTTTGAGAAACAGGAGTTCCCCATGAACAGGCAAGAAGTGCTGCGGTTTAACAATCCGTAGAACTTCCTCCTGGAAATAACAAATTAAAGACATGTTATCTCCTCTAATCTCAAGTTAACACCAGAATTAAGAACATTTCACAAGGAGATCTAAGCCTAACTCTATAGCAGTATACTCGCTATGTTACAAAAATGCGTGATGTTCCAAAACACAATCCTTTGACCGTTCTTTTTTATATTTATAGTAAATTATGAAAATGGTATGCTTCCAAACTATTTTATTGAAAAATCTAATGGTGCATTCTACCAAGCAAAATAAAATTGCTTTTTGTAATTAGCAACGGAGGGAGTATTAGTTACGAGGCACAAAACCATATCAAAGAGCAAAAAGCAACACATGAGAAAAGAATTACCAGTTCATCGTGATAAGCATGCCCAGAGGTATGGAGGCCAGCATCTTTACCCATAACAATTTTGGGGCCAAGGTCGGTGAGGCGATTTAACATCTTCATTACCCTGGACTCGTTTCCAGGAATAACCTGAAAATCAAAGGATATAAATGATGAGATTTGGCAATGTTATGCTCAAAAGGAGAAACCAGTTGACCTGCAACCATAAATATTACAACAAAGGTATGTTAGATGTTTTTCACCAATACATTTAGCGCCCTTTCAGGCATCTTCGTAAAGAACAATGATATTTCAAAAAATAAATGTGCCCACATAATAGAATGTGCTCCGGGCGGGGGAAGGGGGGCATGGTGCACTTTAACTGTCTGAGAACACAAATTTCTTGTGCAATATCCATTAGTATTAACACAATCATAAGAAAGTAAATTTTGCGTAACATAACCCACATATTATTGGATTAAGACATCAACAATCAAAGCTTAAAAATAGGACAGTCAAACGACATCCAGCATCTCCAAACAGAGGGGGAACCAATTTTCTTCAGATAAAGGTTCTTTAAGCAACTCAATGGTACTACATGAGAAATACCTTAGCTGAATAAAGAAGGACGTCCTCTTTGGATAGTTTAAGAGCATGGCTTCCCCCATAAGATGCGAGATTCAGAGCCGCACGTGGTTCTGCCTGGACAAATTTGATACAGAGGTGTGAGAATTATAAGAATGTGAATGACCAACTGATTTTGAGGACCACCTAGCCTGTAAGTCTTACCTGTGAACCTGTAGTAACGACTAAAAGATTTTTAGGGTCATATGCATCCATGTCCTCTGCCTTAACCTGCAGAAAGGTTCTGAAGTTATGACCAGTACTTTGTTGCATCATCATGTGGGATATCAAAAGGCTGCTGGAAGAATCTAGTACTGACACAAACCCTAATTACTGAAAACTAGATAAAAGTAAATGACAATATTCTTCTCTGCTTTACTGAGAGGGGTCGGCCCCTTTATATAGTAGACAAGACTTGACCAACAAACAGGTAAATCTATTCAAACTCTAATACGATTTCTAAACTGACTGGACTCTTTCCTAACAAAGTTGCCTGATCAACTACGACTCTAAGAGATAAGCCTCCAAGTTTGATGGGTTGTCCCACATAACATGTGCACCAACAGAGGCAGAACATGTACTAGATCCATGCACATTAGGCAGAACATTGTGATAAAGAAATAACTCAACCAGCAAGCTAGTGCATTACTGATAATAATTAAAACGCCGAAGCAACATCATGAGGACCCAGTGAGAATATGTTTGTTTACAGTATATCTATGTGTCCATCAACTCAAGTTATGTCAGAAGGAATTCATAGGCCCCTTTGTTTTCGCATGTACATATCGCTTGCTAGTTTACCAAGACACCACACACACACACACACACACACTTTTTTTTTGCCACAACAGGGAGCTAACGGATTTTATTGAGGTAAACATAGTACATGGGTTAAGGTTCACTTGGGCAAAATACAGTCAAGCATCGAGCTACTGTAGGACTGCTAAAACTTCTGCAACTAGCATTCAAGCCCCTTGAGTATACTCACAGGAGTGCTATACAATGATGGTAAAGTAGATAGCTGAAAGCAGATTGCGCTAACACAAGAACATCAATTGAACAGATCGCCATTAGACAGTAAAAAGAGACAGTTCCAAAATTGCATCTTTCACAACAATCGTGGTACCAATTGAATAAGTAACTTATCAAGTAAGTTGCCGCATACCAAGGTTGATGGATCCAGTGGTGCCTTTCCATCCCTGAAAGCAGCCTCGAGGTATGTCCTCAGTGACATTCCAACAAACACCTATTTCAGTTTACCAAAATTACAGACTAGTAAGAAACTATGAACTACAAAAATCATCTAACTAAACGAGGTGTGGTGTAGTCTGTTGAACTAAGACTCAAATATTACCAGCCTTCGACCAGTTAAGTCTGCAGCAGCTTTGATGCTCCCAATGCGATGTATATTTGAAGCAAATTGTGTTGTAATTACTCTTCTCCCTTTTGCTTCTGAAACATGACGTAACAATGAACTAGCGACAACAGATTCACTGGTGGATCTTCCAGGGGACAGAATATTTGTTGAGTCACTCATCATCTTGCATTGAGAGAAAGAAACAGAAATATATAGTTAGGATCATACAAACGAAGAACTTCTCATGCCAGGTGAGGCCTGGCTCAACACTTATTTAGTTTTTAAATATTTGTAGTTCTTTTTTCATAGTAACTATGTAGCTTTAAATATCAGGTCAAATTTGAAGTTTGATCAAGTTCACAGAGAAAATATCAAAATCTACAATATCATACTTGGGAACTTTAAAAAGTTTGACTTAGGACAAAATTTATGTCTTACATTTTGGCAATGAGGGAGTATCTTTGCTTAATATGGTATATGTGAAATCTATGCCAACGACCTAAAGAATTGGGAAAGAAGGTACAGATGTTAGTCAATAGGGATCAACTTACCAGAGTAACACCTTCTTTCGAGAGCTCCTCCAATGCTTGTCGGTCAAATATTTTCCCATCCACTGGTGATTCATCAATCTTTAATTGAAAATAAGTTAACCGAACAGTCCAGTTAAAGAAAACAGTGTACAATTATTGCTGATATAACTTACTTTCCAGTCACCGGTATGGAAAATTGTGCCATCACCACAACGAAGTACTAATCCACAGCAGTCAGGAATTGAATGAGTTACACGGATAGGTTCCACTTCAAATGGACCAGCCTGAAATCTATTTCTAACTCTAAAACTCTTAAGCCTGGATGAGAGAAAAATCCCAAACTCCTTCAAACGCTTTTTTATGAGCTGCCCAAATAAGAATAAATTCATGTCATAACTTTTGAAGATTTGGCAGCAAATATACTAGTAAGAATACATCAACATCATGAAACATGCAAGTAGTGATCAAACAATTGAGTGTTACCTCCATCGTAAAAGATGATGCAAAAATAGGTGTGGTCGAATCCAGTGCAGGAATAACCTATCAGCAGCAATGATGAAGGAACAGTTGAGCATATGGTACTTCCCAAGGCGGATGCAATTGGAAGCTAAAAAAGCTCAGAAATATCATCTCAAGATATCAAGTTAGCAGTGTCTATGAAAAGCAACATATAAAATAACAAAAACGCAGAGAAAATGTATACATAAGAAGAACTAACCAGATGCCAAACATTGGCATGGTCGTGTATAATTTAAGTGTGTCCTGTTTGAACAAGCCTTGCCCAAACTAACTCAAAGAAAAAATATGGTATTTGCAAAATAAAATTATGTGACTTCTGGTCCCAAGTCATACATCTAATGTTGCGATAAATCAAAACCAATCTATGCCTTGAAAGCAAAGATTGTTAATGATATATTTCCCACTTAATGCTCTAGAAGAAACTATCAAGAGTACTTCCTCCAAACTAGAAGAGTTAGCATAACAAACACTAGAGATGCCACATGATTTTCCTCATAAGAACACTTGTTATGTGACATTCCGTTGGCAGTTCTTGGATTTAATTGCCACTGCAGCTATTTCTGAAAGATGCTATTCAGCAAATGGAAACTCTGGCTCAGGATTGCATGCATTGTACAACAGAGAGGATGTTGTATAACTAAACTACCTATCTTTGAAGTTTGGCCATTAAGAGATGCTGCGCATGAAAAGAACCAGATTGTAAGCAAAAGGTTCTAACTTGTCAACCAGGGAGTTCCATTGTGCTATTGTGACTCAAAAAATGATACAAGACTGTTAGTTTCATATCATTATCACGCAATAAAGTGAGCAGAAGATAGCCAAGCAATCATGATAAATGTTATATTAGAGTAACAGAAGAATTATTTACCCAAGGCAACGCACCAATGTGATCTTCATGGCCATGTGTAATAATAACTGCTTCAATTTTGTGGCTCCATTTCTTGATGAAAGTTGTGTCAGGAATAATCTTTTGCACACCAAACTCGTCGTAGCTGACATAAGTTCAAATAAAACGTGCTACGTCAAAATTCAGTACGCTTGTGGACAGGAAACAAAAGATAATGAAAGTTTTCCTCCCGGCCTCCACACGAACTAGGATGCATGCAGTAAGTGAACAGGAAAACTTTATACATGCACATTATACAAGTGTACCTGGAGAATCCACATAAAAATTTAAGTCCTTGTGAAGCAGTGTGATTTACAAAGAGAAACAGTTATTCATCTAAGTCCTCACTTGAATATATGATTTCTAAATGTGGTCAGAAAATGGATTATAAGGATGGCACACGCAGAAAGAGATTAGCAAGCTACAGGAATGCAAGTATGAAACACATACTCTGGGAACATAACCCCTGCATCAATCAGGATATAACGGTCATAGTTCCCGACGAGCATGCAATTCATGCCGATTTCCCCAAGGCCGCCGATTGGGAGGACCCGGAGGGGCGGACCATCCACCCCTTCGTAGAACTGCTCCATCTTTCGCTTGACTGAATCTTCCATGCTCTTAGTAGCACCCTCGCTTCTTCGGAACCTTCTACGGGGTATTCTAGATTCGTGAGACCCTGTCAAATAAGGAGAAGCACAATGGAAGGCCAATTTGGGGTGAGAGAAAGGACAGGTTCGTCAACAGGGGATGAAGGTTCAGAAAGTTGACATTTTACCTCTGCCGGAGGGAGTTGCGACCACGCAGCATGATATGGAGGTGGGCGCGGAGGCAGGACGGCGGCGATCGAAGCCGCAGAGGCACAGAGAAGAGAGGGAGGCGAGCGCGACCATGGCGGCGGCGCGGCGGGGGGGGGGGGGGGGGGGGGGAGTGGAGTGGAGCAGAGGCCGCGAGAGAGCGGATGGGATAACGGAGGAGCCGTGGTTGCTGAGCCGTGGTCGGGGAATTAGGCTGGTTTTAATGGACTCGTGGTGTTAAATGTATTAAAAACCTTAGTAACTAGTCTTCTTAATGCATAGATGTTTAGCTTTTATTGCTAAGTTTTTCTTATGGAATTGTTTAATAGTTAAAATTTTTCATATATTGGTTGCTAGTCATTTTATATGGGTTCACGTGCTTAAAACCGGTTTTTTGGGGTCATCATAATGCTTTCTTTCCTCTTTAATTGCTTTGCCATATCATTTTTTTGCCTATGTGACATCCTTAGCACCGATGCATTGGAATCATCCTTAGAAAACGTTTGGTTACGTTGCATAGCTAGGTAATAGCTCGGCTAGCCCATCTAGCCAGCTTACGTCTTGCGAGCCTTGCCTGATTAAGGGGTTTGGTTAATTTGCTTACCAACCTTTGCCAAGTAAAACCGTTGTCACGATCGAGTCAGCGATTTTCTAGGACGACAAGTTTGTGATCGGAAGTGAGCCGATTTGGCTCTCCTCCGCTATCAAGGATTTCCTAGCCCATCCAAGTTAGCTCGCGGACGAAAGCTAAAATATTTTAACAGTCTCAACCACCTAGCTTTGCCCAGCAAGGCTATAACTAATTTTGCCAAGGATCCAAACACCCCCAATGTTTGTATCGCGGTCAAAGAGCAACAGCACCTCCAAACGCCTTCCCAAACAAGGCATGTTTTATTTACCTTTTGCCCGTTTGTATCGGCCGTTTTTTACAAATAAATCGGTAATGTGTCCAATGATCGGATTTAAATCTTATTTTTGCGGTCGGTCGACAGTGGCGCGCCAGGAATTTGCTCCTGGGTATTCTTGTCAAAAAAAATTGGCCAAAGCAATAAAATATAACAACAAATGTACAATAAAATGGGAATATCAATGACTCAATGACGGAATGACCATGCATTGACAATGTGGCATCAAATCCATCACTAGGGATGGCAATGGGTCGGGTTTGGAGCAGGTGGAGCTGGTCCAAATCCAACCCATGACCCATCTTCCTATCCTCTGCCCATCCACCAAAGCATTCATGGGCACAAACTATGCCCATGCCTAAACCCATTGGATATACAGATACCCATGGAGCTCCATGGGCATAGAAAAATCAGCATGAATCCTTCCCAAAGATCAAATTAACTCATCATCGTTCATTAAGGAAGATTAGATTTAATAATTATGTTAGTAGAATTGTGGGGGATTAGGTAACATGGGTTGGAATTTGACCTTCTGCGACTGCGAGTGACTTGGGATTGGACATTTCCTTAGTTTAGTGTCACTTCCATAGGGGGGCATGTGTCATACGGGTATCCATTGGATATCCATGGAGAAAAAATTACAACTATGCCCAACCCAACTGTTCATGGGTATCCAAATCCACGGATCCATGGGCAGAAACACGGGCCATACCCTTGCCCAACCGGGTCGGGTATCCACGGGTATCCAGATCCATGAATAAAATTGCCATCCCTCCATCACATAAAATTTCAGAATACTAAGCCGAGAACTGCAGTTGTGACCATGGCATTATTCTAAAGAGAAAGGAGGTAGAGACACAATAGAGCAGAGCACTCACCTCCGTGAAGAGGGCCTCCGCTTGCACGGCGTCCCTGTCGGCAATGGCGGCCTCGACCTTTTGCCAGAGGGCGAGCGCGGCGAGCCCGACGGCCGGCGGCCGCGTCGAACTCGGCGGCGCCAAGGACTGAGGATGGGGGTCCGAAGCGGTCAGCGGCCAGCGGCGGCCGGTGGAGCCGAAGCCCGAAGGCCGAGAGGAGGGGATGGGAAGGAAGAGCTGCAGATGGCCGGTCACCGCCGGCGCCGCCATTGTCGCTAGGTTAGGGTAGGGCGGGAGTCGGGAGGAGAGGGACCGAGGGGAGGGAGGGGAGGAATCGATGTCTGGGTGCCTTTCTCGCCCGCGCGTGTGACCAGAGTACGAGACGCCGGGCTGGCTGGCTCTTCTGTCTCATCTTGGGCTTGGGCTCGATTAACATGCCTATTAGAAATGGGTCAAAATCTTGGGTATTCTAGGGAATTCCTAGGAATACCCCAGCGTCGCCACTGTCGGTCGAATATTTTTTATCGCGCATTCTATTTCATCAAATGCATTCCAATACATACTCTTTTTACCAATTCTTCGCTGCAATTACAAGACCAAAAAAACAAAAAAACATAATTAGACATTTTAAAATATATCCAACTTTCATAACTACTCTTTTTAGTTAGACTAAGATCTTCTCTATGTCTTCGGTGTTGATCTGCGGATTCTTGAGTTTAACAACGTCTTTTTCCTTCGATTTTAAGGAATTAGATGGTGCGGAGCATCCTACGGACATCATCATGGCAAAAGTCACTTTGGCAAGTGACACGTGTGACATCTACTTCACATACATAAAGGTGAACCATCTTCTTTACACGTGTTCACTTGACCCCTTCGTGGATGGTATACTACTTGATACTCCTCTCGTGTGAATGCATAGGTACTGTCGGAGATTTATGGATGAGGAGGAGGAGTGTCAGCACCTACGTACGACTACACCATCTACGAGGGTAGCTTGGAAAAGAAGGAAGAAGAAGCGAGGACAAGACTCTGGAAGTCCCAGACCTTCCGGCCTACCCGGAACCTCCGGACCCCAGACCTTTCGGCTGTTGGAAATATGCCCTAGAGGCAATAATAAATTAGTTATTATCATATTTCCTTGTTCATGATAATCGTTTATTATCCATGCTAGAACTGTATTTATCGGAAACTCAGATACATGTGTGGATACATAGACAACACCATGTCCCTAGTATGCCTCTAATAGACTAGCTCGTTGATCAAAGATGATTAAGGTTTCCTAACCATGGACATGAGATGTCATTTGATAACGGGATCACATCATTAGGAGAATGATGTGATGGACAAGACCCAAACTATAAACTTAGCGTATGATCGTGTCAGTTTATTGCTACAGTTTTGTACATGTCAAGTATCTGTTCCTATGACCATGAGATCATGCGACTCACTGACACCGAAGGAGTACCTTGTGTGTATCAAACGTCGCAACGTAACTGGGTGACTATAAAGGTGCTATACATGTATCTGTGAGGGTGTCATTGGGTTGGCATGGATCAAGACTGGGATTTGTTACTCCGTGTGACGGAGAGGTATCTCAGGGCCCACTCGGTAATACAACATCACAATAAGCCTTGCAAGCAATATGACTAACTGTTAGCCACGGGATCTTGTATTATGAAACGAGTAAAGAGACTTGCCGGTAACGATATTGAACTAGGTATGGAGATGCCGACGATCAAATCTCGGGCAAGTAACATACCGAAGAACAAAGGGAATAGCATACGGGATTAACTGAATCCTTGACATAGAGGTTCGACCGATAAAGATCTTCATAGAATATGTAGGAACCAATATGGACATACATGTCCCGCTATTGGTTATTGACCGTAGAGGTGTCTCGGTCATGTCTACATAGTTCTCGAACCCGCAGGGTCTACACACTTAAGGTTCAGTGACGTTTCGGTAGTATAGAGTTATGTATGATGGTGACCGAAGGTTGTTCCGAGTCTCGGATGAGATCCCGGACGTCACGAGGAGCTCCGGAATGATCCGAAGGTAAATATTGATATATAGGAATTCTTGTTTTGGTCGCCGGAAAAGTTTCGGGCTCATCGGTAGTGTACCGGGAGTGCCGGGAGGGTACCGGGGACCATCTGGAGGGGTGTCTCGACCCAAGAGGCTACATGGGCTGTGGGAGGAGGTAAACCAACCCCTGGTGGGCTGGCCGAAGCCTCCTCTAAGGGCCCATGCGGCGGGAGTGGATTGGGAAGGAAAAAATCCAAAGGTGGACAAGTGGAAAGAGTTTCCAAGTGGGAAGGAGGAATCCTACTCCTAATAGGATTGGAGTAGGACTCCTCCACCTCCAATTTCGGCCAACTCTTGAGGGTTTGAGGCTGCCTCCTCCCCTACCTCCCTCCTATATATATACTATAGGATTTAGAGGGGAAAGCCAACCCTAATTGCCACGTGCTTCCCTCTTCTTCCTCTAGATCCGTTTCTCCTCTAGATTAGTTCTGCGGTGCTTAGGCGAAGCCCTACAGGATTAGTTCACCACCACCGCCACCACGTTGTTGTGCTGCTGGAGAACTCATCTACCTCTCCGCTCCCTCTTGCTGGATCAAGAAGGCGGAGATCGTCATCGAGCTATACGTGTGCTGAACACGGAGGTGTCGTCCGTTCGGCGCTAGATCGAAAGGACCATGATCAAGATCGCACGACGATTCGTGATTTGATCGTGAGACGGATCGTGATGGGATCGCGGGACAGATCGTGATTGGATCGCGAGACGGATCGTGATGGGATCGCGGGATGCTCGGCGATTTGGATCGTGAAGACGTTCGACTACATCAACCGCGTTTCTTAACGCTTCCCGCTTAGCGATCTACAAGGGTATGTAGATCCACTCTCCCTCTCGTAGATGCTCATCACCATGGATAGATCTTGCGTGTGTGTAGGAAAATTTTTGTTTCCCATGCAACGTTCCCCAATGGTGTCATCATGAGCTAGGTCTAGTGTAGATGAGATCTCGAGTAGAACACAAAGGAGTTTGTGGGCGTTGATGCTTAGATTGCTTCCTCCCTTGGTCGTGTTTTGGTTCAGCGGTATTGTGGGATGAAGCGTCCCGGACCAAACTTACTCGTACACTTACGAGAGACCGGTTCCATCGACTGACGTGTAACTTCGTTGCACAAAGATGGCTGGCGGGTGTCTATTTCTCCTACTTTAGTTGGATCGGATTCGACAAAGGCGGTCCTTGAGAAGGTTGAAAAGCAACTTATGTATCACCGTTGTGGTTTTGCATAGGTGAGAATTGTTCTTGCTAGATACCCGTAGCAGCCACGTAAAACTTGCAACAACAATCAGAGGACATCTAACTTGTTTTTGCAGGGTATGTTGTGATGTGATATGGCCAATTACATGATAAGATATATGTGATGTATGAGATGATCATGTATTGTATAGAATATCATGACTTGCATGTCGATGAGTATGGCAACCGATAGGAGCCATAGGGTTGTCTTTAATTATTGTATGACCTGGGTGTCAATCATTAAGCGCTATGTAATGCTTTACTTTATCGCTAAGCGGTAGCGATAGTAGTAGAAGCATGGTGGGCGTGACAACCCCGATGGCGACACGTTGATGGAGATCAAGATGATGGAGATCATGGTGTCATGCCGGTGACGATGGAGATCATGCCAGTGCTTTCAAGATGGAGATCAAAAGCACAAGTTCATGGCCTTATCATGTCACTTATGATTTGCATGTGATGTTAATCTTTTATGCACCTTGTTTTGCTTAGGACGATGGTAGCATTATAAGGTGATCCCTCACTTAAATTTCAAGATAAATTGTGTTCTCCCCGAGTGTGCACCATTGAGAAAGTTCGTCGTGTTGAGACACCACATGATGATGGGGTGTGATAGACTCTACATTCACATACAACGAGTGCAAGCCAGTGTTGCACATGCAGAACACTCGGGTTAAACTTGACGAGCCTAGCATGTACAGACATGGCCTCGGAACACAAGAGACCGAAAGGTCGAACATGAGTCATATAGTAGATATGATCAACATGATGATGTTCACCATTGAAACCACATCAACTCACGTGATGATCGGACTTGAGTTGGTGAATTTGGATCATGTATCACTCAAATGACCGGAAGGATGTCAATTTGAGTGGGAGTTCTTAGGTAATATGATTAATTGAAATCATTACCATGAACATAGTCAAAGTGTCTTTGCAAATTATGTTGTAGATAGCTCGCGGTGTAGCTCCCCTATTTTATCGATACGTTCCTAGAGAAAAGTAGGTTGAAAGTTAATGGTAGCAATATTGCGGACTGGGTCCATGATCTGAGGATTGTCCCCATTGCTGCACAGAAGGCTTATGTCCTTAATGCATCGCTCGGTGCGCCACCCCCTCTAGCATCGTTTGTAGATGTCGTGAACATCTGACAGGCACGTTCCGATGACTACTTGATAGTTCAATGCGTCATGCATTACGGCTTAGAATTGAGGATCCAAAACGTTTTGAACGTCATAGAACATATTAGATGTTCTAAGAGCTGAAATTGGGATCTCAGGCTCATGCCCAGGTTGTGAGATATGAGATCTCCAACAAGATTCTTTGCCTGCAAGGTGAAGGAGAATAGCTCAATCGTTGAGCATGTGCTCAGATTGTCTGGGTGCTACAATCGCTTGAATCGAGTGGGAGTTGATCTTCCAGATAAGAAAGTGATTGATATAGTTTTCCAAGTCACTGTCACTAAGCTACTAGAGCTTCGTGATGAACTATAAAATGCCAGGGATGGAAATAATGATCCCTGAGTTGTTCGCGATGTTTGACACCGTGAAGGTAGAAATCAAGAAGGAGCATCAAGTGTTGATGGTTAGTAAAACCACTAAGTTTCGAGAAGGGCAAGGGCAAGGAGGGAAACTTCATGGATGGCAAGTCAGTTGCTGCTCCAGTGAAGAAACCCAAAGTTGAACACAAACCCGAGACTAGGTGCTTCTATTATGAGGGGAACGGTTGCTGAAGCGGAACAACCTTAGATACTTGGTAGATAAGAAGGCTGGCAATGTCGACAGAAGTATATTTGATATATGTGTTATTGATGTGTACCTTGCTAGTACTCCTAGTAGCACCTGGGTATTGGATACCGGTTCGGTTGCTAAATGTTAGTAACTCGAAATAAAAGCTACGGAATAAATGAAGACTAGCTAAGTGTGAGGTAACGATGTGTGTTGGAAATGTTTCCAAGGTTGATGTGATCAACATCGCACGCTCTCTCTACCTTCGGGATTAGTGACAAACCTAAATAAATGTTATTTGGTGTTTGCGTTAAGCATGAACATGATTAGATCGTGTTTATTGAAATACGATTATTCATTTAAGTGAGAGAATAATGGTTATTCTGTTTACATGAATAATACCTTCAATGGTCATGCACCCAATGAGAATGGTTTGTTCAATCTTGATCGTAGTAATACACATGTTCATAACATTGACGCCAAAAGATGCAAAGTTAATAATGATAGTACCACATTCATGTGGCACTGCCGCTAAATGTCATATTGGTATAAATCGCATGAAGAAACTCCATGCTAATGGATCTTTGGATTCATTCGGTTTCGAATCGGTTGAGACATGCGGACCATGCCTCTTAGGCAAGATGACTAAAGACCCCGTTTTCAGTATGATGGAGCGGGCTAGTAACTTATTGGAAATAATACATGTTGATGTATGTGATCCAATGAGTGTTGTAGCGTGCAATGGATATCGTTATTTTCTTACCTTCATTGATATTTGAGTATATATATATATGACTATATTTACTTAATGAAACACAAGTCTGAAACATTTGAAAAGTTCAAACAAATTCAGAGTGAAGTTTGAGATCATCGTGACGAGAAGATAAAATGTCTACGATATGATCTTGGAGGTGAATATCTGAGTTACGAGTTTGGCATACAACTTTAGACAATGTGAAAGTTGTTTCACAACTCACGCCATCTGGAACACCATAGTGTGATGGTGTGTGCGAACGTCGTAGTCGTGGTCTATTGGATATGGTGCGAACTATGATGTCTCTTATCGATTTGCCACTATTGTTTTGGGGTTATGCATTAGAGACAACTACATTCACTTTAAAAGGGGCACCATCTAAGTCCGTTGAGATGACATCGTATGAATTTTGGTTTGGCAGAAACCTAAGCTGTCATTTCTTAATGTTTGGGGCTACGACCCTTATGTGAAAAAGGTTTTCACCTAATGAGCTCAAAAACAAAGAGGACAAATGCATTTTCATAGAATACCCTAAGAACAGTTGGGTATACCTTCAATCACAGATCTGAGTGCAAAGTGTTTGTTGCAAAAACGGGTCCTTTCTCGGGAAAGAGTTTCTCTCGAAAGAATTCAGTGGGAGGAAGATAGAACTTGATGAGGTTGTTGAACCTTTGTTTCAACCAGAAAGTAGCACGTCGTAGAAAGATGTTTCTGTGGAGCCTATGTTAGTTGAAGAGGAAGTTAATGATGATGATCATGAAACTTCGGATCAAGTTACTACCGAACCTCGTAGGTTGACAAGGACGCGTACTGCTCGTGAGTGGTGCGACAACCCTGTCTTAGAGGCCATGTTGTTGGACAACGATGAACCTACGAGCTATGGAGAAGCGATGATGGGCCCGGATTTCGACAAATGGTTAGAGGCCATGAAATCCAAGAAAGGATCAATTTATGAAAACCAAGTATAGACTTTGGTAGACTTGCCCATTGGACGGCAGGTCGTTGAGTACAAATGGACCTTCAAGATGAAGACAAACGCTGATGGTAAATGTCACCATTTATAAAGCTCGACTTGTCGCAAAGAAGTTTCCGACAAGTTCAAGGAGTTGACTACGATGAGACTTTCTTACTCGTAGTGATGCTAAAGTCTGTTGGAATTATGTTAGTAGTTGTTGCATTTTTCAATTATGAAATCTAGCGGATGGATGTCAAAACATCATTTCCTTAATGGTTTACTTGAGGAAAGGTTGTATGTGATACAACCAGAAGGTTTTGTCAGTCCTAAGGATGCTAAAAGGTGTGCGAGCTCCAACAATCCTTCTATGGGATGGAGCAAGCATCTCGGAGTTGGAATATACGCTTTGATGAGGTGATCAAAGTTTTTGAGTCTATTCAAAGTTTATGGGAAACTTGTATTTACAGGAAAGTGAGTGGGAGCACTATAGAATTTCTGATATGTATATGTGGTTAACATATTGTTGATCGGAAATAATGTAGAATTTCTGGAAAGCATAAACGGTTGTTTGAAAAGAGTTTTTCAAAGGAAGACCTGGATAAAGCTACCTAATTGTTGGGCATCAAGATCTATAGACATAGATCAAGATGCTTGATGAAACTTTCAATGAGTACATACCTAGACAAGATTTTGAAAGAGTTCAAAATGGATCAGTTAAAGAAAGAGTTCTTGCCTGATTTGTAAGGTGTGAAGTTGAGTGAGACTCAAAGCTCGACCACGGCAGAAGAAAGAGAAAGGACGAAGGTCGTCCCCTATGCCTTATCCATAGGCTCTGTATAGTATGCCATGCTGTGTACCACACCTGTGTGTGCCTTTCCATGAGTCCCTCAAGGGGTACAAAAGTGATCCAGGAGTGGACCACTGGGCATCGGTCAAAATTATCCTTTGTAACTAGAGGACTAAGGAGATGTTTCTCGATTACGAAGGTGATAAAGAGTTCGTCGTAAAGAGTTACATCGATGCAAGCTTTAACACCAATCCGGATGACTCTTAGTAGCAATCCGAATACGTATAGTGGAGCAGCCATTTGGAATAGGTCCAAGTGTAGTGTGGTAGCAGTGTTTACAGTATGACATAGAGATTTTAAAAGCACACACAGATCTGAATGTCGTAGACCCGTTGACTAAAACACCTCTCTCACGTGCAAAGCATGATCGAGCCCCAGAACTCATTGGGTGTAAGATTCATGACAATGTGAATTGCATGGTGATGTGAACTAGATTATTGACTCTAGTGCAAGTGGGAGACTATTGGAAATATGCCCTAGAGGCAATAATAAATTATTTATTATCATATTTCCTTGTTCATGATAATCGTTTATTATCCATGCTAGAACTGTATTGATCGGAAACTCAGATACATGTGTGGATACATAGACAACACCATGTCCCTAGTATGCCTCTAATAGACTAGCTCGTTGATCAAAGATGGTTAAGGTTTCCTATCCATGGACATGAGATATCATTTGATAATGGGATCACATTATTAGGAGAATGATCAGATGGACAAGACCCAAACTATAAACTTAGCATATGATCGTGTCAGTTTATTGCTACAGTTTTGTACATGTCAAGTATCTGTTCCTATGACCATGAGATCATGCAACTCACTGACACCGGAGGAGTACCTTGTGTGTATCAAACGTCGCAATGTAACTGGATCACTATAAAGGTGCTCTACAGGTATCTCCGAGGGCGTCTGTTGGGTTGGCATGGATCAAGACTGGGATTTGTTACTCTGTGTGACGGAGAGGTATCTCAGGGCCCACTCGGTAATACAACATCACAATAAGCCTTGCAAGCAATGTGACTAATTGTTAGCCACGGGATCTTGTATTACGGAATGAGTAAAGAGACTTGCCAGTAACGAGATTGAACTAGGTATGGAGATGCCGACGATCAAATCTCGGGCAAGTAACATACCGAAGAACAAAGGGAATAGCATACGGGATTAACTAAATCCTTGACATAGAGGTTCAACCGATAAAGATCTTCGTAGAATATGTAGGAACCAATATGGGCATCCAGGTCCCTCTATTGGTTATTGACCGTAGAGGTGTCTCGGTCATGTCTAGATACTTCTCGAACCCGCTAGGTCTACACACTTAAGGTTCGATGACGTTTCGGTAGTATAGAGTTATGTATGGTGGTGACCGAAGGTTGTTCGGAGTCTCAGATGAGATCCCGGACGTCACGAGGAGCTCCAGAATGGTCTGGAGGTAAAGATTGATATATAGGAACTCCTGTTTTGGTCACCGGAAAAGTTTCGGGCTCATCGGTAGTGTACCGGACGGCTCCTTCTCTACTCGAGCGGGAGGAGGAAGGAGGTCCTGGCAGGCGGGGCCCGCCTGTAAGACGCACACCGCCCCCCCGGTTTAAGTGGAAGTGCCCCATTGCTTCCTGCCTCCTTGCAGAGGAGGCGCACTCCCAAGAGTACGCCATCTGCGTCACCACAGCCTCCCCACGGCTGGGCCGGCCCAGTTGCTATCAACGCATTGAGCGCGTTTTAACCCATTTGGTAATATCTTTCCCATTTTCTATTTTTCATAAGCTTGTAAAATCTCTAGTAAAATCATAGTAACTCCAAATTTGATGATTCAAATTCCTATAGCCTTCTAATAATCTCAGCTATCATTTGGCACAACTTCCATAATTTTTCATCACAAGTTTCTGCCTGTTCAAATTCAAATTCAAATTTGAACTAAGAAGGTCCCCCATTGCAAATTCCCTAGGGGATTCAAATCAACTCCAAATGGAGTGATTCAAGTTCTTAGGTGTATCTAAATTCATGCACTATGTGGTGAGAATTTTCCCTTACACTTATTCTGCTATGTCAATTATTGGGCCATTTCTTCATATGTGACCCACTTTGAAAATCCCTAGAATATTCATACCAACTCCAAATCTAGTGAAACCACTTCCCCCATGTTTCTAAAATCGTGCCCTATTTGTTGGGTCCATCCACTTATTTTTTTAAAATAATTTTTCTATGGACATCTTATAGGATCATCATTCCCTTCATTTCTACCATTAAAAAAAAACCTTGATCCACATCCTATGAAACCTCCTTGGTTATTTTTCTTATGACCAGAGGTGTCCAAGAAAAATAAAACTCCTATTTATAGAGCACTTTTATTTCCTACTTGTTGTGTTGCTTATTGTGGTTGTTTAACGACGGTAGTTCACAAGGTAAACGGAGTGCTCGGATTGGACAAGAAGCGTGTGAAGACCTCGAAAACGTTGCTAAGCCAGACAAGCAACCCTTTGACCATGTTAAGAAACTTTTTCATGCATGACATATAGCACTTCTTGTTTCGATGATTTGATCATGTTGATCCGGTGTTTCCCCTTTTGGTGGGACGCCTACGATAATTTTACCGTTGATACTTGCATCATGCATGACCCTACCTCCTTATGAGGGTTGTGCGGGTGGGAGTAGATAGGATATAGTAGATGCTACACAAGTGGGATCGGGAATATGCATGGTGATGGAACCGAAGAAATGATTTCAAAGACTCTTCGAAAACCCCGTTGGGTGCCACTAATGCCCGAGGGAGATTATGATGAGTTGGGTAACCACTTGAGAAAGAAGTGATGTACCGGAATAAGTGAGTGTGTGTGCGTTTTGGAAAATGGAGGGTTTAAGATTTGTCGACCGTCCTAACCTTACATGCACAACCACGATACCCCTTATGGGATGGGGCTTTGTTGGTTACTTTGGTGGGTACTAGCAAGGAGCTCGCATTTCTAGTGGCGGGAGTGGCGTGGTCACTCTCGATACGGGGTCGTGCCAGTATGGACGATCATGCACTGTCTTCACAAGCACCGGGCACACCGTTGGTCCCTGCATGGGTGCTACGTGTGATGTACATCATGTGGGCTATGTACCAATCGAGTGGACTCTTTGTTTAGTATCACAAGGGGAAAGGCATTGTTCGGGTGGTTACCTCGGGTATGTTAGATACCGCGAGTCATGGCTGACACGGAAGTTCCCCGAGTCATGTGGGTAAAGTGTCCAACCTCTGCAGAGTATAAAACTATTTGAATAGCCGTGTCCACGGTCAAGGACAGTTGGGTGGTGCTGCTTAAGCCACGTCTGGATGTTTCCTCAAAACTTGGTGTGTGTGTGGATGACACAAAGGTGATACTTGAGCTAAGTGTGATGACTTGGCCTGATGGTGAACATGAGATGTTCAACCCCTGCTTATGATGATATATGTAACTTGTTCATATGGATATCTGCCAACTGTTGATGCATGCTTACAGAAGTTATTTGATCATCTCACCGCATTAAAAATTAGCTTTATGCAAAATTACCTATTAGTGCTATGTCATGCATTGTTATTGCCTTGTTCCAAACATGGGTTGGTTGCGAGTACATTCAAAGTACTCATTGGCTTGCCACTGGTTATTTTATTGGCCAGGCATGAAAGATCAGGTTACGATGAAGATTACCTTGGTGACGTACGTGCGATCTAGGACACTTCCCAGTCAGAATGCATGTAGGGTTAAGGCAGATGGCATGGGTTCACGCTATCGATGAAGATTTCCGCTACAATCATATGAAGACTTGGCCATAAAGGCCATATTTGAGTAAACCGGTATACTATGGATGTAAGACTCTTGTTATTCAGTTTCTGTGTGTTCAGTGAGCATTGATCTCTAGGATCACTATGCACGTACATTCGGTGATCACGACTTATGAGTCGGGGTCCCCACATATCAAAAGGTTGTTGAAACTGTAGATGTGCGGTTCGATGAAACTAACGGCTCGCAAAGAGAGCACATGCATCCTGTGCTAGATGAAATGTCTCCTTGGGAATCCATCACGTTGAAAGCTACTGAAGATGTCATACCCACTGAAGAACCTCAAGATACCGAGGAAGTGATTAAAACCAATGAAGACATTCATGCTGATACACCTGAAGAAAATGGTGCTGAAGAAAATCCTCAACCACGTCAATCTGCTCGTCCAAGAGTTGCAAATGAAGTGCAGATTGACAAAATCATCGACGACATCAATGCACCAGGTCCCCTCACTCGCTCAAAAGCTTCACATTTGACTAAATTTCATGGGCACTTTCCTTTTGTCTCTATCATAGAGCCCACCCAAGTTGATGAAGCATTCAAGGAGCCTGAGTGGATTCAAGCTATGCAAGAGGAATTGCATCAATTCAAGCTAAACAACGTGTGGGAACTTGTCAAGTGGCCAGATCCTCGCAAGCACAACATCATAGGTACCAAGTGGATCTACCGCAACAAGCAAGATGAAAATGGCCTTGTGGTAAGGAATAAGGCTCGTCTTGTAGCTCAAGGCTACACACAGGTTGAAGGAATTGACTTCGATGAAACTTTTGCACTTGTTGCTAGACTTGAAGCTATTTGCATATTGCTTGCTTATGCTAACCATCATGATATCATCTTATATGAAATGGATGTGAAAAGTGCATTCCTTAATGGTAAGCTTGAGGAAGAAGTATATGTTGCTCAACCCCCAGGTTTTGAAGACCCTAAGCATCCTAACAAAGTCTTCAGACTCAACAAGGCCCTTTATGGCCTCAAGCAGGCCCCTCGGGCGTGGTACGACACTCTGAAGGAATTCCTCATGAATAAAGGCTTCAAACCCGGTTCACTCGACCCAACTCTTTTCACTAAATCCTATGAAAATGAACTCTTCATATGCCAAATATATGTAGACGATATTATCTTTGGCTGTACTGACAAACATTACAGTGATGAATTTGCCTATATGATGAGTGAAGAATATCAAATGTCCATGATGGGAGAGTTGAAATTCTTCGCAGGTCTTCAAATTCATCAGCAAGACAATGGAATCTTCATCTCTCAACAGAAATACCTCAAGGATGTTCTGAGGAAATTCAACACGCAAGACTGCAAAGGCGTCAAAACTCCAATGGCTTCAAAAGGCCACCTTTGCACTGACGAAAATGGTAAAGATTTCGATCAGAAGGTATATCGCTCCATGATTGGCTCTTTATTGTATCTGTGTACATCTAGGCCTGATATTATGTTGAGTGTATGCATGTGTGACCGATTCCAAGCAACATCGAAGGAATCACACCATAAGGCTGTGAAACATATTCTTCAATATTTAGCTCACACACCAATGCTTGGATTATGGTATCCCAAGGGCTCAAATCTTCACCTTGTCGGATACTCAGATGTTGACTATGTTGGAGATCGAGTGGATCGCATATCAACCTCAGGCACATGTCATTTCCTTGGACGATCCTTAGTCTGTTGGTCGTCGAAGAAGCAGAACTGCGTGTCACTATCTACTGTTGAAGCTGAGTACATTGCTGTTGGTTCATGTTGTGCTTAGTTGCTGTGGATGAAGCAAACCCTCAAGGACTATGACATCAAGGTGAAGAATGTGCCTCTCTACTGCGACAATGAGAGCGCTATCAAGATTGCTTACAACCCAGTTCAACACTCCAAGACCAAGCCCATCCAGATTCGTCATCATTTTCAAACAATGAAGAATAACCCTCTAAGTGTGAAGAAATTAATGAAGAATTTGATGCTCAAAACCCTACGACAATTGTATGCGGTGTTTGAAATCATCATTCTTATACGGCGGGTCACGCCACCAACAATAGTTGAAATTCTTCAAAGTTGAGTTTTTTTCGTCATTTCGCAAATTCCTCAAATTTTCAAATTCCTCAAGCTTGCAAATTCCTCAACTTTTCAAATTCTTCAAACTATGAAACTGATGTTCTTCATTAACTATATATATATTTGAGTTTTCAATGTCCTCAACAACATTCAGTTATTGCTAATTCTTCAAGTTGATTTTCATCTAAGTGAATGTGATCGGACCCGTTCCCCCTCTATGCTAAACTCAACCCAGTCTGTTCACAAATTCTTCACATGCGCTCTACTTTGAAACTTGTTCAAAGTCTTCACTGTGTCCTTGACAGCTGAAGAATTTGCAAACGGAAACATTAAAATTTTCACTTTCAAAATTTCGGCGCTTCCTGCTCAAACTATTTCGATTCCCATGATTGGGTAACCCACGATCCCCTGGTATCCCCACTACTTAGAACATGGGTGACACATGTCGCGCGGGGAGCAAGGGTCAGGGGCAATCTGGTCCAAAATCTTCTGACCGGTTGGATTTTACTACCACTATAAATACCCCCTTCCCTTCAGTGCGCTCGGGTTACTCCTCACTCCCTCTCTCTCCCAAGCTCAGACCTAGCGCCGTCGCTAAAATCATCGCCACCAGGGAGGAAGAGCTTCACTGCCTCGACCTCGCTGCCGTCGTACTCGCATCGGCCGCAGAAATCTTCACTCCGCCACCGTTGTAGTTGTCTCCCATAGCCAAGCTAGGGCGTGGGAGATCTGGACGAATGAACTTCTCCAATTTCATCTCATTGTTCGTCGTTTTCTTGATCAAGGTAAATAAAATCTAATTTTACTACCCTTGTTTGATCTTCATGTTTTCAACAAAATCCTCAAAGGTGTTTATTCTTCAAGAATCACCTTCTTAAGCACCTTACATGTTTCATTCCCTTGATGCTTTTCCTAAGTCATGATTTTCTTCAAGATTACTCAATTATGTGGATCCTCAAATTCGCACAACTCTGGAACCTAAGACAAGAACACTTTGTGAAATTCCTCAACACACCTATGGTCAAAATCCTCAACTTGATGTATTTTGAAAAATTTCTGAGAACGCATATGACCTCTTAAAATTCCTCGCACCTATACTCTGTTCACAGGTACAAAATATCTACTCATGAATCACTAGGTTCTCATCGACTTAACTCATTTGCAGCGTTTCTTGAGGAAAAATTGTATACATCTTCAGAATCTTGAAGATTTCAAAGTCATCAAGTGAAGAAAATGGCTGATGGCAAAAGACCTCAAAAGGGTGGAAAGAAGGCTGAACAGAATACTGCTTTTGAAATACCTGAGCCTTTGTATGCTAGTTACTGTACTCCTGATGAAGCCATTCATGGGAAAGAAACAAAGGAGCGGAGGAAAATCAGGACTCAGGGGATAGAACAGAGGTGGGTGAAGGAATGGAGAGACTATCGTTATGTCACTCCCAAGTACATGAAGAAATTCGCACTCAAACCTCCTTGCAGAAGGGCTCCTCCTACTGATGATCAAGAGGTTGATCCCACTAGTGTTGCTCATGGTGAAAACTTTCCAACTGAGTGGGCAAAGCATCAACTAAAACTTCAGAGAACGGTCAATGCAGCCGTGAAGCAATTCAATGAAGATTCTGTTGCTGCTGCCTCTGCCGGAGCCTCTGCTAGTGCTCTGAAGAAATCGATTGTGAAGAAGTCTGTAGTGAAGTCAAAATCCTCAACTTCAAAGTCGTCATAGTAGAATCCTCAAGCAAGTTCTTCAAAGGCCACTACAATGCCTTCAGTGGCTGCACAATCATCAGCTGCTGCCGCAAAGTCCTCAACCCGTGTACATCTTGCAACATGTCATAGGACTACGAGCTTCTCAATTGCTTCAGGGGTCTCTACAAGTTCCTTTGTCCAAGCACAATCCTCAACTAGTTCTTCTCTGCTAAAGGTAAAAGCTACTATTGGACGATGCACACAACCAAGTCCTCACCAGAAGAAGAAGGTTATCTTCAAACTACCATCAGATTCTTCAGATGATGAAGCTGATGATGAGGAACTTCAGGCAATCATCATAAAGAAGCAAGAACGAGTGGCTCAAGCAAAGGGTGAGGGAGTCCTGCATTAGGGGGGTCCTCGGATAGCCGGCCTATTGTTTCTGGGCCTGACTATATGGGCTACTTATCGAGCACTAGAAGATCTGAAGGCCCAGTCTCCATGATGGAAGCTTCAGGAAGCAGGGCTTGCGCTCCACGTTTTATGTAGTAAATAGTCATGTTTATCTCTTCGGCATGTAACGACCATGTGTAAACCCTAGGCATCCTCGGCATCCATATAAGCCGAAGGGTTTCAGGGTATAGAGGAGAACAACTCATCTAGGGTTAGCTATTCGATCTCGAGGTAGATCAACTCTGTAACCCCCATACCATCAATACAATCAAGCAGGACGTAGGGTATTACCTCCATAGGAGGGCCCGAACCTGGATAAATCTGTGTCCCCTTCATCTCCTGTCACCATTGATTCTAGTCTCACAGTTCGGGACCCCCTACCCGAGATCCACCGGTTTTGATACCGACATTGGTGCTTTTATTGAGAGTTCCTCTGTGAGAAAGATGGAATCAACGTCTCACCATGTCGTCAACGAGGAGGTCCGCAACATGGACACTTTTGTCCCCAGACAGATCTTCGCCTTCGGCAGTGTTGTGCTGCATGCTAACTCCGCTGGCCATCTAGGCCACGTTGAGAACTTCACCCCGGATCGAGAGGTTAGATTTGGAAACTTAGAGTTCTCCGTCGACTCTTAGGGCGATTTGTCGTTAATCGGGCTCGCAGCTCTGCCTGTAGGCCCCGAGGACTCTAAGGCTTTAACCTCGAGCCCCGTCTTTAGACAAGCTGATGGGGTCACCCATAGAGGCAAATCGATCTCTTATCCCAGCCCGGCCATTAAGCCAGATGACCGGACACGTGTTCTTAACAATTCCCATGTCCGGACGACTTGGGTGTTAACTCCACAAGTTCCGAACAACTAGATGCGATCGGGCCCTCAGCGGTCGATGAAGCCCTGGATCGGATCTTGTCGATGAAGATCACTGACAATCCATTCCTGATCTATGCTCAAATCGGTTATGGTGCGGGTCAGGATGAATTTTTCGACCCACCCACCACCCACTTGATAGCCACTGTCGAGGATTTAACCGACTTGCTGGACTATGCCTCCAAGGAGGCAGAATACATAGATGAAGAGGACCGTGCTCCCACCCTCGTTAACACTGGGAATGCACATACGATGTCTACATAGTAGATACTCTTGCCACTAACGGAGACAACACGCCTAACAATGACGGAGACAAATCTGGCGATGCACCATCAAGGCGCCGGAAACCGCATAAGCGGTCCAAAGGAAAAAAAGGGAAGGAAAGCGATTATCAGCAACGGGGACGGTAATACTGCCGCTGATCATGGCAATCCTGATATCCCCGAGCATCCGTTAGAGGGTTCGGAAGGGCCCGAGGACCAGAATAACCCCGATAACATCAACGACTCCAAAGACGACAATTACCTCCCCCCCCCGTCGAGGAGGAAGATATACCAGAAGCCGATGACATGTACATCCCCGATAACCTCGAAGATTAGGAGAAAATCAGGCAACAACTCATAGCAACGGCTCGCAGACTAAAGGATAAAGAACGACAACTCAAAGCCGAACAGGATGACCTCAATGATCGATGGACGAAAGTCCTCTCAACCGAGGAAGTATACGGCATTGGTCTGTCTAACCATCCCAATAGCTACTGTCGGATTTCGGGTTCCGCAAAACCCTTAAGGTTAGAACACAGGGGCATGTACGAAGATCCCCCGCGGCCTCGACCTACCTAGCTCGCTATCCGATGAACACTGCAAAGAACTCGCCCGATGACGAGGAGGATAACATACACGGCGGTTTTCCCAGGTTCAGGCCGCTATGAAGCATAATACCCTTCTCCTACCTTTTGGTGGATTGCCTCTCGAGGAGGTGAGGTGGATGAACAAGTATAGTGTTTCGGGGCCTCCTGAGGGCTCTATGGTGGATGAGCGGTGGTGTTCGCTTGGGTTGGGTTGGATCCCTCTCTATGAAGCAGCCTACCCTCTATATATAGCGATGGCCTGGGCCTCTTCCATTATCGCAATGGTGGGAAGGGATCCCATTACGACCAATTTTGAAGGGGGACAAGGGTTCGTGCTCGCCTTGCACAAAGGTGGTCTTCGCCTACCAAGTAGCCGTCGACGCCGCAGGGTAGGCTTAGTGATGACGTTTGTCCTGCGGAGATGGTGGTTGCGGTCTTGTTACATCGTAACTTAAACCTTTGGGGGGTGCTTTGGGAACCCACATACATCCTTGCTCCCTTTGCACCAGAGGGGAAACTGCGCCGCCTGGCGCACTGTCACCCGCCTGTCCTTCCTTGCATCACCCTTGACTCCTGAGGCCGAGGCTTGCATAGAAATCTCCGCTGCTCTGGAGGGGTCCTAAGGAGGCCCATCCTTCGTGGGTCTTGTCGCCGTTCTTCCTCGCGAGGCTAGGGCTCTCGTGAGGGCCTTGTCTCGAGTGGGGCTGCACCTGACTGTGTTTGGTCGTTGAGGTGGGCCATGCCCTGGGCCGCAGGCAGGCAAGTCTGGTACCCCCATTCCTAGAACGCCGATAGTAGCCCCCGGGTTCAAGGCGCGCTTGAGCTGGCTTACGGGCGAAGTTTGGAGGATGGCCCGAAATGCCGTGGGCCCTAAACGCCTGCGGACTGGGCTTGGCACGTGCTAAATGCTTCGACGGTGTCGCCTTCACTCCCTTAGGCCGTCCGGGACTGTGCCCAGTCGGATTGATGCGACGTCTGGGCGCAGCATAGGCCATCATTGCTTCCCATCAAGTACTATCGTTGCTACACGCCGCGGGGACACGACTCTTCAGATGGTAGGGGAGGCGACGTGGATGTGACCGCATTGACCGAACTGCCTTGCGCCGCCCGAGGGGTGCATGGTGCCTGCCCTCCCACGATGCCTCGTGGCTGTGGTTGCGCCTATAAATCCGCCCCGTCCCTGGCCAGGGAAGGGTATCGCAGACTTGAGGCTTCCCCTTGTTTCCTTCGCTCCGTCAGCAAGAAAACCTCTTTCCTTCATGGCGTCCGGAGGAAGCGGCACAGGTGCAGGGAAGCGGACGGCTCCCTCGGCTCCTTCGTCCTCCTCCGAAGGCGGTGGCAGGGGGCCTTCGGGGTCAACGCGAGTTCGCCAACAATGGGCATGGGCCCTGGTCGACGGGTAAGTATCCCGCCGCCCCCTTCTTGTCTCATTCTTCTATCCATCGCCTGGAGCATGATCTCATTCCCCTCCTTTCAGGGTTCCCGTGGCCAAGAAATGCAAACTTGGCGAGCTCCAAGAGGAGGTAGAGACGCTGCAGGCTCGGCTGACCACCGTTGAGGCCGCCTTCGAAGCCGTCCCCCAGGGCGAGGTCGAGGCCGGGCGGAACTGGCGTCCCTCCAGACCCAGGTCTAGGAGGCAGTTGACACCATGCAGGCCGCCAAGGACGAGGCGGCCCATGCCAGGCTTCTGGAGTCCCTCCGCACCAAGCAGTTCTAGGGCATCGCCTACCGTGTGGTCGGTGCGGTGAGCCGGTTCGTCGGGGATGCCCGTGCGCTGCCACACGTGCGCGGTGACTGGGGTTACCTTGAGTTCTTCCAGGAGGTGGTGGAGGCATTGGAGACCGGCATCTCTCGCATCGACGCGGACAGTGCGTCCGACGCGTGCGACCTTCTAGACCTTGCCTTGACGCTTGTCTTCTCTAACATTCGCCGCCTCGCCCCGCAGCTCGACCTCCGGCGCCTTGGAGAGCAGGCGCTCGATGAGCTCCAGTGCCCCCTTCTGGATGAGACACGCCCGCTCATGGAGGCCATGGTGTACCGGTTCATCCAAGTGCCCGTCTCAAGTGAGGAGGACGGCTCCTACACCGAGCCGGCCGGCGGTGTGGGTGGCAATGGCGACTCCTCCCCTTAGGCTACCTCCGCTCCTTTTTACCGGTACCTGTAATGCTCGATCAAGAACCCTGCCCCGCGGGGTGTTAATCTTTTGCATGTTACCTTTGCCGTCTTGATTTTCTTCCTCAATTTGCTGGTTGCGGGCCCCGTGTAAGCCCCTGATATGGCCTCCGCGAGGCTGTCCCCCTCCAGGGGCGACTCACATCCATTGCTCCTGTCGGGCCCTAGGACTTGCAGCTCATCGTGAACGTGGCCCTCCTTGCGTGTCGCCTCCTTTGCCTCTTCGCCCCTCGGGGTCTTGGCAGCTGCGCATAGTAGCCGTAGTTCTTAGCTTTATACGGCACTGGCGATCCTGCACACCGCGAGGCAAGACGGGCTGTTCCTCAAGTTGTGACTCCGTCTGTGATATCTTCTCCTTACCCGCTGAATGGTCTGGGGGCCCTTTCGGCACTCTGTGTCTGTAGGTCCCAGTCCCGCACATTTCCCGACCATCGTTAAGCACGACCGTAGAGGACGTACTTCACAAGGCGAGGCTCCGGTACTCCTAATGCTGACCGTAAACCATGGACAACACCAGGAAGTCGAGTGGCATTATGACCGGTCAGGCTCTCGAGGCATGCTGCTCGGGAGCCCCCCTTTGACGCTCAAACCGCTCTACATCGACAGGCCCCAGTCCCGCACATTTCCCCACCACTAGGTACGACCGGAAACCAAGGACGCACTTCACGAGGCGAGGCCCCGACACCTCTGATGCCGACCGGAAACCAAGGACGACATTAGAGAGGCCGAGTGGCTATGTGACCGGTAAGGCTCCTAAGGCGTGCTACTCAGCAGCCCCCTTTGACGCTCGAGCGATCTACCATTTCGTCCCTTCAGTCATCGCCCCTAGAGGCCCTGAGGCCTCCCGAGGCTCTATGCGATGGTGCCGCATTGTGGTCGGAGCCCATAGCTTCTCACAAAACGCCAATCTAGAAAGAGAGAGAGAACTCAAGATCGGTAAAACAAGAGAACAAAGAGGAAAGTCACCGCCTTTCTTTTCTTTTAAAACATAGCATTACAAAATCTTCGAGCTTCTGATAGGCTCAAGCACAAAAGGGGGCCATCGAAGGCTGCAACTCGAAATACAAAAAGAGCGAGAAAATGACCACATCCTTCTTTTTAGGGTTGTCCCCGCCTTCGTCTTCCCCCAGCGCTGAGCGTAGGGCGTCCACGTTGCGTGGGCATAGCCATTGATGGGCAGTGTTGACTTCTCTACCAGCTCCGGGCTGTGGCTGCCACATTGCATGGGAGGAACCCCTCCGCGTCCTCGGGGGGCTCCGGGCGTATACAGCCCGCTCATTGTTACGTGAGAGTGACACGGCCCTGGGCAAGCCCCCAGACGCATGGCTTTGTGGCCCTTAGCCTCGTCTTGCCACATTGCGTGGCAGGAACCCCTTCGCGTCCTCGGGGGGCTCCGGGCATGTATAGCCCGCACATTGTTATGTGAGAATGTCATGGCCCTGGGCAAGCCCCTAGGCACATGGCTTTGTGGCCCTTAGCCTCGAAGAAGATCATCCCGTGCATTTATGCCTGGTTGCCCGCCCTTACAACCCTAACCCGATCACATCGTTCCTCGTGCGACCTCGGGATTGAGCTCCCGAGGCCCAAACATGAGCATGATGCGTCGGCGCGGCCATAAGGGTGTTTTGTCAGTGAATATTGCCTCATGAGGCAACCGTGCGCCCTTCGGACAAGATCCCAAGGATGTCATGAGACCCGGCCTTCCGAGGCCATATCGGTGCCGTGGTTGCTGCGGGTGGCCCGCGCTGCTTGTGCCTTGTTGTTCTCCCCAGGTCATCACTCCTAGGGCCTGAGGGCTTGGTCTATCATCACTTTCCTGCGAGGGCGCCGGCTGGTGCCGCGCCCCGCGGCTTGGGGTGCCCTCCTGCTCGCGCTGCCCGGGCCCGGTGCTCCGCTGATGGGAGCCCTCGTGCCCATCTCGAGGAGGGCGCCCAGGGTTCTTCTCACTCTTGTCGGGTGCTTGCGCCCATGGCGGGCGCTTGAACCTTCCCTAGTCAGGTGGGCCAGGTGGTATGACATAGCATGGCACGTAGGGTTCGACGTAGGTGCTCAGTCCGCCTCCTAAGTCATCCGTCGGTGCGCCGGAGACGGCCCCTCCCGGCGGCGGGGGAAGGTCGTCCCGTGCGTGTTGCTCATAGACCCTCCTGCACCCGGCATCAAAGCGGAGTTGCTTACCTTTGCCACCGCCGTTGGGTGGGCCTCGCATCCCTTGGTGAAGATTCCCCCCTCGGTTCCCCGATGCGCCTCCGTCATCGTTGTTTGCTCGTCCGGCCGCCTGCGCTGCCCGCTCACTACGCCGGATGGCGCGCTCCCGCCTGGCCAGTCCAGGCCATTAAGGGCCTGCCGGGTTACGGGAATGCGTGTCGGTGTGCGTACCGGGCACCCCACTATTTCCTCCATGCGCCTGGTGGTTGTCGTCGGGCTGCGCCCAAAACCAGTCACTGGTATTCAGAAGAGAAGGAGCACAACGTGTGGCGCGCCCCGCTCGGCCCCGTCCGGCGGTGGAGGGGCCCTTCCGCCGGCAGTCTCAGGGGCGGGATCGGCACGCGTGCCCCCGGCGCCTGGCGCCTGTGGTCTTGAAGAAGAGTGAGAGTGGATGGCGCTCTGGGCGATGGCGACCAGCTCCGTGATGTGATCCGCCCATGCATCGAAGCCCCATGCGTAGGTCGATGGTGAAGCATCTCTGTTGCCAGCAGTAGCGCGTCGTGGGCGTTGAGGTCTCGCACGTAGGTGCGCCGTGCCGCCGGGGTCGGGGCACTGGCCGCCCACAGTGCGCCTGAGCAGCACCAGAGGTGGTGACGGTGGAGGCGACGCTGGCGACCTGGTAGTGACTGCTCGGTCGGTCTTCGACTATCACAGCGGGGTTTAGGAAGACCGACCCGCCACGGCCTGGAGAAACTTGCTGAGCGCTGGCCATCGGAGCAGCAAAGCTTGGGAGGGACGAAGCTTGGGGAAGCCTTCGACATGCCCCCTACCTGGTGCGCCAAATGTTGGATTTTGGGCTCCGCAAAACCCTTAAGGTTTGAACACAGGGGCGTGTACGAAGATCCCTCACGGCCTCGACCTACCGTGCTCGCTATCCGATGAATACTACAAAGAACTCGCCCGATGACAAGGAGGAGAACAAACACGGCGGTTTACCTAGGTTTGGGCCGACGCGAAGCGTATTACCCTACTCCTGCCTTTTGGTGGATTGCCTCTCGTGGAGGTGAGGTGGATGAACAAGTATAGTGTTTCGGGGCCTCCTGAGGGCTCTGTGGTGGATGGTGGTGTTCGCTCGAGTTGGGTTGGATCCCTCTCTATGAAGCAGCCTACCCTCTCTATATAGCGATAGCCCGGGTCCTCTTCCCTTATTGCAATGGCGGGAAGGGATCCCACAACGGCCAATTTGGAAGGGGGACAAGGGTCTGTGCTCGCCCTGCCCAAAGGTGGTCTTTGCCTGCAAAGTAGATGTTGATGCTGCAAGAGCGGGCTCAGCGATGACGTCTGTCCTGCGGAGCTGGTGGTTGCGGTCTTGTTGCACCGGAACAGAAACCTTTGGGGGTGCTTTGGGAACACGCGTACGTCCTTGCTCCCTTTGCACCAGAGGGGGAACTATGCCGCCTGGCGCACTATCACCCGCCTGTCCTTCCTTGTGTATTCTTGACTCCTAAGGCCGGACCTTGCATAGAAATCTCCACCGCTCTGGAGGGGTCTTGAGGAGGCCCATCCTTTGCGGGTCTTGTCGCCGTTCTTCCTCACGAGGCTAGGGCCCTCGCGAGAGCCTTGTCTCGAGTAGGGCTGCGTATGACCGCGTTTGGTCGTTGAGGTAGGCCATGCCCTGGGCTGCACGCAGGCAGGTCTGGGTACCCCCATTCCCAGAACGCCAATAGCTACCCTTAGAGAAGGTTGTTGCCGCAATTTGATGATGAACTCACTGGTACTTTGTCTCCAAACCGTACTCCATACGACAAGCCGGACCGGCCCCTCATAGTCAGGACAGGACGACTGACTACACCGGTTATATATCGGCAGTGCCCCGAAGATGGGGTAAGGAGCCGTTGGAGATCAACGACAGGTTCGACCTGCAAGATGACCTGGAGCATAGAATAGGCCATACAAAATCCATCTATGGATCCAGGGAGTACTCGCCCGATAGACGGGGCGGGTACAAACCATGGTTCGACCAAAACAATAGAGTCCGAGAACGCAACCGACCCCATACGGACGCCGAGTACAAGCGCGACATAGCACAGGTCAGAGGCGCCGCTCACCCACTATGCTTCACAGACAAGGGAATGCGACATCAGTACCCCAAGGGGTTTAAACCCGTGAATATAGAACAATATGTTGGGACCACTGACCCAAATGTATGGATTGAGGATTTCCCCCTCCATATCCACATGGCGCGAGGAGACGATCTCCATGCCATCAAATCTCTCTCTCTCTTAAGCTTAAGGGGCTAGCTTGGAACTGGTTTAACATCCTCCCCGAAAACTCCATTGGATGCTGGGAAGACCTGGAAGATGCGTTCCGCTCTAACTTTCAAGGAACCTATGTCCACGCGCCGGACTCTTCCGATCTCAGCAACGTCGTCCAGAAACCCGGCGAGTTTGCTCGGCAATTCTGGAATCGGTTCTTGACTAAAAAGAACCAAATCATCGACTGTCCGGATGCTGAGGCCATAGCCTCCTTCCGGCACAATATTCGGGATGAATGGCTAGCCCCCAGCTAGGCCAGGACAAACCTCGGACCATGTCCGCTCTCACCTCCCTCATGACCCACTTTTGCACGGGCGAAGACAATTGGCTGGCAAGACGCAGCCACAATTCCGAAGATCCCGTAGCACCTGAAGCCTGAGATGGGAACTTAAAACCAAAGCGCAATAAGAATAAGTGCCGGCACAATAATGGCGATGCCAATGACACGACCGTAAACATTGGATTCCGCAACTCCCGACCTGGGCAGCGGAAGAAGCCTCCTAAAGGCAAATGTGATGAACCCACTCAGCTGGAGAACATCATGGAAAGACCTTGCCAAATCCACGGGACTTCCGAAAAACCTGCCAACCACACACACCGCAACTGCTGGGTGTTTAAACAGGCCGGCAAGATACCACCCCAGGACCAAGGCAAAAGCTCTCGCAGCGAGGACGAGGATGAGCCTTGGGGTCCAATTGGTGGCAGACAGAAGACATTCCCTCCCGAAGTAAAAATGGTGAACATGATATAAGCCACCCATATACCTAAGAAGGAAAGGAAGCGTGCCCTTCGGGAGGTCTACACTGTGGAACCCGTAGCCCCGAAGTATAACCCATGGTCGGCATACCTGATCACCTTTGATCGGCGCGATCACCCGACCATTATCCCTCATGGGCGTTCGGCGGCCCTCGTCCTAGACCCCATTATAGATGGGTATCACCTCACAAAAGTCCTAATGGGCGGAGGAAGTAGCATCAATCTGATTTACTCAGATACGGTGAAAAAGATGGACATAGATCCGTCAAGGATCAAACCCAACAGCACTACCTTCAAAGGAGTGATCCCAGGCGTTGAGGCCCGATGTATGGGTTCCGTAACTCTGGATGTTCTATTCGGCTTGCCCGATAACTTTCGCAGCGAAGACTTGATCTTCGACATTGTGCCCTTCCGCAGCGGCTATCACGCGCTGCTTGGTCGGACAACGTTCACTCGTTTCAATGTGGTCCCACCTTACGCATACCTCAAGCTTAAGATGCCGGGCCCTAAGGGGTCATTACCGTAAACGGCAATACAGAGCGCTCCCTTAGAACTGAGGAACATGCATTGGCCCTAGTGGTCGAATTCAGCTACAAAGAAGATTGACAAGTTCTAACATCCGCCATAAAGGCACACAAGGCTTGGAAGCGAGTTCGACTTCAGACCGAAAACGTAGATCCTTCCTCCTCCCCTCTATAGGGACTCGCCCCCCACCACACAACCTTAAGATCAACAAAGTACGTGCCGAGGAGGCACAACTTTGCACTGAAGATCCCATGGGTAGCGATGGGGAACTAAAGATGGGTTTTTGGCTGTCCCAAACCTCTACCATCAGCACGCCTTTGGATAAAACGCAGGCACTGCTCAAAAAGCCTGCCTGTGGCATAAATCTCACCTACAATTCGGCAGCCTCTCAAGACTTTGTTTGCAAAATCCGTCCGCCAAACACTAACACCCATCAAGGTGCATCTAAGATCAGGAGTCAATTAGCAACAGTGCATATCGAGGACGTCAGGTTATCAATCGAAGACCCGTGGTACAACAACTCCTGTATATTTTTATTTCTTTCACATACCTGTAAACAGTTGCTTCGACTACCTGAGCTATAAGAGTTGTTGAGAAAATGCAAAATTGTGTGGCGCAAGTTTGCCCCATCTGTCCTTTTTTCGGCGCATATTTTTCTCCTCTCTCCCTCTTCTTGTTGACCTGTTTGGTATGATGCGAGGTAACCGGCTAATAGATCGGGGGCTCGAGTTCAAACATAAATCGCCTTATCTATCATGTGTTTGGCGTCTTGGCGTTTGCTTTATATGCATCGGTTCCGAACTATGTCTTTGGTCAATAAGTTGGGTTGCCCTGCTCCTGTGCTTGCCCTTTTACATTTCGCTTGTTCGGCTAAAAGGGCAAAGGGAGCACCCCTGCGATTGTGCTTCTGGATAATCTGGTCAAGCACCTCAGGGGAGAAAGCCGAAAACGGATTGTCATAGTATGCGCGATCCGGTCTGTGAACCCCGAGCTGGAAGTATTATACTTCATTCCTCTTAAACGGTTATTCCATTTTATACGAGGAATTTTTCTTTTGTGCAAACATTGTGATACCGGCTTTGGCCACGGTTCGTCCGAACATCACAACACTTTGGTAGCTAATCGTACGCTTCCTGTAGCCCTTTTCGCGCCCCTATGGCTAAGTGAAAGAAGTAAAGCACTATAGTCTGATTGCCTAGTCTACCGCACTGTACCACCTTCGGGTTCCGATAATTTGTCTAAGGGACATACTGCATTGGCATTGACACCCCATGTAGTATCTACATGGGGCCTGAAGCCGACGACTCGCATCTTTCAGTATTAAACAACCACATAGGAGTTATAAAGGAATGCAAAACCATATAAGAACAAATACTAATATCACTAAAAGTTTGGGCAAGTCTTCGGACGCATTACATTTCATTCAAACATTTTATCACCCGAACACTGTGACGCTATCACCCGAGCACTCTCCATCACTCCATCAAAGTATAGCTCGGGGCGACGATGCTCCTTCCTGGGTGGCGGCGCGTCGGTGGATACCTTCATAGGATTAGCCCCGGCCAGTGCACCCTGGCCTTGGCAGAGCCATCTGGATTCCTTCGATATAGGAGGAGCGCTTGACGGTGTTGAGGCGAGGTGAAGCAACAATCAACCTCTGCGCCAGGCTGAAGTAGCTTCCTGGCAGCAGCTCACCAGGCCATAAGCAGATGCAGAGGTCCTTAATGGTCGGCTCCTCCATCTGGTGCAGCTCCATTAGCTGTTTCAGCTACTCCACCAGAAGAGGAGGACGCTCGAGGGCTCCAAACTGTGTTCAGGACAGCCGAGCTTCATTTCCTTCTTCCCGCGAGGCAAACAGCTGATTGGCGTCCGCCACGCACTTCTGGAGATCAGAGGAAGCGCCTAAGGAACGCCATGCCCAGGTAAGAAATATGAATCCAGACTGTAACATTGTCACTTTGTGGCCTCACGCACGGTAAGCTCCACCGCTGCAGCCTTACCTTAGCTGGGACCGTTTGCGTCTTTTGGCTCACGTATGTGAACATGTCGCTGGCAATCAAACGACAGAGAACCCAGGCCGACATGACTAGTCATAGGACCCAAGTGGCACATCCATACGGAAACATGCATACGTAACCCAGCAATGTAGGTGTCGGCCTCAAGCCTGTGTAGACGAGTCATAGCAAGCTACAAGGACTCCATTACACCGTGAGACATAAATGCCATCACTGCGCGTAGACGAGTCGTAGCAGGCTACAGGGACTCCATTACACTGCAAGACATTTCCCCGAAGGGACAGACACAATAGCAAGAGGGATACATGCCGGTCAATCAATGTGTCCGGAGCAATAGCAAGCTACCATGGCTCGGTGGAAGCACAAAGAGGCAGTTTCCCGTAAAGAGTACTACTAAAGGCACACGACTAGGTATCGGATCCCATACATACCATCACACGTCACACGTACGCACGACATGCCCGATACGCATAGATACAACCATGGCATCACAACGTAACCATACAACAACTTTTATTTAAGGGGCTCAGACGAGCCTTGCATAACATGTTCTTACAGATAGGGGTCACATGACCCGACACTCAAGTCATACAAACAAGTTCATACAAACCAAGCGGAAGCATAAGCTGTCTGAGTATAGACAGATGAAAGGGTAAAAAGGCATATGGCCTGACTATCTATAGCCCACCACAGGGCATAGGGTCGTAGTTGGGACATCAGCTATTCGGCATCGTCGACATCTATAAAGAACCCACATGATGGGTCCTGGGTCTCATCTGCAACATTTATTAGGCAAACATGAGTACAAATGTACTCAGAAAGTCTTTAAAGCAGACCTAGACTATCCATGCTAATGTATCAACAAGGGGAGTGGTGGAGTTTATGCAGCAATGCCAGCTTTGACTCATGGCTAACCTACACTACACAATTTTAACTCTTTGTTTAAATTTTAGATCTTGCACACGAGTCCACTAACTCCATGACAATACACCACCATGGATTCACTTCCCTCTCTTGGGAGAGTGCCATCCACGGTACTCACACTTGTCTTGATATTTTTATGAGTATCCATTTAATTATCTATGAACAACATAAGCTATCCAAGTAGTCCATATCCGAGGACGCGGCTATTCGAATAGTTTCATATCCTGCAGGGGTATACTTCTTCACACACGCTCTCGCCACTTATCGCTACGTGCTCATAAAACCATGCACCTAGGCAACCTTCAAGCGGAAGCCCGACGAGGGAGTCGGCCACGACCGTCAATCACATAAGACCTCTAGTCCAGGCTATCACCTATTTGAGACTGAACCCGCACGGAAGTCCAGCCGAAGTTTCCGCTACGACCCCAAACGATGTGCGTAGGGTTCCCAAGCCCACCATTCGGCTAACCCTTGGTACACCGTGCCACTGCCTACCGCGTCGTAACCCACCCCTAGGGTCAGCGCTACGCACGGCCTCCAGCATACTATAAACACCAGGAACTACTTGCAACTCCTGGACCAAGGACTAAGCGATTGATAAGTCGAGAGGGTCAATTAAGTATCCCAACGTGTGGTAGTAACTAGTCTTGGATCACAAACACGGAACTCAGTTCCTAAGAACGATCCCAATGAGACAACCCGCTATGTACTCGTACATAGCCTCTCATCGCTACCTTTACCAAATCGGGTTCATCACAAGCTTATCACATCGGAACATCATGGTTTCACTCCAGTTCATCACCCAGATGAAACAGACCTGACACAACTCTAAGCATAGCAGGCATGGTAAGCTAAGCACATCACGACACAAGCATCTACCAGTTATGCTAGGTTGCAAGGTTTAGCTATTTACTGTGACAATGACAGGTCATGCAAAGGAATAGGTTCATCTACCGTGTATGACAGACAAGTGAACATTTGTCCTAATGCAATAAACAAGAGCAGGAGCGAGAGAGTGGGATGTTATCGGAATGATCAAGGGGGGTTGCTTGCCTTCCTGGGTAGCGGGAAGGTTCTCTCGTTCGTTGGAATACTCGGGGGTATCCTCAGAAGTAGGGCCTACCGCAATGTAGATAAATAGCAATCAATACACGCAAGTGCAACAATATGATGCATGATCATGACATGGCAGCATTTATGGATGAGCTAATGCGGCTATTGTCCAAGTTAACTTGAAGTGAGTTTGAATATAGGTTCAAAATCGTTCTTCATTTCAAATTCCATATTTTAACCTATTAGCAAATGTCAATTTTCTTCTAAATAGGTTTCTCTAACATGCATGATAATTGCACCATTAGATTCATTGGTTTTTTCTGATAAATTTTCATATATAAATTATTTTCATCTAAGTTACAGATTAATTTATATGAATTTTTGAAGTTTTAAACATTTTCTAGAATTATTTAAAAACTAGAAATTCCTTTTATTGCATCAGCCTGACATCATCATGGCGTCAGCAGGTCAGCTGACCAGGCCAGGTCAAACCTGACATGCGAGGCCCGCACGTTAGTGACACAGGCTTAATCCCCGCGCTGACCAGGGTTTGACCCGCATCTAGGGCCCACTGGTCAGTGACTGGGGGGCTAATTAACAGGGGGATTAGCCCCTAATGGTCGGCCACATCGGCGCCCACCGGAGCGGGGCCGGCGGTGACAAAAAACACGGCGGTGACTCACCGGAGTTGCGCATCCGGCGGGCATTTGGCACGCGGAGGGCACGAGAAGGTGGCCCGCGCATGCGCACATCTAACGAAGCAGCAAAGGAGGCTCGGGGTCGCAGGAGACGACGACCACGTCGAGCTTAGCAGTGGCGACGACTCGGGCAGGACCGACTATTGTGCTAGAGGGCACGGGGAAGCAGGGGGGAGAGGAGGAGGAGCACCAGCGGATCACCGCGGTTCCAGTAGAGGCGACGACAAGGTTGGGGGAGGTCCGGACGGGGCGAATCGTCGAAGCAGAGCTCCGATGGACAACGGGGAAGAAACGACGGTGGCGTGTCGTGGAGGGCTCCCGGCGTCTTCTAGCGTCACGGGGAGGACGAGGGGGTCGCTGCGGGGCCGCTGGTGGGCTCAGAAGGGCGCGGGGGCGGCTAGAACTACGGCGACGCGACGGCGACGAGCTCGGCCATGGCGGAGCAGAGGAGGAAAGAGAGCGAGAGAGAGAGCATGTGAGGGAGAGAGGGAGAGGAGAAGGAGGCCACGATGAGGAGGCCTCGCGCTGGCGCTCTCCTAGCCCTCCAGGGTGGCAGCCAGGCGGGGAGGAGGTGGCTGGCGTGTGCCCGCGCGTGGCGAACGCACACCCCTGTCCTCCCGGCGAGAGGACATGGATGACTGGCAATGGGCCAGATGGGCCGGTTCCCCCCTGGGCCTCTGCTTTCTTTTTTTTCTCTTCTGGGTTTCTATTTCTGACATTTGTTTTATTTTCTTTTCAGGTACAATTGCTTTGATAAAATATCCCAATTATTTTATATTATCAAGTTTGAATATTTGAAACTCCAATAAAAAGTTTCAGGACATTTTGAAATATAAATAATGATAATGCTTTTTTTGGCATTTTCAGAGGCTTTATCATTTATTTTTAAATTGCTATAGTTGTCCAAATATTTAAAATGGCCCCTGTTATAATCATGCCCATATTTATCAGACATAGGGAACATTTTGTAAGGGCATTTTGGATTTGTTGAGTTTTCACAACTTTGAATTAATTTGATTCAAATATGAGCTTAGGGTTTCTTTTAGTCCCCATTTCATGTTGATGCAAAATTGTAACATGATGCGCACACATGCTATCTTATGGCGTCTAGCTAGGGATGTGACAACTCACCCCCACTCAAAAGAATCTCGTCCCGAGATTTTGAAGTCGTCGGGAAGAGCGCGGGGTACTCTAGTCGAAGACAATCTTCTCTTTCCCATGTGGCCTCCTTTTTAGAATGGTGTGACCACTGAACCTTGAGAAACTTGATGTTCCGACGCTGAGTGGTACGCTCAGCTTGATCAAGAATAAGAGCAGGGTATTCTCGATATGTAAGGTTATCTTGGAGATCAAGCGCTTTGTGGTCTACTTCACGGACAGGGTCTGAGAAGCAATGCCTGAGTTGTGAGACGTGGAAGACATCATGAACCTTGGAAAGATGCGGCGGAAGTTCCAACTGGTAGGCAACCTCCCCTCGTTTAGCAAGAATGCGAAAAGGTCCAATGTAACAAGGAGCCAACTTGCCCTTCATACCGAATCGATGGGTACCCTTCAGAGGCGTAACCCGAAGGTAAGCCTTCTCGTCAACTTCATAGGTCACAGCCTTATGATGGCGATCATATTGGCTCTTTTGACGAGATTAGGCTGTTTTCAACTTTTCACGAATAATGCGAACTTGCTCCTCTGCATCCTGGATCATATCCGGGCCAAAGAGTTTCCTCTCTCCGGTTTCTGACCAGTTAAGAGGTGTTCGACACCTTCGTCCATAGAGAACTTCAAAAGGGGCTTTGCCCAAGCTTGATTGATAACTATTGTTATAAGCAAATTCGGCAAATGGAAGACATTTCTCCCAATTCATACCGAAGGATATAACACAAGCTCGGAGCATGTCTTCGAGAATTTGATTGACTCACTCAACTTGACCACTTGATTGCGGGTGGAAAGCAGTGCTAAAGGATAGATGAGTCCCCATAGCGGTTTGGAAACTTTCCTAGAATCGGGAAGTAAAGATACTTCCGCGGTCTGAGTTAATCTCCAACGGAACACCATGAAGAGAAACTATTCGAGAAACATATAACTCCGCTAGCTGGCTAGCAGTTATACTCTCCCAAACAGGAAGAAAATGAGCCACTTTGGAAAGGCGGTCAATGACCACAAAGATAGCATTATTCCCTCTCTTGGTCCTGGGAAATCCGGTAATGAAATCCATACCGACCTTATCCCATTTCCATTCGGGAATAGATAAAGGTTGAAGGGTGCCAGCAAACCTTTGATGTTCTGCTTTCACGCGATGACAAACGTCGCAATGAGCAACGAACTGGGCAATTTCTCTCTTCATCCTAGTCCACCAGAACCTCTAGCGCAGGTCCTGATATATCTTGGTACTACCCGGATGAATTGTGAGAGGAGAAACATGAGCCTCCTTAAGGATCATCTGTCTTAAGCGTGTGCTCTTGGGAACCACCAACCGGTTCTGGAAGAACACAACACCCTCATCGTCCTTGGAGAAATCTTTAGCGTTTCTGCTAGCAATATTCCCCTTAATCCGGGATATACCCTGATCATACTTCTGGACAACTACTATTTGATCCTTAAGATTAGGTTTCACCACCAAGTTGGATAGGAATCCTCGAGGAACAATGTGAAGGTTTAACTTCCGAAATTCCTCATGGAGAAGTGGTTGACCTTGTTGTAACATCAGGTTGTTACAATAAGACATACGACTTAGTGCATCAGCCATGACATTGGCTTTTCCCGGGGTGTAAGTTATCCCTATGTCGTAGTCTGTAATCAACTCAACCCACCGTCTTTGCCTGAGATTCAAATCCGACTGGGTGAAAATATATTTCAGACTTTGGTGATCAGTGTAAATTTCGCAATGATTACCCGGAAGGTAATGTCGCCAAGTTTTCAGTGCATGGACCACAGCTGCAAGCTCAAGATCATGTGTTGGATAATTATCCTCATGTGGACGCAACTGTCGAGATGCGTATGCAATCACATGACGGTCTTGCATGAGAATACAACCTAATCCTTGTCGCGAGGCATCGCAATAGATAACAAAGTCCTTAGAGAAGTCTGGTGGCACCAGAACGGGAGCAGAGGTCAGTCGTCTTCTCAACTCATGAAAACTGTGCTCGCATTGTGGAGTCCACTCGAACCTTTTATCTTTCTTGAGGAGTTCAGTCAGAGGTTTCGCAACCTTGGAGAAATTCTCAACAAAGCGGTGACAATGGCTCGCTAAGCCAAGGAAAGTCCAAACTTGCTTAACTGATTCAGGTTGAGTCCAATCAAGGATGGCCTGAACTCTCTCGGGATTGACAACAATACCTTTACCAGAGATCACGTGGCCCAGATAGGTCACTTCTGGCAACCAAGATTCACACTTGGAGAATTTGGCGTACAGACGGTGCTCTCGAAGTTTCATCAATACCAGCCTTGGATGCTCGGCATGTTCCTATTCGTTCTTCGAGTAGATGAGTATGTCGTCGATGTAAACCACGATGAATTTATCCAAATACTCCATGAAGATCAAATTCATCAAGCGAGAGAAGGTGGTTGGGGCATTGGTTAAACCGAAGGACATAATGGTGTACTCGTATTGGCAATAACGAGTAACAAAAGCCATTTTTGGAATGTCCCCGTTCCTGATTCTGATTTGATGGTATCCCAACCTCAAATCCATTTTGGAAAAGACAGAGGATCCAACGAGTTGATCATACAAATCGTTGATCCTGGGGAGCGGATACTTGTTCTTTATGGTGACCAGATTCACTGGCCGATAATCCACAACCATCCGATCCGATCCATCCTTCTTCTTGACGAAGAGAACGGGACAAGCCCAAGGAGAAGAACTAGGATGGATGAAACCTTTGTTCAAAGCCTCATCGAGTTGGATCTTAAGTTCGGCTAGTTCTAAGGGTGCCATCTTATAGGGTCTTCTGGCTATTGGGACAGTCCCTGGAATGAGCTCTATCACAAACTCAACATCTCTGACAGGAGGAATTCCTGGCAGTTCTTCTGGAAAGACATGTGAAAAGTCACAGACTACCGGAATATCTTCTAGTTCTGGAAGAGGGCTAGCATTGAGGGAATAGAGTTGGTGCTTGGCTGTTCTAGTAGAGACATTAACTATCTCACCCGATGGATGTGTAAGTTGAACATTCCTAGTATGAGTATCAATCTTAGCATAGTGGGATTTCATCCAATCCATGCCTAAGATGATATTGATGTCTAAAGACTTGAGGGCTATCAAGGATGCTAGGAAGACTAGCCTATCCACCAGAATCTCATTATCATGGCTCACTCTAGAAGTTTGCCACTTTGAACCAGGAGTCTGAACTACTAAAGGAGTAGGCATATCGCAAAAAGAAATGTTATGAAACTGTGCATAACTTTCTGAGATGAAAGAATGAGATGCCCCAATATCAAATAAAACAGATGCTGGATGACTATTGACAAGGAGCGTACCTAGGATAACATCAGGATCCTGAAAGGTTTCCTTAGCAGAGACATAATTCACTCGTCCACGAGCAGGAGCTGGCTTCACATAGAAGGCTTTTCCTAGCTTCCCATGTCCAGCGGGCTTAGCATTGTTCTGAGGACACTCACGGGAGTAGTGTCCTGGTTCCCCACATTTGTAACAAACCACGGTGGCATGGGGAGCAACATTGGCAGGCGGACCTCCAAATGGCCTGGCTGGAGGGTTGGGCTGAGCTGGGCGAGGCGCCTAGAAGGATGGCCTCGCGATGTATCTTGGCGACAGAGCTGCATTGGGCACCCACACCCGGCGTTTGTTGGAGCCCGAGCCAGATGTGGGGCTGAAGTCATGGTTGTGCTTTCTCGTGGCCTCATAGTCACTCTGTCTAGACTAGGCGTTGATAGCCTTGTTGACAAGAGCCTGGAAGGTTATGCACTCATGCAGACGCAGATCTCGACGGAGCTCAGGGTTAAGTCCCTTGCGGAACCTAGCCTGTTTCTTGGCATCGGTTGAAACTTCCTCCGGAGCATAACGAGCAAGATTGCCGAACTCACGGCTATAGACATCCACGGATAGTCTGCCCTAGGTGAAAGCACATAATTCCTCTCTCTTGCGATCCATCAGCCCTTCCGGGATGCCGCGCTGAATTCTGCCCAAGTTGGTGCGGGGCTTGCGGGACGCATGACTTCATAATTTTCCCACCATAGATTGGCGGGACCTTCCAGAAAGTAGGTAGCAAAGGTCACCTTGTTGGCCTCGGATACATTGGCAGCCCAGATCTTGCAGAACATGCTGATCAGCCAGTCATCCGCGTCGAGTGGGTCGACCAAATGATGATACTTAGGTGGGCACAACTTGACGAAATCACCGAGTGACACGCCATCATTGTGATCATTGTGGGGAGCACGTGCTGTGTTCTGCTCTGTTCGTTCCAACAACCTATTGGTCTCTCTCTTGTTCCTTTCAGCTTCAAGCATCACTTGTGCCAAAGAAGGCGCATGTGGCAGGTCCTCTTGCCTTGGCTAGCTTCCCTCGCCCCGCTCGGGGGCAGTCACGGGGTTATTCCTAGTGGCCACCATCCTGGGGAAAACAACCCACAACTTAAACATAGAGGACAACAACTCTAAGACATGAGATAAGGAATGTACTGGACAACATGGCATACAGGGTAAACACCCAAACAACATGGTAATAACAACTGCCATATGAACACCATGATTCATACACACCATGACATTGTTCAGTACAAGCCCAAGCTGAAAACAAACTGCAGAGAGATGACACAACTCATCAGAGGCATTACAAGCTTCCTATACATAATCTATCTACACCTCCGGAACTCAACTCTCAACCTCAATCATATCCCACAAGACACGCAGGACTGTGGTGATACGACTACTAACATACTAGTACTAACATCCACGTACTCAAGCATCACCGTAGAATGCCTCATAAAGGTTACCCCATGACCCGGGAGCTAAACCTGAGGATCCAGAAACACTCTAGCCTGTGATCCCTGGAAACCATAAGGACATGGATGTGGCCTTGGTCCCCTTGTTGGCGGCAACAGCGGTCCTCGAAGAGGGGTGATGCCTCCAACATCGGGCCAGTCTACGTCTGCTGGCAGATGAGTCCACGATGGGGTCAGCATCTCCAAATCTCCATAGCCCGTCTGCACGATAGGTGCCAACTGCGTCAGGGCTGTCCAAAGACGTGCACGGGTGGTATAAAGCTCCATGCGAAGGGCACGTGCATCACGATCTCTGTTCTCCAACATCTGAGCGGTCACTTGCAGCCTGGGATCCTCATGGGAGTGATCACAGTAGGCTGCGCTAAGATAACCATCCTCTCCTCCCATGGAAGCAGGAACATAACAGAATTCTGTGTTCTGAAGCAGACCATGGTGAAACCTCGTGATAGTCAGCATGGTGTAGGCGGCCTCCTGAACTGCCATATCTATGGTGACACCTAATCCGTAAGTCCAGTGAAGCGGCTCTGCAGCTCCAGGATATGAAGGATATATCTTAATAGTACACAGATACTGACTCTGGTTGAAATCTCGATGTTGTTCCTCCATTGTGTACTCTAGGTACCAGCGGTAGCCAGCCTCCATCATAACTCTAACCAACATGGCCGTGTGACCTAGTACATCGATGCACCTGGTCAGACGGACCACCTGACGGGAAGGACAAGGGGGCATCTGAAACAGAGAATGATGCAAAGACATTAGAAATTCTAGCAGAAATTGGACAGCATAACGACTGTAATTTCTCAAAAAGGATTTTGAGACAACTGCAAAAGATTGGAAAAGCATAACCACTCGACTTTCTAGACTCAAATCTCTTCTCCATTTGTTTGTCACACCAACAATACTCTAGTACCGACATTCACTTGCAAACAAGCTAGCCAGTGGTCCATGGTTAGTAACTCGTCATCCTAAGCAATAGATGAGAAGCCCAGTTCTTATCCCCGTAGAAAAGATGAGAAAGAATCAGCATAGAATAACTTGGGAAGAGGAGTAAAAAGAGCCTTACGTTCCCTTCCACAATCAATCCCCCTACTTTTCTATAGTGTTTCTAGACTCAACTTCGACCGGTTTGGCTTGGTAGTCCTATAGTCAGTCAGGCTCTGATACCAATGCTATCAGGACCCCGATCCTAAGTCATATGAATCCAGAATGTAACATATCATATCAATTTGCGGCCTCACGCATGGTAAGCTCCACGGCTGCAGCCTTACCTTAGCCGGGACCATTTGCGTCTTTTGGCTCACATATGTGAACATGTCGCTGGCAATCAAATGACAGAGAACCGCCGACATGACTAGTCATAGGACCCAAGTGACACATCCGTACGAAAACCGACATAAGTAACCCAACAATGCAGGTGTCGCCCTCAAGCGTGTGTAGACGATTCATAGCAAGCTACAAGGACTCCATTACGCCATGAGACATAAATGCCATCACTGTGCGTAGACGAGTCTTAGCAGGCTACAGGGAATCCATTACACCGCTAGACATTTCCTCGAAGGGACGGACACAATAGCAAGAGGGATACATGTCGATCAATCAATGTGTCCGGAGCAGTAGCAAGCTACCATGGCTAGGTGGAAGCACAAAGAGGCAGTTTCCCGTAAGGAGTACTACTATAGGCACACGACTAGGTGTCGGATCCGATACATACCGTTGCACGTCACATGTACGCACGACATGCCCGATATGCATAGATACAACCATGGCATCACAACGTAACCATACAACAACTTTTATTTAAGGGGCTCAGACGAGCCTTGCATAACATGTTCTTACAGATAGGGGACACATGACCCAACACTCAAGTCATACAAACAAGTTCATACAAACCAAGCGGAAGCATAAGCTGTCTGAGTACAGACAGATGAAGGGTAAAAAGGCACATGGCCTGACTATTTACAGCCCACCACAGGGCATAGGGTCATAGCTGGGACATTAGCTATTCGACATCGTCGACATCTAAAAAGAACCCACCTGATGGGTCCTAGGTCTCATCTGCAACATTTATTAAGCAAGCATGTGTACAAACATACTCAACAAGTCTTTAAAGCAGACCTAGACTATCCATGCTCATGTATCGACAAGGGGAGTGGTGGAGTTTATGCAGCAATGCCAGCTTTGACTCATGGCTAACCTACAATACACAATTTTAACTCTTTGTTTAAATTTTAGATCTTGCACACGAGTCCACTAAATCCATGACAATACACCACCATGGATTCACTTCCCTCTCCTGGGAGAGTGCCATCCACGGTACTCACACTTGTCTTGATATTTTTATGAGTATCCATTTGATTATCTATGAACAACATAAGTTATCCAAGTAGTCCATATCCGAGGACGCGGCTATTCGAATAGTTTGATACCCTGCAGGGGTGTACTTCTTCACACATGCTCTCACCACTTATCGCTGCGTGCTCATAAAACCATGCACCTCGGCAACCTTTAAGTGGAAGCCCAGCGAGGGAGTCGGCCACGACCGTCAATCACATAAGACCTCTAGTCCAGGCTATCGCCTATTTGAGACTGAACCCGCACGGAAGTCTGACCGAAGTTTCCGCTACGACCCCAAACAATGTGCGTAGGGTTCCCAAGCCCACCATTCGGCTGACCCTTGGTACACCGTGCCACTGCCTACCACGTCGTAACCCACCCCTAGGGTCAGCGCTATGCACGGCCTCCAGCATACTATAAACACCAGGAACTACTTGCAACTCCTGGACCAAGGACTAAGCGATTGATAAGTCAAGAGGGTCAATTAAGTATCCCAATGTGTGGTAGTAACTAGTCTTGGATCACAAACACGGAACTCATTTCCTAAGAACGGTCCCAATGAGACAACCCGCTATGTACTCCTACATAGCCTCTCATCGCTACCTTTACCAAATCGGGTTCATCATAAGCTTATCACATCGGAACATCATGGTTTCACTCCGGTTCATCACCCCGATGAAACAGACCTGACACAACTCTATGCATAGCAAGCATAGCAGGCATGGTAAGCTAAGAACATCATGGCACAAGCATCTACCAGTTATGCTAGGTTGCAATGTTTAGCTATTTACTGTGACAATGACATGTCATGCAAAGGAATAGGTTCATCTACCGTGTATGACAGACAAGTGAACGTTTGTCGTAATGCAATAAACAAGAGCAGGAGCGAGAGAGTGGGATGTTATCGGAATGATCAAGGGGAGTTGCTTGCCTTGCTGGGTAGCGGGAAGGTTCTCTCCTTCGTTGGAATACTCGGGGGTATCCTTAGAAGTAGGGCCTACCGCAATGCAGATAAATAGCAATCAATACACGCAAGTGCAACAATATGATGCATGATCATGACATGGCAGCATGTATGGATGAGCTAATGCAGCTATTGTCCAAGTTAATTTGAAGTGAGTTTGAATATAGGTTCAAAATCGTTCTTCATTTCAAATTCCATATTTTAACCTATTAGCAAATGTCAATGTTCTTCTACATAGGTTGCTCTAACATGCATGATAATAGCACCATTAGATTCATTGGATTTTTCTGATAAATTTTCATATATAAATTATTTTCATCTAAGTTACAGATTAATTTATATGAATTTTTGAAGTTTTAAACATTTTCCGAAATTATTTAAAAACTAGAAATTTCTTTTATTGCATCAGCTTGACGTCATCATGGCGTCAGCAGGTCAGCTGACCAGGCCAGGTCAAACCTGACATGCGGGGCCCGCACGTCAGTGACACAGGCTTAATCCCCGTGCTGACCAGGGTTTGACCCACATCTGGGGCCCACTGGTCAATGACTGGGGGGCTAATAAACAGGGGGATTAGCCCCTGATGGTCGGCCACGTCGGTGCCCACCGGGGAGCGGGGCCGACGGTGACCAAAAACACGGCGTCGACTTGCCGAAGTTGCGCATCCAACGACCATTTGGCACGCGGAGGGCACCACAAGGTGGCCCGCGCACGCGCGCATCTAGCGAAGCAGCAAAGGGGGCTCAAGGTCGCCGGAGACGACGGCCACGTTGAGCTTGGCGGCGGCAGTGGCTCGGGCAGGACCGGCTATTGCGCTAGTGGGCACAGGTAAGCAGGGGGAGAGGAGGAGGAGCACCAGCGGCTCACCACGGTTCCAACAGAGGCGACGGCGAGGTCGGGGGAGGTTCGGACGGGGCGAATCGCCGAAGCGGAGCTCCAGTGGCCGGCGGGGAAGAAACGGCGGTGGCGCATCATGGAGGGCTCCTGACGTCTTCTAGCGTCACGAGGAGGACGAAGGGGTCACTGCAGGGCTGCTGGTGGGCTCAAAAGGGCGCGGGGGCAGCTAGAACTACGGCGACGCGACGGCGACGAGCTCGGCCATGGTGGAGCAGAGGAGGAAAGAGAGCGAGAGAGAGCACGTGAGGGAGAGAGGGAGAGGAGAAGGAGGCCATGACAAGGAGGCCTCGCGCTGGCACTCTCCCAGCCCTCTAGGCCGGTAGCCAGGCAGGAAGGAGGTGGCCAGCGTGTACCCGCGCGCGGCGAACGCATGCCCCTGTCCTCCTGGCGAGAGGACAGGGATGACTGGCCATGGGCCAGATGGGCCGGTTCCCCCTGGGCCTGTGCTTTTTTTCTCTTCTCGTTTTCTATTTCTAACATTTCTTTTCTTTTCTTTTCAGGTACAATTGCTTTGATAAAATATCCCAATTATTTTATAATATCAAGTTTGAATATTTCAAACTCCAATAAAAAGTTTTAGGATATTTTGAAATATAAAATAATGATAATGCTTTATTTGGCATTTTCAGAGGCTTTATCATTTATTTTTAAATTGCTATAGTTGTCCAAATATTTAAAATGGCCCCTGTTATAATCATGTCCATATTTATCAGACATAGGGAACATTTTGTAAGGGCATTTTGGATTTGTTGAGTTTTCACAACTTTGAATTAATTTGATTCAAATATGAGCTTGGGGTTTCTTTTAGTCCCCATTTCATGTTCATGCAAAATTGTAACATGATGCACACACATGCTATCCTTTGACATCTAGCTAGGGATGTGACACAGACTTGCTCCTTGTAGCACCGTCTGTCCACCCGCTCTTTCTGAAGTTCGGTCTTCAGAGTTGACAATTCGGCCTCGCTCTCCTTGTTTTTCTGCTCAAGGTCCTCGCACTTTTTGCTGGCATCCTTGAGCTCATCCCGGACCTCCGCGACATGAGCGTCATGCTTATCGCGGGTGGCTCATACGACGGTGAGTGTGGTGGCTGCCTCTTTGGCCGCCGCCCTCTCAACGGCCGCTTCATCCTTGGCATGTTCAAGCTAGGCCTTGAGCTTTTCCATCTCTTTCGACGAGGCTACAAAAATGTTAAACTATATGACAACGCGCGTCGGCAGTGTTCAAGCAAAGGTATTCGGATTTAATTCAGACTTACGCTATGCCTCGTCGAACCTCTTGTTGAGGGCTTCAACTTCGTCTTCGGAATGCTTAAGCTTCCGATTTAGCTCTTCGAGCTCGACGCCATTTATGGCCGCCGCCGATGACGAAGCCTGCATTACACACACAGTTGATACGTTACATGTGCTCTCAATTCCCGAATTATAGACAAATCCGATCATACGTTGAGTTATTCTCACATGACGGACACTTAAAGTGCATCTAGCTCGATGTTGGATTAAGACATGACCCCTAGGTGAGCTTTTCACCTCACCTAGGGCTCGGGGGCTGCCATGTATATAATGCGAATAAATAAAATCTTTGCAAATAAACACATCGGGTGACTTACTTGAAAACCCATAAGGAGACCTTTGAAGGCCTCCTTCAGTCCGTTGTCAACGGACTGAATGCTCTGTAGTACCGCACCCAGAAGGGTGCGGTGATCCTTGGGGATGGAGGCGCTCGATAGAGCCTCCTCCATGACCGACCACTTATTGGTCGGTGATGCCGGTGATGATCGGATTCCCCGATCACCCACCGGGGATTGGACTGGTGCCTTCGGATGCATAGTATGCTCCGGAGATGTTCTTAGGGGAGGGGGGACTGAGCTCCCGCTCGTCCGACCTCCTCGACATCCGGGTGGGGTGTTTCCCCCCGGTCTTCAGTGGCCGAGGCGCGGTACGATCTCCCTTGCCACCAGTGTCCGCATCCATAGGAGTGTGCTGGGACGACACCTCCATGACGTCCCTCGTGGCGCCTGGTGTGGTGGGATGCGAGGCATCCCTGCTCTTCGCCAGTTTGGCGGGAGGGGTCTCCCCGTCCGTTATCACTTCGGTAGGGATAACGCGTGGGGGATGCAAGGCCAATAACCTGCATGTTAGCAAACTCTAAATCTATTCATAATGAGTAGGAGGGTCTTCGGATCCTAACCTTTAGGAGGGGCTTGACCCGTAGGATCCTTCGTGGAACCTCCTAGAGGTCTTCGGACGTGGTGTCCGAGTCTAAACTATCGTCGGAAAGAACCACCCGCGTCCGCTACGCCCTCCTATGGGCAGGAGAAGGGACCTGCTCCGGAGCATCCAAAGACACCGCTCTCTTCCTGGCACGGGGGGAATTGCCTCTCCCCTCGCCCTCAACCTCGGCCTCCTCCTCCTCCTCTTCTTCCTCTTCCTCCTCCTCAACCTCCTCATGATTCGAAGATGCGAGGGTATCCTCGGACGTAGCGTCAGGCTGGTCCTTGATGCGGATGCTAGCCTGGCCTAGTTTCTTCTTCTTCTCTTTCTTCGTGGGAGCCTCGTAAGTCTTTACCATGAGCATTTTTGCTAACAGCCCGGTCCTCTCGTCTTCGAGCTGAGGCGCCAAACTATTAATGTTGATGGCTTTCTTTATCCATCTCTGCAAAGACAGATTGGATAAGGGGTTATGAGGACTTCCTATGTAATAAAGCCGACCAAGCTAGGTTGTTTCATACCTTGGAATCGGGCTTGGCGACACGCAGACCCTTGTCCTCCTCCTCGGATGGCCAGCTCTTATGTGACTTGAAGAGCGCTTTACATAACTTCTCCCGCATAGTGCGGAAGAGATTACAGACTGTGGGCTCGGCGTCGAGCTCACGAGCCCACAGAGGGGTGTCCCGGCACTGGCAAGGGAGGATGCATCTTCGGAGCATCACCTGGACCACATTGGTCAACTTGGTGCCCTCCTCGACCATAGAGAGGATGCGCTTCTGCAGGTCGCTCACCTCTTTGCACGGTCCCCAGACAAGGCCCTTTTCGATCCAAGAAGCCGGTCTGGTGAGGGGGACCGGATTTGAATGCAGTAACAGGATGCTGACCTTCTTCTTGTGGTTCGGTGACGTAGAACCACTCCTTCTGCCACCCCTTGACGGTGACAATAAGGGTGCCCGACGGCCACCCAACGCGGGTAAGCTTGTCAATGCCAGCCCCGCTGCAGTCCGCGTGCTTTCCGCCGGCGCACTTGGGCTTGATGTTGAACACTTGAAGCCAGAGCCCGAAGTGTGGCTCGATGCGCATGAAGGCCTCGCAGACTAGGATGAACGCCGAGATGTGCATGATGGAGTTCGACGGGAGGTCGTGGAAGTCGAGGCTGTAGAAAAACATTGTCCCCCTGACAAAGGGTGGAGGGGAAAGCTTAGCCCCCTGATGAAGTGGGGGATGAATACCACCCTCTCGCCTGGTTTTGGGGTGGGGATCACTTGGCCCTCCTCCGCCGCGCGGTGAGGGATGTCGGAGGAGAGGTAGCCGGCCTTCTTGAGGTTGAGAATGTCCCGGTCGATGACTGTGGAAGCTTCCCACTGACCGTTGGAGCCTGCCATTGATGAGCTCGGAGGTGGGGGCGAAAAGACCTAGATCTGAGCTTCAGAGGCGCAAAGGAATGGGAGACGGAGAAGTCGAATGGAGAGCATGAATAGTCGCGAGGGTTTTCTTCCCCTTTTATGAGGCTTATCGTTTAAGCCCCCTTCACCGCACCGCAAATCCCTCCACTTCTTGAGAGTCAAGACACATGCACAATTGCGCGCAGACGATTAAACATATCCCGTGTAAGATGAGGCACAATCTGCGCATTGGTAAATCGTGCCAATGAAACAGCCTCGAACCGCGCATCGAGTGCCTGTAACTGGCCTATTGGTCATGGTGGGCCGTGACCTTTTGTCAGACAGGTCGTCAGAGGAACGTTGTTTACCCCCTGATGTTTGGCCTGGAAAACCTACTTATTTCACAGTATTCGAACGTGCCACTAATTGGAAAACTACTTATCATCAGAGGCCGAACTATTGTTCGGCGGGAAGGAACTCACCTCGCAAGCCTAAGACTCTGTTCGCGAAGCAATTGGAGCTGAAGACCCTTGGCGTTGGAGGCAAGTTTGGGGTCTAATGAGGGAGTCCTGAATTAGGGGGTCCTCGGATAGCCGACTTATTGTTTCTGGGCCGGACTATATGGGCTACTTACCGAGCACTAGAAGATCTGAAGGCCCAATCTCCAGGATGGAAGCTTTGGGAAGCAGGGCTTGCACTCCACGTTTGATGTAGTAAATAGGCATGTTTTTCTGTTCGGCATGTAACCGACCGTGTGTAAACTCTAGGCATCCTCGGCATCTATATGAGCCAGAGTGTTTTAGGGTATAGATGAGAACAACTCATCTAGGGTTAGCTATTCGATCTCGAGGTAGATCAACTCTGTAACCCCCCATACCATCAATACAATCAAGCAAGACATAGGGTATTACCTCCATAGGAGGGCCCGAACCCAGGTAAATCTGTGTCCCCTTCATCTCCTATTACCGTCGATTCTAGTCTCACAGTTCGGTACCCCCTACCCGAGATCCGCCGATTTTGACACCGACAAAGGGCACTCAAATTCCTCTCCGGCTTGATCCTAAATGGTGTTGAACTTCATTGATATATGGCACAAGGATCCCAATACTCCAATTGATGATTTGAAAATGCAACCCGGACTAGATTATGTCCTCACTACCTCCATAGCTGAAGAAAAGTGGAAGTACGAGAAGGCCAGACAAACCAAGAAAGCTCAGTACAAGAAGGAGCACTTCTTGAAGAATAATGTTCTGAAGCTTTCTCCGGAAGAACTTGTGGCCATGCAATCTGAGATCCAAGGCCTCAGTGATGAATTCAATCGATACTGTGCTGATTGGCAAGGCGCCAAGGTCCGCTTCATCAAAGTGGCTGACAAAGTCATCAAGGACCAGAACAAGAGGGTTGCAGCTCAATCGCAACCGCAGATTCCTCAAGCTGAAGAATCTGCTCAACCTGCTGAAGAAACTGCAAGCGCAACGGAAGAAATTCTGGCTGCTAAAGAACCTGTCAGGGCAACCTCCACTGTTGCGCCTGAAGAAATTGCCATGCCAGCTGAAGGTTTTGCTGCGCCTGTTGAAATCGAGACTACTAGGACGACTGCATCAGTCATGCCTGAAGAAACTGCTTCTCCTTCACCCTCTGCTAAAACCGCAAGATCTTCAAGGGTGAAGAATATCAACCTTCCTTCTGCATCAGAAGTGAAGAAGACTAAGGCTGCGGAGAAGAAGGCTGCACAAAAGAGAAAAGCATCAGCTTCATATTCCTCAGCAGCGAAGAAGTTGAAGACTCTGCCCAGTTCTTCAACTGATCCAATTGATGCAATCCTATCACCTCCATGCCAGCCTATGAGTTAGTACCATTTGGTGTTGACTATGTCATCCCAAATGATGAACAAGAAGAAAAGGACCAGTCTACTGCTTCCTCAGAGTAGATTGATGAAGAAATTGAAGTGGAAGCAAATGCTTCAACCCCCCTGGTATTATCGCCCCAACCTCAATTGACCGTTGAAGAGGCCGGCGTTGAAGAAATTGAAGAAGACATGGACACTGGGAACTCAACTCCTCTTATCAATGATGAATACTAGGAAGCTACATATCCAAATTCTCCAATGACCACTCCTCTGTCACAAATTCCTCAGTCTCCAGCCCAGACCGAAGAAATTCATACAGGATCTGATGACTTGGCCGCACCTGTCACTTCAATCCTTGAGGATATTCCAGCTCCATCAGCTAAAGAAATTGCTGCTCCTACCGCAACTGAGGAAACTGCTATTCAAATTCCTCACTCTGAAGAAGTTCCACCCATGCCCAAGGAAAGTGTGGGCCGCTTCAAGCCATACCTTCAGCCGAAGCCTAAGATGCCATTCATAGGCTCAAAGCACCCCAAATTCATCAAGATGAATTTCTTCAACGAGCACATATTCTTCACTGGGACGAATCCTTATGATTTAGCAAGGGCCAGTCGCACAAGATTCTAGACACCCACACAGATGAATTACTATGCACCTGTGCTGTTTGACTGGGAGAAAGTCCTCAAGCACCAACAAATTCCTCATGCAGATATGGAAACTATCCCATGCTTCACACCGGTGCTCGTAGTTCTTCATGATGCTGGAATTCTTCCATTCTGCGTGGATATATGTGATTGGAATGAAGAGCTAATTCTTTAATTCTATGCCACCTTGCACATCACAGGTGATGCTTGTGATGTCAATTCTTGGGTTCTGGACTGGATGACAGGATCAACTCACTACACTGCCCCATCCTTAGAATTGCTTCGAGCTGTGCCAATCCCAATTCCCTTAAAAGGAGCAAGATGCCTGTTTGATGAACCTGCATTGCTCAATCACATGATGCAAGTGCTGATGAAGCCATTGGCTCCTGGAAAACCTCCAAGGACTACCTTCCTTGTCAAGGATTTGCTCTATGTTCCCAGGACCATCTATTGCATTCTGGCCAAAACCCTCAGTCCTCAAAAGGGTCACAACTCTGAAGAAGAAGAAGAAGTGGAGGGAATCATGAAGAATATGCTATTCAACATCATTCATGGAATTCCCATCAATTACCATGATTTCTTCCTGAGGACTTTGGCCAATGCTGCTTCAGCCCCATTTGAATTGAAGCCTTACGCTCCCTAGATCATGAAATTCATCAGATCAAGGTCTTTAGTTCCATTCAAGGCTGATTTTCAGAATCACTTCGGCTTTCTGCCTCCTATCGAAGTCCTCAAGCACACATTTTCTTTAGTTGAGGGCAAAGGCAAAGCTGTCATTGATGAAGGTACTCGTCCATTGGATGGTTAGTTTCGCAAAGCTGCATCTTACTCCACCAATGATGACACCGCTAGCCAAGATTCCGCTGCAAAAGCCTCAACACAAAAGCCTCAAGAAGCTGCCCCTCATGTGATGACTGATCGCGAACAACTTCTAAGTCTTCATCAGAAGGTTGATCGCAATCACAAGTGGGTCAAGCGTCTGTTTGGTTCACTTCTTCGAGACATGACTGTCATGCACAACACTATGAGGAAGAACCAACACTACCTTCATGAAGTCTTCAACCACACTTGGGCCATTCTGTCTCACCTCAAGACTCCTGAAGAACTCAAGGATATGGACCTTGAGCAGAACCTTGACTGGGCTCGTCCTCCATAGAAGAAACTTCAAGTTCCTCAGCTGGTTACAAGCTCATATTCTTCATCGCACGAGGCGAATGAAGCTAAGGAAATTGGCGACACTGCCGCGGGCCCTGCATCGTCAAACGACCCCGACAATGCTGACGCTCCTCCATCTCCTTCAAGATGAAATTCTTCAGGGGCACTAGTCCTCATTTTTTGTCCCTTTTGGTCTTCGATGACAAAGGGGGAGAAAATTTGAGTTACTCTGCAAGTGGGTCTCTATATATGGGCCTTTTTTATTTAAGTGACAACTCTCGCTCTTCTGAATTTTTGTTGGTTGAGTTGTAAACTTAGGTCCGATGGTGGTCTGACTCTTTTGAACTACTTTCCGCATGCTTATTTCCTCAAGTACCTTAATGCATGCATGCTGAATTTTGTCAGACACCATTTTCATCATGCATTTCAAATTCTTCATATCATATGTTAAATGCGTGTATGAATTCCAAGATGTAGGGGGAGTTCTCCATGTTTTTAACCTTCCATGCGCATTTGTAGTCCAAAGCAAATTCCTCAATATGCACATATTCAGGGGGAGTTCTTCTATGTCTTGCAATCAAATTCCTCAAACTCAGTACTTACACTTCATATTTTTATCCCCGTTGAAAACTTAACCTATTTGTCATCAGTCACCAAAAATGTGGAGATTGTAAGTGCATCTAGTGCCCCTTAGTGAGTTTTGGTGTATTGAAGACTTATAGGTTAAGGAACTAATGTGCTTGTGAGTGTACACATGCTCTATAAGTCGACGAGGAGTTTGATATATTCGGAGATTATCGACCCCTAAAAATGTATGTCTTCAACTAAAGACTTTGGTGAAGACTTTAGTATTCCCCGAAGACTTTGAAAATGAAGAAGTTGGTGTGACCTTGAACATATGAATGAGGACTATGAAGCGTGAAGACTTTTGTTTTCGTAGTTTCATTTCCTTTCTTTGAGTCATAGGAAACACCGTACTGTTAAAGGGAGCCGAGGTAATACTAAGGAAAATTTCCAACTAATGCTCAACTCAAAAGCCTCAACCTATCCAATCCTTCGAGTGAAGCCTTTTGGAAATCTCTTGCGGTTCAGTCAAGTTCTTCAATGACAGAGACAAAGTTTTTCTGGTCTCTGAGGAAATTGGTCTGACCGAGGAGTTAGGATTTCGCTAGTGCGAATTGCCTACAAGTGAGGAATATGATAAGCCTGAGGACTTTCATAGTTCAAAATTCTGACGTTGTTGTGCTTAGCACCAACTGTCCTCAATCGTCCTATCCACATAACAGTCATATCATTGGGGGCATTTATGTCTTATCATGTCAGGTTGCACCCTGGCTATAAATAGCCACCCCCCATAACCACTAGTTGGTTGGTTGCTCCAATAGAGAACTGACACTTGTCATTTGAGAGCAACCCATCCTCCGAGGACTTTGAGAGAAAATCATCAGTGAGGAAAAAACCAAATCCAAACCACCAAACCCAAAGTGATTGAGCAGCACTAAAGAGATTGTTCTTGTGTGGAACCAACGCTTGTTACCTTTGAAGACTGTGTATCTTCCAGACGGTTGGGCGTCATGGTCTAGCGCATCCTGCAGTCAATTGGGGATCACGAAGTGACCTTGGTCTAGAGCATCCATCAGTTAATTGTGGATCGCTGGGTGACCAGTTTGTGAGGGTTTTGGAAGTCTACCCTGAAGACTTACCGTGAGTGTTGGGCAAGGACTGTGTGTCCTTAGCTCAAGGAGAATATGGTAAGGACTGTGTGTCCTCTGGTTTAAATACCAGGCTGCTCGGAACCAGACATACGACTGTCACAGTAGTTGGAACTGGGTCATCAAACCATTGCCTTCATCGAGCTACCTGGTTCTATTTCCTCAACCCTTTCATTTACTCATATACTTGTTGATGAAATTGATCGTTACTATTTGAAGAATTTGACTGAAGACTTTCTCAATTTCCTCACCTCAAATTCTTCAAGTTACCTTGTTCCTCACCTGCTCATCCTGTATCATGCTACCTGTAATCTGTGCATGCTTTATTTCATCATGATGACTATGCTACTGCTATGTTTCTCATGCAATTAAGTACTTATTCCGCTGCTAGTTATTCATAACATTTCAAATTCCTCAAGTTGAAATTCCTTAGTGATGAATTTGTAAAAATTGCCTATTCACCCCCTCTAGTCGATATAACGCACTTTCAGATATCATGTGCAAATTCTATTGGTCACATCATGTTTGACAATCTGCTTGACTTGTCATATGCTATGCATGAGATCACCCATATTGCATCTGTGCAATCTCTTCGTAGTAACTATGCATATGCCATTAAAATAAACCCAATTTGCACATATGCCATAGATGACAAACCCATGGTTATTGGCATTTGCTTTTCTTGTGATGATATTGCCATGCTTCCTTTGCATCATTTGCGCAATATTTCTCATATGACATGCCATGACCACCTAGCTTCGGATATGCATTGTTTTGGATGTTGTCCATATTCTCCATATTATGCTCCCGCTATTGCACATGAGGAGACCCCCATAGTTTCCTCATACATACTAGGAGATGTTGATCCATCCTAAACTTTGCATGGTCTCCATATTTGTGTGCACAATATGCTTGCCATTGATATGAATAAAATGCTTGTGCCACATACTTACTATAAATTGCGTCCCAATCATGTTGAGCATAATAACTATAATTGCATGATGGATGACGTATTTCTATACCATGCCTCAAATTTATTTGAGCATTGGATATTTTGTGTTAATGAACACAAGCACATGCAGATCCTAACAGATGAATTGTACATATACCACGCGCACACAATTTTCCCTTTGCCTTTGTTGATTGTAGGTACTCATGATTACACGACAACCTCACAATCCCATGAGTTGACAAAAAGAGCTATTGAGAGCACCGATGCTTTGGGATTCACCGGAATGTGTATCCAACCATTCCCCTTGCGCAAGGACTATGCGCATCTCTTCTACATGGCCCTCACATGGTTATGGCTTATTGTGCATTATATATCCTTTGCCCATATTGCAATGTTCACTTTCCTTGATATGCTCATTTCTATGCCTTTGCCATGCATTTGTGACCCATGCTTTGCATTACACATGACCCATGATTCTCGTATTTGTATGTGTATTTGCGAGCTTGGTGGAGATACTACTTGCTATTGCCATGTTTGCTTTGTGCCCCATGAGTATGACGATATATTGACCATGTTTTGTTCCCGTGCTTGCATTATGTCACATGCATTATATATGCCCACTATTTGCACATATGACATGATTGCCATCATTTTGTTTAGTATGTTGCATCTTCGCACTACTAGCTTGCACGACATGATCACTATGCTTGCTTATGTTGCATCACCAATGTTCTCCTTTTATGCGGTTGATGACAACCATTACCATGCTTCACATATGATTGATATTGCTTATTGTCATATATCTCCATATGTTGCCTCACTCATGCTAGATGATTTGTCATGTATTGAGTGCAATGATGCTTATAATATTGCTAATGAGATTACCCCCATAGCTTTCTCACATATTATTTGAGTTTTCGACATCTTTTATGTGAAGCATGCTTGTCTTCCTTCTTCGCACCATATGCCTAGTGCCATGAATATAGCCATTGTTGTATCATATTGTTCATGCATTTTTTATCCTAATGGTTATGTGCAAGAGAGGAGAACCATCATGATGGATGTTGTGTTTATCTACCATGCACATACATTCTTTGCTTTGTTGTGTGTATGTGTAGGATATCTTGACTACACATCAACTTCCACTTCACGTGAGTTGACGATTCAGGATCTTGAGAGTGATCCATGCTACACCAATGCATTTCTTCATCGCACTTGCTTGCGTATTGGCATTATGACAGACGCACACGGTCACGCTTTCGAGGTGACATCCTTCTTGAGAATGGATATTGTGGCTCATCCTACTTGTGTTGCTTGTACCATGACATATATTGGTCATCATGTACCACTTACCTGCACACATGTTAGAGATATTGCTTTCACTCATGATTGCCACCGTTCCATGCCTCATGACATATATACCTTTTGTGTTGCATCCAACTTGTGGATTGATTTCTCCTATCATATGCTTGGTTGAAACAATGTCCATTCTTCACATTTTCCATGCCACATTGCTTGCTACATGCTTGACTTGATTGCGTCACACATGTTGAACACTTGCTCTTTCTATTGTGTTGAGTGTCTCGCTATCTTCACTACACCATGTGCACATTATGCTTGGATTGTCTTGCACTTCGGATTGCACCATGTGTTTGAACACTTGATTTTACTTTGTGTTGTGAATGATTTCTATGCCTACCATAGACCTTTCGTTGATTGCTTTGTGCATGATTGCTATGACCATGAGGTAGATGCTTGTTATATTGTCACACATATTTGCATACCTGCCTCGCCTTTGCATAGTTGCTTTCATGTTGCCTTAGATTGTGCTCAATTTATATGCTTACTTGCCATGCCACAATCCCTTGTCACACCATATGTTATGCATGATGACAACACTTGTGCGGTGATTCACCACTTGAATGCTTGTTTTTTCACTAACTCTAACCACATTTTTTCCAAATATTTGTCGTATTTTCTCCTTTTGAATGAATTACTAGACGGTGATACATTGGTGAGTGCCCCTTTAGAGCTTGATGAAGAAGAGCGCTTGGTGATCATCCAACTCTACACCGCGTCGCCATCTCCTTCCCATGGTGATTTGGACCTTGATACGAGGACGGATCTTTCCCAAGGGGGAGGGGATGATGCGGAGCATCCTACAGACATCACCATGGCAAGAGTCACTTTGGCAAGTGACACCTGCGACATCTACTTCACATACATAAAGGTGAATCATCTCCTTTACACGTGTTGACTTGACCCCTTCGTGGATGGTATACTACTTGACACTCCTCTCATGTGCTTGAATAGGTACTATCGGAGCTTCACGGATGATGAGGAGGAGTGCCAACACCTATGTACGCTACACCATCTGCAAGGGAAGCTTGTGTCACCACCCTAGAATTTGCTTGAAATTGTTTGCATCAACATCAGCATGTGCATCATGTCATCATGTCCAAATTCAAATTAATTTGAAATGGGGGTGATCAAACCCTAGCATAGATAAAATCCAAATAGGATTAAACTTTAAGATAATTTAGTAAATCCAAAATGCTCTTCAAAAATGTTCCCTTTCTTTGATAAATGATGGCAACAACATATCAAGGGTGAATTTTATATTAACAACTATTTTTGAAAATTAAATAAATTAGGGAAGTTTCTGAAAATCACTAATAGAGCATTATAAATATTCTAGTTGCTTCAATTTTTCTGAAACTTTTTGTGTAGTTTGGAAATATTCCAAATATACCTCAAAAATGATTTCAGGAATTTTGGCTTTATAGTTTTGCCCAAACAAAATTAAATAGAAAGCAAAAATTAGAAAAGAAAACTAAAATGAAAGAAAAGGGAAATAGGAAGGCTTACCTGACACTGTTGGCCCAACCCTGTAGCAAGGCCCAGCCCACCAGCGAGGCAGTCGTCTTCAACCTCTGCCAGTAGGCAGAGGCCTGTCGACACGCCCGCTTTCGCTGTGGCCACCTCCCTGCCTGCTTCCTCCCCTCCCCTTTCTTATCTCTTTGCGCTAGAGAGACGTCATGGAGCTTCCTCTCTCCCCCCGGAGATCATTCTCCCTCTCCCTCGGACCCAAGCGGAGCTCGTCTCCGCTCGCAACCACTGCGGCCACGGACCTTCTCCAACACCTCTAGTGAGTCCAGCCGCTCCACCTCAATGCCCTGCTCCTCTCCGATGAAGAAAACCTGCTGGAGACGCCCTACCGAGCCGCCTCGACTTCGTCTTCAACCTTCGGCTCCATCGACTGTCGCCGTCGATTCGCTCCGTCCTGAAGGCCCACGAGCTCGCCGACCGCACCAAGCGAACCATTGTGAGCCACTAACTCTTTCCCCCTCGTTTCCCTCGTCGTGGTCGTTCTCCAGCTAGCGTAACTGCCGGACCTGAAACCTCCCACCGCCGTGATTCATCGCCGCCGTGGCCAAGGCTATCCAAGCTCGTGTCTGAGCATGTGGACGAGCTCCTGGAGGCGCCAGTGTCCCAACTCCACCGCAGCCCCGCTTGCATTCCCCCTGTAGTGTCGTGGCCGCACTTGTCCGAATTCTAGCCACCACAGTGGGCTTGCCTCCGGTGAGACCAGCCCCCAGCTCCGTTCGCTTGCTCCCCGAGGTGAGCGGGAGCGAGGGCGTTCGAACGAGGCCCTCCGTCATCTTTTGGCCGCCGGACGGCAAGTTCTGATGTGCCTCCGCCACGGTTTCACATCGCCGGTGTTGAGCCGCCGGTGGAGTGACGTGGCAGGTCATTAGGGATAATCCCCTGCTAACCAACCCCCCAGCCACTGACTAGTGGGCCCTAGGGTTTGTCAAACCCCCGGTCAGCGCGGGATTAGTCCTGGGTCACTGACCAGTGGACCCCACTAGTCAGGTTTGACCTGGACCAGGCGCTATTGACCTGCTGACATCATGATGACGTCAGGCAGACGTAAATAATATTTTTTATAATAAAAATAAACCAGGAAATTCCAGAAAATGTTTAAAACTTCTAAAATCATAGAGAATATTCTATAACTCAGATGAGAATAATTTATAAATGAAAAATGATCAGAAAAATCTAATGAATCTGTTTATGCCATTATCATACATGTTTGAACAAGTTAACATCACCAAGTAGGACATTTTATGATTAGGGCAATATATGAAATATCATTTGGAGTTGGAATTCAAACTTGTTTGAATTCCACTTCAACCAACTTGGTTAACTACCCCTCTAGGTCAATTCAGTACCTTAACTTGTCATATAATGCATCATGTTTGTTGCATTGCATTGAATGTTGTTCCTTTGTGTTTGCCGATGGTTGTTCCCTCTCGGTAGAGGCTGGTTCTGACGATGTGAACGTTGACACTAATGAAGAGAAGTAATATCTTCAGAACTGTGAGGCAAGCAAACCCCCTTGAGCATACTGATATGAACCCAGTTTCTCGCTCCTACTCTCCTTTACCGAATTAGGACAACAACGATTCAACTATTACCTGTCATCGGTAGTTGAACCCATTCCTTGCATGATCTCTCTTTGCCATAGTAAATAGTTGAAACCACTTAGCATGAGCAGCAACTGCTTGAGCCTTGTTGTGCTTACTCATCCATGCTTGCTTACTTACTGTGCCTGCTATGCTTAGAGTCATGTCATGTCGGGATTGATTCATCTGGGTGATGAATCAGAATGACAATGTTCTTGTCCTATTGTGTGAGAGCTAAGTGTGTGAACACGATTTGGTAAAGGTAGCGATGAGAGGCCATGTAGGAGTACATGGCGGGTTGTCTCATTGGGACCGTCCTTAAGAACTGAGTTCTGTGTATGTTATCCAAGACAAGATACTACCGCACATCGGGATACTTAATTGACCCTCTCGACTTATTAATCGCCTAGATCTCTGTCCAGGAGTTGCAACTAGTTTCTGGTGTTTATAGGACAAGTGTTGGTAGCCGTGCATAGCATTGCCCGACTGGGTGGACTGTGATGCGGTATAGGCACAATGGCATGGTGTACCAAGTGGCACCCGAACGGTGGGCTTGGGAACCCTGCGCACATCGTTTGAGGCCGTAGCGGAAACTTCGGCCGGACTCCCGTGCGGGTTCAGTCTCAAATAGGCAATAAACCTGGACTAGGGTCTAGTGTGATTGACGGTCGTGGCCGACTCCCTCGCTGGGTTTCCGCTTGAAGGTTGCCGAGGTGCCTTTTACGTGCACATGGCGACAAGTGGCGAGAGCGTGTGTGAAGAAGTATACCCCTGCAGGGTAAAATAAGCTATTCGAATAGTCGCGTCCTCGGATATGGACTACTTGGAGAACTTATGTGGTTCATAGACAACTTGAAGTGGATAATCTAAAATACGCAAGATAAGCAAGAGTGCTATGGATGGCCTTCTCGTAGGGAGACGGGAGTGGATCCATAGTGGTGTATTGATTTGGTGAATATGTGGACCCGTGTGCGCTATCCCACCTCAAAGATACTACTTGTAGTTGTAGTATAGTTTAGCCAAGAGTCAAAGCTGGCTTGCTGCAATAAACTCCACAACCCCCTTCCTTGAAAATGATGCATATGTAGTTAGATCTAATGTAAGTCTTGCTGAGTACCCTTGTACTCACGTTTGCTTAATTTATGTTTTTGCAGAGGAGACGTCAGTCTCCTTAGTGATTCTTATGATGTGACATGCGATGTTGAGCGAATTAGCTTGGGAATCCCAAACAGAGGTCTGGTTCCTTTGGTAGGGTCGCTATAGCTTTTCAGGCTCCTCCAGCCACTTTTGTAGATGTCTGTACCGAGACATGTTAACTTTTGCTTGTTTTGTTTGAATGCTCTGAATGTTGGGTCTTGTGACCCCTGCTTGTAACATATTATTGTGTTGGCTCTTCCGAGCCTTCTAAATAAAAGTTGTAATGTTGTATGGTTATGTTGTGATGCCATAATTGTATCTATGCATATCGGGCATGTCGTGCGTACGTGTGACGTGCAACTGTATGTATGGGATTCGACACCTAGTTATGTGCCTTTAGTAGTACTCTTTACGGGGAAATGTGTGACAGCCCAAGTGCTGTCCCTACCTTAGTTGGCATGTAACCCCATGTATTAACCTTGTGTCATGAGCTTATGAGATGTTTTCCAACTTGGCATCATGTGTGGTTTGCATTCATGCATCATGTCATCATGCATTCCTTTCATTTTTCTTGCCATGTGTGTTTCTTGTGCCTTGTTGTGATGGCTTGGTGGGGTTATGATTGTGATGTGTGAGGTGTTGTGTGTGGTTGGATCCATGTGTGCTCCTCCTCTTCTTTCTTCCCCTCTCTTCTATCTTTCAAACACCACCTTCTTCTTCCGCCTCTCTTCCGATTAATTTTATGATCAGATTAAACTTGCTGTTTTATTTGTTTAAAAATGTTCAAGAGGTGCCCTAGATAATCTTAATAATTTAGGATGTGGTGTTGTTGTTGTTTGGGGTTGTTTGTATTTTGGTTTGTTTTAAAAACAAGGGCTGTTAATTATTTAAGTATTAAAAATTACTTGTCCATAAATCAACCTGGCATTTTATTTAAATAGTGCATATTATTCCTACATAAAAAATATATTTTTGTTTCACCCAAAAACCTTTCAACATGCTCTGGAGATTGTTGTTTTAGTGTTGATTTTATTTAAAAGAAAATAAAACCCTTTCTTTCTATTTGTTTGTGAGAGAGTGTGCGGCTGGGCTCTGTCCAGCACGGCCCAATCAGCCCCGCAGGCCCATCTTCTCCTCGGCGAGCCCGCTCCCCGTTCCTTCCTCTTCCTTCAGTACGACGCCCATCCGCTCTGTCCACGTCAAAAGCGAGCATGATTTGACGGCCTTCGGCGCATCTCCATGGCCATAAAAGAGCGCCTAGCCCTAGCCCCGGCTACCCTCTTCCTTTTCCTCCTCCTTCCTCCCTCGCGCCGCCGCCCCACCCCCATCATCTTCATCCATCTTCTTCCCTGCAGAGAGGGTTCAGAGAGAGTGTGCAACAGGTGCAGAGAGCGAGCAACAGAGGTCCTCGTCGCCGGCGCCTCCCCGTCGTCATGTCCAAGTCCGAGGTAGGGGTGCCCGCGTCTCGTTCCCGACGCAAGGTGCGCGGCAGCACCTCTGAAGCGTCGACCTCGAGCGCGTCTTCGTGCAAGCACAGAAGCTTCTGCTCCAGGCGTCTTCTTCCTCTGAATCGCGCGGTCTCCTACCTCGTCGCTCCCGACGGCTCCAGCACCTCTCTAGGTGAGCAGCCACACGTCGTTGGCCGTCCCCTTTTGCTTCTGTGCGTGTGTGCGTGAAGAGCCATAGGTGCCCGTGAGCTCAGCTCTGCCATGGCCTCGAGCTTGTGCATCTGTGGATGTGTGAGCGTGCGAGTCATGCCTGTTAGGTGATCCGACGACCACCCGTTCCATTCCCGCTCGAAGTTAGTTCTTTTGTCATGTGTAGGTCTCGTGCCGTGTGTGTCCAGTACGTGTCTGCGGCGCTCCGTTCTTGTTTGTCAGTTAGCAGTGTGGTGTTCGCCAGGTTCAGTTAGCCGTGCAGTTAGGATAAAAGGGCTTAGGCCCTATACTAGTAGCAACCGAGGTCGTAGCGCAGTGGTGTGCGTCCTGTGTGTGTGCGCGTGTGTTCTGCGAGGTGGTGGGTTCAAGTCCCCCCTTCGCCCCTTTTTTGTGTGTTTTCTTTTCCCTTGTAGCTTTGTTTTTCTTTTTCTTTTTTGTTTTGTTTAGATCTAGCCTATATAAGTGTAGGTTTATTCTAGGAGTGTTTCCTCTGTTTTTACCTATATATGTGAGTGTGTGTATGTGCATGTGTATGCATATGCATGTGTAGTGCAAGTGTGTGTGTGTGGGCTTGGATGCATTGTGTGTGTGTGTGTGTTTGTGTGATATACATGCATGTATATGTGCATATATGCACTGGTGCATATATGGGTGTGTTGGAAATATGCCCTAGAGGCAATAATAAATTAGTTATTATCATATTTCCTTGTTCATGATAATCGTTTATTATCCATGCTATAATTGTATTGAATGAAACACATTACATGTGTGGGTAAATAGACAACACTCTGTCCCTAGTATGCCTCTAGTGAACTAGCTCGTTGATCAAAGATGGTCAAGGTTTCCTAGCCATTGGCGTGTGATGTCATTTGATAACGGGATCATATCATTAGGAGAATGATGTGATGGACAAGACCCAAACTACAAACGTAGCATATGATCATGTCAGTTTATTGCTACTGTTTTTTGCATGTCAAGTATATGTTCCTATGACCATGAGATCATGCAACTCATGGACATCGGAGGAGTGCCTTGTGTGTATTAAACGTTGCAACGTAACTGGGTGACTATAAAGGTGCTCTACAGGTATCTCCGAGGGTGTCTGTTGAGTTGGCATGGATCAAGACTGGGATTTGCTACTCCGTGTGACGGAGAGGTATCTCAGGGCCCACTCGGTAATACAACATCACAACAAGCCTTGCAAGCAATGTGACTAAGTGTTAGTCACAGGATTTTGTATTACGAAACGAGTAAAGAGACTTGCCGGTAACGAGGTTGAACTAGGTATGGATATACCGACGATCGAATCTCGGGCAACTAACATACCGAAGAACAAAGGGAACATCATACGGGATTAACTGAATCCTTGACATAGAGGTTCGACCGATAAAGATCTTCGTAGAATATGTAGGAACCAATATGGTCATCCAGGTCCCGCTATTGGTTATTGGTCGTAGAGGTGTCTCGGTCATGTCTACATAGTTCTCGAACCCGCAGGGTCTACACACTTAAGGTTTGGTGACATTTCGGTAGTATAGAGTTATGTATGGTGGTGACCGAAGGTTGTTCGGAGTCCCGGATGAGATCCCGAACGTCATTAGGAGCTCCGGAATGGTCTGGAGGTAAAGATTCATATATAGGAAGTCCTATTTTGGTCGCCGGAAAAGTTTCAGGCTTATCGATAGTGTACTGGGAGTGCCGGTAGTGTACCGGGGGACCATCGGGAGAGGTATTTCGACCCAAGAGGCTAAATGGGCTGTGGGAGGGTGGAAACCAGCCCTTAGTGGGCTGGTGGAAGTCCTCCAAGAGGCCCATGCGGCTGGACTTGAGAAAGAGAGAAAAAAAGGCAAGGTGCAAATAAAATCCAAGTAGGGAAGGAGGAATCCTAATCCTACTAGGATTGGAGGAGGATTCCTCCAATCCTCCTTGCACAAGGGCAGCCTTGGCGCCAGCCCTCCTCCTCCCTCCCTCTTATATATACTGGTGGTATTGGGTGTTTTGCACTTGATTTTACAGCCACGTGCTACCCGTTCCACCGGTGCTCCTCTAGATCGGATTTCCGCAGTGCTTAGGCGAAGCCCTGCCGGAATTGCGCCACCACCATCGCCGGAGCACCGTCACGCTGCCGGTGAACTCTTCTTCCTCTCCACTTCCTCTTACTGGATCAAGATGGTGGAGATCGACATCAAGCTACACGTGTGCTGAACGCGGAGGTGCCGTCCGTTCAACGCTAGATCGGAAGGACCGTGATCAAGATCGCGAGACGGTTCGTGATGAGTTCGCGGGACGGATCGTGATGAGTTCACGGGATGGATCATGATGAGATCGCGGGATAGATCGTGATGAGATCACGGGACAGATCGTGATGAGTTCGCGGGACAGATCGTGATTGGATCGCGGGACGGATTGTGATGTGATCGCGGGACGCTCGGCGATTTGGATCACGAAGATGTTCGACTACACCAACCGCATTTCTTAACGCTTCCCTCTTAGCAATCTACAAGGGTATGTAGATACACTCTCCCTCTCATAGATGTTCATCACCATAGATAGATCTTGCGTGTGCGTAGGATTTTTTTTGTATTCCATGCAACGTTCCCCAACAGTGGTATCATTAGCTAGGTCTATGTGTAGATGAGATCTCGAGTAGAACACAACAGGTTTGTGGGCGTTGATGCTTATATTGATTCCTCCCTTGGTCGGATTTTGGTTCAGCGGTATTGTGAGATGAAGCGGCCTAGACCAACATTACTCGTACGCTTACGAGAAACCGGTTCCCTCGACGCAACTTGTTGCCTAGATGGCTTGCGGGTGGTAGTTTCTCTCACTTTAGTTATATCGGATTCGACAAAGGCGGTCCGTGAGAAGGTTGAAAAGAAAATTATGTATCACCGTTGTGGTTTATGCATAGGTGAGAATCGTTCTTGCTAGAAACCCGTAGCATCCATGTAAAACATGCAACAATAATTAGAGGACGTCTAACTTGTTTTTGCAGGGTATGTTGTGATGTGATATGGCCAATTACATGATGTGATATATGTGATGTATGAGATGATCATGTGATGTATAGAATTTCATGACTTGCATGTCGATGAGTACGGCAACCGGCAGGAGCCATAGGGTTGTCTTTAATTATTGTATGACCTACGTGTCAATCATTAAGCGCTATGTAATGCTTTACTTCATCGCTAAATGGTAGCAATAGTAGTTGAAGCATGCAGGGCGTGACAACCTCGATGGCGACACGTTGATGGAGATCAGGATGATGGAGATCATGGTGTCGTGCCGGTGACGATGGAGATCATGCCGGTGCTTTCAAGATGGAGATCTAAAGCACAAGTTCATGGCCATATCCTGTCACTTATGAATTGCATGTGATGTTAATCCCTTTATGCACCTTTTTTTGCTTAGTACGACGGTAGCATTATAAGGTGATACCTCACTTAAATTTCAAGATAAATTGTGTTCTCCCCGAGTGTGCACCATTGCGAAAGTTCTTCGTGTCGAGACACCACGTGATGATCGGGTGTGATAGACTACGTTCACATACAACGGGTGCAAGCCAGTGTTGCACATGCAGAACACTCGGGTTAAACTTGACGAGCCTAGCATGTACAGACTGTTGGAAATATTCTCTAGAGGCAATAATAAAATGGTTATTATTGTATTTCCTAGTTCATGATAATTGTTTGTTATTCATGCTATAATTGTGTTAACCGGAAACCGTAATACATGTGTGAATACATAGACCACAACGTGTCCCTAGTGAGCCTCTAGTTGGCTAGCTTGTTGATCAATAGATGGTCACGGTTTCATGACCATGGACATTGGATTTCATTGATATCGGGATCACATCATTAGGAGAATGATGTGATGGACAAGACCCAATCCTAAGCATAGCACAAGATCGTGTAGTTCGTTTGCTAAAGCTTTTCAATGTCAAGTGTCGTTTCCTTAGACCATGAGATTGTGTAACTCCCGGATACCGTAGGAATGCTTTGGGTGTGCCAAACGTCACAACGTAACTGGGTGGCTATAAAGGTACGCTACGGGTATCTCCGAAAGTGTCTGTTGGGTTGACACGAATCGAGACTGGGATTTGTCACTCCGTGTGACGAAGAGGTATCTCTGGGCCCACTCGGTAAGACATCATCATTATGAGCTCAATGTGACTAAGGAGTTAGTCACGGGATGATGTATTACGGAACGAGTAAAGAGACTTGCCGGTAACGAGATTGAACAAGGTATGGGGATACCGACGATCGAATCTCGGGCAAGTACCATACCGATAGACAAAGGGAATTGTATACGGGATTGATTGAATCCTTGACATCGTGGTTCATCCGATGATATCATCGTGGAGTACGTGGGAGCCAACATGGGTATCCAGATCCCGCTATTGGTTATTGCCCGGAGAGGTGTCTCGGTCATGTCTACGTGTCTCCCGAACCCGTAGGGTCTACACACTTAAGGTTCGATGACGCTAGGGTTATAGGGAAATAGTGTACGTGGTTACCGAAGGTTGTTCGGAGTCGCGTATGAGATCCCGGACTTCACGAGGAGTCCCGGAATGGTCCGGAGACGAAGATTGATATATAGGAAGTGAGGTTTTGGTTACCGGAAGTGTTCCGGGTGTCTCCGGTAGTGTACCGGGACCACCGAAAGGGTTTTGGGGGTCCACCAAGTGGGCCCACCTGCCCCGGAAGGTTCCATGGGCCAAGAGTGGGAGGGAGCCAGCCCCTAGGTGGGCTGGTGCGCCTCCCACCCCAGCCCAAGGCGCAGCAAGGGTGGAGGGGGGCAAACCCTAGGCTTAGATGGGCCTTAAGGCCCACCCTAGGGCGCCTCCACCTCTCCTTGCCCTGGCCGCCGGCCAGATGGGTTTCTGGAGGCTGCCGCCACCCCTAGGGTGGAACCCTAGGGCGCAGCACCTCTCCTCCCCTCCTCCTATATGTAGTGGAGGTATTTGGGGCTGCACAACACATGAGTTCATCTCCTCCCTGGTGCAGCCCTACTCCTCCCTCTCCTCGTTTCTCCGTAGTGCTTAGCGAAGCTCTATCGGAGTACCACGCAGCTCCACCGTCACCACACCGTCGTGCTTCCGGAGATCTCCCTCAACCTCTCCTCCCTCCTTGCTGGATCAAGGCGTAGGAGACGTCACCGGGCTGCACGTGTGTTGAACGCGGAGGTGTCGTCCGTTCGGCACTTGATCGGATCTACCGCGATCTGAATCGCTGCGAGTACGACTCCATCAACCGCGTTCTAGCAACACTTCCGCTTAGCGATCTTCAAAGGTATGAAGATCCAATCTCTCCCCGCTTGTTTGCTGGTTTCTCCATAGATAGATCTTGGTGACACGTAGGAAAATTTTGATTTACTACTACGTCTCCCAACAGTGGCATCATGAGCTAGGTCACAACACAAAGCAGTTGTGGGCATCGATTTTGTTAATATGCTTGCCGTTACTAGTCTTATCTTGATTCGACGGTATTGTGGGATGAAGCGGCCCGGACCAACCTTACACGTACGCTTACGTGAGACCGGTTCCACCGCCTGACATGCACTAGTTGCATAAGGTGGCTAGCGGGTGTCTGTCTCTCCCACCTTAGTCGGATTGGATTCGATGAAAAGGGTCCTTATGAAGGGTAAATAGCAATTGGCATATCACGTTGTGGTTTTGGCGTAGGTAAGAAACGTTCTTGCTAGAAACCTATAGCAACCACGTAAAAACTTGCAACTACAAATTAGAGGACGTCTAACTTGTTTTTGCAGCATATGCCTTGTGATGTGATATGGCCAGAAGGATGTGATGTGATGCATTGTGATGTATGAGATTGATCATGTTCTTGTAATAGGGTTCACGACTTGCATGTCGATGACTATGACAACCGGCAGGAGCCATAGGAGTTGTCTTATATTATTGTATGACCTGCGTGTCAATCATAAACGCCATGTAATTACTTTACTTTATTGCTAAGAGTTAGCCATAGTAGTAGAAGTAATAGTTGGCGAGACAACTTCATGAAGACACAATGATGGAGATCATGATGATGGAGATCATGGTGTTGTGCCGGTGACAATGATGATCATCGTACCCCGAAGATGGAGATCATAGGAGCAAGATGGTATTGGCCATATCATGTCACTATATTGATTGCATGTGATGTTTATCATGTTTACATCTTATTTGCTTAGAACGACGGTAGTAAATAAGATGATCTCTCAATAAAATTTCAAGAGAAGTGTTCACCCTAACTGTGCACCGTTGCTAAGGATCGTTGTTCCGAAGCACCACGTGATGATCGGGTGTGATAGGTTCTAACGTTCGCATACAACGGGTGTAAGCCAGATTTGCACATGCGAAACACTTAGGTTGACTTGACGAGCCTAGCATGTACAGACATGGCCTCGGAACACGGAAGACCGAAAGGTCGAACATGAGTCGTATAGAAGATACGATCAACATGGAGATGTTCACCATGGATGACTAGTCCGTCTCACATGATGATCGGACACGGGCTAGTTGACATGGATCATGTGTCACTTAGATGACTAGAGAGATGTCTATCTGAGTGGGAGTTCATTGAATAATTTGATTATGTGAACTCGATTATCATGAACTTAGTCTAAAAAATGCCTTTAATATCTATATTGTAGATCCAATGGCCAACGCAAATGTCAACCTCAATTTCAACGCGTTCCTAGAGAAAACCAAGCTGAAAGATGATGGAAGCAACTATGCGGACTGGGTCCGTGGCTTGAGGATCATCCTCATAGCTTCCAAGAGATTGTATGTCCTTGATGCACCGCTAGGTAACCCACCCATTCTCCCAGCGGACCAAGACGTTACGAACACTTGGCAGTCGCGCTGCGATGATTACTCCCTTGTTCAGTGCGGCATGCTTTACAGTTTAGAATCGGGGCTCCAAAAGCATTTTGAGCAACACAGAGCATATGAGATGTTCCAAGAGCTGAAACTGGTTTTCCAAGCTCATGCCCGAGTCGAGAGATATGACATCTCCGACAAGTTCTTCAGCTGTAAGATGGAGGAGAACAACTCTGTTAGTGAGCACATCCTCAAGATGTCTGGGCTTCACAACCGCTTGACTCAGCTGGTAGTTAATCTCCCGGATGACTCAGTCATTGACAGAATCCTCCAGCCGCTTCCACCTAGCTACAAGAGCTTTGTGATGAACTACAACATGCAGGGTATGGAGAATTCCATTCCCGAGTTGTACTCGATGCTGAAATCAGCGGAGGTCGAGATCAAAAAGGAGCATCAAGTGTTGATGGTAAACAAGACCACTAGTTTCAAGAAAGGCAAGGGTAAGAAGAACTTCAAGAAGGACGGCAAAGCTGTTGCCGCGCCTGGTAAGCAAGTGGCCGGGAAGAAGAAGAACAAGAATGGATCCAAGCCTGAGACTGAGTGTTTCTATTGTAAGGGTACCGGTCACTGGAAGCGGAACTGCCCCAAGTATTTAGCGGATAAGAAGGACGGCAACATTAAAGGTATATGTGATATACTTGTTATTGATGTGTACTTGACCAATGCTCGTAGTAGCTCCTGGGTATTTGATACCGGTGCAGTTGCTCACATTTGTAACTCCAAGCAGGAGCTGCGCAATAAGCGGAGGCTGGCCAAGGACGAGGTGACGATGCACGTCGGGAATGGTTCCAAGGTCGATCTGATCGCCGTCGGCACGCTACCTCTACATCTACCTTCAGGATTAGTTTTAAACCTTAATAATTGTTATTTAGTACCAGCTTTGAGCATGAACATTGTATCTGGATCTCGCTTGATGCGAGATGGCTACTCATTTAAATCCGAGAATAATGGTTGTTCTATTTATATGAGAGAAATGTTTTATGCTCATGCCCCGCTGGTCAATGGTTTATTTTTGATGAATCTCGAACGTGATGTTACACATATCCATAGTGTGAGTACCAAAAAGTGTAAAGTTGATAACGATAGTCCCACTTACATGTGGCACTGCCGTCTTGGCCATATTGGTGTCAAACGCATGAAGAAGATCCATGCTGATGGACTTTTGGAGTCACTTGATTTCGAATCATTTGACACATGCGAACCATGCCTCATGGGCAAGATGACCAAGACTCCATTCTCCGGAACAATGGAGCGAGCAACTGACTTGTTGGAGATAATACATACCATTGTATGCGGTCCAATGAGTGTCGAGGCTCACGGTGGCTACCGTTATGTTCTCACCCTCACTGATGACTTGAGCAGATATGGGTATGTCTGCTTAATGAAACACAAGTCTGAAACCTTTGAAAGGTTCAAGGAATTTCAGAGTGAGGTAGAGAATCAACGTGACAGGAAAATAAAATGCCTACGATCTGATCGTGGCGGAGAATATTTAAGTCACGAGTTTGGCACACACCTTAGGAAATGTGGAATTGTTTCACAACTCACGCCGCCCGGCACACCTCAGCGAAATGGTGTGTCTGAACGTCGTAATCGCACTCTATTGGATATGGTGCGATCTATGATGTCTCTTACCGACTTACCGCTATCATTTTGGGGATATGCATTAGAGACTGCCGCATTCACTTTAAATAGGGCACCGTCTAAATCCGTTGAGACGACACCGTATGAATTATGGTTTGGAAAGAAACCTAAGCTGTCGTTTCTAAAAGTTTGGGGATGCGATGCTTATGTGAAGAAACTTCAACCTGAGAAGCTCGAACCCAAAGCGGAAAAGTGCGTCTTCATAGGATATCCCAAAGAGACTATTGGGTATACCTTCTACCTACGATCCGAGGGCAAAGTCTTTGTTGCCAAGAATGGATCCTTTCTCGAGAAAGAGTTTCTCTCGAAAGAAGTAAGTGGAAGGAAAATAGAACTTGATGAGGTAATTGTACCTCCACTCGACCCGGAGAGTAGCGCAGCACATGAAGTTGTTTCTGTGGAGCCTACACCGGCTAGAGAGGAAGTTAATGATGATGATCATGAAGCTTTAGATCAAGTTGCTACTCGAAGGTCCACTAGGACACGTTCCGCACCAGAGTGGTACGGCAATCCTGTCCTAGAGATCATGTTGTTGGACAACGGTGAACCTTCGAACTATGAAGAAGCAATGGCGGGCCCGGATTCCAACAAATGGCTTGAGGCCATGAAATCCGAGATAGGATCCATGTATGAGAACAAAGTATGGACTTTGGTGGACTTGCCTGATGATAAGCGAGCATTGAAAACAAATGGATCTTTAAGAAGAAGACTGATGCAGACGGTAATGTGACCGCCTATAAAGCTCGGCTTGTCGCTAAAGGTTATCGACAAGTTCAAGGAGTTGACTACGATGAGACTTTCTCACCTGTAGCGATGCTAAAGTCAGTTCGAATCATGTTAGCAGTTGCCGCATTTTATGATTATGAGATCTGGCAAATGGACGTCAAAACGGCATTCCTTAATGGCTTCCTCAAGGAAGAACTATATATGATGCAGCCGGAAGGTTTTGTCGGTCCTAAAGATGCTAACAAGGTATGCAAGCTCTAGCGCTCCATCTATGGGCTGGTGCAAGCATCTCGGAGTTGGAACATTCGCTTTAATGAGGTGATTAAAGCGTTTGGGTTTGTACAGGTTTATGGAGAACCCTGTATTTACAAGAAAGTGAGTGGGAGCTCTATAGCATTTCTTATACTGTATGTGGATGACATGCTGATAATGGGAAATAATATAGAACTCTTGGAAAGTATAAAGGCCTACTTGAATAAGTGTTTTTCAATGAAGGACCTTGGAGAAGCTGCTTACATATTAGGTATTAAGATCTATAGAGATAGATCGAAACGCCTCATTGGTCTTTCACAAAGCACATACCTTGAAAAGATATTGAAGAAGTTCAATATGGATCAGTCCAAGAAGGGGTTCTTGCCTGTGTTGCAAGGTGTGAGATTGAGTACGACTCAATGCCCGACCACGGCAAAGGATAGAGAAGAGATGACTGTCATCCCCTATGCTTCAGCCATAGTCTCTATCATGTATGCCATGCTGTGTACCAGGCCTGATGTGAACCTTGCCATAAGTTTGGTAGGGAGGTACCAAAGTGATCCCAGAGCGGAACATTGGACAGCGGTCAAGAATATCCTGAAGTACCTGAAAAGGACAAAGGACATGTTTCTCGTTTATGGAGGTGCCGAAGAGCTCGTCGTAAAGGGTTTCGTCGATGCTAGCTTCAACACAGATCCGGACGACTCCAAGTCACAAACCGGATACGTGTATATTTTGAATGGAGGGGCAGTGAGCTGGAGCAGCAGCAAGCAAAGCGTCGTGGCAGCATCTACATGTGAAGCGGAGTACATAACTGCTTCGGAAGCAGCAAAGGAGGGAGTCTGGATGAAGGAGTTCATCACCGACCTAGGAGTGATTCTGAATGCGTCGGGCCCGATGACTCTACTCTGTGACAACACTAGAGCTATTGCCCTTGCGAAGGAGCCCAGGTTTCACAAGAAGACAAGACACATCAAGCGCCATTTCAACTCCATCCGTGATTACATTCAGGAGGGAGACATAGATATTTGTAAACTGCATACGGATCTGAATGTCGCAGATCCGTTGACTAAACCTCTCTCACGAGCAAAACATGATCAACACCAGAATGCTATGGTGTTCGATTCATCACAATGTAACTAGATTATTGACTCTAGTGCAAGTGGGAGACTGTTGGAAATATGCCCTAGAGGCAATAATAAAATGGTTATTATTGTATTTCCTAGTTCATGATAATTGTTTGTTATTCATGCTATAATTGTGTTAACCGGAAACCGTAATACGTGTGTGAATACATAGACCACAACGTGTCCCTAGTGAGCCTCTAGTTGGCTAGCTCGTTGATCAATAGATGGTCACGGTTTCATGACCATGGACATTGGATGTCATTGATAACGGGATCACATCATTAGGAGAATGATGTGATGGACAAGACCCAATCCTAAGCATAGCACAAGATCGTGTAGTTCGTTTGCTAAAGCTTTTCAATGTCAAGTGTCGTTTCCTTAGACCATGAGATTGTGTAACTCCCGGATACCGTAGGAATGCTTTGGGTGTGCCAAACGTCACAATGTAACTGGGTGGCTATAAAGGTACGCTACGGGTATCTCCGAAAGTGTCTGTTGGGTTGACACGAATCGAGACTGGGATTTGTCACTCCGTGTGACGGAGAGATATCTCTGGGCCCACTCGGTAAGACATCATCATTATGAGCTCAATGTGACTAAGGAGTTAGTCACGGGATGATGTATTACGGAACGAGTAAAGAGACTTGCCGGTAACGAGATTGAACAAGGTATGGGGATACCGACGATCGAATCTCGGGCAAGTACCATACCGATAGACAAAGGGAATTGTATACGGGATTGATTGAATCCTTGACATCGTGGTTCATCCGATGATATCATCGTGGAGTACATGGGAGCCAACATGGGTATCCAGATCCCGCTGTTGGTTATTGGCCGGAGAGGTGTCTCGGTCATGTCTACGTGTCTCCCGAACCCGTAGGGTCTACACACTTAAGGTTCGATGACGCTAGGGTTATAGGGAAATAGTGTACGTGGTTACCGAAGGTTGTTCGGAGTCCCGTATGAGATCCCGGACGTCACGAGGAGTCCCGGAATGGTCCGGAGACGAAGATTGATATATAGGAAGTGAGGTTTTGGTTACCGGAAGTGTTCCGGGTGTCTCCGGTAGTGTACCGGGACCACCGGAAGGGTTTCGGGGGTCCACCAAGTGGGCCCACCTGCCCCGGAAGGTTTCATGGGCCAAGAGTGGGAGGGAGCCAGCCCCTAGGTGGGCTGGTGCGCCTCCCACCCCAGCCCAAGGCACAGCAAGGGTGGAGGGGGGCAAACCCTAGGCTTAGATGGGCCTTAAGGCCCACCCTAGGGCGCCTCCACCTCTCCTTGCCCTGGCCGCCGGCCAGATGGGTTTCTGGAGGCTGCCGCCACCCCTAGGGTGGAACCCTAGGGTGCAGCACCTCTCCTCCCCTCCTCCTATATATAGTGGAGGTATTTGGGGCTGCACAACACACGAGTTCATCTCCTCCCTGGTGCAGCCCTACTCCTCCCTCTCCTCGTTTCTCCGTAGTGCTTAGCGAAGCTCTATCGGAGTACCACGCAGCTCCACCGTCACCACGCCGTCGTGCTGCCGGAGCTCTCCCTCAACCTCTCCTCCCTCCTTGCTGGATCAAGGCGTAGGAGACGTCACCGGGCTGCACGTGTGTTGAACGCGGAGGTGTCGTCCGTTCGGCACTTGATCGGATCTACCACGATCTGAATCGCTGTGAGTACGACTCCATCATCCGCGTTCTAGCAACGCTTCCGCTTAGCGATCTTCAAAGGTATGAAGATCCAATCTCTCCCCGCTTGTTTGCTGGTTTCTCCATAGATAGATCTTGGTGACACGTAGGAAAATTTTGATTTACTACTACGTCTCCCAACACAGACATGGCCTCGGAACACAAGATACCGAAAGGTCGAACATGAGTCATATAGTAGATATGATCAACATGATGATGTTCACCATTGTAACCACCTCAACTAACGTGATAATCGGACTTGAGTTGGTGAATTTGGATCATGTATCACTCGAATGACCGGAGGGATGTCAATTTGAGTGGGAGTTCTTAGGTAATATGATTAATTGAAATCATGACCATGAACATAGTCAGTAGTGTCTTTGCAAATTATGTTGTAGATTACTTGCTCGCGCTGCAGCTCCCTTGATTTTTTATATGTTCCTAGAGAAATAGAGTTGAAAGATGATGGTAGCAATATTGCGGACTGGCACCGTGATCTGAGGATTGTCCTCGTTGCTGCACAGAAGGCTTATGTCCTTAATGCACCGCTCGGTGCGCCAGCCCCTCTAGCGTCGTCTGTAGATGTTGTGAACATCTGACATGCATGTTCTGATGACTACTTGATAGTTTACTGCATCATGCATCACGGCTTAGAATTGAGGCTCCGAAACGTTTTGAACGTCACGGAACATATGAGATGTTCTAAGAGCTGAAATTAGGATCTCAGGCTCGTGCCCGTTTTGTGAGATATGAGATCTCCAACAAGATTCTTTGCCGGTAATATGAAAGAGAATAGCTCAATCGTTGAGCATGTGCTCAGCTTGTGTAGGTGCTACAATCGCTTGAATCGAGTGGGAGTTGATCTTCAAGATAAGATAGTGATTGATATAGTTCTCCAAGTCACTGCCACTAAGCTACTAGAACTTGGTGATGAACTATAAAATGCGAGGGATAGAAATAATGATCCTGAGCTGTTTGCGATGTTTGACACCGCGAAGGTAGAAATCAAGAAGGAGCGTCAAGTCTTGATGGTTAGTCAAACCACTAGTTTCGAGAAGGGCAAGAGCAAGGAGGGAAACTTCATGGATAGCAAGTCAGTTGCTGCTCCAGTGAAGCAACCCAAAGTTGAACTCAAACCCGAGACTAAGTGCTTCGATTATGAGGAGAGCGTTCACTGAAGCGGAACAACCCTAGATACTTGGTAGATAAGAAGGCTGGCAACGTCAACAGAAGTATATTTGATATACGTGTTATTGATGTGTACCTTGCGAGTACTCCTAGTAGCACCTGGGTATTGGGTACCGGTTCGGTTGCTAAATGTTAGTAACTCAAAATAAAAGCTACGGAATAAACAGAGAACTAGCTAAGGATGAGGTGACAATGTGTGTTGGAAGTGTTTCCAAGGTTGATGTGATCGATATCGCATGCTCTCTCTACCTTCGGGATTAGTAACAAACCTAAATATGTGTTCTTTGGTGTTTTGCGTTGAGCATGAACGTGATTAGATCGTGTTTATTGCAACATGGTTATTCATTTAAGTTAGAGAATAATGGTTATTCTGTTTACATGAATAATACCTTCAATGGTCATGGATTCAGTGAGAATGGTTTGTTGAATCTTGATCGTAGTAATACACATGTTCATAACATTGATGCCAAAAGATGCAAAGTTAATAATGATAGTACCACATACTTGTGGCACTGCCGCTAAATGTCATATTGGTATAAAACGGATGAAGAAACTCCATGATGATGGATCTTTGGACTCTTTCGATTTCGAATCGGTTGAGACATGCGAACCATGCCTCTTGGTCAAAGATGACTAAGGACTCCGTTTTCTGGTTTGACGGAGTGGGCAAATGATTTATTGGAAATGATACATGTTGATGTATGCAATCCAATGAGTCTTGTAGCGTGCGGTGGATATCATTATTTTCTTACCTTCACTGATGATTTGGGTAGATATAGTGTATGTTTACTTAATGAAACACAAGTCTGAATCGTTTGAAAAGTTCAAGCAAATTCAGAGTGAAGTTTAAAGATCATCATGAAAAGAAGATAAAAATATCTGCGATATGATCGTGGAGTTGAATATCTGAGTTACGAGTTTGGCATACAACTTTAGACAATGTGAAAGTTGTTTCACAACACGCGCCACCTGGAACACCATAGTGTGATGGTATGTCCGAACGTCATAGTCGTGCTCTATTGGATATGGTGCATGTTATGATGTCTCTTAACGTTTTGCTACTATAATTTTGGGATTGTGCATTAGAGACAACTACATTCACTTTAAATAGGGCACCATCTAAATCCGTTGAGATGACACCGTGTGAATTATGGTTTGATAGAAACCTAAGCTGTCATTTCTTGATGTTTGGGGCTGCGACGCTTGTGTGGAAAATGTTTTCACCTAATGAGCTCGAACCCAAAGCGGACAAATGCATCTTCGTAGAATACCCTAAGAACAGTTGGGTGAACCTTCTATCTCAGATCCAAGCATAAAGTATTTGTTGCTAAAACGGGTCCTTTCCCGAGAAAAAGTTTCTCTCGAAAGAATTGCGTGGGAAGAAGATAGAACTTGATGAGGTTGTTGAACCTTTGTTTCAACCAGGGAGTAGAACAGCGCAGAAAGATGTTTCTGTGGAACCTACGTCAGTTGAAGAGGAAGTAAATGATGATGATCATGAAGCTTCAGATCAAGTTACTATCGAACCTCGTAGGTCGACAAGGATGTGTACTGCTCCTGAGCGGTACGACAACCCTGTCTTGGAGGTCATGTTGTTGGACAACAATGATCCTACGAGCTGTGGAGAAGCGATGATGGGCCCGGATTCTGACAAATGGTTAGAAGCCATGAAATCCGAGAAAGGATCCATATATGAAAACCAAGTATAGACTTTGGTAGACTTTCTCGTTGGATGGCAGGTCATTGAGTACAAATGGATCTTTAAAATGAAGACAGACGCTCATGGTAAATGTCACCATTTGTAAAGCTCGACTTGTTGCAAAGATGTTTGTGACAAGTTCAAAGAGTTGACTGCGATGAGACTTTCTCACTCGTAGCGATGCTAAAGTCTGTTGGAATTATGTTAGCTGTTGCTGCATTTTTCAATTATGAAATATGGCAGATGGATGTCAAAACATTGTTTCCTTAACTGTTTACTTGAGGAAAGGTTGTATGTGATACAACCAGAAGGTTTTGTCAGTCCTAAGGATGCTAAAAGGTGTGCAAGCTTCAGTGATCCTTCTATGGACTGAAGCAAGCATCTCGGAGTTGGAATATACACTTTGATGTGGTGATCAAAGTTTTTGAGTCATTACAAAGTTTATGAGAAACTTGTATTTGCAATAAAGTGAGTGGGAGCACTATAGAGTTTCTGATAAGTATATGTGGACTACATATTGCTATTCGGAAATAATGTGGAATTTCTGGAAAGCATAAACGGTTGTTTGGAAAGTGATTTTCAAAGGAAGACCTAGATAAAGCTACCCAATTGTTGAACATCAAGATCTATAGAGATAGATCAAGATGCTATATGAGACTTTCAATGAGTACATACCTTGACAAGATTTTGAAAGAGTTCAAAATGGATTAGTAAGAGAGAAGTGTTCTCGCCTGCTTTGTAAGGTGTGAAGTTGAGTGGGACTCAAATCTCGACCACGGCAGAAGAAAGAGAAAGGACGAATGTCATCCCCTATGCCTTAGCCATAGGCTCTGTATAGTACGCCATGCTGTGTACCGCACCTGTGTGTGCCTTGCCATGAGTCCGTCAAGGGGTACAAGAGTGATCCAGAAGTGAATCACTGGACAGCGGTCAAGAATATCCTTAGTAACTAAAGGACTAAGGAGATGTTTCTCGATTATGGAGGTGATAAAGAGTTCGTCGTAAAGAGTTACGTCGATGCAAGCTTTAACACCAATCTGGATAACTCGTAGTAGCAATCTGGATACGTATAGTGGAGCAGCCATTTGGAATAGTACCAAGTGGAGTGTGGTAGCAGTGTTTACAGTTTGACGTAGAGATTTGCAAAGTACACACGGATCTGAATGTCGCAGACCCATTGACTATAAGACCTCTCTCACATGCAAAGCATGATCGAGCCCTAGAACTCATTGGGTGTTAGATTCATAACAATGCGAATCACATGGTGATGTGAACTAGATTATTGACTCTAGTGCAAGTGGGAGACTGTTGCAAATATGCCCTAGAGGCAATAATAAATTAGTTATTATCATATTTCCTTGTTCATGATAATCGTTTATTATCCATGCTATAATTGTATTGAATGAAACAGGGTCCGACTACGGACAAAATCAAATGATAAAATAGATGATAATGACACTATCTCGCTATCCCAAAGATCACGACCATGGTCCTCTACTCATCCGGGTAAGTCACGTACATCCTGCCTCTTTCCTCATCATATTCCTACTGGAGCTGGGTAAGATCATCCTGCACGTACTCATCTGTACCTGTACCTGGAGGGTTGTAGTAATCTGTGAGCCACAAGGACTCAGCAATCAAGCACCAAGGTACCGAGACTATTCAAGCTTAAAGGTTGGGATGAGGTAAGTGTTTGGTTTGCAGCAACACTAAGCATGTATGTGTTGGAAATATGCCCTAGAGGCAATTATAAATTAGTCATTATCATATTTCCTTGTTCATGATAAATCGTTTATTATCCATGCTATAATTGTATTGAATGGAAACACATTACATGTGTGGGTAAATAGACAACACTCTGTCCCTAGTATGCCTCTAGTGAACTAGCTCGTTGATCAAAGATGGTCAAGGTTTCCTAGCCATTGACATGTGATGTCATTTGATAATGGGATCACATCATTAGGAGAATGATGTGATGGACATGACCCAAACTACAAACGTAGCATATGATCGTGTCCGTTTATTGCTACTGTTTTCTGCATGTCAAGTATATGTTCCTATGACCATGAGATCATGCAACTCACGGACATCGGAGGAGTGCCTTGTGTGTATAAAATGTCACAACGTAACTGGGTGACTATAAAGGTGTTGTACAAGTATCTCCGAGGGTGTCTGTTGAGTTGGCATGGATCAAGACTGGGATTTGTTACTCCGTGTGACGGAGAGGTATCTCAGGGCCCACTCGGTAATACAACATCACAACAAGACTTGCAAGCAATGTGACTAAGTGTTAGTCACGAGATTTTGTATTACGGAACGAGTAAAGAGACTTTCCGGTAACGAGGTTGAACTAGGTATGGATATACCGACGATCGAATCTCGGGCAAGTAATATACCGAAGAACAAAGGGAACATCATATGGGATTAACTGAATCCTTGACACAGAGGTTCGACCGATAAAGATCTTCATAGAATATGTAGGAACCAATATGGTCATCCAGGTCCCTCTATTGGTTATTGGCCATAGAGGTGTCTCGGTCATGTCTACATAGTTCTTGAACCCGCAGGGTCTGCACACTTAAGGTTTGGTGACGTTTCGGTAGTATAGAGTTATGTATGGTGGTGACTGAAGGTTGTTCAGAGTCTTGGATGAGATCCTAGGTGCCATGAGGAGCTCCGTAATGGTCCGTAGGTAAAGATTCATATATAGGAAGTCCTCTTTTGGTCACCAGAAAAGTTTCGGGCTCATCGGTAGTGTACTGAGAGTGTCGGTAGTGTATCGGGGGACCATCGGGGGAGGTATTTTGACCCAAGAGGCTACATGGGCTGTGCGAGGGTGGAAACCAGCCCTTAGTGGGATGGTGGAAGTCCTCTAAGAGGCCCATGCGGCTGGACTTGAGAAAGAGAGAAAAAAAGCCATGATGGAAATAAAATCCAAGTAGGGAAGGAGGAATCCTAATCCTACTAGGATTGGAGGAGGATTCCTCCAATCCTCGTTGCGCAAGGGCAGCCTTGGCGCCAGCCCTCCTCCTCCCTCCCTCTTATATATACTGGTGGTATTGGGTGTTTTGCACTTGATTTTATGGCCACGTGCTACCCGTTCCACCAGTGCTCCTCTAGATTGGATTTCCGCAGTGCTTAGGCGAAGCCCTGCCGGAATTGCTCCACCACCATCGCGGGAGCGCCGTCATGCTGCCGGTGAACTCTTCTTCCTCTCCACTTCCTCTTGCTGGAACAAGACGGTGGAGATCGTCATCAAGCTGCACGTGTGCTGAACACGGAGGTGCCGTCCGTTCGGCGCTAGATTGGAAGGACCGTGATCAAGGTCGCGAGACGGTTCGTGATGAGTTCACGGGACGGATCGTGATGAGTTCACGGGACGGATTGTGATGAGATCGTGGGACGGATTGTGATGAGATCGCGGGACGGATCGTGATGAGTTCGCGGGACGGATCGTGATTGGATCGCGGGACGGATCGTGATGTGATCGCGGGACGCTCGGCGATTTGGATCGCGGAGATGTTCGACTACACCAACCGCGTTTCTTAACGCTTCCCGCTTAGCGATCTACAAGGGTATGTAGATCCACTCTCCCTCTCGTAGATGTTCATCACCATGGATAGATCTTGCGTGTGCGTAGGATTTTTTTTGTTTCCCATGCAACGTTCCCCAACAGGGTGCACATGTATGTGTGTGTTGAGCACCCACACACACCTAGGTGAGTGTGTGCTCATGAGTGTATGTGTCATATGCACATGTGTATGTGATGCCATGTGTATGTAGGTGTAGTTCTTCTTTTGCATGAGTAGGTGAGCTTATTCTTCCTAGTAGCTTTGCTTGCTGTGGTTAAATGATGCCTCGTAGCTGCTAGTGAGTGGTTTTGTACCATGTGCATGATTAGCTCCATGTGTAGGTATTTCTCTCTTATGTGCATATGAGCATAGTTTCTCTTCTAGCTAGTTTCATTTTTTGAAAATGATGATATGCCATGATATAATGTTCCTAAGATTCTATTAATCCATTTCCAACATGTATAAATAGAGCACATGCCTTTTGGGCCCATTTTCATTAAGTTGCTTATGTGTCATAACTCACTCATGACTTATAGGGGTCAATTTCGACCTAGCTTTACTCCCTCTTGCTCCAAACAAGTATAAGGGTACGAGTAATGATTTTGGGGGTAGAATCAACCCATGAATGCATCTATGAAGTCAGATTTGACTTTGGGGCAACTTCACAAAACTGCATTTTTATGCTGTGATGTCCTTTTGTCTTTTATTTGTGAATTCATCTATGCATGGTTTTAAGTTCTTGCCAACATGAGATTGCTAGTTAAAGTTGCTGGGTATGTCCTAGTATTTTTGTTATTTATGTTAAGTCATCAGATAAGTGGGAACCATGATGTTTAGAGAGCAACTTTATGTTTCTGTTCAGCTTGCTTAAAAATGACCAAATCTGGGAGAACTGCTGTTATTGTTTTGCCATGTAGAGTGGGTTGCATCTACTGATATGTTTGGAATTTGAGCATGCTCAGTGCTAGTTATTTGTAGTAGATATGGCCTTATACCATCCTGTTAATTTTCATGCCAATAGGAGCTTCCTAGCATATTTAAATGTGCTGTCAACTTGCTACTTTATAATCTCAGATTCCAGAAAAACTGGAATTTTCACTAAGTCCCAGAAAACTGTTTCATCATGCCAACTTGTTTGCTTCTTGCTTATTGATGTGTGGCTCCTTTGATAGTGGTGTAATTGGATGAATTGTTGTGTGTGTTGAGTAGATTCTGTCCATGTCTTGGTTGTGGCTGTAGGCTTCCTGTAGCTCCAGATGTGAGCTGTAGAAGTTGCTATGTTGCTGTTTAGTGGCAGATTTAGTGTTTTATTGTTTTCTAGATTGTGGGAGCTATGCTCCATGGAATTGATTGATTCTTGAGTCTATTGTGATTGATTTTTCATGACCTGTCCAGTGGATGCATTGTAATGCCAAGAATCAGCCCAGGTATTGGTGGTCTTGTGTTTTGCCTTCGTACCTTGACGTGAGCGTATCTCGAGAACCGTAGCTTCGTTTCTTGCGATCCTTATATGCATTTCTATCGATTTTGCATGATGCATCCATATTTTACATGTTCATGCATGTCTATCTAACTTAACATGAGGTTCTGTCCAGATTCACTAATATACAACTTTGCATGTGAAACTTGACTAGTTTGTGGTTGCCATGTTAAGTTTCTTCCAAAATGAATCATGCATCATCTTGGTTGTGCATTGCAACTTGGTTGGTTATTTATTTGCTGTTTCTCTTGGGTAGACGCGAGTGTCGATACTGAGTTCGAGGACCCTGGAGAGTACCACTACGAGGATCCCGCTACTTGTTTCGCTGAAGAACCAACATGCAAGATGATCGTACCCGGATCCCGATACTATTTTTGCTTTCTAGTTTCTCGCTCTTATTGTTACCAATGCGCTACCTACCACTTGATATCAGCCCCCATGTTGCCATGATAGCCTCTAACCTCCACATCCTAGCAAACTTTGATTGGCTAAGTTACCGCTGCTCAGCCCCTCTTATAGCATTCTTAGTTGCAGGTGCAGGTTGATCCATGTGATAACATGGATTGGATATCACAATAAATTCTGTTATTTAATTTAATGCACATATATATCTGGTATTGGCGAAAGTCTTGGCCTTTTGTTAAGTGATTTGTTCCGCTGTTACCGACATTAGTTCCTTGTTACCGTGTTATGTTTTCCATATTTTGCGCTCCTAACACACTTGGGGTTGTTATGGGGACCCCCTTGTTTATTCGGTTGAGATTAAAACTTGTCTGGCAAGACCCAACTTTGGTACTACATTTGCTAATAACTTAATGAACTTGCATAGGGCTTTGCAACCCCGTGGATAATTTAATCAACCCCCGGGCCAGTGCTCCGCATGAGTGTTGGTCCAAAATGTCAACCACCGGTGGCCACCAGGAGCAACTCTATGTTTGGCCTACTGGAAGTTTGGACAATCCGTCGTGTCCTGAGACTGAGATACGCGGCTCTTATCGGGTTCTTCGACACGTCGGGAGGTCTTGCTGGACTTGTTTTACCTTTATCGAATGTCTTGCGTGTGGACTCTGACTTTCTTCGGGTTTTCTCAAGGTGTTGGAAATCCTTTGGAATTACCGATGAAGTCCGCGAGATCCGTGGTCGAGGAATTCCCGTGGAGTGTGGTTATTTGTGATGGACTAGTTGGAGCACCCCTGCAGGGTTAAATCTTTCGGAAAGCCGTGCCCGCGGTAATGTGGCAACTTGGATATTTGTTTAACACCCGGTTCTAGTCAACTTGAAGTAAACTCTAATTAAAATACACCAACTGTGTGAGTAACCGTGATTGTCTCTGCTCGTGAACATGATCCGAGAGAGAACACGGTGGGGTTATGATTGACGTAAGTAGGTGTTCAGGATCTCATAAAGATTATGCTAGATTCGATCGTTCATCGTAGGCCACTCACATTTATATTCTTGTTGCATAAGATAGCCACCATATAATGCTTAGTGCCGCTGCAAACTAAAAATCACCCCTTCCAACCTTAAGCTTACATAGTCTTGGTACCCGGGCACATGATAGCCGAGTCCTCTGTGGTTCACAGTTTACTACAACAATCCAGGTACAGGTTCAGATGAGTACGTGCAGGATGATCTTACCCAGCTCCAGTGGGAGTATGATGAGGAAAGAGGCAGGATGCACGTGACGTATCCGGATGAGTAGAGGACCTGGTTGTGATCTTTGGGGCAGCGAGATAGTTTCATTTGCATCTGTTCTATCATTTGGTTTCATCCGTAGTCGGACCCTGTCTTCATCTTGATGATTGAACTCTGAGTGGAATTGTAATTTAGCATGTGGCGAGTGTAAGCCAACTGGTATACTCATCTCTTCTGTAATGTATGATGCAATGTTACTATACTTGCTAACGGCAAGATGCGACTCTATCCCTTGCGATGCCCTCGTGTCTTAAAATGGATAGGCGCGTATCTTGGGCGTGACAAAATGCCTCTTTGTGCTTCCGCCGAGCCTTGTAGCTTGCTACTTCTCCAGACACATTGATTGACCGGCGTGTATCCTTCTTTGCTGTTGTGTCTATTCCTTCGGGGAAATGTCTCGCGGTGTAATGGAGTCCCTGTAGCCTGTTATGACTCGTCTACGTGCAGTGATGAAATTCATGTACCACGGCGTAACAGAGTCCTTGTAGCTTGCTATGACTCGTCTACACACGCAAGAGATCGACACCTACATTGCTAGGTTACGTATGCCTGTCCCTGTACGGATGTGCCACTTGGGTTCTACGACTAGTCATGTCGTCTCGGGTTCTTTGACATTTGAATGCTAGCGACACATTCACATACGTGAGCCAAAAGACGCAAACAATCTCGGCCTAGGTAAGGTGGCAGCCGTGGAGATAACCGTGCATGAGGCCGCAAAGTGATGTGGTGTGTTACATGCTGGATTCTTATGGATTAGGATCAGGGTCCCAATAGCTTTGAAGAGAAGGAAGAAGAAGCAAGGTCATGACTCTAGAAGTCCTAGACCTTTCGGCCTGCCTGGAACTTCCGGCCTCAGCGCACCCCAGGCATGCCAACTGTCTAGAAACCCCGGAACCTTCCCGGACCTTCCCCGGAACTTCCGGCACCTAGAACTTCCGGCCTGCCTGCGTGCAGCCACTCGGGCCCGAGGCCCATGTACCCACTCCTCCTATCACTTACCCGTTCATGGCTACCACTATATATACTCCACCCCTCCTCCATTTTAGGGTTAGCTATTGTTTTGCACTTGTGATCATAGCTCCATTACTTGACTCTCTTGAGGAGTTTGTCCTCCTTTGGAAGTAGATCCAAGTGATGCCAAGGCCCCTCAAGAGGGAAGATCCCTAGTGGATTCAAGGCCCCGTCTCCCCTTGGGATTTGGGATGAACTCTACCATGTATCCTTCTTTCCCTTTGTTGTTCATGTACCTTTGTGGATCTTGTGTGGGGTGAGTCTAGTGGATGTGTTATTGGACTTGTTCTTCAGTGTTTATTCTTGTGATTTCTCCCCGTTCTTCCCCTTGTTATTTGTATTCTTGAGGTTTCCCCCTGCAATCGTGAAAGATAGACACACATGGGTCCTGCCCCGTATTATTAGATGTTGCGTTGCTTTTGGTCTCTTCTTTGCTCTCATCTATACCTTCAATTATAGATAGAAGTTCACGAACATCTAGCAAATTTCGTGAGATCAATAGATTGATGTATTCTCAGTACCAAAAGTTGCATACGACCTACACAGAAAATTGAGCAAGTAACCTACAGAAATTGCATCTAATCTAAGAGCAAAAGGCCACACGAAAATCATACCCCGTCATTTTTACACTTGACGAACACCCAACCGAAATGTTCCGGCGTCCAAGAAACGCATCAGATGACCTGCAGCGGGCAGTCATCGCACTTTATGAACGGAAATGGTGAGCCAACAAGCCTCTGGGCCAGTCTCGAGCCAGGGCGATGGTCGGCCATGGCTTTGCTGGTGGACCAACAACAATGCAGATCCGAGCGGCTAGAGGCGGATTGAGCGCCTACATGCGGCACCGAGGTATTTCTCGGACTGGATGGACTGGTACCTGGCCAATCCATGGCAAGCGTAGTCCGCCGCCCGCCGGATTCACCAAATCCCGCAGGCAGGATGCGCCAAAACTCGCCGCCACCATAGATTTACCACTCTGGCTTCCGCACTGGCATGAAGGGGGCACCCTGCCGGTGGATGATGTGCTGGTGGAGGGGAGAGGGGGCTAAAGAGCAAGCTGGATGGGAAAAATGGGCGCCGACCAAGGGTTTGTGCACTTGCCAATGAAGGGTTGGGAAGTGGATAAAACGGGCGAGACTGTGCCGCTGACTGGTAGGCCCGGGGAAGGAGCACGCACACGAGGCGCGTGTCTAAGACGACGCAAATGCGACCCAAAATTTAGGCCTGAAATGGGCCACATGCGAAAAAAAGTGGACCTGCATCCGTTAGGGTCGACGCGTTAGGGCGTGTTTTCTATTTGCGGTGACCTAAACGGATGCACGCGGACAAAATGGGTCGCCCGGTTGGAGTATCTCTAACTACGCAAAAAATGGAAAAACATTCTTGTTGCCCCCCCCCGGCTACAACCAACTCCAACCGGTCGAGGCAAACCGCCAGAGCTATATCTTGGGAGCAGTTAGTTAAGGTGTGCATGTTCCGAAGACTCCTTAAAGGTTATCTCGGTGGGCTGATAGTACGTTACTTGGGTGTGCTTTCAACCATCGTCATGTGTCATGCTCTAGTGTTTCCTTTGATTATTTTTTCTCGCACGCATTTTCGGTTTTTAGATGATTTTTTCGTCTTTTTAGTTTTTCTCCACTCTTTCTTAACTTTTAGCCAAAAAAATGAATTTCCTTTTGCATGAAAAACATGTTTTTTTCTTCCTCGAGAGGAACGGTCGTGCCTCTTGGAAACAGAAAAATATTTTTTCTTTTTAGTTATTTCTTCAGCGAGAGATACATATTTTCTTCTGCAGAGGCACGTATGTGCCTTTCGAAAACAAAAAAAATACGTGTTTTCTTTATTTTTCCTTCCGTGAAAGAGGCACGGGTTTGGTTCCGCGAGGGTTTCTTTTGAAAAAGGAAAAAATGTGCTCTCGGTTCGGTTTTATGTCTGTTTTTTCATAAAAAAGAAGTTTGTCAGAACCTATCACATGAGATTTAGTTTTGAAGATCTCGACGTGAAGGATTCAACAGTGAAAACAATTAGGGAGCGTTTGGCTACCTGCATCGTTTTTGGGCATTTTGTGTTACACCCACAACCCCTACTGCTATACATACTGGACCAATTACTAGAGCTCACGCACGCTTGTTGAATTACCAGGTACATTCATTTTTTGGAAATCCTTCTAATGTTCATGAACATATGATGTTGTCTAAATCAGATACTTTTGTTTTACTTATGAATGAAGGACCTAACATGGACAAGAAGGATGGCCATTGGAGCGGGATCAAGCATGGAGGAGAAGGTGCGCACGCAGGAAAGAATAATGGAGTTTCCAATGGTGATTTTCGCACTTTGAAGCTACCATAAGAAGAGCATGAAGGCTTAGACGAATTATACAAAATGCCACTTTCATAAATTTCATCCATAGGCTATTATAGGTACCGCATCACCTTATTTTTGGGCCATGCCCATGTAATTTCGAAATACCATTTTATAGTCTGTTTTAGAATCCGTGTATGTGGGGAAACGGAGTTAGGGTCGGTTTCGGACCCCGCCTCCAAGGGGTCACGAAATCCCCCATATATACAGCCCTTAGGGCGCCATTTAGACTTGGGTTTTGTTTAGATTGCATGTAGCTGCAACTACGCGTCCTTCGTTTGTGTTCCACGACCAGACCAAGACGTCACATAATCCCACTTTCATCAATAGAGCTTTAATCTTATATTCGCAATATTCGGATTGCCATCTTACTTTCTTGTTTGTTCTTTATTTGCATGCAGGAAACAGACCCTCGTTGTCAGGTTGATCGTGCTCCGGCATGGTCAATAACCTCTCGTAGTTGGTTTAATGATTGTTAAGGTGCGACATCCTTGCATGTTCATAGTCGGATCGTCAACGTCGACTCTACCAAAAACGATAGCCACATCTCATCGAAAGACAGGGACAACTTCGCCTTTATAGAGTGGCATCAGATTTCCAGGTTGCTCGGTGAGATTTTACAATTTTTCATAGTGTAGATTGCATCTATTCTTCATACTTATAGTCCAGGAAAAAGCCACAAAAAAATTAGGGTTATTTCATCCTATCCAAACTAATCTGAGCCTTTTGCAATTTTCTATTCGGTGTTTTCCTTTGTAGAATTTGCGGTTGCATCGTCGTGTCAAGTTGCTGGTCCTAGCGTGTAGTATTTTAGAGTTTCGAGTTCTGTTCACAGGTTGTCATGTTGTCGCTACACCATCTTCATCCCTGCCATATACCACCACCACGCCAGATACATCACTGCTGCCATATACCATTACCAGACCAGATACATCACCGCTGCCATATACCACAACCACATATCTGCACCAATCTGAGCCCATATATATCACCACATATCCGCCATCATGCCCATCCGAGTCCACCTCCATCATAGATTCGCAAGCAATTTGTGTTCCACCGCCCCTATATATCTGACACTAGTCCGAGTTCCACTAGATTCATATATGCCACCAATCCTAGTCCGAGTCCAATATTTGTTGCTTCATTGTTGATTTCCAGATCATGCCATACCACGTGTCGTGGGCAAGGCGGACTTCCCAACTCCCGCGATACCCGCAGAAGAAAAATAGGCCTAGTTTAAAAAAAACTAAGTGAAATTTTTTGGTTAGGCAGTTTTTAGACCATTCTAAGACTTTTTCAAAAAAAAATCATTGAGTAAAAAAAGAGAGAGCACAAAAAAAAAACCCCGGTGCCACAAGAAATAAAAAAATGAGATTCAAGGTTTGCTCCTTCCTTGTTTACATGCAGTGCCATGATTTTGTTAGTGTTCTAGGCTCGCATCTCTAGCACGGTCTAGCCTAGGACCAACACAGTATCGTCGTTGAGCGTTTATTCAACTTTGCATATCTGAATTGATCATTGCTAACCCCTTTACTACCATATTATAAGCCATCCCAGTTACACATACATCTACGTCGTGTGTTGACACCACCTAGCAATCACTCTCTCCAAGCTTTGAGAGTTTTTGGCTACAACAATTGCCGATCACCACCTGTTGCTGGGTAAGAACAGGTAAGAATTTGAGATTTGCTTGATGGATTTGTGACACACCACCACCACCACTTCCTAGTACTCTGTAGGTTCATATTCTTGTGTGTTCCTATTGTTGCTAACCATGCCAGGATCACAAGCCGGCGAGATCGACTGGGAGGGTATGACGAACAAGGAGCTTGACGATAAATTTCAACAAATGATGGGTGAATAGGTGCACAACTTGGTGACGAGCCTTGGAGAAGCTAGATGGTTGGGAGAAGATGGCCGACGCCAAGCTTGATGCTAAATTCAGCGAGGTGCTTGCACGTCTACCTCCACCAGATGTACCTGTCGCGCCTCGGCAACAACAAGACCAACAACACCAACAACACCCAAATTTCGCGGGACGAGCGCGATGTTTGCCTATCGACCAAGGCCAAAATTCTGGTGCCATTGCTTCTGCTGCAGCTTCAATGGCTGTTGTTGTTGCTGCTACTGTCGTTGAGCAGAATGAGGATTATGATGGTGATTATGATGATGAGTGAGAGGTTTCTCAAAATCAGCTCCAGGGGCAACCAACGACACAAGCACCAGGTCGTCCACATGCATAAAATCACAATGGTAGGGCTGCACCACCCCCTCAGGTACGGGATCATGACCATCCCTAAACTTAAATTGGATATTCCGACATTTGAGGGTAGATATGTTCCTGGTATATATCTTACTTGGGAGTTAGAAACAGAACAATGTTTTACATACTTACAATTTCCTAAGGATAGATGTGTTGCTGCTGTCGTTTGTGCTTTCACTAGTTTTGCTTGTGTTTGGTGGTCTGAACATTGTAGAATACATCATGATAATATCCCAACTAATTGAGATGCTTTGAAAACTACTATATATGCGTAATCATTGGGTTCCACCATATTATCAACCTGAATTGGTTCAAAATTTATAGCATTTAAGACAAGGGAAAATTTATGTAGAGGAATATTATCAGGAATTACAAACTGGCATGATTAGATGTGGTATTGTTGAGGAGAATGAAGCTATGCTTTCATGTTTTATGGGTGGATTAAATAGAGAGATTCAAACTATTCTAGAATATAAAGAGTATAACACTATTAGTCGTTTATTCCATCTTGCTTGCAAAGCTGAATGCGAAGTGCAGGATCGACAGGCAATGGCGAGAACTAATTTTTTTGTAGGTCAAGCTTCATCATGGAAACCATGTACATCATCTACTTCCACACATCCTACTACAACACTAGTGACTTCAGCCGCCAACTCCAACAGAGATACAAGAAAACAGGCACTGCCACCAGCCTCGAGCAAGGGCACACCTTCAGGGCCTGCAAAGAGCTCTTCTTCATCCATGGCATCTACAGGGCAAACACATGAGGTTATTTGTCGTTGTTGCAAGGGTGGAGGTCACTATGCGATAGAATGCCCATCCAAGCGTGTGATGATTGTTATTGAGGATGGTGGATAAGCATCCGCTAGTAATTATGATGAGGAGACTTTGACTCTTATTGCAAGTGAAGAACGTGGTGCCGAACATACTGAACAAGAGACACAATACATGGCTTCTGACTATGCTGACAGGTATGAAAGTTTAGTTGCTCAACATTTTTTGAGCGTGTAGGTTACACAGGCTCAGCAAAATCTGAGGCACAACTTGTTCTATACCAAGGGAGTGGTGAAGGAGCGTTCTGTTCGTGTCATCATTGATGGAGGGAGTTGCAACAACTTGGCTAGCATGGAGATGGTGGAGAAGCTGTCTCTAACCACCAGACCACATCCTCATGCTTATTACATCCAATGTTTCAACAACATTGGCAAGGTTAAGATAACATGTACTGTCCATGTGCACTTTAGCATTACTACATATTCTGATTATTTGATTGTGATGTGGTACCCATGCAAGCATCCTCTATTTTACTTGGTAGACCATGGCAATTTGATAAAAAAATTGTACACCATGGTAGGACAAATAAGTATACTCTTGTTCATAAGGATAAAAATATAACTTTGCTTCCTATGTCTCCTGAACATTTTATGAAGGATGACATTGCTAGAGCTACTAAAGCAAAACATGAGCAAAGTGAGAGTGAAAATCAAATTGCGGCAAAGGAATTTGAGCAACATAATAAGCCTAATAAACCACCATCTAGTGTTGCATCTGAAATAAAACTGAAGAGTGGTTGTTTACTTGCCACTAAATCTGATATTACTATTTTGGATGTTACTACATTTGTTTGCGATGCTTTTATATGCAGAGAGGTACTCCCTCCATTCCACAATGTAGTCCATATAGATTTTTTTGAGAAGTCAAACTTTACAAACTTTGACCAAGTTTGTAGGAAAAAATATATACATCCAGAATACCAAATACATATCCTTAGATGCATCACAAGGCATACTATCATATTATATATATTTGGTATTGTAGATATAAATAGTTTTCTCTATAAATTTGGTCAAAGTATATAAAGTTTGACTTTCTTGAAAATCTATATGCACTACATTATGAAACGAAGGGAGTATTATTATCATTCGAGGACATACCTCCCTCTTTGCCACCTTGTTGTCACTAACAATTTGTAGGAGTTCGCTGACGTCTTTCCACAAGACGTGTCATCGAGATTACCACCTATTCAAGGGATTGAGCATCAGATTGACTTAATTCCCGGTGGATCGCTGCCCAACCATGCGCCATACCATACTAATGGTCAGGAGAAGAAGGAGATTATACATCAAGTATAGGAGTTGCTCGACAAAGGTTATATACGCGAATCCCTTAGTCCTTGGGTTCTTCCTATTATTATAGTGCCGAAAAAGTATGGCACATCGTGTATGTGCGGTGATTATGAAGGCACGATATTACTATACATTATCGCCATCCTATTCCTAGGCTAAATGATATGATTGATGCATTAAGTGTCTCTACAATTTTCTCCTAAGTTGATTCACGTAGTGGATACCATCAAATTCGCATGAAATTGGGAGATGAATGGAAAACATCATTTAAAACTAAGTATGGATTATATGAGTGGTTAGTCATGCCTTTTGGGTTAACTAATGCACCTAGTACTTTCATGAGATTAATGAACGTGGTTTAATGTGCTTTCATTGGACGATTTGTGGTATTCTATTTTGACGATATACTAATTTATAGTAGATCCTTGGAGGAACACTTGGAACATTTATGTGATGTTTTTATTGCTCTACGTGATGCACGTTCGTTTGGTAACCTTGGGAAGTGCACCTTTTGCATCGAGCGAGTATCTTTTATTTGCTATGTTGTTACTCCATAGGGAATTGAAGTTGATAAAGCCAAGATTGAAACTATTGAGATTTGGCCACCGCCCAAAATGGTCATACAAGTGAGGAGTTTTCTTGGCCTTGCTGTTTTTAATAGGCGTTTTGTGAGTGATTTCAGCACCATTGCTGCACCTCTCAATGAGCTTACAAAGAAGGATGTGCCTTTTGCTTGGGCTACCGCACATGAAGAAGTCTTCACGGTAATGAAACATAAGTTAATACATGCTCCTTTACTCCAACTTCCTAAGTTTAATAAGACTTTCGAGCTTGAATGTGATGCTAGTGGAATTGGATTAGGAGGTGTGTTATTACAAGATGGTAAACATGTTGCATAATTTTATGAAAAAATGAGTGGCCCTAGTCTGAATTATTCTACTTATGATAAGGAATTATATGCTCTTGTTTGGACTTTGGAAACATAGCAACATTATTTAAGCCCAAAGATTTTTTTGATACATTGTAATCATGAATCTTTGAAGCATATTAAAAGTCAAGGAAAACTGAACTGTAGACATGCTAAATGGGCTGAATTCATTAAAACTTTCCCTTATGTCATTAAACATAGGAAGGGAAAAGAAAATATTATTGCTGATTCATTATCTCGTTGCTATACTATGCTTTCAAAACATGACTTCAAAATATTTGGTTTGGAGACCATAAAAAGATCAATACATTCTTGATGTTGAATTTAAAGATGTGTTGCAGAATTGTAAAGAAGGGAGAACATGGCACCAGTTCATCATTAATGATGGATTTGTGTTTCGTGCTAACAAGCTATGCATTCCAGCTAGCTCCATTCGTCTTTTGTTGTTACAGGAGGCACATGGAGGAGGATTAATGGGACACTTTGGCATGAAGAAGATGGAGGACGTACTTACTACACATTTCTGTTGACCAAAGATGAGATGGGATGTTGAGCGGTTTGTTGTTCGCTACACTACATGTCAAAAAGCTAAGTCATGACTCAACCCTCATGGTTTATATATGCCTTTGCCTATACCTAGTGTTCCTTGGGAGGATATATCCGTGGACTTTTTTTAGGTTTACCTCGAACAAACAAGGGGGGATGTCATATTTGTTATCGTGGATAGATTTTCAAAAATGGCACACTTTATACCATGTCATAAAAGTGATGTTGTTATAATGTTGCCGATTTGTTCTTTTGTGAAATTATTCTCTTGCATGGTGTGCCAAATACAATTGTTTCAGATCGTGATGCTAAATTTCTTAGCCAGTTTTGGAGATGTTTATGGGCTAAGTTGGGGAGTAAAGTGGTTTTTAGTACTACATGTCACCCCAAATTGATGGACAAACTGAAGTAGTCAATAGATCATTGCCTACTATTCTTAGGGGTGTTTTGAAGAAAATGTGGGAAGAATGCTTGCCTCATATTGAATTTCCTTATAATAATTCATTGCATTCTACTACTAATATGTGCCCTTTAGAAATTGTGTATGGTTTCATACCTCGTGCACCTATTGATTTTTTGCCTCTTCCATCTTCGGAGAAGGTTAATTTTGATGCTAAATAATGTGCTGAATTGATCTTAAAAATGCATGAGGTAACTAAGGAGAAAATTGACCATATGCATGCTAAATACAATCTTGTTGGAGTAAGGGTAGAAAACATGTTGTCTTTGTGTCGGTGTCAAAGCCGGCGGATCTCGGGTAGGGGGTCCCGAACTGTGAGACTAGAATCCATGGTAACATGAGACGAAGGGGACAAGGTTTTACCCAGGTTCAGGCCCTCCTATGTAGGTAATACCCTACGTCCTGCTTGATTGTACTAATGATATGTGGGTTACAGAGTTGATCTAGCTCGAGATCGAATAGCTAACCCTAAATGAGTTGGTTTTTTGGCTACAACCTAAAACCCTCTGGCTTATATAGACGCCGAGGGTACCTAGGGTTTACACATGGTCGGTTACACGCCGAAGAGACAAACATGCCTATTCACTACATTAAACATGCAGGACAAGCCACGATTCCCGAAGCTTCCTTCCTGGAGATAGGGCCTTCAATATCCAATGTTCGGTAAGCGGCCCATACAGTCCGGCCCATAAGAAACAGGTCGGCCTCCCGAGGAACCCTTAATCCAGGACTCCCTCAGTAGCCCCCGAACTTGCCTCCAATGCCAAGGGTCCTAGCTTCAGTTGCTTCATATAATTAGAGTCTTCGTCTTGCGAGGTGAGTTCTTCCCACCGAGTTTAGTTCGGCCTCCGATGACATGTAGTTTTCCGAATAGAGGCGCGTCCGAACACCGTGAATAGGTTGGCCTTGAAGGCTAAATGCCAAGGGGTAAAATAACGTCCCCTGACGTCCTTTCTGATGAAAGGTCATGGCCCACCACGACCACTAAGCCAGTTGCAAAAACTTGATTCGCGGTTCGAGGCCGTTTTCATGAACACGATCTATCAATGCACAGATCGTGCCCCGTTTCATACGGGATATTTTTAATCATGCGCGTGCAACGGCACGCACACCTCGGGAAGTGGAGGGATTCATGATGCACGAAAGGGAGGCCAAACAACGATAAGCCTCATAAAAGGGAAAGAAAACCCCAGGGCCTAACCACAGTTCCCATTCGCCTCCTCTGCTTCCTCATTCCTTTGAGCCTCCGAAGCGCAAATCTAGGTTTTCCATCCCCCCCTTTGAGCTCATCCATGGCCAGTTCCGGCTCCAATGGCAAGTGGGAGGCTTCCACGGTCACCGACCAGGACATCTGGTACCTCAAAGACGCCGGCTACCTCCCCGCAAACATCCCTCACCGTGCGCCGAAGAAGGACCAAGTGATACCCACTCCCAAGCCAGGAAAAAGGGTGGTCTTCCTCCCCCACTTCATCCGGGGACTGAGATTCCCACTCCACCCCTTCGTTAGGGGGCTCATGTTCTTCTACAGCCTTGATTCCATGACCTCCCGTCGAACTCCTTCATGCACATATCGGCCTTCATCCTCGTTTGTGAGGCTTTTCTGCGGGTCGAGACACACTTCGGTCTTTGGCTCAAGGTGTTTAACATCAAGCCGAAGAGTGTCGCAAGCGAAAATGCAGACTGCAGTGGGGCTGCCATCAGCAAGCTCACCCGCGTCGTATGGCCCTCTGGCACCTTCATCGACACCATCAAAGTATGGAAGAAGGAGTGGTTTTACATCACTGAGCCAAGGGAGGAAGGCCAAGCTGTCCCTACCGGATTCGGTTCCGGTCCCTCCACCAGATTAACCTCGTGGCTCAGAAAGGGCCTCAACTGGGGGTCGAGCAAGGAGGGAGCGACCTGCAGAAGCGCATCGCCTCCATGATAGAGAATGACATCGCGGTGACCAACATGGTCCGGGTCATGCTCCGGCGACACATCCTCCCCTGCCAGCGCCTGGATACTCCCCTGTGGGCTCGTTAGCTCGACGATGAGCCCACGATTTGGCACCTCTTCTGCACAACTCGATAGGAGATGTGGCAGGCGCTTTTGAAGTCGTAGAAGGATTGGTCAGCCAAAGAGGAGGATCGGAGTCTACACGCCACCAAGCCTGCTTCCAAGGTGCAATGTAGTTTTGTTTGAGCGGCTCTATCTCTCATAAAGGAATCTCTAAAACATCTTCTGATCATTCTTTGCAAAAATGGCTGAACAAAACCACAGGCATCGACTGCCCGACGCCTTAGCCCAAAGACATCAGGTCCAGGCTGTTAGGGGAGATGCTCATCAAGGCGCCATACGAGGCGCCGACAAAGAAGGAGAAGAAGAAAACAGGCCGAGAAGCCCTTCGCATCAGGGACCAGCCAGGGGTTGTGTTCGAGGAAACTCATCCCTCCTCGAATCAAGAGGAGCATGAGGATGAGGACAAGGACGAGGGGGAGGGTGATTCGCCCGTCGCGAGAAAGAGGGCGGCGTCATCAGATGCCACTGAGGAAGTACCTCCTCCTTCCTGGAAGAAAATGCGCCCGGCACAGGTAATCCTGTCCGACGACAGTTCGGACTCAGACACCGAGTCCGATGACTTCGAGAGGGTTCCGCGAAGGAATCCAAGGGTCAAGCCCCTCACTCGAAGGAAAGGATCCGAATACTCCCTCAGCTATCACTGATGGGCTTTGAGGGTTACTAACATGCGAGCATTTACCGATTATGCAGCCCCCCGCGCGTCCTCCCCACCGACCAAATTTAGGACGGGGAGACCTTGATCGCCGATCTAGCGGATAGCGGGAATGCGTTGCATCCCACTCCTCTGGGCGCTACAAAGGACACCGCGGAGGTGTCGTCCCAGCATGCCCCTATGGAGCAGGGCACCAGCAATGGGGGAGACGATGTTATGGTCGAGGCTAACACCTCGGCCACCAAAGACCGGGGGGCGGGACCCCATCCGGCAACTGAGGAGTCCGTACAGGCAGATGCCCAGTCCCCCGAGGACATCTCCGGAGCGCACCACGCCTCCAGAGGTTCCGGTTAAATCCACTTTTGGTGATCGGGTTGTCCGATCACCACCGGATCTACCGACGAATGGGTGGTCGGCCATGGGGGTGGCTCTATCAAGTGCCTCCATCTCTGAGGAGCACCGCACCCTTATGGGTGCACTATTGCAGAGCATTCAGCCCGTCGATAGCGGGTTGAAGGAGGCCTTCAAGGGTCTCCTGACGAGCTTTTAGGTGAGCCACGCGACACTCTATTTGCAAAATGTTTATTTCTTTTCATTATTATATACATGGTAGCCCCAGAGCCCTAGGTGAGTTTGAAAAACTTACCTATGGGTCAATCATGGATCATTATCCGAACTATATATGAAACTATATGGTCGGAATGTTCTGACAACCCCTTATGAGGTCCGGACATAAGATCGGGTTGACGATAGTTCGGAAGTTTTGAACCCATATAACCTGACAAGGATTTGTGTGTTGCAGGATTCGTCATCGGCGGCGGCTGTGAACAACGCCTAGCTGGACAAGCTGAATTGGAAGCTCAAAAGCTCCGAAGACGAGCTTGATGCTCTCAAGAAGAGATTCGACGAGGTGTAAGGTAAGCCTTACTCAGTATCCAAAAAATTGTGGTTATCCTACTGTCTATGCAATATCCTTATTCTTGTTGCTTATACAACCTCACCGAAGGAAATGGAAAAGCTTAGGGTCGAGCTACAAAATGTGAAGCAGGAGGCTTCGGTTGAGAGGGCAGCGGCCGAACAAGCGACTTCCGCGTTATCAGCCCTAAGGGCCACCAGCAACAAGCACGAGGCTCGGGTGGAGGAGATCCAACAGGAGCTCAAGCACGTCGACCACAAGTACGAGGCCCTTGAGCAGAAAGGCCAGGAGCAGGCTGCTGAACTATCCACCATGAAAACCGAACTCCAAAAGGAGTGGGTGGATATGAGATTTTTCGAAGATCAAGTTTGCCAAGCGAAGGCTATAATAGATGGTAAGCCATACTTATTGCAGTGTGTCTTTGGGGATAGCAAGTTCGAGTTGCTTACCCAGGTGTGGCGTTCCTCAGGCGCCTGCTCCGACCTTCAGAAGAGTGTAGCGGACGCAAATCAGCTATATGCTTTGCGGGAGGAACGAGATGAAGCTCGTTTATTCTGGGCGCAGTTTGAAGCCCCCGAGCGCTCTCCTCTTCCTGTCGAGCAGCTGAAGCAGCTTATGGAGCTACACCGGATGGCGGAGCCAGCCATGATGGATCTCTGTGTCCGGTTATGGCCCAACGAGCCATTGCCAGGCAGCTACTTCGGCCTGGTGCAAAAGCTGATCGATGCCTCGCCCCCCCTTGATGCTATGAAGAGCTCCTCCTGCATCGAGGGAGCCCGAATGGCCTTTGCCCTGCCGCCTCTTGGGAAGGAACATAGGCGCCCGAGCTGTATTTCACCAGAGTAATGAAGGGTGCTCAGGCGATAGAGTCACAATGTTCGAAAGAGAACATGTACGATTAGATGCGTTGTAATATGTCCGAAGACTTTTAAATGCTTGTATATTTGTTATGCATGGGTTATCATGTTTTTAATGTTTTGCATTCCTTGATAACTCCTTTGTGGCCGTTTAAAATGAAAGCTACAAGTCGTCAGCTTCAACCCCCATGTAGATACTACATGGGGCGTCCCTAGTTATGCACTATTATCCTTAGCCGAACTATCGGTACCTGAAGGCGATAGTGTGCAGCAGACCAGGCAATCAGGCCATAGTGCTTTATTACTTTCACTTAGCTGTAAGGGCGTGAAAAGGGCTACAGGAGGCTGGTGACTAGCCCCCGATGACTTTGTGATAGTCGGACGATCCGCGGCTAAAGCCGACATCACATGGTTTGTACAAATAGCAAATCCATCGTATGACATGGGATGACCTTTGATGTGGTCATGAGTATAAAACTCAAGTTGGATTCGCAGACTGGTTCTCGGATACCATGACAGTCAGTTTTCGGCTTTCTCCTCTGAGGTGCTTGACCAGGCTAGCCGGAAACACAATCGCATAGGTTCTCCCTTTGCCCTTTTAGCTGAACTAGCAGAACGTAAAGGGGTAAGCATAGGAGCGGGACAACCCAACTATTGACCCAATACGTAGTGTGGAACCAATGCATATAAAGCAAATTCCAAGACACCGAATGTATAAGCAAATGTTCGTAAGGCGATTTTATTTTTTAAACTCGAGCCCCCGATCTATTAGCCGGTTGCATCGCAACATACCGAACAGTTTCACAAGAAGAGGGAGAAACAAAATATGTGCCAAAAAGGACAACAAGACAAACATGTATAATGATGCTGTATTTTTCTCAACAACTCTTATTGCTCGGATTGCTGAAGCAACTGCTTACAGGTATGTAAAACAGGAAGAAATTCTACAGGAGTGGTTGTACCGGGGGTCTTCGATTGGTGACCTTACGTCCTTGATGTGCCCCACCACTTCTTTATTCCTACGCCTTGGTGCACCTCAATGGGTGGTACTGTTCGGCGAACGGATCTTGCAAACAAGGTCTTGAGAAGTCGCCGAAGTGTGGACGAGCTTTACGCCTTTGGTGAGCATTTGATAGTGCCTACATTGTGTTCGAAGACAGTGTAGTGGTAATAGTTTAGTCCAGCCGAACACTTACCCTTTTCCCCACCATCGCCCATGGAATTTTAAGTGCGAAGTTGTGCTTCCTTGGCACGTACTTTGCTGGTCCTAGGGTTGTGCGATGGGGGGGATCCCTATTTAAGGGGAGGGGAAAGTTCTGAGAGTTCGTACTGAAACCGTGCTTGCTTCCCCATCTTTCTTGCCTTTACGGTAGATGTCGGAGTTTGCCGATCATTGTTGTACTTAAATTTGACCGCCAGGGCTAGCACATGTTCCTCAGTTCGGAGAGAGCGCTCTATGTTGCCATTGACAGTAATGACCCCCTTGGGGCCAGGCATCTTGAGTTTGAGATATGTGTAGTGTGGTACGACGTTAAAGTGAGGGAACCTTGTTCGAATGAGTAGGGCGTGATAGCCGCTGCAGAAGGGTACAATGTCGAAGATCAAGTCTTCGCTTCGAAAGTTGTCGGGCGAGCCGAACACTACTTCTAGGATGACGGAGCCCATACACCGAGCCTCGACGCCTGGAATCACTCCTTTGAAGTTAGTGTTGCTGGGTTTGATCCTTGACGGATCTATACACATCTTTTTCACCGTTTCTGAGTAAATCACGTTAAGTCTACTTCCTATGTCCATTAGGACTTCTGTGAGGTGATACCTATCTATAATGGGGTCTAGGCGAGGGCGGCTGAACCCCCATGACGGATACTGGTTGGGTGATCTCTTCGATCAAAGTTTATCAGATATGCTGAACATGGGTTATATTTTGGGGCTACAGGCTCTACAATGTAGACCTCTTGAAGGGTGTGCTTCCTCTCCTTCTTGGGTATATGGGTGGCGTATATAATATTTACTATTTTCACCTCTAGAGGGAATTTCTTTTGTCCGCCACCAATCGGACACCAAGGCTCATCCTCATCCTCATTGCGAGGGCTCTTGCCTTGATGTTCGTGCGCGAGTTTGCCGGCCTGTTTGAACACCGAGCAATTGCGGTGCACGTGGTTGGCGGGATTCTATTGAGTGCCATGGATTTGGCAGGCCTTTCCATAATCTTCTCTAGCGGGGTTGGTCCATCGCGATTGCCTTTAGGAGGCTTCTTCTGCTGCCCGGGTCGGGAATTGCGGAAATCGGCATTAACGGTCGTGTCATCGGCATCAGTGTTGTTGTGCCGATGCTTGTTTTCGTTGCTCTTTGGTTTCCCGTTGCCGTCCCTAACTTCAGAGGTTCTGGGGTCTTCAGAGTTGTGGATGCGTCTTGCTAGCCAATTATCTACGTCCGCGCAAAAGCGGGTCGTGAGTGATGTGAGGGTGGACATAGTCCGAGGTTTATCCTGGCCGAGCTGGTGAGCCAGCCATTGATCCCTAATATTATGCCGGAAGGAGGCTATTGCCTCATCGTCCGGGCAATCGACAATCTTGTTTTTCTTGGTCAAGAATCGATTCCAAAATTGCCGCGCAGACTCTTCGGGCTTCTGAATGCCGTTTCTTAGGTCGGAGGAATTCGGCGGCTGAACATAGGTTCCTTGGAAGTTACATCGGAAAGCATCCTCTAGGTCTTCCCAGCATCCGATGCAGTTTTCGAGGAGGCTGTTTAACCAGTGTCGAGCTCGCCCTTTGAGATTTTGGGGGAGATATTTGATGGCGTGGAGATCATCTCTGTGAGCCATGTGGATGTGGAGGAGGAAGTCCTCAATCCATATGGTTGGGTCGATTGTCCCATCATACTGCTCTATGTTCACGGGTTTAAACCCCTGTAGGAACTGATGCTGCAATACCTCGTCCATGAAACACAGCGGGTGAGCGACGCCTCTGACCCGAGCTATGTCTCGCCGGTATTCGACGTCTGTCCTAGCTCGGTTTCATTCCATGCCTCTATTGTTGCGGTCAAGCCATGGTATGTACCCTTCCCGTCTATCGGGTGAGTAACCTCTGGATCCGTAGATGGATCTTGTACGGCTTGCTCTATAGTGTAGGTCGTCTCAGAGGTCGAACCCGCCATTGGGCTCTAGTGGCTCTTTTCCCCATCTTCGGGGCATCGCCGACCTATAACCAGTGTCGTCAGCCATCTAGTCTCGTCCTCGTGGAGGGCGGTGTGGCTTGTCGTATGGGGTATGTTTAGGAGACGGAGTATCAATGAACTCGTCGTCAAATTGTGGCAGCAGCCTTCTGCGTGGATAGCTCTTAGGTTGGTCCAATAGACCGGTACCATACCCTTCCTTAGCTGAGAGGACTCTCATCCATCGATCATTGAGGTCATCTTGTTCGGCTTTAAGTTGTCGTTATTTTGCTTTTAGGATGCATGCCATGGCTATGAGTTGTTGCCTGAACAGTTCCTGATCCTCAAGATTATCAGGGACGTCGAGGTCATCGGCTTCCGGGTTGTCCTCCTCTTCTACGTGAGGAAGATAGTTATCGTCCTCGGAATCATTGAAGTCATCGGGGTTGTGCTGGTCTTCACGCTTCTCCTGACCCTATAGTGGGTGTTCAGTGATATCGGGATCACCTAGGTCCTCTGGGGTTTCTCTGTCCCTGGTGCCAATGATTTCTTTCCTTCCCTTTTTGCCTTTTGACCGCTTATGCGGCTTCCGGCACCTTGATGGTGCGTCACCCGATTTGTCGCCATTGTTATTAGGCATGTTTTTGCCGTTAGTAGTGGGAGTGTCTACCATGTAGACATCGTATGTGGAGGTGGCGGCCCATCGCCTGGTGTTAACGGGGGTGGGAGCGCAATCCTGTTCATCCATGTATTCTGCCTCCTCGGAGGCATAGTCAAACATGTCGGTTAAGTCTTTGACTGTGGCTATCAAGTGGGTGGTGGGTGGGTCGATTTTTTTTGTCCTGACCCACTTTGTAGCCAATCCAAGCACAAATCAGGGTTGGATCGTCATTAATTTTCATTGATGAGATCCGATCTAGGGCATCGTTAAATGTCAAGAGCCCAATCGGGTCAAACTGCTCGGAGCTTTTGGAGTCGATCTCCGATGCGTCCAGGCGAGTGGAGTGTTCGGCTAGAACAAGTATCCAGTCCTTTGGCACTATGAACGGATCCAGACTAAGAGTCAAGCCATCGCTGGGGTTAACCCCGCGGGCGTGTCCGAAAAAGGAGCTCGAGGTTAAAGCCTCAAAGTCTTCGGGTGTGGCAGGCGAAACTACGAGCCAGGTCAAGGACAAGTCACCCCGAGAATCTACGAAGAACTCTAGGTTCCCGAATCTAACCTCCTAACCAGGGGCGAGGCTTTAGACACGGCCTAGATGGCCGGTCTGATCAGTGTGCAACACAACGCTGCCAAAGGCGAAGATCTGTTTGGGGACGAAAGTGTCCATGTTGCGGACCTCTTCGTTCATGACAAGGCGAGACATCGATTCCTTGGGTGATCACAGTGGAACTCTCTGTAACAGCCCAATGCACTTCCTTGCCATCATTGTAATGTTATGTGTGACCTCTCATTGTAATGACATCATGAGTTTGAGTTCTTCTAGCCTTGTCATTTCTTGCATCATGCATCATGCATCATGATCATCATATATTGCATAATATTTTCTTGCCTTGTTTGCCTTGTGGATGTAGTGATGATGTGAATGTTTGTGTTGTGGAGTGAATGCATGTGTGCTTGGAGTGTTGCTCAAATCCTCCCATTTCAAACCATCACCTCTCCTCCTCTCTCATTCAAATATTCCACATGTTAATAATTTTCTTGCCGTTTTCTCTTAGTATAGTTGTTAACATCTTCTAAATAATCTACTAGGATTTATAAAACAATCCTCTGCCATGGTTGAAAATTTCCCCTTTTCTATTATTTTGCAAATAGTGCCTATGGATATAATTAGGTGAATTAATTTGCTTGCTCTAAAAATGCCCAAATCATTTTTATTAAATTGGTGGCATTTTTGTGATCTTAAAAAGGTATTCCTTTTCTTTTCAACTTCCCCCTTTGATCCTTGCGTCATTTTGTTCTTTGAGGTTTTTAAATAAAAGAAAACTCTATTTTTGCTCTGTGTGTGTGAGAGAGAGAGGAGTAGGGCCACCTGGGCCTTTCTCTCCCCGCGGCCCAGCTAGCCTCCCCAAGCAACCCTTGGCCCAGCTCGCGGGACGGCCACCTTCTTCGTCTTCCTCCCTTCAGGTTGTAGAGTGAGCGAGCGCCAGCTCGACGCCATGAGCCTCACGGACGCCGAGGTCGTCCCATCCACGCCCATATAAAGCAACCACATCCCTAGGGTTCCCCCTTCCTCCTCGTGTCGCCGCACCTCCCTCTCCCTCCTTCCTCCTCCTCTCCTGCAGGTAAGTGCAGTGAGATTTAGAGAGAGGTTCAGAGAGTTCAGAGAGCCGACGATCATCCCCAACGTCTTCCTCGCCTCCGATCGTCGACCGAAGCTCTTCGTCATGTCCTGGAGATCCCTGGCATCGCCCTCAGCCTGTTCATTGAGCTAGGTGGAGAAGAATGGGTCCTCCTCGTCGGCTTCTTCTTCATCTCCACCGCGCTCCCGCACGCCGTCGGCAACAACTTCGGCGAGCTCTTCTTCACCTCCCCATCTTCTTCGCTTTGTCCCAAGGGACCCTGGTGAGCAGTCCATCCTGTGGTCCTTCCAGGTTTGATTCGTCGAGTAGGATGCGTTCTGTCGTATCCGGCTATCCACCATGAGCAGGGATCCCCAAGCTTCCCTGCCTTGCGTTGTGCTCGCCTTAGCTCCACGTAGACTGCGGGAATGGACCCCCCAGGGACCCCGCAGCACCCACCGGTAATCCTTGGCTGCTGCCATCGCCTCCTCGCTTGTCGATGTCCTCCTCTGGTCCTGGTCGCCGGCAGGAGAGCAGCATCAGTAGGGGCCTGTTCAAAAGAGCATACACCCCTCTACTAGAAGACTTCGCCTCTGTAGCCCAATGGCCAGCGCCGCGCCTTCCCAGCGGGGAGATGCGGGTTTGATCCCCCACGGGTGCAAACCCCCCTTTTTTGTTGATTTTGCTGTGTGTTTGCAGTGGGATCTGGTGTGGCCACGTGGGGATCTTTGTGTGCCTGTGTGCTGTGCATGTGTGGCTCTATTTGTGTGCAGTGTGTGTTGTGTGTATGACAGTGGGCCCTGGCCCACTTGTCATCCTCAGGGGGGCTGGTGAGTATGACAAGTGGGACCCCCTCCTTTATTTAATTATATTATTTTGTGTTATTCCTGTTTTCTGCCGTGTTTTTAATATATTCCATTTCGGGAAATATCCAAATCTGGACTAGGCCATTTTTGGCAGTGTTCTTTTATAGTAGGTTTTAACTTATAAGTCATAGTTGCTATTTTTTGAGCTAGGTTTGGGGGGATTTTAAAAAGCAAATATGTGAGTGTGATATATGGATTTGGGGTAGAAAAATCCCAGGAATCCATTGGTATAGTTTGTTTTAGCTTTTGAGCAAGTGTGCAAAATGTCATTTTTGTTCCAACATGCCATTTTTGTATTTAGTTTTCTATGCATGCTATGATATTTGTGTCAACATGAAAGTGGTAGAGTCTTGTGAGTATTATGCCCTGGTATTTTCTTTTGACATGATAAGCTTGTATGTAAGTGGGTCTCTTGCTCCAAAGTAGCTAAGTAAATGTTGTTGTTTTCAACATGCTAAATATTTCTAAGTCTAAGATGCTGTAATTATTTTTATGCCATGTGTAGTGGATGTTACCAAGTGTTCTGTTGTGTTTTAGCTCATGCTCAGTGCTAGTTATTTGTTGTAGATGATGACCTCTCTATATATTTTAAATTTCATGCCATGGTATGACCTCTAGGTTATGTATTTGCTGTTGTCAAGTTGCCATCAGATGATTACATAATCTGTCAAGCTGTAATTTTCACTAAGTCCCTAGAATTGGTTTCATTATGCCATCTTGTGAGCTTCATGCTTAGTTATCCTTGCTTCCTATGAAGTTTGTGTAGTTGGATGATTTGTGAAGCATGTTATGTAGTTTCTGTACATACTTTGTTTGTGGTTGGAAACCTCCTGTAGCTCTAGATATTTGTTGTGCAAGGTGTTATGCTGCTGTTTTGGACATGATGTGTTTGGTGTTGTGTTGTGGCTTGTGGGAGCTATGATCCATAGTTGTGCTTGATATTTGGCTCCTTTGTTGCTAGTTTTTCATTCCCTAACTAGTGGCATCCTTGGAATACTAAGGAATAGCCCATGTCCTTCCTTGTCTTGTGTTTTGTCTCCGTACCTTGCCGTGAACGTAGCGTGAGAACCGTTACTCCGTTTGCTATGCTCTACATATGAATTTGCATCGATTTTGCATGAAGCATACATATTTGCCATGTTCATGCATGTTCATGCAACTAAACATGTGGTTCTGTCTAGAATTATAAATCTACGTAATAATTGCATGTGGAACATGACTAGCTTAGGTTGCCATGTCAAATGCACTAATATGGATCATGCATCATCTTGTTTGTGCATTGCACCGTGCTTGCTTGTTTATCTGTTGCTGTTTGTGATTGGGTAGACACAAGTGTTTAACCTGAGTATGAGGATCCAGGAGAGTACAACTATGAGGACCCAACTCTTTGTCCCTCTAAAGAACTAACAGGCAAGATAATCATACACGGATCCCGACACTATTTTTGCTTTGCTAGATGTCTCGCTCTTATCGCTATGATTTTGTCACCTACCACTCATTTGGCTAAGATAGCGCTGCTCAGCCCCTCTTATAGCGTTCTTAGATGCAGGTGCAGGTTGTTTCCGTGTGATAACATGGATATCTAGAGATATCACAATATTTATAGCTATTTAATTTAATGCACCTATATATCTTGGTAAGGTAGAAGGCTTGGCCTTTTGCTCGGTGTTTTGTTCCACTTTTACTGCCATAGTTACTTGTTACTGGTGTTATGTTCCATATTTTGCACTCCTAACATGCTCGGGGTAGTTATGGGGACCCCCTTGATTATTCGTTTGAGATTGGAGCTTGTCTGGCAAGACCCAACTTTGGTACTATATTTGCTTCACAACCTAATAAAAATGCATAGGGCTTAGCTACCCCATGGATTAATCAACAACCCGGGCCAGTGCTCCTCATGAGTGTTGGTCCAAAATGGCAGTAGCCAGGGACACAAACGGGTGTGCCAGCCAGAAACTTAAGCAATCCGTCGTGTCCTAAGAACGAGATACACGGCTCTTATCGGGTTCGTCAACACGTCGGGCGGTCTTTCTGAACTTGTTTTACCTCTCTTGAATGTCTTGCGCAAGGAATTCCGTTATTCCTTCAGTCTATTCCGAGGGTGGTTTTCCTATGGAATTGCCTATGAAGCTCACGAGATTCGTGGTCCAGGTAATTCTCGCGGCGTGTGGTTAATTTGTGATGGATTAGTTGGAGCACCCCTGCAGGGTTAAATCTTTCGGAAAGCCGTGCCCGCGGTTATGTGGCAACTTGGATATTTTCTTTAACACCCGATTATAGCCAACTTGAAGTAAACTCTAATAAAATACACCAACTGTGTGCGTAACCGTGATCGTCTCTGCTCGCGAACATGAGCCGAGAGAGAACATGGTGGGGTTATGTTTGACATAAGTAGGTGTTCAGGATCACTTAGTGATAATGCTAGGTCTCAACCGTTATGCGTAGACCACCACATTTACCTATTGTCATCGTAAGTTAGGCACTCAATATATGCTTAGATACTTGCTGCAACCTCACCACTTACCCCTTCCAAACCCAAAAGCTTACATAGTTTCGGTACCTGGGATTACATGATTGCTGAGTCCTTGTGGCTCATAGATTACAACAATACAGGTGCATGTGTTGATGAGTTCGTGCCAGAAGATGTGACTCGACTCCAGTGGGAGTACGATGAAGAACGTGGTTGGACGTATGTTACGTGCCCCGACGAGTAGAGAGTCCATGGTCGTGATCTTTTGGATAGCAAGGCAGCACATTGCTTCTTCTCTTTGTTTGATTTTGTGTGTAGATGGACCCTGTCTTCTATATGATGTATGAATAATTGTGTGAACTTGTAAGTTAGCTTGTGGCGAGTGTAATCCAACTCATATACTCATCTTTTCATACATGTATTGCAATGTTTACTGCTCTTGCGAACGACGAGATGCACTTCTATCCTCGTCAAAGCCGTAAGGATTAATAAGGATAGAACCGCATCTTGGGCATGACACTCTCAAGGAAAGCACCAATGTCGGTGTCAAAACCGGTGGATCTCAGGTAGGGGGTCCCGAACTGTGAGACTAGAATCGATGGTAACAGGAGACGAAGGGGACAAGGTTTTACCCAGGTTCGGGCCCTCCTATGGAGGTAATACCCTACGTCCTGGTTGATTGTATTGATGATATGTGGGTTACAGAGTTGATCTACCTCGAGATCGAATAGCTAACCCTAAATGAGTTGTTTTTTGGCTACAACCTAAAAAAACCCGGCTTATGTAGACGCCGAGGGTACTTAGGGGTTACACATGGTCGGTTACATGCCGAATAGATAACCATGCCTATTCGCTACATTAAACATGGAGGACAAGCCACGATTCCCGAAGCTTCCTTCCTGGAGACACGGCCTTCAGTCGATCCAATATTCGGTAAGCGGCCCATATAGTCCAGCCCATAAGAAACAGGTCGGTCTCCCGAGGACCCCTTAATCCAGGACTTCCTCAATTTGCACCTAGAAACATTGTTTGGTTACACCTGCATAAGGATATATTTCCTGATTTGTGCAAGTCAAAGCTAATGCCACGTGGTGATGGTCCTTTTAAAGTGTTAGAGAAAATATATGATAATGCATATAAAGTTGAGTTGCATGTAGAGTTTAGGGTTAGTCCCAGTTTTAACATTGTAGATTTGAAGCCTTATTTGGGTAAGGAAGATGAGCTTCCATCGAGGACGACTTCATTTCAAGAAGGGGAGGATGATGAGGACATCAATACCATTGTTACAACCACAATCCCTACTACTATACATACTAGAGCAATTACTAGAGATTGCACGCGCCTATTGAATTACAAGGTACGTTCATTTCTTGGGAATCCTTCTAATGTTCCTGAACATATGATGCTGCCTAAATTAGATACTTTTGTTTTACTTATGAATGAAGGACCTAGCATGGACAATAAGGATGTCCATTGGAGCGGGATCAAGCATGGAGGAGAAGGTGCGCACGCGGTAAAGAACAATGGAGTTTCCAATGGTGATTTTTGCACTTTGAAGCCACCATAAGGAGAGCATGAAGGCTTGGATGAAATATACAAGATGGCACTTCATAAATTTCGTCCATAGGCTCTTACAGGTGTTGCGTCACCTTATTTTTGGGCCAGGCCCATGTAATTTTGAAATACCACTTTATAGGGCGTTTTTAGATTCCGTATGTGGGGGGAAACAAACTTAGGGTCGGTTTCGGATCCCTCCTCCAAGGGTCATGAAATTCCTCCTCTATTCCCCCATATATACAGCCCTTACGGTGCCGTTTAGACCTGTGTTTTGTTTAGATTACAAGTTCACCCTAGATACAACTTCGCGTCCTTCGTTTATGTTCCACGACCAGACCAAGTCGTCATAGAACCCCATTTTCATCAATAAAGCTTCGCTCTTATATTCACAATATTCAGATTGCAATGTCAGTTTCTTGCTTGTTCTTTGTTTGCGTGTAGGAAACATACTATCGTGGTTAGGTTGATCGTGCTTTGGCATGGTCAATAACCCCTCGGAGTTGGTTTAACAATTGGTAAGGCATGACGTCCTCGCACGTTCGTAGTTGGATCATCAAAGTCAACTCTACCAAAAATGATAGCCCATATCATCGAAAGATAGTGACCACTTTGCCTCTATCATTGCATACTCGTCCCTGTTTGGCCTGGCTGAGCATATGCACGCAGAAACCAACATATGCATGTTGATTGGTTGCCTGCATCCCCTCTAGCATGCATGTACCAAAATGGAATAGAGGGTGTTTGGTTGTGGCCTGGTTTGAGGGGAAACACATGTTCGGTTGTTTGGTTACATACAAATAGTGTGATAACCTCCTGCTCGATCTGGTGAGGTTACCATAGGCACATAACTAGAGCAATAAGAACAAACTTAGGCACACATCAAAACTGCAACACATAGTACAATAAGTTCAAAACAAAACCGCAACATAGAACATAGTTTTTATCCTCCAACCAACACAAAACTAGGAACCAGAGATCATTACACGCTCACGGTGAAGCCGTCTTCGTGGGATAGAGGCAAAAATTTCCCTGTCTTTCAATGAGACGTGGCTATCATTTTTGGTAGAGTTGACTTTGACGATCCGACTAGGAACATGTGAGGACGTCCTGCCTTAGCAATCGCTAAACCAAGTTTGAGAGATTACTAACCGTGCCAAAGCATGATCAACCTGACCACGAGGGTCTGGTTCCTGCATGCAAACGAAGAACAAGGAAGAAACTAAGATTAGAATCTGAATATTGTGAATATAATAGGAAAGATTTATGGATTAAAGTGGGGTTCTGTGATGCCTTGGTCTGGCAGTGGAAGAGAAACAAAGAATGCGAATTTGTAGTTATGGCAAACTTTTAATCTAAACAAAACCCAAGTCTAAACGTCACCCTAAGGGCTATATATATGAGGGATATAGTTGGATTTTTGTGACCCCTTGGAGGAGGGGTCCAAAAACAACCCTAACTCGGTCTCCCCACACATACAGACTCTAAAAACAACCAATAATGTAGTATTTCGAAATTACAAGTGTTTGGCCAAAAAAAGATAACGCAGAACCTATAATAGCCTATGGATGAAATTTATGAAGTGTCATCTTGTATATTTCGTCCAAGACATCATGCTCTCCTTATGGTGGCTTCAAAGTGCGAAAACACCACCGGAAACTCCATTGTTCTTTCCCACATGCACACCTTCTTCTCCATGCTTTATCCTGCTCCAGTGTCCATCCTTGTTGTCCCGTGTCCATGTTAGGTCCTTCATTCATAAGTAAAACAAAAGTATCTAATTTTGGTAGCATCATATGTTCATGAACATTTGAAGGATTTCCAAGAAACAAAAGTATCTGGTAATTCAATTGGTGTGCGCGAGCTCTAGTAATTGGTCCAGTATGTATAGCAGTAGGGGTTGTGGGTGTAACAATGGTATTGATGTCCTCATCCTCCTCCCCTTCTTGCAATGAAGACGTCCTCGACGGAATCTCATCTTCCTCACCCAAATAAGGCTTCAAATCTGCAATGTTAAAAGTGGGACTAACCTCAAACTCTACAGGCAACTCAAGTTTATATGTATTATCATTTATTTTCGCTAACACCCTAAAAGGACCATTAGCACATGGCATTAGCTTTGACTTGCGCAAATCAAGAAATCTATCCTTACGCAAATGTAACCAAACAAGATCTCCAGGTGCAAAGACAACATATTTTCTACCCTTATCTCCAACAAGTTTGTATTTGACATTCACATGCTCAATGTTTTCCTTAGTTACCTCATGCATTTTTAAGATATATTCAACACGTTGTTTAGCATCAAAATTAACCTTCTCTGACGATTGAAAAGTCAACAAATCAATAGGTGCACGTGGTCTGCAACCATATACAATTTAAAAAGGGCACATATTAGTAGTAGAGTGCAATGAACGATTATAAGTGAGTTCAATATGAGGCCAGCATTCTTCCCACATTTTGAAGTTATTCTTCAAAACTATCCCTGAGCATTGTAGACAATGATCTATTGACTACTTCAGTTTGTCCATCAGTTTGGGGGTGATATGTGGTAGTAAAAGTAGTTTAGTCCCCAACTTAGCACATAAACATCTCCAAAAGTGGCTAAGAAATTTAGCATCATGATATGAAACAATTGTATTTGCACACTATGCAAGCGAATAATTTCACAAAAGAACAAATCAGCAACATTAGCGACATCATCACTTTTATGACATGGTATAAAGTGTGTCATTTTTGCAAATCTATCCACGAAAATGAATATGCTATCCCTCCCCTTCTTGGTTCGAGGTAAATCTAAAACAAAGTCCATAGATATATCCTCCCAACGAATACTAGGTATAGGTAAAGCCATATATAAACCACGAGGATTGAGTCATAACTTAGCTTTTTGACATGTAGTGCAGCGAGCAACAAAATGCTCAACATCCCGTTGCATCTTTGGACAAAAGAAATGTGTAACAAGTAGGTCCTTCGTCTTATTCATGCTAAAGTGTCCTACTAATCCTCCTGCATGTGCCTCTTGCAACAACAAAAGATGAACTGAGCTAGTTGGAATGCATAGTTTGTTAGCATGGAACACAAATCCATCATTAATGATGAACTTGTTTGATATGGGGCAAACCCGAGGGTGGCCCAATTTTCATGAATTGGAGGTGGATTCGAGGAAGAACATGAAGAACACGAGGGGAAAATGTGGAGAAATCAAAGGGAAAAATACTCTATTGAACAAGATCCACACCAAGTAGTCCTCCTTCACAAGCAATACACGGGATGCATCAAGATCCAAGAACAACAACGGAAATAAAGATACATGGGTAGTTCATCCAAATCTCTAGGAGAGATGGGCCTTGAAATCCACTAGGGGTCTTCCCTCGAAAGGGGCCTTGACGTCCTCTATGGATCTTATTCGGTGGAGGTCTCGATATCCATGGGAGAGGTAGAGGAAGGAGCAAAGCTCAACTATGAATGAGATATAACCTTGCTAACCCTATAAATGAGGAGGGGTGGAGTATTTATAGTCCTAGCCATGAAGGGGTAGTGAGAGGGGGGGTACATGGGCCTTCGGCCTGTCTCTACATGCAGGCAGGCACCGGATGTCTGGGTCTTTGCGAGGCACCGGATGTACGGCCAGGAGGCGCCCGATTCCACGAAGCTCTGGACTCCTCGTGCCATATTTCTGGGAAGGGAGTCGGATGTCCATCTAGTCAATGGTGCACCGGATGTCCGGGCTCTAGCCGGATGTCCGACCGCTGTGGCTCTTCCAGCCCTGCCTTTTTGCTGGTCGGGTCTCCAGCGCCGGATGTCTAGGCCCTTGGCCGAATGTCTGGGAGCTATCGCATCAGCAGCTCCGTCTTCTTCCGTCGTCTCTTCCACAATTCCCTCGTGAATGGTGTAGTCGATCCTTGGCGCTTATACTACTCCTCATCATCTGTGAAGGTCCAACAATACCTATGTATGCACACGGGAGGAGTGTCAAGTAGTATATCATCCTCAAAGGGGTCAAGTGAACACGTGTAAAGGAGATGATTCACCTTTATGTATGTGGAGTGGATGTCGCACGTGTCACTTGCCAAACGGACTCTTTTCATGGTGATGTCCATAGGGTGCTCCACATCACCCCCTCCCCCTTGGGAAATATTCGTCCTCGGATCAAAATCCAAATCACCATGGGAAGGAGAAGGCGTCGTCCTGCAAAAGTGGACGATTTCCAAGCATTTATCATCATCAAGCTCGAAATGGGCACTCTCCAATGTCTCTCCATCTTGTAATTCCTTCAAAAGGAGCAAACATGACAAACACTTGGAAAAACAAATGTGGTTAGCATTAGAGCAAAACCAAGCATTCATGTGGTGAATCACTGAACAAGTGTTGCCATCATGCATATCACATTGTGTGAGAAGGGATTGTGTTGGGGATATAACCCAGTGGTAAGACCCGCCCACGAGAGGTCGGGTCGTACCTGGCGGCTTGTTAGCGTACGGGATGGTAGAGGAAGATTGGGCTGCATGGCGGTTCATGGAATGGGCTGAGACGGAGGCCCAGAGTCAGGAAGAAGGCACAAGACCCGGGCGGGAGATCCGCTCGGAGCCAACTTGCCAAGGAAGGCAAGACGGCTTAGAGACGGAGTCAGACACGTTGTAAGAGTCGGCATGAGACTTCTGTAACCTCAGGTTTAGGCCTCCGATATCAGGGCGAGACCCAGGGATGACTTAGATAGAAACCAATTGATCAAGAGCTAGGTCAAGCAAATACGCTCCCTTGTAATCGATACTCCAATCAATACACACAAGGCATGACGTAGGCTTTTACCTCATCTCGAGGGGCCAAACTTGGGTAAACCCGTATCTTTCGTCCCGATCAACCCCTTTGAGTCCACTGCCTTAGCAATGGCCTTGAACCTTCGGACATCTGCCATCAAAACCACGACAATTGGCGCCCACCGTGGTGCCAGCGCGCGGTGGTGTTGAGTTCTCAAAGGGCTCTCTCCCAGGGATTGAAGGATACACCGTCGGCTTGATGATGAAGAGCCGCCCGGCAAGCTCTACATCGACGATGCATGATGGGGACCGGAGTCCGACTCAATCGAGTACGGGTACCGGGTTCCCATTGGTAAGATGCACGTGTTCATCAGCAAGCTGGACAGATCTACGTGTGGGCCGGATGCCTGCACCGACCTCGTCGAGCCGGCCCGGGGCACGACACCCACCCTTGTTCAACCCGGGCGGAAGAGTGTTTTCATTGGCTTTACGCAGGACAGGGGGGACTCATTATTGGGAGAGACCTTGGCTTTCTCAGATGAAGTGTCTTCCAGCGAGGATGGGGAATCAATCTACCGACTTCATGACGGAGAGCTAGGGGGCTATGCCGATGGTGACAGTATTCCGGAGTCCTATAACCCGCCGAGTCGAGCCACCGTGTTCATGGCAGGCCTGACACCGGCTTCCAATGGAGCGAATTCCGAAGCGGCAGCTGGAGCGGCCCCGCCCGACGTGGAGCCTCCTAAGATGCCGGCTCAAGTTCTACTGGAGCTCATGGAGGAGCTAGCGACTCTGATGGCCACAGAGGTAACAACTAAGAATCTAGCGGAGCGCAATGCCGAGGTTAATTGGATCAAGGGGCAGATGGTTCAGGCCCACAAGGATATCAAGACAATGCAAGATCAAATGAATGCTGAGTTGGAACGTTTGAGGGCGGAGGCTCTCCGTTTTGATCTAGATCAGCGGGCGTCGGAGGCGGTTCAGCGTAGAAGGACTCAGGCCGGACTACCTATTCAGCCTTAGAATCTTTTCAACACTCCTGGGGCCAGGGCGAATACGCCACCAATGGTGACCAGGGTGACAGAGGCGCCTCGGTAGTTAGACCCGCCACGGAGGAACATACCATTGTCGCGACACGTTGTGACACCGCCCGACCATTATTCTAATCTGGTGGAAAATATGATCGCGGCGGCTGCCAGGCTTTACACCCTCCCCTTGGCCAAAGGAATGCCGTTTGCTGAAGAGGCGAGGAATGCGATTGACCTGTTGCAGACAGCGGTGGCTTGGCAAGAGAGATACACTCACAGCCGGAGCCGGGTGCACTCCATGCCGACTCATAGCCGTAGCTACAATAGGTGCATTGAGTCGCCAGCGGTCTCTAGTAGCAGGCAGAGGCGGAACCTGCCCCGTAACAACCCGCCTGAGATGGATATTCAAGGGCCTGTGAATACGGGTGAGAGAGGATCAACGCTGGCGATGGATTACCCGGAGGACCCTGAGCCGGCACCGACAACACCCGCCAGCATTTCTTCCAGGGATTTGGTGTGCAGTGTCTCATAGCGGACCTGGGGAGTGCACGCTTTCCCAAGGACTTTAAGGGGCCATGGAAGGTGCCCAATTACACAACGGATCTACCCCTAGAGGCGTGGATCGAAAGCTATGAACTCGCTATGGAGATGCTGGACGTTGATGAGGAAGTTTGTGCGAAATACTTCGTCATGATGTTGGAAGGACCAGCCTGCACTTGGTTAAAGGGATTGCCTCCCAATACCATCATGTCTTGGGCCGAGTTAAGAGCACGCTTCATCAAGAATTTCAAATGAACCTGCAAGCAGCCAATGACGATTGTGGATCTGGATCTTTGTGTGCAATGGGAAGGAGAGTCGGCCCATCACTGGGTACGACAGATCTCGACGGTGATCCACTCGTCTAAGAATATCTCAGTGTCCCAGGCGGTTCTAATTTTAGAAAGGAATTGTCACTTCGTACCCTTGAAGCAGAAGCTCGGGAGGTTGAAGCGTTCTTGTCAGGATATGGGTGAGCTCATGACGGCTCTCACCAAATATGCGGATTCAGACACTGCCAAAGACCTAGACTCCGATGGTGAGAAGCCGGCTCAGGGTAAGAAGGGTGGCAATGACAAGAACCAGCAGAGAGGTGCTGGGAATAGCAGCCAAGGCAAGTGAAAGAACCCGGACGGCGGGTCAGAGTTTGTGGCAAACACCAATGCGAGGAACGGTCTTCCTAGGGGCAATGGGAATTTTAGGCCACCGTTCAACAAAAATAGGGCACCTCTTCCTTACAACTTGGAAGAGGCGCTTAACAGACCTTGCCCAACGCATAGCCGGCCGGATAAGGAGGCCACCCACACTTGGAAGGAGTGCAGCATTATGCGCCAGGTTTGGGAACAAAGCCTTCGTCAAAATCATAACAACGGTGACGGCCCGTCAAGCGGCTCAGGTCCGGGCAGCTCAGGAGCTGGTGTCGGTGCCGACGGGTCAGGTTCAGGTTATCAGAGTCAAAACAACTAGAACTGAGGAAACCAAGGGAATCACCAGCAGCAGGGCAATGGTGGTCAGCAGCAGAATAGCCACTCAGGATATCATACTACCCCGAACAACTTAGTGGGGGACAATATCATGTCTTCACTACGAGCCTGGATAAGCGGGATCAGATGCTGCGCAGGAGGGCGGTCAATGCAGCCACGCCGGCTCTCCCACGGTACTTGAAATGGTTGGAATAGCCGATTACGTGGAGCCGGGAGGATCACCCGCCGCGGGTCGACAATCCAGGTCATCTAGCTCTGGTGGTCGCTCCTTAGGTTTGAGGATACAAGTTCACCAAGGTACTCATGGACGGTGGTAGCAGTATCAATATCTTATACTACGACACCTTCCAACGAATGGAGTTAACAGACAAGGATCTTAAGCTGTCATCGACCGTCTTTCATGGAGTAGTGCTAGGGAAGTCGGCTTATCCAGTGGGGAAAATCGCCTAGGAAGTAGCGTTTGGAGATAAGTACAACTACAGGGTGGAGAATTTTTGGTTCGAGGTGGTAAAAATTAAGAGCCCGTATCATGCTTTGTTTGGCCGACCGACTTTCACAAAGTTTATGGCTAGGCCCTATTATGTCTATCTGCAGCTCAAGATGCCGTCTCTCAACGGAACAATCACGGTCCATGGTGATCGGAAGGTAGCCATTGAATGTGAAGAAGGAGATGCGGCTTATGCGGAATCGAGTTGTGCAGAGGCGGACCTTAAGTTTTACAAAGATAACGTTGACCCGGTAGATATGACTCCATTGAAGAAACCCAACACGGAATCTGAGCCGCCCCTCTAGTTTGTGGCAGATGACACGAAGCTGGTGGATTTCGCTCCGGGCGACTCATCCAAGCAGTTCACTATCGGGGCTAACATGGACCCGGCATAGGAAAGCGCGCTTATCGAATTCATCCGTGAGAATCGAGACATCTTTGCATGGAAGCCGTCTAACATGCCGGGTGCACCGAGAGAGTTCACTGAGCACCACCTTAATGTGAATCCTAAGTTTAAACCAATTAAACAGTTCCTCCGCCATTTCAATGAGGAGCGGCGTAAAGCGATTGGAGAAGAGGTAGCCCGGCTCTTGGCAGCGGGGTTCATCGTGGAAGTATTTCACCCGGAGTGGTTAGCCAATCTGGTGTCGGTGCTGAAGAAGAACGGCACATGGCGTATGTGTATAGATTACATGGATCTTAACAAAGCTTGTCTAGTTGACCCGTTCGCTCTCCCTCGTATCGACCGGATTATTGATGCGACAACGGGTTGTGAGAGTTTATGTTTCTGGACGCCTATTCAGGCTATCATTAGATCAAGATGGCGGTTGAAGATCAGGAGAAGACCTCGTTTATAACACCTTTTGGAGCTTTCTGCTATGTGTCTATTCCGTTTGGGCTCAAAAGTGCACATGCGACTTACCAACGTTGTGTGTAGAATTGCCTTCACGGTCAGATTGGGCGCAATGTTCATGCTTATGTGGACGTTATCGTGGTTAAGTCAAGGAAGAAGGAGATGTTGCTAGATGACATGAAGGAAATATTTGATAACTTACGGGTCTATAAAATGATGCTTAACCCGGCTAAGTGCATTTTTGGAGTTCCCACAGGTAAACTTCTGGGTTTTTTGGTTTCAGAACAAGGCATTGAAGCCAACCTGGACAAAATAAAGGCCATCACGTCTTTAGGTAAGCCGGCAAGCGTCAATGATGTATAGTGCCTAGCGGGTCGTATTGCTGCCTTAAGCCGCTTCATCAGTCGCCTGGGGGAGAAGGTCGTTCCTCTATACCAGATGATGAACAAGACGAATGACTTTGTGTGCAGTAAGCCTGCAGATGAAGCTCTTGAAGCGCTTAAGAAGCAGTTGGTTGAGCCGCCGATCTTAGCTGCTCCGGCTAAGAAGGAACCCTTGCTCCTGTATGTGGCGGCTAACAATAAGGCGGTCAGTGTTGTGATTGTGGTAGAGCGCAAGGAGGCAGGGAAAGAATATCCGGTCTAGGGCCGGTTTATTATGCTAGTGAGGTGCTCATAGAATCAAAGCAATGATACCCACACTGGTAGAAGCTGATATACAGGGTGTTCATGGCAAATCGCAAGTTGAAGCATTATTTCCTTGCGCACCAGATCACGGTGGTTAGCTCTGCTCCATTAGGAGATATAATTCAGAACCGGGAGGCCACTGGCAGAATTGCTAAGTGGGCGCTGGAGCTTGGGCCTCTCAATTTGCAATATGTGCCTCGCGCGGCTGTGAAGTCTCAAGCATTGGTGGATTTCATAAATAATTGGATGGAGTGTCAATCGCTGGAAGAAAAGCTGGACAACCCGTATTGGACGATTCACTTTGACGGGTCCAGATAGTTGGAGGGATCAGGGGCTAGAGTTGTCTTAACTTCCCCCAAAGGTGATAAGTTTTGCTATGTGTTAAGGTTGATGTTTCCTTGCACGAACAATGCAGCTGAGTACGAAGCTTTACTTCATGGACTTCGTGTGGCTAAGGAGATGAACCTAAGTCGGGTTAGGTGCCTTTGCGACTCAGATCTGGTGGCACAACAGGTGTCAGGCACGTGGGACTCCAGGGACCCACGGATGACGGCTTATCAGCAAGAGGTAAATATCGTTGCGGGATATTTCATGGGTTATCAGGTGGATCATATTGACCGTCGTAAGAACGAAGCGGGTGCATTGTCAAGACTTGGATCTCAGTGTAAGCCGGTGCCTCCCAACATCTTTTTGGATGTAGTTTATCACCCGTCTGTTAAGCTACCTTCAGAGGAGGATCTGGCTATACCTGACCCGCAAGGGCAGCTAGTGGCGGCTTTACATGCTATTCCGGACTAGACATTGCCGTACCTAGCATATCTAACCCGGGACGAATTGCCTGAAGATGAGACTCCGGCGTAGAGAATCGTGAGGCATTCTAAATCCATGACCATGATTAATGGAAAGTTGCACAAGTACAGCGTCACCAACGTCTTCCAACGTTGTGTCTCTCTGGAGGAAGGCAAGGAAATATTATATGAAATACATGCTGGCAATTGTGGACATCACGCCGGGTCAAAATCTTTGGTGTCTAAGGCTTTCCAGCATGGCTTCTTCTGGTTAACGGCTCATAAGGACGTGGAGGATCTTATTGATAAGTGCGACGGGTGTCAGAAATTCGGAAGACGTGCTCATGCGTCGGCGTAGGAGTTACGGATGATACCAATCACTTGGCCGTTTGCGGTGTGGGGGCTTGACATGGTTGGACCTTTCAAACAGTCTAAAGATAAAAAGACCCACCTCTTTGTAGCAGTGAATAAATTCACCAAGTGGGTGGAGGCTGAGCCGGTCAGTAAGTGCATCGCAACCTCAACGGTTCAATTTGTCAGAAAGTTGATCTACCAGTTTGGGTACCCTCATAGCATTATCACATATAACTGCACAAATTTATCCAAGGGAGCTATGGAGGCGTCCTATGAAAGGGAGCACATCCGGCTTGATGTTTCGGTTGTTGCTCATCCGCAATCCAATGGGCAGGCAGAACGGGCTAATCAGGAGGTATTGAGAGGTATCAAGCCCCGGCTTATGGTTCCTTTATAGAGAACGCCGGGTTGTTGGGTTGAAGAGCCGTCGTCCGTCCTCTGAAGCATCAACACTACGCCTAACAGGTCGACGAGTTTTATGCCCTTCTTCATGGTTTACGGTGCGGAGGCCGTGTTACCAAGCGACATATGTCATGACTTGCCGCGAGTGGCGGCTTATGTGGAAGCTGACAATGAGACGACACGACAGGATGCATTGGATGCTCTCGATGAAGCACGCGATCTTGCAACGGCTTGATCGGTGATTTACCAGCAGGACCTGCATCGCTACCATAGCCGCAGGGTCAAGACCCGAACGTACCAAGAAGGCAACTTGGTGTTACGTTTGATTCAAGATCAGACAGATGCGCACAAGTTATCAACCCCCATGGGAAGGACCTTTAGTGGTTAGCAGGAATCTGAACAATGGGTCTTATTATCTCATCGGCGTGCGAGACGAGTCGCGTACCTCTGGACAAGAAACTCACAGGTCGTGGAACATCGCTCATCTACAGCCTTACTATAGTTGAGTCATCAACTCCTATCTTTGTACATACATACTTCATTGTATTTATACATCTCATATAATAAAGTTGTCATCCCTGCAAGACGGGGCCTCTACCGTTTTTCTTGATTGCATTACATATTTGTGCAAATATGAACACCTTCTGCTTGGTCACTTGGGGGCTTCCAACCCGACGGGTTTAGCTTGCTCGCCCTTTTGGTCGGCTCTTTGGCCACAAATAGCGCCATCGCTTGATGATTTTCAAGATGGCGGCCTTCAGGATGGCAGCTTACAGATCGGCGGCCCGCGAGACGGTGGCGTGCAAGATGGCAAGACTTAAGGTCGCTCAAGAGGATGAGCCGCCATGTTGCGCGCCATTCAAACATGGGTGCACCATCTTACTGAGGAAAGATTGAGGGTCACTCAAGAGGATGAGCCACCATGTTGCGAGCCATTCAAACATGGGTGCACCGCCTTATTGATGCCAGATTTAAATTCACTCAAGAGGATGAGCCGCCACTTTGCAAGCCGTTCAAACATGAGTGCCCTATCTTATGGGTGAAGATCTCAAGTCACTCAAGAGGGCGAGCCGCCATGATGCGAGCTGTTCAAACATGGGTGCCGTGGATGCCAAAGAGGATGAGCTGCCATGTTGCGAGCCGTTCAAACATAGGTGCCATGATGCAAGACGGGTCACGGACCCAGGGCAAGTTCAAAAGTGGGTGAAGGTCTCCCCCCACTCTTGGTTGGCTTTCAGTCGTGGTAAGATCGGGTTATACCTGCCAGTATGTAGCTACTGCTCGTCTAGGGGTGCAACGAGCTGTCAACTCACCCCCTCCGAGGACCTCATACAGCGGCGAGGGAAACTCTCTCATCTGCTACGCACTCTCTGCCAAGTGGCCCGTCGTACTCTGAAGCGTGACACCCTTAAGGTTCAAACGACGGATTTATGTCACATGAGAAGTAGCTTATGAGCCCGGGGCACTCACTCTGTTGCAAATTCTAGTCTGTTGCGCCCTTAATAGTTAATCTCGCCTAGAGACCCTGAGCCATGCAAGATTGGCGGTCACTCTCGTCAGACACCATGCACTGATAGGTGGTTCAAAGCAACAGTGTCCCCTCAAAAGGGCCGAAATATGAGTTTTCGAAAAACAAAAACAAGGAGAAAGAAAGACCATCATGCATTACATCACATATTGCATCATACATGTTGCATCATATATTGCATATTGCATCCGACATTGCATTATTTTTTAAGTTGGGCCAGAGCAAGATTGTGAAAGATGAGGCAAGGCTATATTGAGATATCACGGTCATGTTTTTCCAAAAAGCCGCCCAGGCAAACATTGCAGAATATTTCTTCTGATTATTTGTAGGCCTTAACGATGAGTCACTGGTAAAACATAAGTAGATTTCAAGGTATATTACAAGGCTCTCCAAGAGCTCAAAAGACAAAGCACTTAAAGTTTTGTACTTGTTCATCTCGGTGGCTCAGCTGGCCGAGTTACATTGAGTGGGGAGCAAAGAGTTTAACTCGCCGGTGGATCGTTCTGCGCCGGGACTTCGGGCTCCTCGATCTAAAGATGATCCACATCCCAGTTGCAGTTAAGTAAGGCTTTGAATTGTGCATCGTCGAAAAGCGGAGACGGATCAACATCAAGGGCGAAGAGCGTCTTACAACGTACAGGGACTAAATCTTTGGCTTCAAAGGTCGGGCCGCGTAGCCGTTGGTTGTTTTCATCGTAAGCCGCCTGGTAAGGAGTCAAGTCCGTCTCATCAACCAATATGGAGGCAAGCCGCCTGGAGGCTTTGACGCATCTGGCATAACCAGCTTCGGTAAAATCTGAGCCGTCATCCTTCTTGGAAGGGAAGTCGTTCATCATCTCCTCTGCGGTTAACTCTGGAGCAAAGGCCAGGGACCGGCTCAGCGTAGCTATAGCCCCTCTCCTAGCAACCGATCGCCTCATTTCATCCACTTTCTTGGGAAAGGTGGATAAGGTTTCCAGGACGCCCTTCATAAGCTTGGGGACATACTTGGCCGTCATCATGGCCTTGATGGTGTAGAGGGCTCCGCAGTAGAGTTGCTCACTCAGAGTATAGACTGCTTTCAATTTTATCACACTGTCAGAGGATAGTTGGCGGCTTCTTTCTCCTGCAAGGAACATGTCAAGGTTATAAGCAGTCTGGCTGGTATTTTTGTCACAAGGAAAGTTTTAAGATATATGTGCTTACCAAAGATAGCGGCAGTCATCTTGGATATGTGACCCTTGAGAGTCTTCAGTTCTGCTGATGCAAGTTTTTCCTGCTCTTCAGCATCGGCAACCCGTTTGGACAAGATAGTTTGCTCAGATTCAGCAGTTTTCTTATATGCAGCAAATTCAACTTGAAGTTTCTCAAACTGTTTAATAGCCGCCCGTAGCTTCTCTTCTGCGGTGGCTCGGGCGCTTTGTTGCGTAGTCAAGTTTTCCCTCAAGCCGGCACATTCAGACTCGGCTGTGGCTAGCGCCTCCTATATTATACAAGTGAAAGGTTATAAGGTTTAAGTCGCCAGAGTGGAGTTACAGTTGGATACAAGTCCCAAGCAGATTGCAAGCAATATACTTGGCACTTGGGGGCTAATGTCTGTTTTCATTCTATGCCTAAAAGTGAAAGATCTGGCTCATAATTATCATAATGCTCTAGACTTGGGGGCTACACTAGGCGAGCTTTTCAAAAATGGAAGATCCGGCTCATCATTATATTCTGGACTTGGGGGCTACAATTGGATCTATAACAGTATAAAGTGTCGGCTTACATGCGATCTAGCCCAATACTTGGGGTCACAGGGTATGTTTCTATGCAGTATGATTAAAGATTTGGAAGACCCGAGATATTATTTGCAATATTAGCCCGGCTCTTGGGGGCTATATACGGCTATAAGAGAGATAAGAGGAGGAAAGATACCTCATACTTTTTCTTCATCAAACCAACAAGTTTGATCTCCGTATTGCGACTAGCAGACAGGTGGTTCAGGTAGCCAGCGTGTAAGTCATCTGCAGTCATCGTCTCCAAGACAGGGAACTCGAAGGCAAGCTTCTTGGGAGAGCATTCAACTTTGTCGGTATGCCTTGCCAGAGTATGATGTGTGAGAGATTGATAACCCGCCCTAGTGATAGTAACATTGGGGGGCGACGAGTCTTCGGCGATAGGACTGGGCGGCTTAGGGTCGGTCGTTGGACTGTCGGAAGCCGCCATATTATGACCCGCCAACTCTGAGGGCGGGGGAGATTGCTCATGCATTTCCTTATTAGCCTCAGAAGCTTTAGCAGGAGAAAAGGTTGGCTCAGCAGGAGCCGGTTATTGGACGGCGAGAGCAACGATAGACCTGCCCGTTTTCCTGCGTTTGGCTTGCACCCTGAAAGGACAGAGAATCAATACACGGTATAAATGTAATACAAGCAATATATACGTAGCAAAACAAAAGACATACTCTGGGTTGACCTTCATAGGAGCAAGTTTGGAAGCTGTTGAGTCACCGGAAGAAGGAGGTGATTCCTGCAAGGTTAAATTAACAAGACACAATGGTAAGACAGTATTGCGAAAATATAAGACAGACATCGAGTTCCTAGTAAGTACCTCAGCAGGATGTTTTCGCGGCACTGGAGAATTAGGTAAGCCGGCCATAAGATCCCCAGAGCTGGTGCTCCGGGTCTGGCGTCGAGTTTCGTGCTGTTTTTTTAAGGAAAAGTCGGGATCTAAGTAAGCAAGAGGATGCGAAAAAGGAACTTTTCGGATGACCCGCTGTATCTTCTCTTGCGAGAAGATTTATGAGTTGGAAGAAAGATAAGTTACCTCAGGGGCGTTGGCATGACTCGTCTCTGTTTCCTCCTTTGTATAGTCATTGTTAATCAGTTGCATAAAAATACGGCCAAGGGAGTCAAGTTCTACCTCTGAGTCGTCCATCTCAAGCAAATTTTGAGCTGAGGTTTTTGGTTTGCGGCCGCGGATGTTACTCGCGCGAGACTTCTTATTCACAGGGATAGTATATTTCTTCTTCCAAAAGCTGGAACTGTCCTGTAGGGGAGGCCGCCAAAAGGGGTAAGGGTGCTATATATACAAAAGTCAAAACAAAGAGAGTGAATTTCAGAGCCGCTCTTACGTCTGGAGCCGGTTTTGCGACGCAGAAAGGTTTTAAACCAACAGTGCGGCAAGCCTCCTGGGATTCGCGTGTAAGTCCTTTGACAACAGAGGTGACGTTTTCGTCTGTCAGGGATGTGTGGTTGAAGCAGAGAGGATCGTCAGCCTCGCCTGTGTATTCGCACATAAGCCGGTCATGCCAGCTAAGAGGCAAGACTTTCCAGGAGATCCAGCAGCGGGTTAAGTCGATTCTCGTCAACCCGTTTGCCAGAAGAGCCTTAATTTTGGCAAACGCAGGAGCATACTTCGCATGGGCTGTGGCTGACATCCGGTCCAGAAGTTCAGTAGAAGTGCAGAGCCGGGTAGGACAGTAACCCGGCAAGGGGTTTTCACCCTCTAGAGATGTGTCTCTAGAATAGAACCAAGTCATGTTCCAGTCTTTGGGGTGGCTTGGTATCTTGATAGCCGGATAAACCAGATATCTTCTTCTTCGGATGGAGACCCCACCGAGCTCCAAGCTTGGGCGCCTGCCTCTTCCGTTTGGCGGTTGACGTAGAAAAAGTTGCGGAAGAGGTCAACCGATGGCTCTTCTTGCAGGTAACTTTGTAGAGGACTTGAAAGTTGCATAAATTGGAGACAAAGTTCAGGGCAATGTCTTGAGGATGCAGGTTGAAGAAGTGGAGGACATCTCGGAAAAACTTTGATCCGGGTGGACAGAAACCACGTGTGAGGTGATCAGCGAAGATAACAATTTTCCCCTCTTGCGGGATGGGTCTTTTCTCTAGCCCCAGGACCCACCAATGAATAACGTTTTGAGCCGGCAATGTGGTTGCCTCTACATAATCCAATAATAATGGTTCGGTAACCCCAGAGCCGACCCAATCGCAGGACGAAGGCGCTCGAGACATGGTGGCGGGCCAACAGCTATGAAAGGGGTAAGACGCGGCAGGTCAGAAAGTGACCAGACAACCAAGACGACTGACGAAGTTAAATGCTATGACGTTAAGCCGCCCACGCAATCTGTCGGAAGAGCCAGAGATCGAATGGCGGCTTAAGTGAACAATACAATGGTGCAAATATTACTAAGGACATGCAAACAAGTTTAGCGTATTGTACTAAAGGTTGCAAGATCTACAAGTGAGGAAAAATCAGATTTAATTCAACCCTAAAAAGGGGCTGAGGAAAGGAGCAGAATGTAGACCTAGGTCGGACAACGGTTGGTTTTACACGAGTGGCCACGGTGGAGAAAGCAATGGCGTAAGATCTAAAAGGGCCCGTTCTTCAGGTGGCATTACGAAGAGGAACAAGTGCGCTAATGGAGTCCGATGAACTCGACGAATTCGGGTAGGAAGCTATAGATCTAAAGGAGGATGAAAGGAATACTTGAAGACGCGGCAAACCCAGGTGAGAATCTAGAAACGTTTAGGGTGATGCAGCGGCCAAGGTTGTTGACGATGACGGAGCTTCACTAGCGCAACGAAGCTCAGGAGCGCAGGCATCAGGAGGAGGAACAAGAGTGGTGGCGGCGAAGAAAGTGAAAGGACCCCTCATGGCTCTATTTAAGGGATGGGGGCCAAACGAGGTGCACGGGAATCAAGGCGTGAAATGATAATAGACCGAGACGGATGCCTCGATTCTCGGGCCAACCGTTTAATGAGAGCATCTACGGTATACGTCATGGAATCTTTTTGACGTGTATGAAAGTGATGTCATGTCGGGTTATGTGTATTCCCTTTCAGGTGGCAAGATTGCGAGACTCACCGCTGAGTAGAAGTGGAGATTGACATAAGCAAGCTCAAATCAATATGGGGCCTAATGTTGGGGTTATAACCCCGTGGTAAGACCCGCCTAGGAGGGGTCGGGTCGTACCTGGCGGCTCTTTAGCATATGGGCTGGAAGAGGAAGATTGGGCTGCACGGCGGTTCATCGAATGGGCTGAGACGGAGGCCCAGAGTCAGGAAGAAGGCACAAGACCTGGTCGGGAGAGCCGCCCGGAGACAACTTGCCAAGGAAGGCAAGACGGCTTAGAGACGCAGTCAGACACGTTGTAAGAGTCGGCGTGAGACTTGTGTAACCTCGGGTCTAGGCCTCCTATATAAGGTCAAGACCCAGGGACGGCTTAGACAGAAACCAATTGATCGAGAGCTAGGTCAAGCAAATACACTCCCTTGTAATCGATACTCTAATCAATACACACAAGGCAGGACGTAGGCTTTTACCTCATCTCAAGGGGCCGAACCTGGGTAAACCCATGTCTTTCGTCCCGATTAACCCCTTTGGGTCCACCGACTTAGCGATGGCCTTGAACCTAAGTCTTCGGACATCTGCCGTGACAAAACAACGACAAATTGTGTCATGGAATGTAAGAATATAAATTGAGCATACACATTGTAAGAATGGGAACAAGTATGCAAACGTGAGGTAGGGATGGAAACATGTGTGACTATAGAAGGAGCATCTACCTTAAGGTCATAGCAAGCATGCACAAAGGAATCAACAAAGGTCTATGATAGGCATAGGAATCATTCACAACACCAGATAAAGTGAAGTGTCTACACACATGGGCGTGCAAGAAAATCCAAGCATAATGTCCACATGGTGTAGTGAAGATAGTGAGACACTCAACACAATAGAGAGAGAGAAATTGGTCATCATGTGTGAGGCAAGCAAGTCAAGCATGTAGAAAGCAATGTGGCATGGAGTATGTGAAGAATGGACATTGTTGCAACCAAGCATATGATAAGAGCAAACACTCCACAAGTCGGATGCAACACACAAGGCATATATGTCATGAAGCATGAAAAGATGGCAGTCAAGAATGGAAGTAATATCTCTAAAATGTGTGCAAGTAATGGTCTAAGATGACCAATATATTTCATGGTACAAGCAACACAAGTAGGATGAGACACAATATCCATGCTCAAGAAGGATGTCACCTCAAAAGCGTGACCTTGTGCGTCCGTCACAATGCCGGTGCACAAGCAAGTGCGATGTAGAAACACATCAGTGTAGCATGGCTCGCTCTTAAGAGCTCGAATGGTCAACTCACATGAAGTGGAAGTTGACATGTAGTGGAAGTATCCTACACATACACACAATAAAGCAAACAATGTATGCGCATGGTAGATAAACACATCATCCATCATGATGGTTCTCTTCTCTGGCACATAACCATTAGGATCACAAGTGCATGAATAATATGATGCAACAATGGATATATTCATGGCACTAGGCATATGGTGCAAACAAGGAAGGCAATCATGCTTCACATGAAAGATGCCAAAAGCTCCAATAATATGAGAGAAAGCTATGGGGGCAATCTCATTAGCAAGATTAGAACCATTGTTGCACTTAATACATGGCAAATCATCTAGCATGAGAGAGGCAATACATGGAGACATATGACACCATTCAATAGCAATCATGTGTGATGCATGGCAATGGTTGTCATCAACCGCATGAAATGAGCAAGTAGTAATCATCAGTGATGCAACATAAGCAAGAATAGTAACCATGTCATGCAAGCTAGTAGTGAGAAGATGAAACATACTAGAGGAAATGATGGCAATGGTTGTGATCAACCGCATGAAATGAGCAAGTAGTAAACATCAGTGATGCAACATAAGAAAGAATAGTAACCATGTCATGCAAGCTAGTAGTGCGAAGATGAAACATACTAGAGGAAATGATGGCAATCATTTCATATGAGCAAATAGTGGACATAAATAATGCACATGACATATCGCGAGCATGAACACAAAGCAACATCAATGTGTCACCATAGGCATGGGGCACAAAGAAAACATGGCAATGGCAAGTAATATATCCACCAGCTTGCAAATACACATACAAGTCATATAATCAAGTGTCATGTGAGATGCAAAGCATGGGTCACAATTGCATGGCAAGGGCATAGAAATGAGCATATCATGCAAAGTGAACATGGAAATATGGGCATAATGAGTGTAATGAGCAAGAAGCCATATCCATGTGATAGCCATGTAGAAGAAATGTGTGAAGTATTTGCACAAAGAGGGTGTGTGGAGGGTTAGCACTCCATGGTGGCACGTGCTCTCTCGATCTCTTTTCGTCAACTCGTGCGCTTGCGAGGTTGATGAAGAATCATGTGTACTTACATAACAAGGAGACACACCAAACAAAGTATGTGCGTGATAAATTTACACATCACCCATCATGATGTGCATGTGCGCATGAGAGTTAGCACAAGATAAGCTATGCTCAAAGAAATTTGAGGGCATGGTATACGAATACGTCATCCATCATGTAGTGATAGTTATCATGCTCAACATGAGTGGGACGCAAATTATAGTAAGTATGTGGAACAAGCATATTATTCATATCAATGGCAAGCATGTTGTGCACACAATTATTGGAATCATGGAATGAATAGGGTGGATCAAAATCTCCTAGTACGTATGAGGAAACTATGGGGTCTCCTCATGTGCAATAGTAGAAGCATAATATGGAGAATATGGAAAACATCCAAAACAATGCATATCCAAAGCATTATGATCATGGCTTGTCATATGAGAACAATTGCGCAAATGATGCAAAGGGAGCATGGCAATATCATCACAAGAAAAGCAAATGCCAATATGCGCAAATTGGGTTTATTTTAATGGCATATGCATAGTTACTATGATGAGATTGCAAAATTTCAATATGGGTGATCTCATGCATAGCACATGACAAGTCAAGCGGATTATCAAACATGATGTGACCTATAGAGTTCTCACAAGATATCATATGCAACATGGCATCACAACTAATAGACTCCACATGAGAATCGTCAAACTCATCATAAAGTCATCACATGTGAAAGTTTCATAGTCATGAAGCATGTCAATAGGTGGATCAACATCATGCAAGCAATCAATGTCCACAAGTGGAACAAGAGAATCACCTTCACCTATGTTACTTTTTGCATTCCACTCATGTGGTGTAGGTGAGGTGGCAAAGATCGAATCATGGTCACTTCATTGTGATGGAACCATGTGGGGGTGATAGAGGCGAAGTTGTCCCTGTCTTTTGATGAGATGGTGGCTATCGTTTTTGGTGGAGTAGACTCTGACAACTCGACTACGAACGTGCGAGGACGTCGTGCCTTAGCCATCGCTAAACCAACTCCGAGAGGTTATTGACCACGCCAGAGCATGATCAACCTGACCACGAGGGTCTATTTTCTGCAAGCAAACGAAGAACAAGCAAGAAACTGAAATTGCAATATGGATATTGCGAATATAAAAGGAAACCTTTATTGATGAAAGTGGGGTTCTATGACATCTTGGTTTGGTCGTGGAACACAAACGAAGGACGCAAAGTTGCAGCTATGGTGAACTTGTAATCTAAACAAAATGCAAGTCTAAACGGTGCTCCAAGGGTTGTATATATGATGGAATAGAGGGGAATTTCGTGACCCCTTGGAGGAGGGGTCCGAAACCGACCCTAACTCCGTTTCCCCACACATACGAACTCTAAAAACAACCTATAAAGTGGTATTTCAAAATTACATGGGCCTGGCCCAAAAATAAGGTGACGCGGCACCTATAATAGCCTATGTACGAAATTTATGAAGTGGCATCTTCTATATTTCATCCAAGCCTCCATGCTCTCCTTATGGTGACTTCAAAGTGCAAAAATCACCAACAAAGACCCCATTGTTCTTTCCTGGGTGCGCACCATCTCCTCCATGCTTGATCCTGCTCCAATGGTCATCCTTCTTGTCCATGATAGGTCCTTCATTCATAAGTAAAACAAAATTATCTATTTTAGGCAGCATCATATGTTCATGAACATTAGAAGGATTTCCAAGAAACGAAAGTATTTGGTAGTTCAACTAGCGTACGCGGGCTCTAGTAATTTGTCTAATATGTATAGCAGCAGGGGTTGTGGGTGTAACAATGGTATTGATGTCCTCATCCTCCTCCCCTTATTGAAATGAAGTCGTCCTCAACGGAAGCTCATCTTCCTCACATAAATAACGCTTCAAATCTGCAATGTTAAAAGTGGGACTAACCCCAAACTCTGTAGGCATCTCAAGTTTATATGCATTATCATTTATTTTCTCAAACACCTTAAAAGGACCATCAACACGTGGCATTAGCTTTGACTTGCGCAAAACAAGAAGTCTATCCTTAGGCAAATGTAACCAAACAATATCTCCAGGTGCATAGACAACATGTTTTCTACCCTTATCTCCAGCAAGTTTGTATTTAGCATTCATACGCTCAATGTTTTCCTTAGTTACCTCATGCATTTTAAGATCAATTTAGCACGTTGTTTAGCATCAAAATTAACCTTTTCCAAAGATGGAATAGGCAAAAAATCAATAGGCAAACGAGGTATGAAACCATACACAATTTCAAAGGGGCACATCTTAGTAGTAGAATGGAATGAACGATTATAAGAAAATTCAACATGAGGCAAGCATTCTTCCCACATTTTCAAGTTATTCTTCAATCTTGGCTTTATCAACTTCAATTTCCTATGGAGTAACAACATAGCCAAGAAAAGATACTCTCTCGATGCAAAAGGTGCACTTCCCAAGGTTACCAAACGAACGTGCATCACGTAGAGCAATAAAAACATCACATAAATGTTCCAAGTGTTCCTACAAGGATCTACTATAAATCATTATATCATCAAAATAGACTACCACAAATCGTCCAATGAAAGCACATGAAACCTCATTCATTAATCTCATGAAAGTACTAGGTGCATTAGTTAACCCAAAAGGCATGACTAACTGCTCATATAAACCGAACTTAAATGTTGTTTTCCATTCATCTCCCAATTTCATACAAATTTGATGGTATCCACTACACAAATCATCTTTGGAGAAAATTGTAGAGCCACTTAATTCATCAAGCATACCATCCAGCCTAGGAATAGGATGACATTAATGTTGGAAATATGCCCTAGAGGCAATAATAAAATGGTTATTATTGTATTTCCTAGTTCATGATAATTGTCTATTATTCATGCTACAATTGTGTTAACCAGAAACCATAATACATGTGTGAATACATAGACCATCACATGTCCCTAGTGAGCCTCTAGTTGGCTAGCTCGTTGATCAATAGATGGTCACGGTTTCATGACCATGGACATTGGATGTCATTGATAACGGGATCACATCATTAGGAGAATGATGTGATGGACAAGACCCAATCCTAAGCATAGCACAAGATCGTGTAGTTCGTTTGCTAAAGCTTTTCAATGTCAAGTATCATTTCCTTAGACCATGAGATTGTGTAACTCCCGGATACCGTAGGAATGCTTTGGGTGTGCCAAACGTCACAACGTAACTGGGTGGCTATAAAGGTACGCTACGGGTATCTCCGAAAGTGTCTGTTGGGTTGACACGAATCAAGACTGGGATTTGTCACTCCGTGTGACGGAGAGGTATCTCTGGGCCCACTCGGTAAGACATCATCATAATGAGCTCAATGTGACTAAGGAGTTAGCCACGGGATGATGTGTTACGGAACGAGTAAAGAGACTTGCCGGTAACGAGATTGAACAAGGTATGGCGATACCGACGATCGAATCTCGGGCAAGTACCATACCGATAGACAAAGGGAATTGTATACGGGATTGATTGAATCCCTGACATCGTGGTTCATCCGATGAGATCATCGTGGAGTACGTGGGAGCCAACATGGGTATCCAGATCCCGCTGTTGGTTATTGGCCGGAGAGGTGTCTCGGTCATGTCTACGTGTCTCCCGAACCCGTAGGGTCTACACACTTAAGGTTCGATGATGCTAGGGTTATAGGGAAAAGGTATACGTGATTACCGAAGGTTTTTCGGAGTCCCGGATGAGATCCCGGACGTCACGAGGAGCTCCGGAATGGTCCGGAGGTAAAGATTGATATATAGGAAGTCCAGTTTTGGTCACCGGAAAGTTTTCGGGCTCATCGGTAGTGTACCGGGAGTGCCGGGAGGGTGCCGGAGGACCCCCGGGAGGGGTGTGACGACCAAAGGACCACATGGGCTGTTAGATAAAGTGTGCCAGCCCTTATTGGGCTGGGCAAGACTTTTGCTAAAGGCCCATGCGGCTGGAGATAAGGAGATAAGGCAAAAAGGATTTAAAAGGAGGAGATCCACCTCCCTTGTGGGAGGTGGACTCTCCCTTTAATTCAGCCGGCCATCTCCTCTTTGGAGTAGAGGCCAAGCCAGCCCTCCACGTCCCTCCTCCTATATATACTTGAGGTTTTGGATGTTTTGAGACAGGATTTGATCTCTCTCTCTCACGGCGAAGCCCTACCTCTCTTCTTCCTCCTCCGCAGCGCTTAGGCGAAGCCCTGTCGGAATACCTTGCTACTCCACCACCACCACGCCGTCGTGCTGCTGTTGGAGCCCTTCCCCAACCTCTCCTTCCTCCTTGCTGGATCAAGGTGTTGGAGACGTCACCGGGCTGCACGTGTGTTGAACGCGGAGGTGCCGTCCGTTCGGCACTTGATCGGATCTACCGCGATCTGAATCGCTGCGAGTACGACTCCATCAACCGCGTTCTTGTAACGCTTCCGCTTAGCGATCTTCAAAGGTATGAAGATGCAATCTCTCCCCTCTCGTTGCTGGTTTCTCCATAGATAGATCTTGGTGAACGTAGGAAAATTTTGATTTACTACTACGTCTCCCAACAGTGGCATCAGAGCTAGGTCTATGCGTAGAATCTATGCACGAGTAGAACACAAAGCAGTTGTGGGCGTCGAGTTTGTTAATTTGCTTGCCGCTACTAGTCTTATCTTGATTCGGCGGTATTGTGGGATGAAGTGGCCTGGACCAACTTTACACGTACGCTTACGTGAGACCGGTTCCACCGCCTGACATGCACTAGATGCATAAGGTGGCTAGCGGGTGTCTGTCTCTCCTACCTTAGTCGGATCGGATTCGATGAAAAGGGTCCTTATGAAGGGTAAATAGCAATTGGCAAATCACGTTGTGGTGTTGACGTAGGTAAGAAACGTTCTTGCTAGTAACCTATAGCAGCCACGTAAAAAACTTGCAACTACAAATTAGAGGACGTCTAACTTGTTTTTGCAGCATGTGCCTTGTGATGTGATATGGCCAAAGGATGTGATGTGATGCATTGTGATGTATGAATTGATCATGTTCTTGTAATAGGATTCACGACTTGCATGTCGATGATTATGACAACCGGCAGGAGCCATAGGAGTTGTCTTATTTATTGTATGACCTGCGTGTCAATCATAAACGCCATGTAATTACTTTACTTTATTGCTAAGCGTTAGCCATAGTAGTAGAAGTAATAGTTGGCGAGACAACTTCATGAAGACACAATGATGGAGATCATGATGATGGAGATCATGGTGTCGTGCCGGTGACAGTGATGATCATGGTGCCCCGAAGATGGAGATCATAGGAGCAAAATGATATTGGCCATATCATGTCACTATATTGATTGCATGTGATGTTTATCATGTTTACATCTTATTTGCTTAGAACGACGGTAGTAAATAAGATGATCTCTCAATAAAATTTCAAGAGAAGTGTTCACCCTAACTGTGCACCGTTGCTAAGGATCGTTGTTCCGAAGCACCACGTGATGATCGGGTATGATAGGTTCTAACGTTCGCATACAACGGGTGTAAGCCAGATTTACACACGCGAAACACTTAGGTTGACTTGACGAGCCTAGCATGTACAGACATGGCCTCGGAACACGGAAGACCGAAAGGTCGAACATGAGTCGTATAGAAGATACGATCAACATGAAGATGTTCACCATGGATGACTAGTCCGTCTCACGTGATGATCGGACACGGGCTAGTTGACATGGATCATGTATCACTTGGAAGACTAGAGAGATGTCTGTCTAAGTGGGAGTTCATTAATTTGATTAAGTGAACTTAATTATCATGAACTTAGTCTAAAATTGTCTTTACAATCTATGATGTAGATCCAATGGCCAACGCGAATGTCACCCTCAATTTCAACGCGTTCCTAGAGAAAACCAAGCTGAAAGATGATGGAAGCAACTATGCGGACTGGGTCCGTAGCTTGAGGATCATCCTCATAGCTTCCAAGAGATTGTATGTCCTAGATGCACCGCTAGGTGACGCACCCGTTCTCCCAGCGGAACAAGATGTTATGAACACTTGGCAATCACGCTGCGATGATTACTCCCTTGTTCAATGCGGCATGCTTTACAGTCTAGAACCGGGGCTCCAAAAGCGTTTTGAGCAACACGGAGCATATGAGATGTTCCAGGAGCTGAAACTGTTTTTTCAAGCTCATGCCCGGGTCGAGAGATATGATGTCTCCGACAAGTTCTTCAGCTGTAAGATGGAGGAGCATAGTTCTGTCAGTGAGCACATCCTCAAGATGTCTGGGCTACATAGCCGCTTGACTCAGCTGGGGGTTAATATCCCGGATGACTCGGTCATTGACAGAATCCTCCAGTCGCTTCCACCTAGCTTCAAGAGCTTTGTGATGAACTACAACATGCAAGGTATGGAGAAGTCCATTCCTGAGTTGTACTCGATGCTGAAATCAGCGGAGGTCGAGATCAAAAAGGAGCATCAAGTGTTGATGGTGAATAAGACCACTAGTTTCAAGAAAGGCAAGGGTAAGAAGAACTTCAAGAAGGACGGCAAAGCTGTTGCCGTGCCCGGTAAGCAAGTTGCCGGGAAGAAGAAGAAAAATGGACCCAAGCCTGAGACTGAGTGCTTTTATTGCAAGGGTACCGGTCACTGGAAGCGGAACTGCCCCAAGTATTTAGCGGATAAGAAGGACGGCAACATTAAAGGTATATGTGATATACTTGTTATTGATGTGTACTTGACCAGCGCTCGTAGTAGCTCCTGGGTATTTGATACCGGTGCAGTTGCTCACATTTGTAACTCCAAGCAAGAGCTGCGGAATAAGCGGAGGCTGGCCAAGGATGAGGTGACGATGCGTGTCGGGAATGGTTCCAAGGTCGATGTGATCGCCGTCGGCACGTTACCTCTACATCTACCTTCGGGATTAGTTTTAAACCTTAATAATTGTTATTTAGTACCAGCTTTGAGCATGAACATTGTATCTGGATCTCGCTTGATGCGAGATGGCTACTCATTTAAATCCGAGAATAATGGTTGTTCTATTTATATGAGAGAAATGTTTTATGCTCATGCCCCGCTGGTCAATGGTTTATTTTTGATGAATCTCGAACGTGATGTTACACATGTCCATAGTGTGAGTACCAAAAAGTGTAAAGTTGATAACGATAGTCCCACTTACATGTGGCACTGCCGTCTTGGCCATATTGGTGTCAAACGCATGAAGAAGCTCCATGCTGATGGAATTTTGGAGTCACTTGATTTCGAATCATTTGACACATGCGAACCATGCCTCATGGGCAAGATGACCAAGACTCCGTTCTCCGGAACAATGGAGCGAGCAACTGACTTGTTGGAAATAATACATACCGATGTATGCGGTCCAATGAGCGTCGAGGCTCGCGGTGGCTACCGTTATGTTCTCACCCTCACTGATGACTTGAGTAGATATGGTTATGTCTACTTAATGAAACACAAGTCTGAAACTTTTGAAAGGTTCAAGGAATTTCAGAGTGAGGTCGAGAATCAACGTGACAGGAAAATAAAATGCCTACGATCTGATCGTGGCGGAGAATATTTAAGTCACGAGTTTGGCACGCACCTTAGGAAATGTGGAATTGTTTCACAACTCACGCCGCCCGGCACACCCCAGCGAAATGGTGTGTCTGAACGTCGTAATCGCACTCTATTGGATATGGTGCGATCTATGATGTCTCTTACCGACTTACCGCTATCATTTTGGGGATATGCATTAGAGACTGCCGCATTCACTTTAAATAGGGCACCGTCTAAATCCGTTGAGACGACACCGTATGAATTGTGGTTTGGAAAGAAACCTAAGCTGTCGTTTCTAAAAGTTTGGGGATGCGATGCTTATGTGAAGAAACTTCAACCTGAGAAGCTCGAACCCAAAGCGGAAAAGTGCGTCTTCATAGGATATCCCAAGGAGACTATTGGGTATACCTTCTACCTACGATCCGAAGGCAAAGTCTTTGTTGCCAAGAATGGATCCTTTCTCGAGAAAGAGTTTCTCTCGAAAGAAGTAAGTGGGAGGAAAATAGAACTTGATGAGGAAATTGTACCTCCACTCGAACCGGAGAGTAGCGCAGCACAGGAAGTTGTTTCTGTGGAGCCTACACCGGCTAGAGAGGAAGTTAATGATGATGATCATGAAACTTCAGATCAAGTTGCTATTCGAAGGTCCACCAGGACACGTTCCGCACCAGAGTGGTACGGCAATCCTGTCCTAGAGATCATGTTGTTGGACAACGGTGAACCTTCGAACTATGAAGAAGCGATGACGGGCCCGGATTCCAACAAATGGCTTGAGGCCATGAAATCCGAGATAGGATCCATGTATGAGAACAAAGTATGGACTTTGGTGGACTTGCCTAATGATAAGCGAGCCATTGAAAACAAATGGATCTTTAAGAAGAAGACTGACGCGGACGGTAATGTCACCGCCTATAAAGCTCGGCTTGTCGCTAAGGGTTATCGACAAGTTCAAGGAGTTGACTACGATGAGACTTTCTCACCCGTAGCGATGCTAAAGTCAGTCCGAATCATGTTAGCAGTTGCCGCATTTTATGATTATGAGATCTGGCAAATGGACGTCAAAACGGCATTCCTTAATGGCTTCCTCAAGGAAGAACTGTATATGATGCAGCCGGAAGGTTTTGTCGATCCTAAAGATGCTAACAAGGTATGCAAGCTCCAGCGCTCCATCTATGGGCTGGTGCAAGCATCTCGGAGTTGGAACATTCGCTTTAATGAGGTGATTAAAGCGTTTGGGTTTGTACAGGTTTATGGAGAACCTTGTATTTACAAGAAAGTGAGTGGGAGCTCTATAGCATTTCTTATATTGTATGTTGATGACATGCTGATAATGGGAAATAATATAGAACTCTTGGAAAGTATCAAGGCCTACTTGAATAAGTGTTTTTCAATGAAGGACCTTGGAGAAGCTGCTTACATATTAGGTATTAAGATCTATAGAGATAGATCGAAACGCCTCATTGGTCTTTCACAAAGCACATACCTTGAAAAGATATTGAAGAAGTTCAATATGCATCAGTCCAAGAAGGGGTTCTTGCCTGTGTTGCAAGGTGTGAGATTGAGTACGACTCAATGCCCGACCACGGCAAAGGATAGAGAAGAGATGAGTGTCATCCCCTATGCTTCAGCCATAGGCTCTATCATGTATGCCATGCTGTGTACCAGACCTGATGTGAACCTTGCCATAAGTTTGGTAGGGAGGTACCAAAGTGATCCCGGAGCGGAACACTGGACAGCGGTCAAGAATATCCTGAAGTACCTGAAAAGGACAAAGGACATGTTTCTCATATATGGAGGTGCCGAAGAGCTCGTCGTAAAGGGTTACGTCGACGCTAGCTTCGACACAGATCCGGACGACTCTAAGTCGCAAACCGGATACGTGTATATTTTGAATGGAGGGGCAGTCAGCTGGAGTAGCAGCAAGCAAAGCGTCGTGGCGGCATCTACATGTGAAGCGGAGTACATAGCTGCTTCGGAAGCAGCAAAGGAGGGAGTCTGGATGAAGGAGTTCATCACCGACCTAGGAGTGATTCCAAATGCGTCGGGCCCGATGACTCTACTCTGTGACAACACTGGAGCTATTGCCCTTGCGAAGGAGCCCAGGTTTCACAAGAAGACAAGACACATCAAGCGCCGCTTCAACTCCATCCGTGATTACATTCAGGAGGGAGACATAGATATTTGTAAAGTGCATACGGATCTGAATGTCGCAGATCCGTTGACTAAACCTCTCTCACGAGCAAAACATGATCAACACCAGAACGCTATGGGTGTTCGATTCATCACAATGTAACTAGATTATTGACTCTAGTGCAAGTGGGAGACTGTTGGAAATATGCCCTAGAGGCAATAATAAAATGGTTATTATTGTATTTCCTAGTTCATGATAATTGTCTATTATTCATGCTACAATTGTGTTAACCAGAAACCGTAATACATGTGTGAATACATAGACCATCACATGTCCCTAGTGAGCCTCTAGTTGGCTAGCTCGTTGATCAATAGATGGTCACGGTTTCATGACCATGGACATTGGATGTCATTGATAACGGGATCACATCATTAGGAGAATGATGTGATGGACAAGACCCAATCCTAAGCATAGCACAAGATCGTGTAGTTCGTTTGCTAAAGCTTTTCAATGTCAAGTATCATTTCCTTAGACCATGAGATTGTGTAACTCCCGGATACCGTAGGAATGCTTTGGGTGTGCCAAACGTCACAACGTAACTGGGTGGCTATAAAGGTACGCTACGGGTATCTCCGAAAGTGTCTGTTGGGTTGACACGAATCAAGACTGGGATTTGTCACTCCGTGTGACGGAGAGGTATCTCTGGGCCCACTCGGTAAGACATCATCATAATGAGCTCAATGTGACTAAGGAGTTAGCCACGGGATGATGTGTTACGGAACGAGTAAAGAGACTTGCCGGTAACGAGATTGAACAAGGTATGGCGATACCGACGATCGAATCTCGGGCAAGTACCATACCGATAGACAAAGGGAATTGTATACGGGATTGATTGAATCCCTGACATCGTGGTTCATCCGATGAGATCATCGTGGAGTACGTGGGAGCCAACATGGGTATCCAGATCCCGCTGTTGGTTATTGGCCGGAGAGGTGTCTCGGTCATGTCTACGTGTCTCCCGAACCCGTAGGGTCTACACACTTAAGGTTCGATGACGCTAGGGTTATAGGGAAAAGGTATATGTGATTACCGAAGGTTGTTCGGAGTCCCGGATGAGATCCCGGACGTCACGAGGAGCTCCGTAATGGTCCGGAGGTAAAGATTGATATATAGGAAGTCCAGTTTTGGTCACCGGAAAGTTTTCGGGCTCATCGGTAGTGTACCGGGAGTGCCGGGAGGGTGCCGGAGGACCCCCGGGAGGGGTGTGACGACCAAAGGACCACATGGGCTGTTAGATAAAGTGTGCCAGCCCTTATTGGGCTGGGCAAGACTTTTGCTAAAGGCCCATGCGGCTGGAGATAAGGAGATAAGGCAAAAAGGATTTAAAAGGAGGAGATCCACCTCCCTTGTGGGAGGTGGACTCTCCCTTTAATTCAGCCGGCCATCTCCTCTTTGGAGTAGAGGCCAAGCCAGCCCTCCACGTCCCTCCTCCTATATATACTTGAGGTTTTGGATGTTTTGAGACAGGATTTGATCTCTCTCTCTCACGGCGAAGCCCTACCTCTCTTCTTCCTCCTCCGCAGCGCTTAGGCGAAGCCCTGTCGGAATACCTTGCTACTCCACCACCACCACGCCGTCGTGCTGCTGTTGGAGCCCTTCCCCAACCTCTCCTTCCTCCTTGCTGGATCAAGGTGTTGGAGACGTCACCGGGCTGCACGTGTGTTGAACGCGGAGGTGCCGTCCGTTCGGCACTTGATCGGATCTACCGCGATCTGAATCGCTGCGAGTACGACTCCATCAACCGCGTTCTTGTAACGCTTCCGCTTAGCGATCTTCAAAGGTATGAAGATGCAATCTCTCCCCTCTCGTTGCTGGTTTCTCCATAGATAGATCTTGGTGAACGTAGGAAAATTTTGATTTACTACTACGTCTCCCAACAATTAACGCATAGTAATATTCTTAATGACTCTACAATCAACAGAAATACGTGATGTACCATCCTTTTTAGGCACTAGAATAATAGGAACAACACAAGGACTAGGGGATTCACGTATACAACCTTCTTCGAGCAGCTTCTGTACTTGACGCATAATATCCTTCGTCTCCTCTGGATTGGTACAGTATGGCACACGGTTGGGTAGCGATGCACCGGGAATTAAGTCAATCTGATGCTCAATCCCTTGAATAGGTGGTAATCCCGGTGACACATCTTGTGGAAAGATGTCAGCGAACTCCTGCAAAATGTTAGTGACAGCAAGAGGCAAAGAGGGAGGCATGTCAAAAGCATAGCAAACAGATGTAGTAACATCCTCAGTAATATCAAATTTAGTAACAAGTAAACACTCAGGACATGTTGATAAACTAAACTTTCATGCCTGTCCGCGTAGCCAGCAGCCATGTAGTGTGTTTCTTGTTCAGTATCCTCGACACCCTGTTCTTCACTCGCAATAAGAGCCAAAGTCTCCTCATCATAATCATTATGGACACATATCCACCATCGTCAGTAACAATCATCACATGCATGGACGTGCATTCTCTCGCAAAGCTAGCTCTACCCTTGCAACGACAACATATAACCTCATGTTTTTTGCCTTGTAGATGCCATGGATGCAGAAGAGCTCTATGCAGGCCCCGAAGGTGTGTCCTTGCTAGAGGCTGGTGGCGGTGCATGTTTTCTTGTATCTCTTTTGGAGTTGGAAGCTGAAGTAGCTGGTGTTGTAGTACGACCTGTGGAAGCAGATGATATGCATGGTGTCCATGATGAAGCTCGACCTGCAGAAAAATTAGTTCTCGCCATTGCCTGTCGATCCTTCACTTCACATTTAGCTTTGCAAGCAAGATGGAATAAACGACCGATAGTGTTATACTCCTTAAACTCTACAATAGTCTGAATCTCTCTATTTAATCCACTCATAAAGCGTGCAAGCATAGGTTCATTCTCCTCAACAATACCACATTTAATCATGCCCATTTGTAATTTCCGATAATATTCCTCTATTGAATTTTTTCCTTGTCTTAAACACTACAAATTTTGAAGCAATTCACGTTGATAATATGGTGGAACCGACCAAATACGCATAGCAGTTTCCAAAGCATCCCAATTAGTAGCGATATTATCATGATGTATTCTACAATGTTCATACCACCAAACACAAGCAAAACTATTGAATGCACAAACAACACTAGCAACACGTCTATCCTCAGGGAATTGTAAACATGCAAATGTTGTTCTGTTTCTAACTTCCAAGTAAGATATATATCAGGAACATATCTACCCACAAATGTCGGAATATTCAATTTAAGTTTAGGGAGATGGTCATGATCACATACCTGAGGGGGTGGTGCAGCCCTACCATTGTGAATGTATGTATGTGGACGACCTGGTGCTTGTGCTGGTGGTTGACCATGGAGCTCATTTGGAGTAACCTCTCCCTCATGATCGTAATCACCATCATAATCCTCATTCTGCTCAATGGCAGTAGCAGCAACAACAATATCCACCGAAGATGCATCAGTAGCAATGCAACCAGAATTTTGGCCTTGGTCGGTAGGCACGCGTCGCGCTCGTCCCGCGAAATTTGGGCGTTGTTTATGTTGTTGTAGCCGATGTATTACAGGTACGTCTAGTGGAGGTAGACGTGCAAGGACCTCATTGAATTTAACATCAAGCTTGGCATCGACTGTCTTCTCTAAACAATCTAGCTTCTCCATAACCTCTCCAAGGCTCGTCACCAAGTCATGCACTTGGTCACCCCTCATTTACTGAAGTTTATCATGGAGCTCCTTGTTTGTCATGACCTCCCATTCGATCGCGTCGGTTTGTGATCTTGGCATGGTTAGCAATAATAGGAACACACAAGAGTATGAACCTACACACTACTAGGAATTGGTGGTGGTGGCGTGTCACAAATCCATCAAGCAAATCTCAAATTCTTACTAGTTCTTACCCAGAAGCAGGTGGTGATCGGCATATGCTGTAGTCAAAACTCTTAAAGCTTGGATAGAGGGATTGCTAGGTGGTGCCAAACACATGATGTAGATGTATGTGGAGTAGGGATGACTTATAATATGGTAGCAAAGGGGGTTAGCAATAATTAATTAAGAAATACGAAATTGAATAAACGCTCAGTGATGGTACTGTCCTAGTCCTAGGATAGACTTCTCTAGAGACGCAAGCCTAGAACACCAACAAAATCATGACGCTACACGTAATCAAGGGAAGAGCACACTCTAAATTTATTTATTTATTCGTTTTTGGCGCCTTTTTTGCGTTTTTATTTGCTCAAAAAACATTATAATGGCGAGTGTCTCAAAACTCTTTAGAAAGCCTAAAATCGGGATAGGGAAAAATATTTTCGCCCACCAAAACTTTAGCCTAAAAACTGTCCGGGGGTCTCGAGACTCTTTTTTAACCTACTCTATCAAGGAAACATGAATCTAAAAACAAGAGGATCTTGAAACTAATACTAATATGGGATGGACTCGGACTAGGATTGGTGGTGGATATGAATCTGGTGGAACTCGGGCTAGTAGCAGATATATGTATGGGTGGTGGAACATGGATTGGTGGTGAATTTGTGATGGAGGGGGACTCGGATTGGCATGATGTTGGATATGTGATGGTATATGGCAGCAGTGATGTATCTGGTGTGGTGGTGGTATATGGAAGAGGTGATGTATCTAGTGTGGTGTTGGTATATGGCAGCAATGAAGATGAGGCGACAGTGGCATGACAAACTGTGAACATAACTCAAAACTCTAAAAGACTAGACTCTAAGACCCACAACTTGATACGACGATGCAATCGCAAATTCAACAAAGCAAGCACCCAACAGAAAATTGCGAAGGCTCATATTGGTTTAGATATGAAGATCTAACCCTAATGTTTGTGTGTGGCTTTTGCGTGGACTATAGGTATGAAGAACAAATGAATCTAACTTTGAAAAACTTGTAAAATCTCACCGATCAACCTAGAAATAAGATACCAGTTGATAGAGGTGAAGTTGTCCCTGTCTTTCCATGAGATGGTGGCTATCATTTTCGGTGGAGTAGACTTTTACGATCCGACTACGAACGTGCGGGGATGTAGCGCCTTAACAATCACTAAACCAACTCCGAGAGATTATTGACCATGCCCGAGCATGATCAACCTGACCAGGAGGTCTATTTCCTACAAGAAAACGAAGAACAAGCAAGAAGCTGAAATTGCTATCTGGATATTGCGAATAAGAGGAAAGCTTTATTGATGAAAGTGCAGTTCTATGACGTCTCGGCCTAGTCCTGAAACACAAACGAAGGACGTGAAGTTTCAGCTATGGTAAACTTGTAATCTAAACAAAACCAAGTCTAAACGGCGCCCTAAGGGTTGTATATATATGGGGGAATAGAGGAGGAATTTCTTGACCCCTTGGAGGAGGGGTCCGCAACCAACCCTAAATTCGTTTGCCCACACATACGGACTCTAAAAACAGCCTATAAAGTGGCATCTCGAAATTACATGGGCCTGTCCCAAAAATAAGGCGAAGCAACACCTATAATAGCCTATCGATGAAATTTATGAAGTGACATATTGTATACTTCATCCAAGCCTTCATGCTCTCCTTATGGTGGCTTCAAAGTGGGAAAATCACCACTGGAAACTCCATTGTTCTTTCCTGCGTGCGTACCTTCTACTCTATGCTTGATCTTGCTCCAATGGCCATCCTTATTGTCATGCTAGGTCCTTCATTCATAAGTAAAACATAAGTATCTAATTTAGGGATCATCATATGTTCATGAACATTAGAAGGATTTCCAAGAAAGAAAGTACCTGGTAGTTCAACTGACGTGCGCGGGCTCTAGTAATTGGTCTAGTATGTATAGCAGCAGGGGGTGTGGGTGTAACAATGGTATTGATGTCCTCATCAGGGGGTGCATAATATTCCACCATGACCATTATCTTGTCCATGGGGGGGACAAAGTTGTCGAGGATCGGGGCATCATCATATATGGGACCTAGAACCAAAGGAGAAGACACAATAGTGGTAGAGGTTAAGTTGATAGAAATTGAAATGGCATCACATGCCCTATCAAATAACTCAGTCTCTCTATGTGGTGGTGGATCACTCCCTCCCTCCAGGTAGGTGCACTCAAAGTCACATATGGTGGAGTCACTCGTCTCACTCAAGTGGCGGGGGTGTGTGGCTATCCTCACATGGGAATTGTGGCAACTCATCATATATGGGTCTAGATGTGAAGGCACTTTCACTCTCAATATGGTGGCACAAGTCTCTCAACTCATCTTCAAACACCGCCGTGGTCGAAGGGAAACTCCCATGCTCAACCATCTCATCACCGTAGCCATGGATGAAGGCCAAAGATGGCACATCATCACTCGACTCCATGACTCCCATGCTCGATCATCTCACTCCTGCCTCCAAAGATGGAAGCATCATCCTTGCTTACCACCTTGTTGCTCACCTCCAAAGCAGTTCCTTGAGTGGCTTCGTAGTCGTGGTCGTCGCCGTTCCATCTTCAAAAAGTGTCATGGTAGACTTGGCATTGTCAATGCCACAAAGAGGGATGATGGCGGAGTTGACCTTGGGAGCATCATGTTGGATCTCGTCGGGCTTGGACATATTGGTGGTACCATCCTCATGCTCGTCATCATGGAGCGTGGTTGTCGTGAAGTGCGCACAGGGTGAAGAAGCCTTGGCCTTGAGTTCTTGTTCTGCCTTGAGAGCACCAATGTAAAGTTCTTCGAGAGACTTGTAGTTGTTGGTGAAGATAGTCTTGGCGATGTCGTTGTTCCATCCCATCACGAATTAGAGCTTCATCCAAATGAGGCTGTCTACGTCGGCTCGTTGCAAGGCTTTCTTCATCTTCATGAAGTACTCGTCGATGGACTTGGATCCTTTTTATGGTGTTCGCCAAGTGGCGTTGAAGATGTTCCATGTAGGTGGAAGGCATAATATCTTGCCGCAACACTTTCTTCGTCTTGGACCAACTCATGTCAAAGTTCTTCGAAGATATGTGAAGCTACCATGTCGAGGCGTCGTCATGGAAGTTTCTTGTGGCACACTTCACTTGATCTTCATAAGGGACTTGAAGTAGCTTGAGGTAGTGGTCCATCTTGCGCTCCCACTCGAGATACTCCTCGGGGTCTTAACTCCCAAAGAAAGAATCTCAGGTTCGATGTCGAGGTCATAGTAGCTCGTGGAAGTCGTGGACTTGAGATTGGGGGTTTCTCTTGAAGTGCTTGTCAGCAAAGATGTTGCACATCCAAAGGCGAAGATTCCTTGAAGTCGCTTGGCGAAGATGCCAAGGTAGGTGGTGAAGTCATCGAGCAGTGGTTGGTGTCGAGCTCATGACCTTCAAAATTGTTCGTTGTTGGATGCCTTGATGTTGGTGTCGTGATTACTTCATGTCTTTGATGGTGCCAATGCCGACGTGATCTTGCCGGAGATGGTATATCAGAGCATGAGCACTTGAGCGTCTTCTCGAAGATGATGAAGACCTCTCATGGTTCTTGTGAGGACCTTGAGCTCCTCCATTTGAGCATGCATCTTGGCATCGATGATGTTCTTCATGGAATCAAACTCGTCGTTGTGGTTGTAGACCAAAGGAGATGTGTTGTTCCTATGCATTGAAGCACTCGAGAAGGTGTGAGAACAAGATGGAATGAACATATCAAAGTTACACCTTTCTAAAGTTGTAGATGGATCTCAAAAGACCACAATGTATGCAAGGAAAGACTGCACTCGGTGAAAAACCTTGTCCAATTCTCACAACATACACAAACGGAGCTCGGTAGGGTTACTGGCACAAAAAACAAACAAAGTAAAGTCCAAGATGTTGTAAATGTTGAAATAAATCCAATGGACTCAAAATGCAAAGCAAGTGATCAAAAAATATAGAGGAGGACAATATTGAAACACACACGGTGGGATAATGGGGCTTGTGCAACTATAGGGATGAGAAAAGGTCGTGTTGCACAAACACAAGGAGAGACACTAGCTTATTGCATGTTTGGGAACGATTCACCACTTGGCACCAATCCTATTTATGCAAGCAATACTTTTCCTATTCCATGTATGCTCTTGCACAAGTATCTCTTTTCATGCTCAACTCTATGCTTATAAGCTTTTGGTCTTTCTTTCTTGCTTAGAAGCTTTTTCTTTTTCTTTTTCTCTCTCTTCTCTTTCCTTCCACTATTCTTTTTGAGCCTCAACAAACTATATGAGACAAGTATCGTAGGTGTTAGTGCATGTAGTGCCCCTTAGTGTTTTTGATGTATTGAAGACTTATAGGTTAAGGAACTAATGTGTTTGTGAGTATACACAGGTCCTATAAGTCAATGAGGAGTTTGACATATTCTGAGATTATCGACCCGTAAAAATGAATGTCTTCAGGTGAAGACTTTGGTATTCCCTGAAGACTTTGAAGCTGAAGAATTCGGCGTGACCATGAAGAAATTAACGAGGACTATGAAGCATGAAGACTTTTGTTTTCGTAGTTTCCTTTCCTTTCTTTGAGTCATAGGAAACATCGTACTGTTAAAGGGGGCCGAGGTAATACTAAGGAAAAATTTCCAAACTGATGCTCAACTCAAAAGCCTCAACACAACCCAATCCTTCAAGTGAAGCCTGTGGAAATCTCTTACGGTTAAGTCAAGTTCTTCAATGATAGAGACTATGTTCTTCTGGTTTCTGAGGAAATTGGTCTGACTGAGGAGTTAGGATTTCGCCAGTGCGAATTTCCTATAGTGAGGAATATGATAAGCCCTGAGGAATTTGACAGTTAAATTCCAACTATTGTTGTGCTTTGCGCCAGCTGTCCAGATATTTTATCCACCTAATGGTCATATCATTGGGGGACATTTATGTCTTATCATGTCGGGTTGCACCCTAGCTATAAATAACAGTCCCCGTAACCACTAGTTGGTTAGCTGCTCCGAGAAAGAACTTGACACTTGTCATCTGAGAGCAACCCATCCTCCGAAGACTTTGAGCAAAAATCATCAGTGAGGAAAAAAACCAACCATACAACCAAACCCAAAGTGATTGAGCGTCACTGAAGAGATTGTTCCTGTGTGGAACCGATAGTTGTTACCTTTGAAGACTGTGTATCTTCCAGACGGTTAGTGTGTCATGGTCTAGAACATCCAACAATCAACTGTGGATTGTCGGGTAACCATTTTGTGAGGGTTTTGGAAGTCTACCATGAAGACTTAAGATGAGTGTTGGGCGAGGACTGTGTGACCTTAGCTCAAGGAGAATACAATAGGGATTGTGTGTCCTTTGGTTTAAATACCAAGCCACTCCAAACCAGACATACGACTATCATAGCAGTAGGAACTAGGTCATCAAATCATTGTATTCAGCAAGTTACCTGGTTCCATTTCCTCAACCCTTCTATTTCCTCGAATACTTGTTAACAAAATTGATCATTATTGTTTGAAGACTTTGACTTTGACTTTCTCAATTTCCTCATCTCAAATTCTTAAGCACCTTGTTCTTCGCCTGCTTATCCTGTATCACACTACTCGTAATTTGTGCATGCTTTATTTCATCATGATGAGTATGCTATTGCTATGTTTCTCATGCACTTGAGTACTTATTCCGCTGCTAGGAGTTCATCACATTTCAAATTTCCTCAAGTTGAAATTCCTCAGTGATGAATTTGTAAAAATTAGCTATTCACCCCCCTCTAGTCGCTATAATGCACTTTCAACAAGATATGCACGCGAGCAATTAATTGCACTATATGATATTTCCAATGATGCAACAATATGATATCGTATCACTATGGTTCACATGTTTTCACGAAGCCCGACAATACTGGGATAGCTAGTCTCAATAGGTATGAAGGTAATCGCAAAGATGGTGGGCATATCAATATGTAATGGCAAGGAAGGAAAAGCTTATGAAGAAATGTATACCTTCGTCACACTTAACCTTTCACAAAGTCGGGGTAAACCAACCTTGCTTCCGGTTGAAGATGGTCTCAATGGATGGATGGTCGTCGTCAATGTCGATCATCAGTGGGTTGATGTAGATGATGGACCAATACAAGTCACCGGTGGTTGATGAAGAAGTAACCGTCCCTAATTAGCCGAAACCCCTTAGGAGACTCAAATCACAACTCAAGCAACCACAAATGCAATGGTAACCAAAATGGGTTAGGCTGCGGAGTCTATGGCGGTAATGCGGAAGATATGGTGGAGGGCCTAGGAAAACTTGCCAAAATTTGATTCAAAGAAAAAATGGGAATCCAAATCCACTTTTAGGGATATAGATGAAGTCTCGCTCAGTAAAGAGAGTTGTAGATTCGTAGAAGAGGATCAAAGTACACACGCTATTATGGTGTCAAATGATGGTGGAACTAATTTTATGTGACGGGGGATGTCAATAGCTACAAAAAAGTCAAATAACACTAAGATCAGACTCCAGATGAACAAGTTATAGCCGAAATAGTGAAACATGGGAGTCTGAAACCTACAGGGGCCGGATATCCGGGGTGGGCCGGAAATCGGGGCACTGATTTCTAGAACCGAGTCTATTTTGGCTCTCCAGAAGCCGGATGTCCGGTAGGTGGCCCGGATGTCCGGCCCGATGCCCGGAAAAATCCAGCCTGACAAATCCAGATCACGATTCGCGGATCGAGAACTCAATTTGGGGCGGATATTGGTGATTTCAAAGCCAAAATTGAAGGGAAAATGTGGAATTAGGGCTAGGGGACGCCAAGGGAGGTAGGTCCCTTGCGGAACACCAAATCCATGGATCAAAATCAACAAAAACTCACAAGAACGACAAATCACAAGAAAAATTTGGGGGCTCTTTTTGTGGGGAATATTGGAAATTAGGAAGAAACATTCGAATAATGGCTAGAACATGGGGGTAGGGCCCCAAATTCGTGGCAACATGGCTCATTATACTAGTATGATACAGGGAAAATCCGAGGGTGGCCCGATCTTCACGATTTGAATGTGGGTTCGAGGAAGAATATGAAGAACACGAAGAACACAAGGGGAAAACATGGAGAAATCAAAGGGGAAAATACTCTATTGGACAAGATCCACACCAAGTACTCTCGAATCACCAGTAATACACGGGATGCATCAAGATCCAAGAACAACAACGGAAATAAAGATACATGGGTAGTTGATCCAAATCTCTCGGAGAGATGGGCCTTGGAATCCACTAGGGATCTTCCCTCGAAAGGGACCTTGACATCCTCTATGGATCTTGTCCTATGGAGGTCTCGATCTCCACGGGAGAGGTAGAGGAAGGAGCAAAGCTCAACTATGAATGAGCTATCACCTTGCTAACCCTAGAAATGAGGAGGGGGTGGAGTATTTATAGTCCTAGACACAGATGGGTAAGTGAGAGGGGGGGGTACATGGGCCTTCGGCCCGTCACTGCGCAGGTAGGCGCCGGATGTCCGGGATTGGGGTCAGATGTCTAGGTCTTCGTGAGGCATCACAAGTCTGGGCCGGGAGGCCGGATGTCCGTCTGAGAGGCACCCGATTCCGCGAGGTTTTGGACTCGTCGCCCTAGATTTCCGGGAAGGGAGATGGATGTCTGGCTAGTCGATGGTGCATCGAATGTCCGGTCTCTGGCCGGATGTCCAGCCGATGTAGCTCTTCCAGCCATGCCTTGTTGCTAGACGGGTCTCCAGGCGCTAGATGTCGGGGCCCTTGGCTGAATGTCCAGCCGGTGTAGCATCAGCAACTCCGTCTTCTTCCATTGTCTCTTCCATACTTCCCTCGCGGATGGTGTAATCGATCCTTGGCATTGTACTCCTCCTTGTCATCCATGAAGCTCCAACAATAACTATGTATGCACGCAGGAGGAGTGTCAAGTAGTATACCATTATCTAAGGGGTCAAGTGAACACGTGTAAAGGAGATGATTCACCTTTATGTATGTGGAGTGGATGTCGCAGGTGTCACTTTGCAAAAAGACTCTTGTCATGGTGATGTTCGTAGGATGCTTTGCATCATTGTTCCATGTTCTCCCTTCTTCACAATTCTGCAACACATCATTAATTTCAACATCTAGCATGTATTGATCTTTTATGGTCTCCAAACCAAATATTTTAACGTCAAGTTGTGAAAGCATAGTATAGCGACGAGACAATGCATCAACAATAACACTTTCTTTTCCCTTCTTGTGTTTAAAGTCATACGGGAAAGTTTCAATGAATTCAACCCATTTAGCATGTCTACGGTTAATTTTTCTTGACTTTTAATATGTTTCAAAGAGATCAGAATGTATAAAAAAATTCTTTGGGGCATAAATAATGTTGCCATGTTTCCAAAGTACAAATGGAAGCATACAATTCCTTTTCATAGGTAGAATAATTCAGACTAGGCCCACTCAACTTTTCATGTTGTAATAACACACCTCCTAATCCAATTTCACTATCATCACATTCAAGCTCGAAAGTCTTATTAAAATTAGGAAGTTGGAGTAAAGGAGCATGTGTTAACTTATGTTTCAGTGAATGCTTCTTCGTGTGTGATACCCCAAGCAAAAGGCACATCCTTATTTGTAAGCTCATTGAAAGGTGCAACAATGGTGCTGACATCTCTCACAAAACGCCTATAGAAAGCAGCAAGGCCAACAAAACTCCTCACTTGTGTGACCGATTAGGGCTGCGGCCAACTCTGAATACCATCAATCGTGGCTTTATAAACTTCAATTCCCCGTGGAGTAACAACACAGCCAAGAAAAGATACTCGGTCAGTGCAAAAGGTGCACTTCCCAAGGTTACCAAACAAACGTGCATCATCTAGAGCAATAAAAACTACACATAAATGTTCCAAGTGTTCCTCCAAGGACCTAGTATAAATCAATATATCATCAAAATAGAATACCACAAATTGTCCAATGAAAGCACGTAAAACCTCATTCATTGATCTCACGAAATTACTAGGTGCATTAGTTAACCCAAAAGGCATGACTAACCACTCATATAATCAAACTTAGTTTTAAATGTTGTTTTCCATTCATCTCCTAATTTCATACGAATTTGATGGTATCCACTACGCAAATCAACTTTGGAGAAAATTGTAGAGCCACTTAATTCATCAAGCATATCATCTACCCAAGGAACAGGATGACGATAACGAATAGTAATATTATTAATGCCTCTACAATCAACACACATACGCGATGTACCATCCTTTTTTGGCACTAGAATAATAGGAACAACAAAAGGACTAAGGGGTTCACGTATACAACCTTTGTCGAGCATCTCTTGTACTTGACGCATAATGTCCTTTGTCTCCTCTCGATTGGTACGATGTGGCGCACGCTTGGGTAGCGATGCACCGGGAATTAAGTCAATCTGATGCACAAGCCCTCTAATAGGTGGTAATCCCGGTGACACGTCTTGTGGAAAGACGTCAATGAACTCCTGCAAAATGTTAGTGATAGTTGGAGGCAATGAGGGAGGCACGTCCTCAAATGAAAATAATACCTCTTTGCACAAAAAAGCACAACAAGCAGATGTAGTAACATCCAATTCAGTAATATCAGATTTAGTGGCAGGTAAGCATCCACTCTGCAGTTTTATTTCAGATTTAACACTAGATGATGGTTTATTAGTCTTATTATGTTGCTAAAATTCCTTTGTCACAATCTGATTTTCACTCTAGCTTTGCTCTTGTTTTATTTTACTAGCTCTAGCAATGTCATCTTTTATAATATGTTCAGGACACATGGGAAACAAAGTTATATTTTTATCCTTATAAACAAGAGTTTACTGATTTGTCCTACCATGGTCTACATATTTTTTATCAAATTGCCATGGTCTACCAAATAAAACAGAGCATGCTTGCATGGGAATCAACATAATCAGAATATGTAGCAATGCTAAAGTGCACACGAACAATATGTATTACCTTAAACTTGCCACTATTTTTGAACCACTCGATATAATAAGGATGAGGATGTGGTCTGGTGGTGAGAGACAACTTCTCCACCATCTTCGTGCTAGCCAAGTTGTTGCAACTCCCTCCATCGATTATATTGCGAAGAAAACGTTCCTTCACAACTCCCTTTGTATGGAACAAGTTGTGCCTCTAATTTTGCTTAGCCCGTGTTACATGCACACTCAAAACACGTTGAGCAACTAAACTTCCATACGTATCCGTGTAGTCAGCAGCCATGTATTGTGTGTCTTATTCAATATCCTTGACACCCTGTTCTTCACTTGCAGTAAGAGCCAAAGTCACCTCATCATAATCACTAGCGGATGCATATCCACCATCCTCAGTAACAATCATCACATTCTTGGAAGGTCATTCTCTCCATAGTGACCTCCACCCTTGCAACAATGAGAAATAAACTCATATTTTTGCCATGTAGATGCCATGTATGAAGAAGAGCTCTATGCAGGCCCCAAAGGTGTGCCCTTGCTGGAGGCTGGTGGCGGTGCCTGTTTTCTTGTATCTCTATTGGAGTTGCCGGCTAAAGTAAGTGGTGATGTAGTAGGACATCTGGAAGTCAATGACGCACATGGTGTCCATGATGAAGCTCGACCTACAAAAAATTAGTTCTCACCATTGCCTGTCAATCCCGCACTTCACGAGCTTTGCAAGCAAGATGGAATAAACGAGTGATAGTGTTATACTCCTTATACTCCAGAATAGTCCAAATCTCTCTATTTAATCCAAACATAAAACGTGGAAGCATAGCTTCATTCTCCTCAACAATACCACATATAATCATTCCAGTTTGTAATTCCTGATAATATTCCTCCACATAACTTTTTCCTTGTCTTAAACGTTGCAAATTTTGAAGCAATTCATGTTTATACTATGGTGGAACCCAACGATTACGCATAACAGTTTTCAAAGTAGCTCAAGTAGTAGGGATATTATCATGATCTATTCTAGAATGTTCAGACCACCAAACACAAGCAAAACTAGTCGATGCACAAACAACAGTAGCAACCCGTCTATCCTTAGGAAATTGTAAGGATGTAAAATGTTGTTCGGTTTCTAACTCCCAAGTAAGATATACATCAGGAACATGGTCATGATCCCGTACCTAAGCGGGTGGTACATCCCTACCATTACGATTACATGCATGTGGATGACCTGGTGCTTGTGCCGGTGGTTGCCCCTGGTGCTGATTGGGAGCAACCTCTCCCTTGTCATCGTAATCACCATCATAGTCCTCATTCTACTCAACCATAGTATCAGCAACATCCATAGAAACCGAGCAGTAGCAACAGCACCAGAATTTTGGCCTTGACCAAGAGGCACGCGTTGCGCACGTCCCTCAAAATTCGGACGTTGTTGTTGTTGTTGTTGTTGTAGAGGTATGACATGTGCAACTGGTGGTGGTAGAAGTGCAAGCACCTCATTGAACTTAGCGTCCATCTTGGTGTCGAACGTGTTCTCTAAACAATCTAACTTCTCCATGGCCTCTTCTAAGATGGTCACCAAGTCATCCACCTGTTCACCCATGATTTGCTGAAATTTATCATGAAGCTCCTTGTTGGTCATGCCCTCCCTGTCTATCTTGTCACCTTGTGATCCTGGCATGGTTAGCAGTAATAGGAATACACAATAATGTGAACCTACAGACTACTAGGAAGTGGTGGTGGTGGTGGTGTGTCACAAATCCATCAATCAAGTCTCAAATTCTTACGAGTTCTTACCTAGCAGTAGGTGGTGATCGGCAACCGTTGTAGTCAAAACTCTCAAAGCTTGGATAGAGTGATTTCCAGGTGGTGTCAAACATACATGGTAGATGTATGTGGAGTTGGATGTCTTATAATATGGTAGCAAAAATGGCTAACAATGACTAATTTTTTTACTGGAACGATTCGAGGCTGCGATGACTAAAAATTGCGACAAACAATTACTGTGGTGATGATTGACTCAAAACGCTCTGGAAAGCAGAAAAACAAGATAGGGAAAAATATTTTCACCCACTGAAATTTTGGCCAAAAAAATGTCTGGGGGTCTCGAGACAATGTTTTTTCAAAACCTACTCAGGCAAGGAAAAACAAAACTGAAAAGAGATAGAACTCGAAAAAAACCTAATAACTGAGGAATTTGGATTAGAGGCAGATATGGGGTGGTGATATATTGCAGTGGAGGTGATGATGGTGGGTGATGGTATATGGTGGCGGTGAGGATGGTGGTGGGTGATGGTATATGGCAGCGGTGCGGATGGTGGTGGGTGATGGTATATGGCAGCAGTGGTGATGATGGTGGGTGGCAGCAAAGTTGAAGATGGTGCGGCGATGGTGTGACAACTTGTGAACAGAACTCGCAACTCTAAAGGACTAGACCCTAAGTCCAGCAACTCGACACAACGATGTAACCGCAAATTCAAGAAAGCAAAACAGCGAACAGAAAATTGCAAAGGGCTCAGATATGTTTGGATATGATGAACTAACCCTATTTTTTGTGGCTTTTTCGTGGACTGTAGGTAGGAAGAACAAATGCGATCTAAATTACGAAAAAAATAGAAATTCTCATCAAGCAACTTGGAAATCTGATACCACTTGATGGAGCGGAAGTTGTCCCTGTCTTTCAATGAGAGGTGGCTATCGTTTTTGGCAGAGTCGAATTTGATGATCCGACTACAAACACGCAAGGATGTCGCACCTTAGCAACCGCGAAACCAACTCCAAGAGGTTATTGACCATGCCGGAGCACGATCAACCTGACCATGCGGGTCTTTTTCCTGCACGCAAATGAAGAACAAGCAAGAAATTGATATTGCAATCCGAATATTGTGAATATAAGAGGAAATATTTATTGATGAAAGTGGGGCTTTATGACGCCTTAGTCAGGTCGTGGAGCACAAACAAAGAATGCGAAATTGCAGTTATGGAGAAATTTTAATCTAAACAAATCCCAAGTCTAAACGGCACCATACGGGCTGTATATGTGGGGGAATAGTGTGGTATTTTCATGACCCCTTGGAGGGGGGTCCGAAAATAACCCTAAGTCGGTTTCCTCAAACATACAGACTCTAAAAACAGCCTATAATGTAGGATTTAGAAATTACAAGGGCCTATTGCAAAAATAAGATCGCGCAACACCTATAATAGCCCATGGATGAAATTTATGAAGTGGCATCTTGTATATTTCGTCCAAGCCTTCATGCTCTCCTTATGGTGGCTTCAAAGTGCAAAAATCACCACTGAAAACTCCATTTTTCCCACCTGCACACCTTCTTCTCCATGATTGATTCCGCTCCAATGTCCATCCTTCTTGTCCATGCTAGGTCCTTCATTCATAAGAAAAAGGAAAGTATCTAATTTAGGAAGCATCATATGTTCATGAACATTAGAAAGACTTCCAAGAAACAAAAGTACCTGGTAATACAAGTCGTGTGCGTGAGCTCTAGTATCGGTACAGTATGTATAGCAAGAGGGGTTGTGCGTGTAACAATAGTATTGTTGTCTTCATGATCGTGCTTCTTGCACTTGGTCACCACCTCCACACCGTTGTCATGGAAGATGGATACTTTCATGGTATTCGGGCTGGGCAACTTGAAACTCACCATGTACCCGATCCTGACCTGGTGAACGGTGGCAAATGTGGCCCAATCCCAACCAAGGGTGACCCTGCCATCGACCAGCTTCACCGTCACCCTCCACGAGCAACCAGTGTTCATTTCAAATGAACTCTATAGGCATGACAGGGAAATGCTTTGCGAAGTCCAGGGGCAAAGGAAGAGCCTCCAACTAAAGAGCAAAGATCACCTTGTAGAAGCCTCCTCATAGAAGTGCTCGTAGTTCCTCTTCTTGGCGTTAGGATGATCCCACACCGACACGTCCACCAATGGTGGCACCACCTCCTTTCCCTTCTCCATTGGCGGCACCACCTACTTGCCCTTGTCCATCCGCATTACGAACAACACACAGTTCAAAGGTCAACATTGATTCCTATCGTCCTAACGCCCCTATATTTACCCATACTCCGTACCCATCACCGCACTCAAATCCTCTCTCATATTCACCCCTCTATGTGTTTCATCACCACTCCCTCACCATAAACTCCAACCCCAATCCTTTCCCCTAGGGCATGGGATGGAGGGTATTCTTCATCGAGTGCTCTCTCGGTGACCGCTCTAAGTTCGAGGACACAATTGAAGTTTGTTCAAACTGCACCAGCATGGAAGATGTGCACAAGGAGTCCGACTCTATGGTGAAGAAGGCTATGGCAAAGGAGTTGAAGACATTGATTACTGGCCCAGCTAAGGGCCCTATGTGAGTTGACATACTTCGCTGGGCCATGACTCATGCCAACTCCGGTGACACTCGACACAAGGCCAAGTGGGAAAAGTACAGGGAGTACCACTACTGGAATCTAGGGATTTGCCGTGTGTCAGCTCTTTGTCGTCTGCTGGCTGATGGCAAAGAGTCTTTGTTGTAAGCTCCCACAAACCCGACGACAAAGATATGGCAGATGGCAAAGATTTTAATTTACCATCTGCTAGCTCTTTGCTATCCTCCAGCTGACGACAAAGAGCCCGAAGGCAGACGCCAAAGAGCATGGGGTGGGCCCACTAGACAATTGGTCGGGTCTTTTGCCGCTTTGTCGTTCGCTACTCTTTGCCATCCGCCTTTTGCCTCTTTGTTGTCGGCTGGCGAAGGACAAAGAGGATGCCGCCCTAACGGTCGTTGCCCCCACCCCACCCCCCCTCTCCCTCATCTCTCTTTTCTCCACGCGCCCTCTCCTCCCCGATAACACCGCCGTGCCGCCGCCCATCGCACCTCTTCCACCATCGCGCCGCCGCCCACCGCACCTCATCCACCATCGTGCCCCTCCCCACCGCCCCCGAAGCCCTCGTGCTCTGCCGCCCCACCGCCCCCGCAGCCCTGGCGCCCCAGCGCCCCGCCGCCCACGCCGGTGAGAATCCCCCACCATCCGCCTCTTTTTTTCTATTTAATTAGTTAGGTCAATTATGTTAGTTAGTTAGGTTAGTTCGGTTAGTTTAAGAAAAAAGAAGAAAAAATATTTAAGGAAAAAAAGAAGGACAAAAAAGGAAAAAGGAAAAAGGAAAACAAGAAAATAATAAGATGAAGAAGCAAATGAAGAAGAAGGAAAAGAAAGAAGGAAAAGAAGAAGGAAAAGAAGAAGGAGAAGAGGAAGAAGAAGAAGAGGAGGAGGAGGAAGAAGAAGAAAAAGAGGAGGGGAGGAGAAGAAGAAGAGGGAAAAGGAAAAGAAGAAGAAGAAGAAGAAGAAGAAGAACCCCCGACCCCCAACTCCACCGACCCTCGACCCCCGACGCCATCGACCCTGCACCCCCGACGCCACTGACCCCCGACCCCTGACGCCACTAACCCCCGACCCCCGACGCCCCTGACCCTTGACGCCACCGACCACCAACCCCCGACCCCCGATGCCACCGACCACCGACCCTTGACCCCCGATACCACTAACCCCCGACGCCACCGACCCCCGAGCCTCGACACCTATTCTGCCTCCTGTTGACCGACGAGGTGCTCTTAGGCCTTCCAAGGGCCGCCGAGGTCATAGTTTTGTAAATTATGAGTTAGGACACATATTTTCTGATTTTGTTATAAAAACATCATATTTGTGTTGATCGGGTGGATTTCAATGTGCAGTTGTTCGACGACCTACCCCTTGCGTTGGACAAGCTCCTCTACTATGTTCATGGGTCGGCACAAATGACATCTCCTTCCCCCTTGATTTTCTCTATTTCGGTGTTCGTGCCGATTAAACTAGCTAGCTATAGGTGTCTTCAATTCAACAGTATGCGTGACCAGTATGCATCTCCCGTTCGAAAGGGAGGCATCTATAAATATGCATGTCTTTGTATATTTATAACCGCCATCCTTTCGAATTGTCCAACGTTATACATGGACAGCCCAAGTATGTGTAGATTGGGTTCATTATCCCCTATGCTCTGCTCCGGATTTGATGCTAAATTTCGTCAGTGCCTCCCTGTTGTTCTCCGGGTACACATCCTCTGTGCTTATTGTGGAGACGTGTATCAGGAGAAGAGCGGAGAGGTGCTGCTGAAATTCTACGTCAGGTCTGGAGCAGAGCATGGGAAAACGAACCCAATCTAGACATACTCGGGTGGGATTAGGACCTATCTTTACCTATTAGTGTGTAGGTTGCATGGACGTAATAAAACTGACAAACTTGATTAACTGATGAATATATACGCTTAATTATATATATATATATATATTTCTTGTGTGTCTAGTAGCTAGGCAAGATGAGTGATCATGCGTGGATGTACACCGGTCACACTAGTCAGAAAGACATGACCAAAGAATGGTTAACGAATACCAAGGGGTTTGTGAGAGCCACATATGCAAATGGCCAGGAAAAAACATGGTGCCCCTGTCCCCGATGCAAACCCTTTAAAAAGCAGAGATAGGGTGAAATGGGTAAACACCTGCAGAAGTGGGTTTTACGCGTAATTATACGGTGTGGACTTTTCATGGTGAGTCTGTCGAACGTGCCAGAGATGAGGTGGTTCATCGTTGCACCGAAGAGCATGGTACTAGGATCGAAGATATGGTGCAAGACCTTGATGATGATCGGGATTCGAACTATGAGATGGAGGAATCTGCAAAGGCATTCTATGAAATGTTGGAGTTTTCAAAACGTCCTCTCCACGAGCACATTGAGCTTAGTCAGCTGGATGCCATCGCGCAAGTAACGGCTCCAAAGGCTCAATTCAACCTACGTAGAGAATGCTACGATGCGATGACGACAATATTTGGATGCTTTCTACCCAAAGGCCATGTACTGCCTCCAAACCTATACTAGTCGGACAAAATCCTCTGTGTAGTTAAGATGCCTTATGAGAAGATAGATGCTTGTGAGAATGGATGTGTCTTATTTAGGCTTGAGTATGGGGAGTTGAACTATTGTCCCATTTGCAAGTCTTCCAGGTATGTTGTGGTAGACAAGGCCAGATCATACCAAGACCTGCCGACGTATGCGCTATGTCGACGTTCTGGGAATGGGGTACCCCGACCTGCCTGCCTACGGCCCAGGACCTGGCCCACTTCATGAACCAAATGGGACCAGGCAAGGCCCCACTGAAGACAAGGCCCTCGCAAGGGCCCTAGCCTCGTGGGAAAGAATGGTGAAAAGACCCGCGAAGGATGGACCTCCTCAGGACCCCTCCGGAGCGGCGGAGATTTCTATGCAAGGCCCGGCCTCGGGAGTCAAGGGTGACGCAAGGAAGGACAGGCGGGCGCCAGTGCGCCAGACAGCGCAGTTTCCCCATTGGTGCAAAGGGAGCAAGGGACGTACGCGGGTTCCAGAAGCACCCCCTAAAGGTTTCCATTCCGGTGCAAGAAGACCACAATCACCAGCTCCGCAGGGCGTATGTCATCGCTGAGCCCGTCCCTGCGCTGTCGACAACCACTTTGCAGGCGAAGACCGCCTTTGGCAGGGCGAGCACGAACCCCTGTCCCCATTCAAAATTGGCCGTTGTGGGACCCTTCCTGCCTTAGAGATAAGGGAAGAGGACCCGGGCCATTGCTATATATAGAGGGTACGCTGCTTCATAGAGGGGATCAGATCCAACTCAACCCGAGCGAACACCACTGCTCATCCAACACAGAGCCCTCTGGAGGCCCCGAAACACTGTACTTGTTGATCCACCTCACCTCCTTGAGACGCAATCCACCAAAAGGCAGGAGTAGGGTATTACACTTCGTAGCGGCCCGAACCTGGGTAAACTGTCATGTTCATCATCCACCTCGTCATCATGCAAGTTCGTCTTTGCGTCCATCGAGTAGCGAGCTAGGTAGGTCGAGGCCGCGGGGGATCTTCGCACACGCCCCTATGTTCGAACCTTAAGGGGTTTGTGGAGACCGAAATCCAACAATTGGCGCGCCAGGTAGGGGGCTTGTCGAAATCTCCCTTAGGCCCCGACCGACCGATGCTCGTTGCGCTCATCGTAGGAGGACGACGGGTCCGCGCGGAGCGACGAGCCGCCTGCATGGCATGGCCAACGCGGGTGGGCTAGAACGCCCAACGGTGCTCTGCCACCCCATTGGTGGGCGTAAACACCGGTCGGATCCCCGATAGGTGCTGGGGGCTATCACCTTCACCGGTCGCTCGGCACGCCCCCATCGCCCCGGCCCTTCCTCGTGCTCAGGCTGTGCCGCCGCTCTTCCGAGTTTGCCAAGACCCAACGCGCAGGAATGTTGCACTCCTGTGGCGCAAGAGCTTCGGCACCAACATGCCACTAGCCTCCTCCGCGCCGACAAGCCCAGACGTGCCCCTGGGTGCAACACTGCCGCCAACGAAGCCGAGGTGCACCTCCGTGGGGCCTGCGTCCGTGGACCCGCGCCACCGGAGACCACAACGCCTGGACCATGTAGGTGTATTCAAGACAACTACGTCGGCCCACCCCTTCTGGGGACTTGGCTCGAGCCGCCGGGGGCGCGGGCCCCGGCCGCATGAGGGGGGCGTGGCTTCGCCTTTCTCGGAACGCTTTCCGGAACCCGGGATGAGGATCGGAGGCTCGACTACGTCTGTGCCAGGGGGCTCATGCAACTCGACAACGACCATGTTGTCGGGCGTCCGGGCCATGGAGAGAACAACGCCCACTACCACGGCAGCAAGAGGCACGCACGCGACCACGCGAGGAGCCCCCGTGCAGACAGGTACGGACAACCTCACCGGGGCGGCATGTGGGGCTGGCCTTGTGAGGCATGGCTTGGCAGGGAGCTGCTTCGGGCAGACGTTTGGGTCTGGGGACCGGGGGTCGCTCGCCTAGGAATGGACGGTGGAACATGCGCCCTCGTATCCGGACCAAGAGGCTCCAGCTGGGGGAAGAAGGGTGGAACACAGGCCCATGTTCTTGAGCCAGACGATCCCAACCTAGAGGCCAGGGGCGGCACATACGCCCTTGGCTCCGGGGCACACAACACTCGCTTGGGGACGTAGGGTGGAACATATGCTCATGTCCCCCGAACGGGTTTTGCTCGAGCGCTGGCGGGCGAACGTTTACTATCCCATGTCCCCATGCCTGGCTTGTCCGGCCTAGGGGCAGGGCCCAGATTACCGACATCGGAACTTCAGGGGCCCTAGTGAGGCGCGCCGGGGGCAGCCGCCGAGGAACTCAGAACCTTCTACTGGGCGGGCTCTCCAGCCAAAGAGTGCAAGGGGCTTCCCCTATGCTCGAGGGATCGCCCAGGCAGACCACACTTCGCCGGACGAGCCTGGGGGCTGCGGGTGGGCTCCGAGCCTACGAGGCATGGGGCTCCACATACACCCGCGGGACCTACATCAACCCGTGACACTCATGTAACAATGAGCGGGCTCTACGCCCGGAGCCCCCCGAGGACGCGGAGGGGTTCCCCCCACGCACTATGGCAAGGCGAGGCTAAGGGCCATAGAGCCATGCGCCTGGGGGCTTGCCCAGGGCTGTGACACTCTCACGTAACAATGAGCGAGTTGTATACTCCCGGGGACCCCAAGGACATGGAGGGGTCCCTCCCATGCAATTTGGCAGCCACAACCCGGAGCTGGCAGAGAAGACAACACTACGCATCAATGGCTATGCCTACGCAACGTGGATGCCCTATGCTCAGCGCTGGGGAAGACGAAGGTCAATCTAAGTGCCGGACACGGCCGTTATTTGCGTTTTGCTTTTTGAATTTGCCAGCCTTTATGAAATCAAACCCGGGGCCTTTCCAAATCGCACTTTAGTCAAAGAGGTCAAAGATTGGTTTTCATTGCCATCTATTATTTTGTTTCTTTCTTCAAGTAAGCATTCGCCTCCTCCCCTCCCCCTCGTACCCCACGAGTGGGGGCTGGGGGGCACGGTGCTTACACCTCACCAAGGCTATGGTGCCCGGATCCTCGCATGGCACTCACAGGTGGGTTAGTAGGCGCATTCTGCCCCGTACTCGCCCAGAGGCTCCATTCTCGGCCCGGTGCTTCGTCTTGGAAAGGGAATAAACTTTTTCTTGGAGCAAACTTTTCTCTTTGGACAGCTTGAGCATCTAAGGGGGCTCCTGAGCATCACGCCTCAGGAGCCTTACCAGTTGTAATGCCACTCGACCCTCTTGGTACATCAGGAGTGTCAAGGCCTCGCCTCGTGAGGAACGTCCATGGTAAGATGGTCGTACCTTGCGACGGCAGGAAGTGCGCAGGACTAGGACCTGCTGATGTGGAGTTGCGTGAATGTCAAAGGGGGCTCCTGATCATCGTGCCTCAGGAGCCTTATCGGTCACAATGCCACCTGCCTTCCTGGTGTCGTCCTTGGTTTCCGGTCTGCATCAGGAGTACCGGGCCCCCGCCTCGTGAGGAACAACCATGGTAAGGTGGTCATACCTTGCAACGGTAGGGAAATGCACGGGACTGGGACCTGCAGACACAGAGCATCGACAGTGCCCCCAACCCACTTCACTCACAGTAAGGAGAAGCCCGTCAAGCGGACGGACCTTCCGAGCGCCACCGCCGCGCCTCGCAACCGAGAAGCCTACCACAAGCACGCTGAGCTAAGTACCCCAACCACGACCAGAAGGAAATTTCAACTAACAGAATGCAGAAGTACTAATAAGAGAGGGCGACCAGCCAAATCCATTACACGCCCAGAGGGCCTTCCCTTGTTTCTTCGGCTACAGGATCAGAAGAAGGAGGAGAAAGAAAGTGAAAAGCCCCACGGAGGCCGTCGCCATAGGGACCCCGGCGCAGGCGCATCGGCGCTCAGTCGGTGTCCTCCTCCTCCTTCATGGCCCCGTGGAAGCACGACGGGGCGGACGTCCCTGAAGCGGGAGAGCGGCACCGCGATGGCTGGCTCCTCCCAGAGACCCGGGCACGCCGGCGCGGAGGCGCATCGTAGCTACCGTCGTTGCTATTTCTTGGGCACCCTCCGGAGGGGGTGTTGCTGCTACTGTGGGCGCGACGCCCATTGCCAAGGGCGAGCTCACCCTCAGGATCAGCATGGCCGACGTCTTCAGGGCAGCACCCCAGGCGCTCGCCCTCTCCCCCGAAGAACTTGACAAAGAGCGTTGCCTCGCCATTATACAAGTGGAAGTTGTGCCTCTCCCTCAGGCCATGCACGCGGGCGAACGTTTGCCACCCGCGGTTCAAGTACACGTAGCCTTCAGGGGTGACCTCGAGCTCCGCCTAGAATGCCCCATTGCAGCAATCGTCGGCCTGTAGCCAAAGGCCGGCAGGGCCCTCGCGAAGAAGTTCGGGAGTTGGAACCAATCAGCTTCTGGCATATCCGCCCAGGTCACGAATTCCAGGGCCGAGTCGGCCAAATGGAGCCGCAGGCATGGCGGCCAGGTGGCCATTGCCTACCTCCCACCTCGACTGCCACCACGTTCACCACCACGGCCTCCCGCGCTGGACGGCGTTCCCCTGCGGCCGCCGTTCGCCGGGAGCCACCGCTAGCGTCACGGTGTATTTCTGGGGGCGTCCGCGGCCCCTCTGAGGAGGCGGGGCGGCAGGGCCATCTCCAGGAACCGTCCCCTTCTCTACAGAAGAAAACTTCCTCATCGATGCCATTGCGGGGAGGGGAAAGTTCACGAGGTTTGGAGACATAGAAGACGAAGATGGATGAGGGTTTTCTCGCCCACGCCAGTTTATATACAGCCATAGGCCGCCTAGCACCCCCTCGCGTTCCGGGGGCACGCGATCCGTCGAAGGCTCATATCCATGTGGCCCGGGGCAGCAGGAGCATTTAATGGGAAACAATGATGACCGGCACTGCACCCAGGCGTTGCATCGGTTTGACTGGGAGCTTTCAGATGACCTCGGGGAGCGGAGGCGCCGCTACCAAGGCGTTTGATGCATGCCAAGGCTGGCCCATGGGCGTTTGGGGCCCGCGGCTCTCCGGGCTGTCCTCCAGGCTTCGCCAATAAGCCAGCTTGAGCGCGCCATGGGCCTGGGGGCTACTATCGGCGTTCTAGGAATGGGGGTTCCCAGACCTACTTGCCTGCGGCCCAGGACCAGGACCTAGCCCACTTCATCAACCAAATGGGACCAAGCGAGGCCCTACTCAAGACAAGGCCCTCGTGAGGGCCCTAGCCTCGCGGGGAAGAACGGCGACAAGACCCGTGAAGGATGGGCTTCCTCAGGACCCCTCCGGAGCGGCGGAGATTTCTATGCAAGGCCCGGCCTCGGGAGTCAAGGGTGACGCAAGGAAGGAAAGGTGGGCGCCAGTGCGCCAAAGGTGCAGTTTCCCCATTGGTGCAAAGGGAGCAAGGATGTATGCGGGTTCCCAAAGCACCCCCCAAAGGTTTCCATTCCAGTGCAAGAAGACCACAACCACCAGCTCCATAGGGCATATGTCATTATTGAGCCCGTCCCTGTGCCGTCGGCAGACACTTTGCAAGCGAAGACCGCCTTTGGGTAGGGCGAGCATGAACCCCTGTCCTTCTTCGAAATTGGCTATTGTGGGGCCCCTTCCCGCCTTAGCAATAAGGGAAGAGGACCCGGGCGATTGCTATATATATAGGGTAGGCTGCTTCATAGAGGGGATCGGATCCAACTCAACCCGAGCGAACACCACTGCTCATCCACCACAGAGCCCTTCGGAGGCCCCAAAACACTGTACTTGTTCATCCACCTCACCTCCTCGGGAGGCAATCCACCAAAAGACAGGAGTAGGGTATTACGCTTCGCAGCGGCCCGAACCTGGGTAAAATGTCTTGTTCATCTTCTTCCTCGTCATCATGCGAGTTTGTCGTTGCGTCCATCGAGTAGCGAGCTAGGTAGGTCGAGGCCGTGGGGGATCTTCGCACACGCCCCTGTGTTCGAACCTTAAGGGTTTTGCGGAGCCCAAAATTCGACATGCTATTCGTTGGCTAGTGTGTGCATGGATGGTTCCCGTGCCCTACATGCAAGGCAGCTCTTCAGTTCTGTTGGCTGTAGGCGGGCCACAAGTTTTCTTGCTTCAACATGCATAGACAGTTCCTGGATCCTCTCCATAAGTTCAGAAAAGACAAGAAGAATTTCATGAAAGGTAGAGTTGTCAAAATCTCTGCACCAGCCGGTACAATGATAGCGATCCTAAAAATAGTCGATCCAACCTCAGCCTATTCAAAGGGAAGCTGGCACCAGCCGGTGCTTCGAAAGCAAAAGTGTTGGACGTCGATGAATGGCAGACCATTTCATTGTATATCTTCAACAACCTAATATAAGTGCGGTCGTACATCGAGTAAGTTCTCGGTACATTATTGTTTTGCAACTTGTAATTCCTTTGAACCGCTCCTATTCCTAGATATTTGATATAGTCGACACATCGCCAAATTCTCGGATGGAGCGGTCATAAAAAAGTATTCTGTCGAAGAGCCCTTTGCCGTCGGTGGCAGACGACAAAGAGCCCGTATTATCCCTTTTTATTCTGTTTTTTGTTATATCCAATCATTTTCACAAGCACATATATGATATATATATAATCCAAAGAAACTATATCCCTGCCATATCACAAGCACATATATATGATCATCCAACAAACATACCAAATCAGAAGTGCAAGTTTCATCCATACATGCATAGTTTCATCCATAGGTAGAAAGTTTCACAATGTTCATCGATACAAAATCAAAACATAAATTAAACACAAGAACTCCATCAATGCAAGCTTCCGTGAAGCGAATCAAATCTGCAAAATGGGAAATAAGAAAGCTAGAAGAAGAATACTAGAATAAGAAGAATAAGAATAAGAAGATCTAGAAGAAGAAGAAGAGGAAGAAGAAGAATAAGAAGAAGCGTTTTTCTTCTCTTTCTCTTTATCCTCTTGTTTTTCTTCTTCTTATTGCTTATTTGTGCCATTTTAGAGCTAACCTAGATATTTATGCCATTTTTGACCTAACTAAGCTTATTGTGTCACTTTGCTAGAAAATAAGGTAAGTCTATGCCATCTATGAGGTTACCAAGAAGAAGAAGATCTAGAAGAACACAACAACTAGAAGAAGAAGCGTTTTTCTTCTCTTTCTCTTTCTCCTCTTGTTTTTCTTCTTCTTAATGCTTATTTGTGTCATATTAGAGCTAACCTAGGTAATTATCATATTTTTTACCTAACTAAGCTTATTGTGTCATTTTGCAAGAAAATAAGCTAAGTCTATGGCATCTGTGAGGTTACCAAGAAGAAGAAGAAGAAGATCTAAAAGAAGAACAACAACAAGAAGAAGCTTTTTTATTCTATTTCTCTTTCTCCTCTTGTTTTTATTCTTCTTATTTGCTTATTTGTGTCATTTTAGAGCTAACCTAGGTAATTATCACATTTTTTACATAACTAAGATTATTGTGTCATTTTGTAAGAAAATAAGCTAAGTCGATGGCATCTATGAGGTTACCAAGTCTATTATGTCATTGTTGAGTTAACTAAGCTTATTATGTTAGTGTGGAGGAAACAATGCGAAGTATAGGCCATTTTAGAGCTAACTTAGGTACAATATGTAATTTTAGAGCTAACTTAAATACAGTACGTCATTTTGGAGGTAAGTAAGCTTACTATGTCATTTTAGAGGAAACAAAGCTAACTTACGTAAAAGATGACATTTGTCTAAGTGCTAAGTTTTTCATTGTGCTAAGTTTGTCTAAGTGCTATGTTTGTCTTTGTTTGAGAAAATGAGCCAAGTAAGTGGCATATTAGGGCTTACCCTCCTCGTCATCATGGAGGTGAAGCACCGGGGTTGCTCGGGTCGTGCGATGCGGCTCGGGAGTTATGTTGTACCAAAGATCATTTGCGTTAGCATGATGATGCTAAAATGTTAAGACTAGTAACTAATGAACATTGAAATGAAACTCACCGTTCCAGCCGTGGTAACGACTGGCATCGGCGGAGGGGTCTGGCCGGTCTTCTCGCACAAAGTCTGCACATTTGGTTTTGCCAAGTCAATCATAGAACATGTAGTGCCTGATTTGGCTAATATGAAGAATAAACTTACCACGATGAGCTCGTACATGGCTCGGTGAGACGCATAGTTCCGTGCCCTCTCCTCCTCCAACAACTTAGCCGTCCTCTCCTCCAGACCCCTCTTCTCCTCCGCCGCCTGCCGGGCCTATTCCGCTAGAAGCGCCTGGGTTGTCTCTCTCTCTTTCTACAGAGCAGCCTGCAACACAACTCCTCATTAGCATTGCAATCATCTTTGTTCGCACAGACAATGTAATGGAGGAAAGCTATTTGAGTCTGTATGACTAACCTCGATGGCGAGCTGGACTGGCCGTGGACGAGGTGGCATCTCAGGACAGGAGCTTGTTTGGCGCGCCTTGATCTGCCGGAAAGTGCTCGAAAACCGTATATGTCCATCTCCAATGGCTATCGAGCCATGGGGCCTCCCGTGGTCAACTAACATCACCAGGGCTGGATCAAGTGGTTTCTGGCTCGGCTTGATGTCCTCCCCATTCACCGCCTTCCCCACATCTCTGTAACTCACGAGCTTGTGGTGGGAGGAGATATTGGTGAAGTTCTCAGGATTATCGAGGTCAGACTCAGAGAATGCCTTGACCTTCTTGTATGAGGCAGTATGGGCCATGGCATAGAGGTCGTACACCTCTGGCACCTCCGTCTTGTTGTGATGAGCCTACAAGAGAGGAACAAAGTATTAGTAATGGGTAAACCTAGCACTACAAGAATGAATTGCAGGAATCATGAAGCAAACCACATACCCAGTTCCGCCCGAACTAATAAATGTTGGCGCTGCCTTGATGGTGTGGCACACCTTCCATTTGGGCATATCGTGCCTTGGCATCGTCGTGGACGCCTCGCCATTGGTCAGAGCACCATTCATTCACCAACGCCTCCCAACAACCCCATCGTATCCGCACACCATCTCGGGGGCACCTAAGTTAATAAAGAGAAATTTGAGAGATACATCTAAGAATCAAAGAAAAGGAAACTAAGTACAAGGCCTTAAGAATAGGTAATTACCTTCATGTACTGCTCCTTGTCCAGAAACTTTCGGCGGGACGACAACTTGGCCTTCTTAATATGCTGCAAGGCGTAGTAGTCTCGAACAGTCTGTACCCGAGCATCGTGCCATAAGTTCTGTAGTAGGCGTCTGCACTCGTAATCGATAAGCTTTGCCGCGGCCTCCTCATATCCCTCCTCACACCTGTAGAAGGTCTGTAATCAAAAGAGACAACACTGATTAGTACAATAACTAGCTATTATTGATTTTTAATTGTGTAAAGGAGAAATTACCCAGAACTTCCTGATGACCATGTCGGCCCTCGTGTGGCACAACACACCGTCGATCATCTACTCCAGCGGGGCCAGGGCAGCCAAGTAGTGCTCCCATTTCAATCCTACCTCTTCTTGTTGACCCTCGCCGGGCAACATGACAAACCTCGGGAAGTTATGCCGTAAAATCATACCAATGATGGAGTTGGGCCGGCGGACATCCTTGGCGTGAATCCAACCCCTACAATATGACAAAGCCAACGCATTAGATATGTGAAGAAACATGAAGGCAAAAGGTTTAAAAAGAGTAAATGCACTTGCTTCAGTGACTCAGGCTTAATCAGCCACCTTTGCTCACGGGTCCCCGGCACAGACAGGAGCCGTGTACACCCACGCTGGTAGACGGTGCCCTCAACCACCTCGTCCCTGCTATTAGAAAGTTGATCCCTGCCACCATCAGCATGGCCACTCGGCTCCGGCTAATGCAGATCCGTCCAAGTATCCCATCTAGTGGAAGCCTGTGGAGTCTTTTGGGACGAAGCGTCTGGCATAGGAGTCTCACGGGACGAGGCGTCTGGCACAGGAGTCTCGCGGGTCGAAGCATCTAGGACAGAAGGATCGTCGACCCGAGGCTCATGGACAGGACTCCTTGTAGTCTCCACCTCAGACGAGTCCACCGTAGCAGTCATGTGCTCTGGTAAACCAGCTAGGGGTGGCAGCGAGGAAGGCGTAGCAGCCTTCGTACCTCTACCGCGGCCACCACGTGTAGCTTTAGGAGCTCTCTTCTTCCCCCGACCTCCTCTCCTGGTGGGCAACTTCACCGACGAAGAAGTGCCCTCGGGTGACTCAATACTGTCGTACAATGCTCTCCGGAGAGTTTGGGGTGGAATGGAAGTACCCCCCTCACCACGCGCTGACGAAGGATCGTCGGATCGCTCTCTACCCATGCCCACTATATTTCAACACCTGCCATGACAAAGAGTAAACAAAATTAATACAACACAAACAAATTGAATACCGACATGAATAGTAATATGTATATATATAATTTGAGTGTATCATCATCATGTATACCAGACATGAACTAATAATAATCTTCATCATCTATATATGCTCCGGGATCAATAAATGCATCATCATCATCATCATCATTATCACTAATAAATGCATCATCATCACTATCGCGAGCAACATGTGGAAGGCCTCCTTTATGTAATCGGTCAAGCATTTAGAGGTCATCCGCAACAATAACCTCTTCTTCTTCCGTCTCTTCTTCTTCTGACTCAGGGGTGAAGTTGGATTTATTGTCGCTGTCTACCTCAATGTTTTGGGGTGAAGTAGAGCGGTTCTTGAAATGTTTTTTTTGGAAAGACGTGTTTCTTGGAAGAATTCCCCTTCATATATGTCTGGGTTAATGTGAGGTTCATAATCATCTTCATTGAGGGGAGGTGGTCTAAAATGTGGCGGCACATCATAAACGACATCCCAACCTTTCAGATTTGCATCAGTTTGGCAGGCCCACGGTAGATAGAAAACTTGGGTCGCATGTTGAGCCATAATATAGACGTCGGGAAAATCTAAATGGGTGCTTTGTTTGATTTCGACTAGCCCTATATGTTCATGAGTCCTTCTAGTCTCCTTCGGCTGGAACTAATAACATTTGAAGACTATGACGTTTGGTCTGTTATCACCAAAGAATATAAGTTCATAAATTGCTTCAACTCTTCCATAATACTCGACACCTCCTTCGCTGACAGCGGAGACACAACAATTTGTAGACTTTCGGTCGGCCATAGATAGCTCTTTGCCAAAAGTACAAAAGCGATACCCGTTGATGCCGTATTTGTCAAATGAATGGACCTTATAGTCAAAACCATTAGCGACTTGTCTCAATTCGGCATCCATAGACTCTGAATTAGCCTACAAGTTTGATACGAAAGGATTGTTGCATTAGTCGCAAACTAAATGAAGAAATGAAATGGTCTAATGGAAATTATTGTTTGTTTGAACCAAGAGATGAAACCGGGATAGCCGCCTCCATGCTTTGCTAGAAGCTCATACTCTTCGATGGAATCATTTTGGATCACCGCTCCATCCAATAATTTGGCGACATATCGGTTGTATCACATATTCGGGAATAAGAGCAGTTCAAAGGAATTAGAAGTTGCGAAACAATGTACCGAGAACTTACTCGATGTATGGCCACACTTCTATTAGGTTGTTAAAGACTGGCAAATGGGACAATAGTTCAATCCCGCATACTCAAGCCTAAATAAGGCACATCCATGCTCACAGGCATCTACCTTCTCATAGGGCATCTTAAGCGCACGTAAGATTTTGTTCGACTGGTACTAGAAAGCATCCAAATATCGTCATCATCGCGTCATAGCATTCTTTGCATAGGTTGAACTGAGCCTTCAGAGCCATTACTTGCGCGATGGCATCTAGCTGACAAAGCTCAGTGTGCTCATGGAGAGGACATTTTGAAGACTCCAACATTTCATAGAAGGCCTTTGCAGATTCCTCCATCTCATCGTCCGAATCCCGATCATCATCAAAGTCTTGCACCATGTCTTCAATCCTGGTACCATGCTCGTCGGTGCGATGACAAACAACCTCACCTCTGGCATGTTGGGCAGACTCACCATGAAATCTCCACACTGTATAATCAGGCATAAAACCCCACTTCTGCAAGTGTTTACCCATTTCATCCCATGTCCACTTTCTATGGTTGTCACACCGGACACAGGGGCACCAGGTTAATTCCTGGCCATTTGCAAATGTGGCACTGAGAAACCCCTTAGATTTTGTTAACCATTCAATGGTCATTTCTTTTTGACTAGGGTGACCGGTGTACATCCAAGCACAATCACTCATCTTTCCTACCTACTAAACACACAAGAAATATATATATATATATATATATAATTCATCATCTATATTCATCCGTTAATCAAGTTTGTTAGTTTTATTACGTCCATGCAACCTACACGCTAATGGGTAGAGATTGGTCCTAATCCCACCCGAGTATGTGTAGATTGGGTTCGTTTTCCCATGCTCTGCTCCGGATCCGACATAGAATTTCGGCAGCACCTCCCCGTTGTTCTCTTGATACATGTCTCGGACATAAGCAGAGAGGATGTGTAACCGGAGAACAACAGGGAGGTACTAACGAAATTCTGCATCGGATCCAGATCAGAGCATATGGGAAAACGAACCCAATCTACACATACTCAGGATGTCCATGGATAATGTTGGACAATTCGAAAGGATGGTGGTTATAATATGCAAAGACATGTATATTTATAGATGCCTCCCTTTCGAAAGGGAGACGCATGCTGGTCACGCATACTGAAGATTGAAGACACCTATAACTATCAAGTTCCATCGGCACGAAGACTGGAACCAAGCAAATTAAGGGGGTCAGGGGAGGATATGTCATTTGTGCTCACCAACGAACGCAGCACGGGAGCTCGTCAAACGCACGGGGAGGTTGTCGAACAACTACACATTGAAATTCACCCGATCAACACAAATATGATGTTTTTTATAACAAAATCAGAAAATAGGTGACCTATGTCATAATTTACAAAACTATGACCTCCTCGACCTCTAGAAGGCCGAAGAGCACCTTTTCGGTCAACAGGATGCATAGTAGGTGTCAGGGGGTCGGGGTCAGTGGCGTCGGGAGTCAGTGGCGTCGACGGTCAGTGGCGTCGGAAGTTGAGGGTCGATGGTCGGTGGTGTCGGGGGTCGGGCGTCGGTGGTCGGGGGTCGATGGTGTCGGGGTCGGGGGTCGGTGGCGTCGAGGGTCAAGGGTCGGGGGTCGGTGGCGTCGGGGGTAGGGGTTAGTGTCGTCGGGAGTCGGTGGCGTTAGGGGTCGGTGTTGTCGGGGGTCGGGGGTCCAATGCGTCGGGGTTTAGTGCCGGCGGGGTTCAGTGGGGTCAGTGTTGTCAGGGTCGGGTGCCGTGTCGGTGTCGGGGTGCCGTGTCGGGGTCGGGTTTTCGGGGTGCCTTCCTCTCCTCCTCTCCTCTTTTTTTCTTCTCTTCTTCTTCTTCTCCTCCTCCTATCCTCTTTATTCTCCTTCTTCTTCTTCTTCTTCTTCTTCTTCTTTTTCTTCTTTTTCTTCTCCTCCTCCTCCTCCGGGGGCGTCTGGGCAGCCGACCTGCAGCTACGGCGGGGAGGCTCGAGAGGGGGGGTGGGGAGGCTCAAGAGGGGGGCGGTGCGGCGGCGATGGGGCGGGGTGGCAGGGAGGGGGCGGAGACTGGGCGGGTGACAGGGATGCTGCGATGAGGCGACGGCGACAAGGCGGGGTGGCAGGGAGGGGGCAGCGAAGGGTTGTGTGTGTGTGTGAGAGAGAGAGAGATAGAGGCGCGCAGGGGGGAGTGGGGCCGGGTTTCGGGCACGGGGGTAGTTTTAAGTCAAACGCCCTCTTTGACATCTGCCGGCAGACGGCAAAGAGTGTGCCCGTTAGCTAATCATCGGCGTGCCCCGGTGGGCCCCCTACCCTCTTTGCCGTCTGCCTAGACTTTATTTGCCGTCTGCTAGCAGACGACAAATAGGCAGCAGACAGCAAAGAGGTGACCTAGCCAATACCGTACCCCCGTAGGGCCCACCAGGCTCTTTCCCCTCCGCTGGTTGACAGCAGAGAGCCAGCTGATGGCAAATATTCTATTTGCCATCAGCTGGTTCTTTGTCGTTTGCTTTGGAAAAGCAGGCGGCAAAGACTCTCTTTGCCGTCCGCTGGTAGACGACAAAGATACGGCAGACGAAAATTAACTGAATTCCAATAGTGCTAGACAGAAATTCTCATGTGTCCTCGGAAGCACTTGCTTAATATAATTGTACTTTCAGGCATGTCCTTCGCTACAAAACGGATTGGGTTACCTCGTTGCACCTTTATTACTATTGTTACTTGTTATTTGTTACAAATTACAAAACTATCTACTACTATTACTCACATCATTTGCAAAGAATATCTTGCTTAAAACTACTTATCATTTACTTTTTTTTCCTCGTTGGATTTGACACTCTTACTTATCGAAAGGACTACGATTGATCCCCCATACTTGTGGGTCATCAAGCAAGTACGTCCGTCATCTTCTTCACGCTGAAGTGTCGCATTAATCGTCCTCCATGCGCCTCTTGTAACAACAAAAGATGAACGGAGCTAACTAGAATGCATAGCTTGTTAGCACGGAACACAAATCCGTCATTAATGACAAACTTGTTCCATGTTCTCCCTTCCTTACAATTCTACAACACATCTTTAAATTCAACATCAAGCATGCATTGATCTTTTATGGTCTCCAAACCAAATATTTTAAAGTCAAGTTGTGAAAGCATAGTATAGCAATGAGACAATGCATCAACAATAACACTTTCTTTTCCCTTCTTGTGTTTAATGACATAAGGGAAAGTTTTAATGAATTCAACCCATTTGACATGTCCATGATTCAGTTTTCCTTGACTTTTAATATGTTTGAAAGAGATCAGAATGTAACAAATTATTTGAGACATAAATAATGTGCCAGGTTTCCAAAGTCCGAATAATCATCAAACCATTAACGATCGCTCAAGTGCCGCACTTTCACGAGGATGGGCGCGTGAGGCACTGTTCTTCGATAGGCAGGAAGTGGGAAATCTTCCCCAATTTCTCTCCCCCCACATTTCTCCCACACACAACCGCTGCCACACCATCGCCTTGTCTGCCAGCCAGCGCCGCTGTTTCTAGAGGAAATGAGCAGGGGAACGTGCAACCATCGATCCTTTGCACCTCTCTCCCTCTCCTCGAGGACTCGCGGTGAAGAAGCCGCCAGAGGTGGGGCGCCACCATCACCGGCATGGACGCACTCTTCCTAAAAGCTCGTCCTCACCACCACGGACGCCGGCGAAGCTAGCCCCCCCTTCATATCTTCTGAACTCACAGGTCCTCTCTCTCTCTCTCTCTCTCTCTCTCTCTCTCGATTTGGGACTTTTTGGGAGTGGAACAGCAAACCATGTTGATTTGGTTTGGTCTTAGTGGTAGATTTGGATTTATATCTGTTTAACCATATATTGTTGTGGATCTTAGGTTGGATGCTCATATGGAAGAATTGATCTGATTTTGCTATTGTTTGTCTCTCTTGTCGCCACTCCTTTGTTTTCGTCCCAATGGTCAGCGGTGTGGGTCGGTCTAGTTTTAGCCGCGCTGACCGTACTACTGGCCATCTTGCTGTAGTAGGTCTTCTCTTCTCTTTCTTCGCGTCTTTGTGGTGGCGCCGTGTGTGATTTGGTGTCGACGTCTGATTTTGGCCTTTCTCAGCCTTCTGCTGCACATGGTTGTCGTCTTGCTACTCCTTTGGCCCTCGTGGGTTAGCACTTGTGTCTCGGTTGGCAGCTGATGCTCATGGTTGTCTTGGGCTTCATTCCCATGTTTGTCAGGCGGCTTCTGGTCGATCGAGGCGATTTGTTCCTGTGATTTCCTTAAATGCTGGCAGTGGGCATTCTTCGGTATTGAGTGAGTCTTTTGTGTTTTCTTTTTTGGGCTGCCGTGTCCTGTTTTGATTAATCCCTCTATGTTCTCTTTTGACTAAGGCCTTGTCTCATTGTGTTTGATTAGAAGCCTTGGATGATTGCATCCCTTTTCATATTATTATATTAGACGGGTCTACTCCCGATGATGTCGACCTTTCCAGTAAAGCACGGGAGCATCATCGAGAGATTCGTCAAGGAAACTGACATGTTGTCTCATCTCGTAAGCAATTGTTTCCATTCCCAACTTTTATTTTTTTGTACATAAATACTAATCATGATGTGTATTTACTGTTTTATTTCAGCTGGCAAATCCTGGTTTGTTGATCAGTCTGTTGTGTGCTCCCCATGTTCTGAATTTGGGGTCTTCTTCAGTGGCTGCTGAATCTGCGTTCTCTGTTCTGAATCCGAACTTGGGATCTTCTTCAGTGGCTGCTCAGTTGATCAGCCGTTCATTTGAGTATTTTCATTTCTGTATGTGGTCTTCCTCTCTTTTTTTCTTACCTTTTTTGCTTTCAAGTGGTTAAATCAAATAAGTTTAGGTTTTCCAAAAAAAGCATTTGTTATGTTTTGTGATACAATGAGTAATTTATGTTAATTGGAATAGAAAATTTGTTCGTCAAGAGTAATGAACAATCAAACAATTTTGGATTGAGCTAAATTGTTACAATAGATAAAAAATGTTTTTCATAGCAAACATGCCATCTATCGTTGTGAATCTAATTTAGTGTTGGCTGTATGTATTTACCAATATAGAATTTAAAACACATTTGGTCAATCCTGGAATGATAGATAGTGTACAAGAGTGATTCAGTTTTTCATGCATACGAGTTATATTTAGGATGATTCTTACCATTAAAAAATATGGTTCTTCCTTTGAATATTCTGTGTGATATTAACTATTTTTTCTGTTTATCTACAACACTTCCTTTGCCTATCATTCGGCAGGCAGATGCAGTGATTATTAGATGGAAAATATATTTTTTCTAGGAATACCGCTATGATCGGAAAAAAGGTATGCCTTTACTTTTTTTAGTTTGGGTTTCAGTACTAATGGTCACTGGACTAATGTTATTTCCAATGTTGTAGCATGCGTGCTTCGTCCTCCTTTTCTGAAGGAGCATGTGGCTTTGTTGAAAGTTGATTTGGCTTTTGTCTGCCTGTCTTTTGTATCTGCGTTATATTTGTTGCATGTTTTAATGACTGAGTTTACTTTTTTTTAGGATTTTCTCGTCGGCTCTCTTATTATGGCAGTCCTTTGTTGGAAATATGCCCTAGAGGCAATAATAAATTAGTTATTATCATATTTCCTTGTTCATGATAATCGTTTATTATCCATGCTATAATTGTATTGATCGGAGACTTAGATGCATGTGTGGATACATAGACAAAACCATGTCCCTAGTATGCCTCTAATAGACTAGTTCGTTGATCAAAAGATGGTTAAGGTTTTCTAGCCATGGACATGAGATGTCATTTGATAACGGGGTCACATCATTAGGAGAATGATGTGATGGACAAGACCCAAACTGCAAACGTAGCATATGATCGTGTCAGTTTATTGCTACTGTTTTCCGCATGTCAAGTATGTGTTCCTATGACCATGAGATCATGCAACTCACAGATATCGGAGTAGTGCCTTGTGTGTATCAAACGTCACAACGTAACTGGGTGACTATAAAGGTGCTCTACAGGTATCTCCGATGGTGTCTGTTGAGTTGGCATGGATCGAGACTGGGATTTGTTACTCCGTGTGACGGAGAGGTATCTCGGGGCCCACTCGGTAATGCAACATCACAATAAGCCTTGCAAGAAATGTGACTAATTGTTAGTTGCGGGATCTTGTATTACGGAACGAGTAAAGAGACTTGCCGGTAACGAGGTTGAACTAGGTATGGAGATACCGACGATCGAATCTCGGGCAAGTAACATACCGAAGAACAAAGGGAACGTTATATGGGATTAACTGAATCCTTGACATAGAGGTTCGACTGATAAAGATCTTCGTAGAATATGTAGGAACCAATGTGGACGTCCAGGTCCCGCCATTGGTTATTGACCGTAGAGGTGTCTCGGTCATGTCTACATAGTTCTCGAACCCGCAGGGTCTGCACACTTAAGGTTCGGTGACGTTTCGATAGTGTAGAGTTATGTATGGTGGTGCCTGAAGTTTGTTCGGAGTCCCGGATGAGATCCCGGACGTCACGAGGAGCTCCGGAATGGTCCGGAGGTAAAGATTCATATATAGGAAGTCCCAGTTTGGTTTCCGGAAAAGTTTCGGGCTCATCGGTAGTGTACCGGAAGGCCTTCGGGAGGGGTATTTCGACCCCAAGAGGTCCATGGGCCGTGGGAGAATAATAACCAGTCCTTAGTGGGCTGGGAAAACAGCCACAAAGGCCCATGGCGCAGGAGAGAAAGTCCTAAAGCAAAAAGTGGAAAATCAGCCAATAGGAGGCAATCCTACTCCAACTAGGATTGGAGGTGAAGTAGGATTGCTTCCCACCTCCTATTTCGGCCGACCCAAAGGCCTTGGATGCCTCTCCTCTCCTCTCCTCCTATATATACTAGTGGATTGAGTGGTTTTTGGACAGAATTTCCGGCCACGTGCTACCCGTTCCACCGGTGCATAGTTTCTCCTCTAGATCGGTTTTCTGCAGCGCTTAGGCGAAGCCCTGCCGGAATTGCTCCACCACCATCACCGGAGCGCCATCACGCTGCCGGTTAACTCTCTCTCCTCTCCACCTCCTCTCGCTGGATCGAGACGGTGGAGATCGTCATCAAGCTGCACGTGTGCTGAACGCGGAGGTGCCGTCCGTTTGGCGCTAGATCGGAAGGACCGTGATCGAGATCGCGAGACGGTTCGTGATGTGATCACGGAACGGATCGTGATGAGTTCGCGGGACAGATCGTGATCAAGATCGTGAGACGGATCGTGATGAGTTCGCGGGACGGATCATGATGTGTTCGCGGGATGGTTCGTGATTGGATCGCGGGACGCTCGACGATTTGGATCGCGAAGAAGTTCGACTACACCAACCGCGTTTCTTAACGCTTCCCGCTTAGCGATCTACAAGGGTACGTAGATCCACTCTCCCTCTCGTAGAGGCTCATCACCATGGATAGGTTTGCGTGTGCGTAGGAAATTTTTTGTTTCCCATGCGACGTTCCCCAACATCCTTAGTATGTTTGTGGTAGATGCAACACTTTTTACTAGTATCGTGAGCGTCATAAAAGTGAAAGTACTAATAGATATGGTTTATCTATTTAGAGTGATTATTGCCATGGTGGCAAGGTTTCTTTGCCTAAATTTCCTAATGGGCCTTTTCCACTTGAACGAGTTATTTTAGTTTGATGGTGATGCTGCCAGTTTTGAGTTTTTGCTATGAATGAGGAGCATGTGGCATAGTATTTATATAACCATGCCTTACTACGGACTCATGGGATTATGATGGTCATTTTGGCAAGCTAATTAAGTCGGTGAGATCAAGATTATGGGAGCGATAGAGCCCTCAAAGAAGATTCCTTCTTTTGCTTGCTTGCTATTCCATTGAGTGGTATTCTGTGAATGAAATTGCCCAAATTATCATCCATCTTGCATAGACAACCATGAGGACTGATTTTTGCAGGATTGCCCTCGAGAAGACTATTGATGAGAGGGATACACTCACTTACAACATTGTGGTATATAAACATGCATCATACCACTTCTCTTTTTATGATCCAGGAATAAAACATCCATCAAACAACAAGTGATGTGGAGTTGAAAGAACATTTTCCCCATTGGTGGTTTTGGTAATTAATAACAACATATATGTCATTGAACTAATGTTTCCACTAAGCATGTTTCAGGAAAAGTTTAATGATGGGTTGGCAAAAGGATTGTGGAATACCCCAAGATGCAAGGAAATAGATTGGCAAAGCTTCAAGCAAAGGACTATACATTTTACCTTTTGTGAGAAATCACTTTGAGTCCATAGGACAACCATTACTTTTAAAAGGGGGTAAGGTTTTGTTGGTGAACAATATGCTCATACGTCCACAAGTGATAGTCACAACATACACCCACAAGCTCTTCCACAAAAGTCTGTTGAAAGCCAAATATTCAAAATCGGTGCAACCAACACTTTCCACTTGGTGCCACCGACTCCCAGCCTCAGACAGACTCAGCCAAACCCTAGCATTTCGGTGCAACTGATTCCATTTTGGTGCCACCGAGTTTGGAACTTCCTATTACGCAAGTTTACAAAATCGGTCCCACCGAGTTTTGTGAATCAACATCACCGAGATTGGCAATCTGACCGTTGCTCACCTTATCGATGCAACCGAGTTTTATGTATCGATCTCATCGAGATTCAAAAGTTGCTACCTTTGAGGCAACTCGGTACAACCGATATTTACACATTGGTTCCACCAAGTCCGACTTATTAGGTGTAACGGTTGGATTTTTGGAGATGCCTATATATACCCCTCCACCACCACTCACTCGCAAGAGAAACACTCAGAATAGTTCCCCACTCATACCTACTGATTTTCTGAGAGAGATACACCTACTCATGTGTTGAGATCATGCCATTCCATTCCTACCATATGAATATTTATCTCTAGACTCCCCAAGTTGCTTTCCACCCAATCAATCTCTTCTACCAAGCCAAATCTATGAGAGAATGATTGTGTGTTAAGGAGTCTATCATATTGAAGCATTAGAGCAAGGAGTTCATCGACATTATCGAGCCTATTACCTTTTGGACGGTGGTGCCTCCTAGATTGGTTAGGTGTCGCTTGGGAGCCTCCTACTTCGTGTTGTGGAGTGAACCAAAAAGTTTGTAAGGGCAAGGAGATCGCCTACTTCGTGAAGATCTACCTCGAGTTAGGCTAGTCCTTCGTGGACGTAGGCCATCATGGTATAGTCAAGGTTGCTTCTTCGTGGAACCCTCCGTGGGTAGAGAACTCCGTGGACTCTCGTGGTCGTTATCCTCTGTGGGTTGAAAACTCCATAAACGTGGATGTACGATAGCGCCACCTATCGGAACCACGGGAAAAATCATCGTGTCACCAATTGCGTTTGATCTTCCTACCCTCTCTTTACTTACATGCTTGTCTTTACTTTCCATTGTTAAACTCTTAGACATGCATGTGTAGGGTGTACTTGACATACTCTGAATGCTAAAATCTCTCAAGAATTAAAATTGGGAAAAATAATTTTTTATTTGGTCAAGTAGTCTAATCACCCCCTCTAGAACTACTTTCGTTCCTACAAGTGGTATCAGAGCTTTGGTATCCATTGCATTGGTCTCACAAAATAGGAGAATATGGCGTCTAGTGAGGGAAATTATCACCATAGAGGTCCATACTTTGATGGTACTACTTTTGCTAGTTGGAAGAACAAAATGAAAATGCATTTGATTGGTTATTACTCTGTTGTTTGGGATGTTGTTCATGTTGGAATGCAAGGTGAATTCTTTGCGGAAGGAAGGGAATCGGATCGCGAAGCGATTGCAGATGAATTGAAGATGTTGCAACTCAATGCTCAAGCATGTGACATTCTCTTCAACTGCCTATGCCTCGAAGAATTAAACAAAAATAGCCATCTTGAGAATGCAAAAGATATTTGTGATACTTTGATTGATATGCATGAAGGTACCGAATCCGTGAGAGAATACAAGTTGGATGTTCTTCCAAGTCAACTTGACAGGTTCAATATGAAGGATGGTGAAGGGATCGCTGAGATGTACTCTAGGCTAGCTCTCATCACCAATGAGATTGCTGACTTAGGAAGCGAAGAAATGACGGACAAATTCATCATCAAGAATATACTTTGAGCTTTGGATGCTTGATATGACACCATATGCACACTGATCCAAATGATGCCCAACTACAAAGATCTCAAGCCAACGGAAGTGATTTGTAGGATTGTTGCTCATGAGATGACACTCAAAGACAAGGAAGAGCTTCACCACAAGTCTAGAGGTGCTTACAAAGCCGCAAGTGATGCTCCCTCTACCTCAAGCGACAACCTTGTCACAAATGAAGAGATAAGCCTCAGGGTCAAGAAATTCAACAAGTTCTACAAGAATAGAAGCAAAGGTCAAAGATCCAACTCAAGATATGAAGAGAAGCGTTCATCAAATCGTGACCGAAACTGCTACAATTGTGGGAAGCCTGGACACTACTCCAATGAGTGCATGACTCCTTACAAGAGGAAAGAATAGTCACAAGGAAGACGAAGCTCAAGAGACGAGTCACCTCGAAGAGAGAGAAGGAGTAGAGATGATCGTTATGAATGAAGACCCTCAAGGAGAAGTAGGGACTCGGAGAAGAAGGACAAGTACACCAAAAGCTACTAAACAAGAAAACATCAAGCTCATGTTGGTGAATGGGTTTCCGTCTCTGAATCCGACAACCACTCCGAGAGAAGCTATCACTCCAACTCGGACTATAGTCAAGATGAAAGTGTTGTGGACTTGCACTAGTGACAACCCACTCCTACGACATATTTGATTCAGCAAATGAAGGGAGTGGATGTTACTTCATGGCTAAAGGCCCCAAGGTATCACACCCCGAGTATCTTGATTTCAATAGTGATGAAGATGACTTGTTAATTGAAGATGACTTGTTATTTGTCAAATCTAGTAACGTTAGTCAAGATGAACTTGCTAGTAATCATTCTACTCTAGATAAGTCGTGCGATGATGATAAGTTGGAAATAGAATGACTAACTCAAGAACTAAACACTCTTAAGTTAGCTCACAACTCTACTCTACGAGATCATACGTGAGAAGCTCCACTTTGAGAAGCTCAATTTAGAGCAAGAGCATGAGTTCCTTAAAGCTATCAATGACGATCTTCGAAAGAAGACTTCCTCTTATCTAGCCAAGCGACTGCTCTTTTCTACGTTCATGCCACAAGTTAAGTCTAAGCAAGCTAGTAACAAAGGAAAGAAAGGTTCTTCAACTAGTAGCAATAAAAATGATAAATCGAATGATATTGCTTCTAGTAGTTCTCTTGATCCCGTGAACTCTTCTCTTAGCCAAGTTACACTTGAGCAAGAAAATGAACTTTTGAAAGGGATTATAGAGAAAGGTATTTACAAGAGTCTTGAAGGATGCAAACAATTTGAGGAGATTGTACGCAAGCACGGAGGATACTGGAAGAATTGTGGTGTTGGCTACTTCAACGCTAATGGAGTTGAATGGGAAGAAGGTCAATATCCCAGTCCCAAGTTTGTTCCTCAAAGGAGAAGTATGAAAATACTCTCCCCAAGTGAACAAAAGCTCAAGATGACCTTCCACCACAAGACCCCAAGATCAAGGGAAAGAACAAGCTTGAAGAGGACATTGACTCATATAAAGATGAATCCCGAGCTTTGGTGAGGTGGGCTCCCAAGACTACTACAAGCTCAACTTCTACAAGTGCTACTTCAACACCAATGATCCCCATCAACTTGGTGTGGGTCCCCAAGAAGAAGAACTAGGGAAGTTCTTGAGGGGTGACTTCGCCTATGAAATCCACTCATATTCATTATTGGCAAGAACTAGTTGCAATCAACATCAACATCATGCAATAGTTCAAGGAGTCACACATTCCCTTAAAGGTAAGCAAGGGACAAGGTATTCAACAAATCAATGGACATCATCATATATGCTTTGCACTCCATGTCCATAGATATCCTTGTATTTGTCTCTTGTGTGTTGGGACTAACCCATGTAGGTGAGAAGAGTAATGAAACAACGAGGATGCTCCCAACTCTTGGTGATCTTCCTCTGAGAATCCACCACTACTTCACCTACATGAAGTCTTCATCGACAAATCCCAAGGTTAGTTTATCCCTCTTATGAGGGGATGTCACATCAAGGGGAGCTTTACTCTAAGACTTGAGTTAAAGCATCTCATAGTATGTGACAACATTAAAATCTTTATGTAAAAGTGGTAACCCCACTTGTGCTTAAACCATGAGTATGACCTATGATCAAGTATTCTTACTTGGCTCCTAAGTCAAAATACTCATATACAGATGACTCCGTCATCGCCAAAGTGCTTATTACATGCTAGTGTGTTTGTGCATGCTTGCCATGTTTTCATTTGATATGTTATTGTGTGAGCATGTTGGTCTGCATTCATTTACTCATTCGAGGATATCCAATTGTTGCTATTTGGATTTTAACTTTTCATTTTCCAATTGGATATACAAGAATGCCTAGGACCACTCCTCTAGCTATCTATGCTTTCTCACCTCATATTCTATTCATGCTGCATCACAAAATTTGAACAAGTACTTTTCAATCTCAATGTGTGAGAAGCACTTGGAGTTCCGTATCGACAAAGGACTGACCACCAAAACCTCCCAGGTGCATCTCGATGGAACCAACTCCAACATCTCGGTCTCACCGAATGCCTAGGGTTGATCTGTTTTTTTCAATCTCGGTACTGCCAGTTTCACATTCTTGGTTACACCAAGTTTCCCTGTCAGCTGACAGTTGTGAAACTTGGTGACACCAAAAATATCAAATCGGTATCACCGATAGTGATGGGTATATATGTTGTGGACCCCGACGTTTTGAAATTCACTCTTCAAACGTCGCCCCTTGGAAACCCTAACTACCGAAGAAGGACCCCCTGATCGTCACCCTTGCCTCCCTGAGCTCCTTCGTCGTTGGGATCTTCACCGTCGATGGGCATCTTCTCCACCATCCATGCTGTAGCGGATCCATCACTGAGCTAGGGTATGGATTTGACCCTTCTTGTGCACCCCGTCCAAATCGTGCACAATGAATATTGTTTTATCTATATGCCACTGTTTGCACATCATCCTATCCACATAAAATTCCATAGAGTAGCGAACGATCGAATTTCTAGGGTTTGTCTTCCGCCCAATGAAACTCAGTGGAACCGAAGTGGACAAATCAGTGTCACCGATTTGTTATCTGTGCTGCTAAGAAATTTCTCGATGAAACCGAGTGCTTCCTTTCGGTCTCACCAAAAGGAGTGTCAAGTTTTGGCTAAGGAGAAAGTCAGTCTCGGTAGTACCAATTTTATTACTTTGGTTGTACCAATTTTCATGTGACAGAATTTAAACTTTGGAAATTCTTAGTTCAAACTTTCAAAAATCAGCTGAACATTTTGTGATGACTTATCTTATTCCACTCTTCTCAACTCTATTCATAGGGCCAGCCATGTCAGATGCTGAAGATAGCCAGAACCTGTAGGAGAAAAATGTTGACATGAGTTTAGGCACTAGTCCTGAGTCTAGTTCTTCCTCAGATCCAGGCACTCCCAGTTCACATGGGTTGCCTAAAGCTGCAACAAGGACAAGGAATAGACTCAATTCAGATGAAGAAAATTCTGATTTTGTGCCAGAGGAGGTTCTTGCTAAGAAGCAAGAGAAGGCTGCAAAGAGGTTTGCTAATGAGGCTACCTCATCTAGGAGGGTAGTCAGCAAAGTTTATGCACCTCTAGAGACTTTCAGAGCACATGAGACTGCTAGGGCAACTATGTCTATTGACATCCCACGGAAATCTTTGCCTAAGAAGGCATGTGAGAAGAAGACAGCCAGGAAAAGGATCATTCCCATTATTGGCAGACCTACCTCTATGTTTGAGGATCCATAGGAGGCTACTGGTGCTGCTGCTAAGGAGGAGGAAGAGGAGGAACCTGTTGTCAAGGCCCCTCCCAAGAAGAAGCAAAAGAAGCTTATTGTAGATGCTATGCCTAAGCCTGGTTCCTCCAAGAGCACCAAGGCTGCATCCAAGAAGGTTGCTACAGGCAAGTCCAAGAGGACTACAAGAGATATTCCTGCTTCTGAGAAGAACAAGACATCCAATTTCAGAGAAGAAGAAGAAGAAGATGATGATGCTATGTAAGTTCTGATGAAGCTTAGACCTCACCTTCTTGAACACAATGCCAGCCATCCTAGAGCTGATGATATGAAGAAGAGGAAGGATTCATGTTTGAGGGCATGGAGAGCTATTGATCCATATGCCCAGAGGAGAAACACTGCTGTGGACTACAGGTTCTATACCAAGGAGCAGCAAGACTTCAATGAGACTATCTTACTTGACAAGAGTCCTGCAGTGAGTGACATGAGATATGTTGACTAGAAGTATATCAAGGAAAATGAGGACTATTTTCCATGTGTCCAAGACAACTTCCACTGCATTGACCTAGATAAGTTTGTTGCCAGAGCGTTTATAGCTTGGAATGATGAGATGATCATGCAGTTCTATTCCACTGCTCATTTTTATGGAGATGGCAGGATAGTATGGATGATTGAAGGAGTAAGATATGAATCTACAGTTGATGAGTGGGCTACCATCTTAGGAGTCCCTGAGGTACATCATGGTGACTTGGATGTCTACTCTGAATCCAAGAAGAGCCACAATGCTATGAAGGATATGTACACTGCTATTCCAGCTGCTAACATGCAATCTCACAAGTTAGGATCCATTTACTTCCTGGAGGCAGGCCTTCGTACCATGAACACCATCTTGAGGCATACCTTGATGCCTAAGTCTGGAGATGAGAAGATGATTTGTGGATACTCCATCAACATGCTTATCCATCTTGACAGTCACACCAGGATTTGAGTGATGAATTTGATTGTAGAGACAGTGAAGAGGGTTGCTGCTGACCAGAAACGCTCATGCTGCTATGCACCCTATATTCAGATGCTTATCAACTCCAAACTTGAGAAGCACATCTTTGCTCTAGATAGACCCCACTTGCCAGTCCAACCAGATTTCGAGGACAACATTGTGGTGATGGACCCAGACCATCCCACATCAGCTGCAACCCAGGAACAGGTAGAGGAAAGGCAGAGGCAGCTCGAGCCACTAGTGCTTAGGTCCCCAGATCCAGGAACGAGCAGATGGATCTCTTGATCTCCACCATCATGGACATGAAGAAGGACATCAAGACCATTATGGATAGACAGGAGAGCCTTGTGAACATATTCGAGGATAGAGTGAAAATTATTAATGACAAGGTAGATGGGCTGACTAAGACAGTCATTGAGCTTAAGAAGGAAGTTGATGAAGCTCCTATCCGTTGCATCTCTTCAGAGTCTGAGTCTATTGATGATGATGAGGACAGTGCACCTATCAGGACGACTGCCCAGTTCATGACTATGGCCAGAACACCTGTAGTGTCAGCTCCGGAGACGAGACCTTCATCTTCTGCTCTAGCCATAGTGACTTCAGCTCCATCAGAACCTTCAGTGCCTCCAGTGACTACTCCAACTCCATCTAGGAAATCAGCACAGGTCTTCGCCGACGCAGTTCTCTCGACTCCGACATCGACTACCGGAGGAGATTAGCCGCCGAAGAACGATTAGCTAGATCTCTTTGAACTTTTTGGTAACTTGTTGCCAAAGGGGGAGAGTTGTATATAGATCTAGCCTTCGAGCGAGAGAGCATCTTGTTTTATTTGCTATTTTACAAAACAATTGGTCTTTGGTTTGGATGTGAGATAGTTTTGTTTGTGTTTGATCATACGCTTTGATGTGTGTTGCTACTATTTACTATCTTTTGATGGTTATGTGATGATCATTCACTTTGCTTGATGTGTTGTGCTATGTTATTAACTCTTATTACTCTCGCACACCACCAAGTTGTATGTGACATGGAAGAAGTGCCCCATGTACCTAACCGATTGTGCATTTGCATTCAAACAAAAATTTAAGAATAATGCACGAATTTAGGGGGAGCTCTTACTTATCACATACTTCTCAAAGCGACGATTATATTCATTGATTATATCATATGTCGAAGCTTTGATCTATATGTTGTCATCAATTATCAAAAAGGGGGAGATTGAAAGCATATTTTCTCCCTTAGTTGTTTTGATAATTAATAACAACATATATGTCATTGAACTAATGTTTCCACTAAGAATTTTTCAGTAAAAGTTCAATGATGGGTTGGCAAAAGGATTGTGGAATACCCCAAGATGCAAGGAAATAGATTGGCAAAGCTTCAAGCAAAGGACTCTACATTTTACCATTTGTGAGAAATCACTTTGAGTCCATAGGACAACCATTACTTTTAAAAGGGGTAAGGTTTTGTTGGTGAACAATATGCTCATACGTTCACAAGTGATAGTCACCACATACACCCACAAGCTCTTCGACAAAAGTTTGTCGAAAGCCAAATATTTCAAAATCGGTGCAACCAACACTTTCCACTCAATGCCACCGATTCCCAGCCTCAGACAGACTTAGCCAAACCCTAGCATTTCGGCGCAACCGATTCCACTTCGGTGCCACCGAGTTTGGGTTGCCAACTTCCTGTTAGGCAAGTTGACAAAACTGGTCACACCAAGTTTTGTGAATTGGCGTCACCGAGATTGGCAACCTGACTGTTGCTCACCTTATCGGTGCAACCGATTTTTATGTATCGGTCTCACCGAGATTCAAAAGTTGCTACCTTTGAGGCAACTCGGTACAACCGAGATTTACACATCGGTTCCACCGAGTCTGACTAATTATGTGTAGCAGTTGGATTTTTGGAGATGCCTATATATACCCCTCCACCACCACTTACTCGCAAGAGAAGCACTCAGAACAGTTCCCCACTCATACCTACGATTTTCTAAGAGAGAGCCACCTACTAATGTGTTGAGATCATGCCATTCCATTCCTACCATATGAATCTTGATCTCTAGCCTCCCCAAGTTGCTTTCCACCCAATCAATCTCTTCTACCAAGTCAAATCTGTGAGAGTGATTGTGTGTTGAGGAGTCTATCATCTTGAAGCACAAGAGCAAGGAGTTCATCGACATTATCGTGCCTATTACCTTTTAGAGGGTGGTGCCTCCTAGATTGGTTGAGTGTCGCTTGGGAGCCTCCTACTTGGTGTTGTGGAGTGAACCAAGAAGTTTGTAAGGGCAAGGATATCGTCTATTTCGTGAAGATCTACCCCGAGTTAGGCTAGTCCTCCGTGGACGTAAGTCATCATGGTATAGTCAAGGTTGCTTCTTCGTGGAACCCTCCATGGGTAGAGCCCTCCGTGGACTGTCGTGACCGTTACCCTGTGTGGGTTGAAGACTCCATAAACGTGGATGTACGATAGCACCACCTATCGGAACCACGGGAAAAATCATCGTGTCACCAATTGTGTTTGATCTTCCTACCCTTTCTTTACTTACATGCTTGTCTTTACTTTCCGCTGCTATACTCTTAGACATGCATGTGTAGGGTGTACTTGACATACTATGAATGCTAAAATCTGTCAGGAATTAAAATTGGGAAAAAGTAGATTTTTATTTGGTCAAGTAGTCTAATCACCCTGCCTCTAGCACTACTTCCGATCCTACAGGTGTGTTATTTTAAAACATAGTCTATAAGATTATGTTTATAAACTCCCTATACCCAGCTTATAATGTTGCTCTTATTCTTATTATTAGCTAACATCCTTATAAATCATAGATTCTGTGTACAATCACAGTTATAAGCATGTACCAAATTTAGCTACATCTTGGACTTAGCTTCATATTTTTTCCTTTTGACTTCAGGTACTTATGTAATGTCAAAACTTTGTCATTTGTGTTCTTCTCAGAAACTACATTAGAACACCTTGTTGGTCTTCTCAGTTCGTCGCCTTATGATCCTTGCTTCAATCTTTCTACTTGATCTACATTTTTTTCCATGGGTTTAATTTCTTGATTTTGATTGAGATATTCAATAATTTCTGGTGAAGGCAATGGACATTCATATATACCTTATGTACTATGTTATGTATTTCATTTAATTTTAAACTAACTTTTTCCTGTATATATATGATGCCTAGGAGAAGCACAATGTACGATGCATATCGAAGAAAAAGGCACACTACAGGTTCTCCTGGTACTAAAAGGTTATATTCTCCATTTTGATGTTGTTGGTTATGGTAGATTGTAGTGCATAGGAATGTGCTAACTAACTTAATGATCATTCTCATACAAGAGTTAGTGCCAGCTAAATCATAATTAACTTATAGTAGCGTGGGGGCATGGATGAAGGCGAAGACAGTGCATAAATGTGAAATCATGTAGATTGTTTTTTCTGCTTCCAATATTATGCATACATTTTCTTTTCCTCCATCTAATTTGTGAATATATACTCTGTTCAAGCAAGGAGATGGACAGAAAAACCAGTTAGTGTGCAACATGACATCGTACTTTTCAAGGAATTACCATTAGGTTCCACAACTGTTTCCTCTTGAATATTTGTTCAATTTCCGTTTTACTTTTTAAAACTCAGTGCAAATCTGATTTGAGTAAATAGACCTAAAAATAGGAGGAACAAGTTTTAAGGTGTCCCTAAATTTATTCAGTTATGCTCTTTGTGCTCCGTCATTGTTAGTGTAATTACTGGTTACATAAACTAGATGATACCCCACGCGTTGCTGCGGGAATTGTTAGTTTTATTCACGTGATAATAGATAGATTGAATACCTTTAGATGCATATTAGATTTTTGATATTATTATTTTTGCAACGTACATAGTACTAAGTGTATTGTTATAAAGCATGCAAAATGGTAGTTATGCGATCAATTTTTTAATGCTAAATATAGTCATGTGACATACGTAACCTCATATCACTTTCAATTTTAGTGTATACAAACACATAAAGTATAGGGATTCCAATATGAAAAATCATATGACCAATTATGAATTTATTTCCATTTTAAGACACTTATTGCATACTATGTGGGTTTCTTGTTGTAAATAAAACTTCATATCTTAACTTTCCATCTATCTTGATCAATGTGCATATGATCCTTCAATTGGTATGCTATGGAAGTTTATCCCTATAATATACACTTGGGAAACATAATACTACCCGATTAGCAAATGAGCCATCTTTGTCCTTGTGTGGGAGAAAACATGTTTTCCTAAAATAACACCATTTCACTTGAAAGCTCATCAAATACGGCTAGAGATAGTACCGATATTAAAGTAATGTGTCGATATCCTAGTGGTGAACACCCCAATATTATTGCCTGCTGTTGCTTCTTTTATTCATATAAAACATACCTTCTCCACGGCAAAGGCGAATAATATGGAGACCAAAATGGATGCTTTCCCATCCCTTGATATACTATCGACTCTGTTGAATAAAGTTCATGATATTATCCCTACAAAATGAAAGAAAAAAAATGAAAATGCATGGTCAATGTTGATGCATTTTAATATTTCATCATAGAGACATAATGGGATAAAATAAACATAGCAGATCCACAACTCTCAAGAAAATTAAGGAAGATGACCATCTCATATCATTACCGAATCTTGTCAAAAATAGAAGTATAGTCGTGTAGAGAAACGACCCCTCTGGTTGCAGATGGCCGGATCTTTGATCTTGATTTGGTGATGTATACGTTGAATTTGTAACTCGTGATAGATGGAAGTAACAAAGAAGTAAGGAAACACATTATAGTCACCGGCGGTCTCGTAAATTTTGGGCGTAAGCCCATTCATCTAGATAAAACAGGTTATAGATGACCAGCAATCCAGCATTCTGATGACCAGAGTCCTATGGTGAGTCAATTTGTGGCGACGAATTTGATGTTGGGTGATTACTACATAACACAGCATAGACACCAATCGCCAGTCACTGATCCAGATAGTATACAAGGGTTCACTTCGGTAATTTTAAAACCATGTAGAAAAAAACGCTAAATCCAGCTTCCAACTTCTAGATATATTGTCCTCCCACCTTTCACATGAGCCATGGCGGGATTTTTTTGATAAGGAGCATATATTAATATCGCGAAGATACTAATTACACCCACCTTCTACAACAACATAAAGCCCTAGTGGCTCACGGATGCCCACAACCATGGTGGGATGATGACACAATTGTGGACTTCTCTGTACACAGTACATGCGACACAAAAGAACAGATAATCCCATATTTCTTTTACTTCTCATTCTGTGCAATAATGGCGACTAATTAGTCAATCAAGCATATGCATGTGGTGGAGCAGTGGAGCTGTGCTTGGACGATTGGATAGACTATGTATGTAAAGTAGTTACTTGGATTGAAGTTGTTGACCTTCTCAAGCATGACGTTGAACATATCCTTGAGCCTCTTAACCTCTAGCACGTCCATGGCCTGGATCTGCTACCACATCGACAGCTATCACATGTTGCTGCTGGCCTTGTCGTGGTGCTGTGTATGTAGAGGATTGTCGCGCTAGGGGTGATATAGACGGGCAGACTGCCAGAGTAGCGTGAGATAGGACCCTGGTAGCCGTGTCGGACTATACAGAGGGAAAACTGGGATTCATGGGTTCAGCAAAATCGAGGGGGAGATGGATCGGTCTCTCTTCCGCTACTGGATTGATGGGTTCAACAAAATCGAGGGAGGAGACGGGTCGGTCTCTCTTCCCCTGCTACGGTGTGTCTCTCTTCCCCTGTCGTCGTTCTGTAATGCTGGTCAGGTTGCGGTTCGTCTCTCCTCCCCTGCTAGTAATGGATCGCTGACGTGCTCAGTGAGGAATCCCAAAGATCTCGTTTTTTTCTTCACGTAAAATATTTGATCAGACCTAGGAGATGGGCTTGAGTGGGACTGCATGAGGTGTGACGTGGCCGGATGTCATTGGATGCTGACGTGTCTATGCTGCATGTGGAGATAAATCAAGTAGTGAGGATGAAATTTTTAAGTATATAGAATGCCCGTTTCTTTTTTAAAATGACAAATATTCTGATCTTCTTGTGCAGCCAGTTGATGAGAGAACTGTATATGCTTTGCTCTTTGTTCAGTTTGTCCATAACAGTCCAGTGTCCTGTTGTGTACTAAAAAATTCAGTGTGAGTGTGACTAAATAAGTAAAGTTCAAAAGGAATATGATATCCGGAAACAAATAAATAACTTTAGTTTTTATAATTTGTAAAAAATGTTTATTATCGTGTTGTCTATCAAAAAAAATGGTGCAAGTCTGATTGAATTGAATTAATGGATTGTAGCTTGGCAAACTTTTACAGAAAATGAACTAACTAGGCTAATATGAATTCCTTTGCATAAGTTAAAGCTGGAAATTGGATGTTCAGGTAAGCCAAGATCGGCTGTTTTGATACTGTCTTGGTAAGCTGAGGTGTAACCAAACCTGCACGTAATGTGATTTTATAATTTTGATGTGCCGAGGGATTTGGTGGAGAACTGGAGATTAGTTGTTTTGGGGCATGTGGTTTGTGATTTGGGAATTTTGAAAGGATTTATAATAGTTGATGATTCCTGCTCATCCATGTTTGGCTCTTCTGATACATGTGCGCTCATCTTAGAATGATGATTTACGAGGGAAATGTCAGGCTAGAAAGTTTCACAATATTCTATTTCTTTACTTCAACTTGGTAGGAAATGGTGGAAAGCTGCGCAGGACACATCCTAAATTGGTGTTCTTTGCAGCGCCATCGTGATCGGCGCCAGCAACATGCTCCGGCCCTACCGGTCGCACTGACCGGCAACGTGAAACATCATGCCATAGTTGAAGTTTTTAAATTTTTGATTCATGCCTGTCGCGCAGCGGGGATGGGATGAGTTCTGCATGTCCTCTCTTTTTTGTAAAGTGTGTACATGAGTTCTTTAAATTGTGCGTTGGTTCCGTCACAAATATACTAGAAAGATACGCGCATATCATGGATCTTGTCATGTCAACCAAAAACAGCTTCTTCTTAAAAGATACATTTGTTTCAGCTTGAGTCAAATGGATTTCTCTCTTTTCATATGCTTGCCTCAAACTACATTTTACAAAGATCATTTTACATTCATTTACTTTCCATTCACTCACTAAATATGCTACCACGCTAAAGATGATTAAAGCAGAAGTAAATCTGTCTATAAAGCACTCAATCACCGCAGCTTTAATTCAGAAATCTATAAACATGGTTCTTCGATCAAATACATTTATATCTACATGGGTATGAGAGTGCGTGTCGAGGCGCGTGTGGGGTGTCCCATCACTTTCTTCGAAGGCTCCATTGACACGGCCTGGCGGTGACCCGGAGCCAGTCACCGGAATCCGAAGGAGAAGGAGCACGGCGTGTGGCGGGCCCTGCCCGGGCTTGCCCGGGGTCGAAGGGGGTGCGTCGTCCACAGACGAGGCGACATGTATGGTGAATGAGCCCCGACGCCCAATGCCGTCGGCCGCGAAGAGGGGTGGGGAACCCAGGCCCTTCTTGTGACGGTGATCAACTCGTCGATGTGGTCGGCCCAGGCGTCAAAGCCCCGTGCGTCGGGCGGTGGCGAAGCATCTCGCTCGCCATCAGCGTTGCGTCATGCGCGTTGAGATCTCCTACGTAGGTACAATGCGACGTCGGTCCCGTGGGCACCACCCGTCCGCCGCGAGCTTGGCCGGCACGAGCAGCGACAGTGGTGGAAATGACGTTGGTAGCTTGGTACTGACTGCCTAACGCCATGCTGCCGAGGCGTGGGTCTTGGACGGTAGCGACGAAATTGGTGAAGGTGGATCTGCCGGGGGTGAAGAGAGCTTGCCGGGTGTCGGCCATCGACACGACGGGGTGAGGAGGAAGCGGAGCTTACTAGAGACTCTGACACGCCCCCTACCTGGCACGCCAAATGTCGGATTTTGAGCTCCGCTAAGATCCCTAACATAGGGGCGTGTGTGAACCTCCCTAACAGCTTCGTCCCTCCTAAGCTCACAACCCGGTAACCTAGCTCGATGGACTCACACGATGACGAGGAAGAAGATGCCACACGAGGATTTACCTAGGTTCGGGCCATTGCGAAGCGTAAAACACTACTCCTCCTTTGGTGGATTGCCTCACGAGAAGGTTTGTGGATGAACTACTCAGTGGTCAGTTGCCTCGCGAGGGCGTTCTAGTGGTCTCGCTTCTCCTATTGTCGCCCTCTCTATACGGAGCAGCCTAGCCTCTATTTATAGTGGCCCGGGTCCTCTTCCCTTATCGCTATGGCGGGAAGGGATCCCACAACGGCCAAATTCGAAAGGGAACAAGGGGTACATCCTTATCCCTACGAAAGGTGGTCTTTGCCTGCAAAGTAGCTGTTGGTGATCTAGTGGTGGGCTCGACGATGACATCCGTCTTGCGGGGCTCGTGGTCTTGGTCTTGTTGCACCGGAATGGAAATCTTAGGGGGGGTGCTTTGGGAATCTATGTACATCCTCGCCCCCTTTGCACCAAAGGGGAAACTGTCCCTCCGGCGCACTAGTGCCTGCCTGGCCCGCCTTGCGTCATCCTTGGCCTTCCGAGGCCATGTGTTGCATAGAGATCTCCGCCGCTCAGGAGGGGGCCTGGGGAGGCCAATTCCCCCATAGGTCTTGGCGTTGTTTCCCTCACGAGCCTGGGGCCCTTGCGAGGGCCTTGTCTTGAGTGGGGGCCATGATAGGCCATACTTGGCCGTCAAAGTGGGCCACGTCCTGGGCCGCAGGCGGGAAAGTTTGGGTACCCCCGTTCCCAGAACGCCGGCACATCATTTAGTTTAACACATGAGAACAACAATATTTCACTTCGGTTCATCACCCAGATGAATCAGAGCTAACACAACTCTAAACATAGCAAGCATAGAAAGTATAGCAGGTAAACCTGTCGGCGTTCTGGGAATGGGGGTACCAAGCCCTGCAAGCCTGCGGCCCAGGACATGACCCTCCATGTCAGCCAGGCATGGCCTGGCGCGACTCTACTAAAGACAAGGCCCTCGTGAGGAGCCTGGGCTCGTGAGAAAGAACGGCACCAAGACCAGCAAGGATGGACCTCCTTAGACCCCCTCCGTAGAGGCAGAGATCCTTATGCGGAGCCCGACCTCAGGAGTCAAAGGTCACGCAAGGAAGGATAGGCAGGCGCCAGTGCGCCAGGCGGTGCAGTTTCCCCTTTGGTGCAAAGGGAGCAAGGACGTACGCGGGTTCCCAAAGCGCCGCCCAACGGTTTCCATTACAGTGCAACAAGACCACGACCACGAGCCCCGCAGGACGGATGTCATTGCCGAGCCCACCATTGCATCATCGACATCCACTTTGCAGGCGAAGACCACCTTTGGACAAGGCGCGGATGTACTCCTGTCCCCCTTCAAATTTGGCTGTTATGGGATCCCTCCCCGCCATTGTGATAAGGGAAAAGGACCCGGGCCGCTGCTATATATAGAGGCTAGGCCGCACCGTAGAAGGCGATCCCGATCCACCACTTAGCCGTTCGTCGAACCACATCAGAGCAGAGAACCGAGAACACCACTTGAGCACCCTTTCGACGCTCGAGCCCACTGTACTAGTTCATCCACCACACCTTCCCGAGAGGCAATCCACCAAAGAAGGAGTAGGGTATTAAGCTTCACAGCGGCCCGAACCTAGGTAAACTGCCGTGTTCATCTTCTTCCTCGTCATCGGGCAAGTTTGTCGTAGTAACCATCGAGTAGTGAGCTTGGTAGGGCGAAGCTTCAGGGGATCTTTGCACATGCCCCTATGTTCGAACCTCGAGAGTTTTGTGGAGCCCGAAATCTGACATTTGGCACGCTAGGTAGGGGCTTGTCAAAGTCTTCCTCAAGCAAAGCTCTTCTTCCACCTCGCCGCTCCGATGGCTGATGCTCGCCAAGCCTGCATCGAGCGCCGAGCTGTCCGCGTTGCACAGACGACAGTCGCGGGCCGCACCGGTGCGTGTTGGTCCCCTTCACCTACGGCCAATGCCGCCACGGGCCCATACACCCATGAACAACAAGATTCCTCCTAGTCGGTCACCACGCAGCGCGAAGGCCGCACCGCCACTCCGTCGGTCGTCCCAGCGATCGGGTCCTCCTCCCACGTCTGGCCCGGGCCGGCACGCGGTTCGGGTGCACTCGCCATGGCGAACGTGCTGCTCCACTACAGCCCCGCCCCGACCGCTACGATGTCTGGCTTCGGCGCATCGCGCAGCTCATCAGTGCCGCTGGTGATGCTTCGGCCCTCTCCTACTCGCTCCGACCCCAGCCCTCACTATCGAACGACGGTGCCCATGATGCGCCACCTCCTCCTTCGCAATGCAACATCGACCCCGAGCCCAGGCATGAGGCGCGCCCACGTGACCAGCCTCACGAGTCACGGGCAAGGGAAAGAGATGAAGTAAGCTGCCAAGTGGTGCCCCGGCCGTGCATCAATGCGCATGAGCTCCCCGCGCTGTCGGACTGGTGTCGCGGTCGAGCACCGCATGGAGCGGCCCATCAGGAGCGTCAAGACTGGGCCTCGCCCATATGCGCAACAGCACTCGTCGGGCCGATGGGCTGCCTCGCCATCACACCGGAGCTCCATCAAACTACATGGCCCTACAAGTTCAAACCCGATCTAGCCCCTCGCTATGACGGCACCCCAGAGCCCACTGAGTTCCTACAGCTCTACTCGCTGAGCATCCGCGTGGCCGGTGGATATGACAAGGCCATGGCATGCTGGTTTCCCATGGCGCTCAATGACGACATGCTCTCCTGGGTCCTTAACCTCTCGGAGGGGTTCAACACCTCCTGGGAAAACCTACACAAGCGCTTCGTTGCCAACTTCGAAGGTACCCGCGATCGCGCGCTCACCGTGAACGACCTGAGGCGTGTGAAGCAACAGGATGGGGAGACCTTGCACAAGTACATACAATGCTTCATGACTACGTGCCTCAAGGTCCCGAAGGCATCAGACGAGGCTATCATCTCCGCTTCCACCGACAGCGTCACGGACACCAAGATGAAAGAAGAGCTAGCCATGAACGATGAGTTGTGCTCCACCCTAGAGATGTTCAACCCGGCGAACAGGTGCGCCAAGGCCGAAGAGGGCCGCCTGTTGCTCTGTGAACCTCTGGCAGTAGAGCCGGAGGAAAAGAAGACCAAGGCCAATGAGGCAAAGTGCAAGGTCCCAGCGGTACTCATGACCGAGCCTGAGGCGAAGCGCAGCCGAGGCGAGGAACATCCCGGATGGGGGAGACTGACCTGCATCTTCCATGGCACCAACAACAACGATACCGCCGACTGCCAGGAGCTCAGGCTGGTCCATGCCGAACACTTTGGCCGACGCCGCAGACCCACGGACCATGTCTTCGGATGCGGCAGAGGCCACAGATGAGGTCGCTGGGACAACGGGGACCAGCGTCAGGGGTGGCACAACCAGCCTCGGGAGGACCGCTGGCACGACCAGCCTTAGGAGGACTGCTTGCACGATCACGCTCGGGTGGATCGTTGGCGCGATGACCCTTCGGAGGGGTCACGCCACGGCCAGCCTCATGAGGTTCGCCATCATGAGGCCGGCCTACCACGACTACCACCTCCACCCATAAGGAAGGAGGAGGACACGAAGGACGATGGGGCTAGGGGCTTCCAAGAGATCAGCGTCGTGGCCTGTATACTGGGCGGCGCTCAGGCCCCAGCCTCCAACCACTTCTTCAAATAGTTCGCACGGGAGGTGAACACGGCACCCCGAAGACCGAGGCCAGCCGCCCCCTCAAGTAGTCCCAGACTGCCATCCTCTTCGACTTGAGGGATTGGCTCAGGTGCTCGGCCATGGTCGGCAAGCTCCCCTAGCTGTGCACTCCGACCATCAGCAACGTCCTCGTCATCAAGACCCTCATCGACAGTGGAGTGGGGCTCAATGTCCTCTCCATCGAGACCTTCGAGACGCTCCAAGTACTATATATGACCAACTCATGCCAACCAAGCCCTTTTCGGGAGTCGCTGATGGTTTCGCAGTTCCCATTGGACAAGTACGCCTGCCCGTCACCTTCGGCGAACGCAAGAACTACCACACCGAGACCATCGTTTTTGACGTCGCCCACATCCACCTACCGCACAATGTGATCCTCGGGTACCCGGCCCTTGCCAAATTCATGGCAGCGACCCATCATGGCTACAACGTCCTCAAGATGCCGGGGAGTGGAGGCGTCATCACCGTCGCCTGCGATGAGAAGGATGCCATTTGCTCCTTCGACCACGCTCACCACGCTACTGCGGCCAAGCGCTCGGATGATGAGGAGGATGCCCCAACACGCGAGGATATACGCAGGGCGAAGAAGAAGCTCACCCTCGCAGAGCGCCAGGGGGGTGGAACCTCCAAGGGCGGAGCCTCACGCTCTGCATTCGGGGATGGGGCCACCCTTTCCATCGCATAGGAAGGTACGCTCGGCGCCCCCTTGGGTCGGGCTCGGGGGCTTCCGCCCAGGAGGCCCCCAGCTTGGCCAGTGAGACAAGGGAGGTGTTCAGGTACAACCTGAAGGCGCCTCCTAACACGCGGCTACTAGAACCAGGGGCTCAGCGCAAAGGCGCCAAGCTCGCAGGAGCCAGTCATCAAGGCTATCATGGAGCTTCAGGAGGCACAGGCTGGGCAAGGAAGGGACTGCCCCACACCACCAATCGCAGCCGCCATAGTTAGCCAGGTCGACCATCCACGCGTCTGCGTCAACACGCTCGCAATCAATAGGGCCTCATCTCAGGGTCTCTCTGGACCGACGCATGCCAACCACGGGTGGGTCTATCCGCACTACTCCGCATGCCCTTTGGCCTGGCAAACACTGACGTCACGTTCCAGCGCCTTGCCCGGGCCATGCCCGCAACTTGTCTGGCAAGGCGCGACGAGGAGTTGGAGGAGATGCCCGGACCGAGGATGGGTCTCGGGCCCCGGGAGACGATGGGCCAGTGAGGGCCACGCTCGTGGAGGTACAAGATCAGGCTACAACGGCAGCTTCGGCTCTTCAGTGGCATGGCCGCCAGGTGACTTTTTGTTAATCTGTGCCAGGTAACTTTTTGGCTTGTTTCGTTTAAGGGTGCCCGCTGGGCCGCGTTATCCTCAGGCGATCGGGGCGTACCCCTGCAGATGTCTTGTTTACCCATATTTCTGCAGTCTTTCATGCATGCAATTAGTTTCCTAATGTTTCCCCCTTGACGACACGACTTTTCGCCGGTGTGAATGTCGTCATTCCCGAGCGAGCCTACCTTCGGCCACCTCACGAGAGCTGGGCACACCGTCTATGCTCGGCTCCATCCCTGCAGCGTTGAAAAATCTAATGACTAAGCTCTGTTTGGCGGGCCGGCCCCGTTCACTTCATCTCCTGGGGTCACTGGTGCTTGGCCCTCTCAATGGCCCTAGGGTGGACGCTCGGTGGAGGCTACAATGAAGATTCCAGGACTTCGGATAGCGCCATCTACAGGAAGACCCAGGTGCAACCTGCCTTGAGGTAGGTACCTCGCTATGCCAAAGCGCCCTCATGAGCTCCGAGATACACCTCCCCGTTCTACCGTGCTAGACACACATACGAACTCAATGGGTTGTACACGCCCGGAGCCCCCCGAGGACGCTGAGGGGTTCCTTCCCATGCAATGTGGCAGCCACAGCTCCGTGCTGACACAGAAGTCAACACTGCCCACCAATGGCCATGCCCACGCAATGTGGAAGCCACAACTCTTTGCTGGTAGTCAACATGGTCCACCAATGACTATGCCCACGTAATGTGGAAGCCCTATGCCGTGTGCTGGGGATAAACAACTGAGGGTGCCCCAGCGGTTGCATCCAACCTCAGGAAGGCTCCTTGCGGCCCCGTTTCACTGCATTCCCTCGGATGTACGCATGAGGGGGATGCATGGGGGCTACTACTAGACAGGGCTTGGTACTTGCCACCTTCCCAGGTCTACCAAACCTGGTCTTCACACGCCCCTCTCAAGAAAAGCCGGTGAGAAAAGGTATGGGAGCCGCTCCTACATCAAGGGGGACTCCTGAGCATCACGACTCAGGAACCTCACTGGCCACGTAGCCCCTCACCCCTTGGGACCGTCCTTGGTGATCCGGTCGGTCCCGACGGCGGTTGAGGTATGCACGGGGCCGGGCCCTGCCGATGCAAAGCTCAACGCGCACAAACTCAAAACCTTAAGGAGGACGCTTGAGCCGCTCGTACGTCAAGGGGGACTCCTGAGCATCACGACTCCAGAGCCTCACTGGCCCCATAGCCCCTCACCCCTTAGGGCCGTCCTTGGTGATCCGGTCGGCTCCGACGGTGGATGAGGTATGTGCGGGGCCGGGCCCTACCGATGCTGTGCATCACAACAAGCAAGAAGGAAACAAGGCGAAGAGGAAAACCACGCAGTTCAACAATTATTACAAGCATCGAAAGTTTTTCGCGAATACAAACAAGTTTAATGCCTACACGAGGTGCATCGAATGTTGTAGGAAAGAAATAAGGAAGAGGAATTAGGAGGAGCCTTTGCCGCCACTCGCCCCGTCCACAGAGAACTGGTCATTGACATCGCCGGTGTCATCCTCTTCACCACTAACCTCTACAGCTTCAGGAGGCGGATGAACGGTGATGCGGGTGAACCTCTTCACCAGCGCCTCCATGTCCTCCGCAGCTGTGCCACGGACCTCGAGGGAACTGGGCAGATCACGGAGTCAAAGTCAAACCCTGGCTCGTGGAGGTGAAGGTGCCTGAAGACGCACATCGCGACCTGAAAAAAGAGGTCGCGGTACTCGCTATCCAAGATCCCCTCCACGTTGGGAATGGCGCCCTCCAGCGCCTCGACGAACTTCGACACAAGCTTTGCAAAGCCGCTCTCTGAGCCACTAGGGGTTCCGCAAACCCTTCCCGGCAGAGGAGGTGGAGCGCTTGGTGAAGCCTGAGCTTGATCGGGGGAAGGGCACTGAGCTCCGCGACCTTTCTCTCTTCGGCCTCATCTAGAGCCTTTTCCGCAGTTTAAAGCCGGGCCTTTTCCAGAGCAGCCTCCCCTTCCCGCGCGTCTAGGTGCTCTCGTGCCTTGGCACCATTGTCCTTCACCTAGGACAACTCGGAGTTCCGGACGGGGAGCTGGGCCTTACAGGTCTTGAGGGTCTCTCGCTGCTCATGCGGTCCTTCCTCGAGCGCGGACTTCTCTTCCCGAAGGACCTTCAAGCGGGACTCCGCCTCATCGCGGCGCCTTTCAACATATGTCGCGTCGGCTAGCACCGCCTCGAGGGCTGCTTTGGCCGACGCGGCCTCCTTCTCGCTCTTCGCCACGACGGCCTTGGCTTGGCCGCAGGACGCCATGACAGAGGCATTGACCCAAAGCCATCCGAAGAGGAGCCCCAGGAGCTCGCTTGCGAGGTGATCGTCAACACCCGCAAGGGCATCCTGAACTTCATATAGGGTGTTGAGGCCGCACGACGAGGGCACCAATGTGTTCTCTGGAGGAGTCACCTGCACGACCACAGGCGACGTCTCCTGGGAGACGGCAGTACGAGGAGCAGGAGGCTCCGGAGGCTGCGCAACGACCAAGGGCAAGACGGATGCATACGAATCTATGGGTGGCTAGCCCTCGGGGACTGGCCCTCCGGACAGCGGCACCGGCATGCCATCAAGAACAGAAGCGACCAAACCAATAGGAATCGGGGGCTGTGGGGGCTTCGCGGTGGTGACTAGGAGGGTTGCCTCGCGAACCTCCATGTCCTCGCCCACAGGCACCTCGTCCAGTGACGGTGGCACGACGGGAGTGGGCCGAGCATCAGAGGATGCCTTCGGCTTGACGCATGCCTTCTTCTTCCTCATCTTCAGCGCGGGGGCGTTCCTAGTTACCAAGCAAAGGAAGAATCATTAGCACACAAGCTACCGGCAGGCAGGCAAGACCAAACCGGGTACTTACTCCTCAACGTCGACCCACTTCCTCTTCCCCTCCGCTCCGACGACGACAGAGACGCCCTCACCTCTCTTGGTGAGGGCACTGCCACGTCGGGGGATGGTGGCACTATACGCTAGAGCTGCCGCTGGGGGATGGTGGCACTATACGCTAGAGCTACCGCCGGGGGATGGTGGCACTATATGCTAGAGCTGCCCCATATGCCTGAGGGGACAGGACTATGCAGAGCCTCAGTTCATTGAAGACTGGCATCTTGGCGACCAAAGCGGCCACGTCATCGCAGCGGTATAGCAAGGCGCAGGCCTCGGGGAGATCCCAGGGGTTACCGTTTAGCAGAGTTTCCATAGCCCTGCTCAATTCCTTAGGGGTTATGCGCGCGGACCGAAGCCTGAGGCTGTCACCGCTACTCTGACAGTCCCACAGGGGCCTAGAGTGGGACTGGAGGGGCGCCAGGCGCTCCGTCAAGAAATCCTTCACTATCATCCCCCAATCCAGCTTCCTAGCACTGATGTTGTGGGAAATCCGCTCCAAGAAGGGCTTGTCCCAGGGGTCAGAAAGCTTCACAGAGCTCCGCACAAAGGTCTTCTTCGGCAGCCCCTTCGGCAGCTCCAAGCAGGGGTTGGGACTGCCAAGATCCATGAAGACCCAGCGATGCCGAAAGTTCTCAACCTTCTTCCCGGATTTCAAGAGCATGTTACTGCTCTGGACCTCGATGAAGGAGACGCATGCCGACCGTTGAGCACCGTCGTGCACGCGTAAACTGAAGAAATGTCAGAAGAGGGCCACCGAAGTCGTCACGCCCATGAATGACTCGCAGTAAAAGGCGAAGACAAACAAGAGCAGGATGGAGTTGGGCTGAAGGTGAAGGGCCTAAATCCTGTAGTGGTCGAGGATGGCGGTGAAGAAAGTCGAGACAGGCGGGATGAGCCTGATGAAGACGCTATGAGGGATGAAGGGATAGGCTTACTTGGACTAGGGACACCTCCCAGAGGAGCCGCCCCATATCAAGGTCCGCCCGCGCTCGTTGGTCTCGTCCACCGTCGACGAGAGCACAGGGACTAGGTCACCGTCCTTGGCAATCGTGGACTCGGAAAGCGCCGGTGAGATGGGAGCGGAGGCTGAGCTCTGGGCCTCTGGCTTAGGCTTGCCGACCGGAGCCATTCGGAAGGAAGACGGAGCGACACCGGATCTGGAGAGATCTTAGCTAAGGCCGGGATTTGGGAGCAAGAGCAAGCACGCAGAAGAGGAAAGCAGTAATGGCTTGTCGATTCGGGCGGTGGCCATGAGGACGCCCATTTCCAGCCGCGTGATGTGCACCAGTCCTGTCCCCTCAGGCATTTGGGCATGCGGCACTTCGGGCCGCCCTCAAGGCTTCGACCTGAAGCCAACTGGAGCGCACCTTGGGCTTGGGGGCTACTGTCGACATTGTGGGAACGGGGGTACCCAGCCCTGCCAGCCTGTGGCCCAGGACATGGCCCTCCACGTCAGCCAAGCGTGGCCTAGCATAGCTCGACTCAAGACAAGGCCCTCACAAGGACTCTGGGCTCGTGAGGAAGAACGGCAGCAAGACCAGGAAGGATGGGCCTCCTTAGGCCCCCTCCTGAGCAGCAGAGATCCCTATGCAGATCCCGGCCTCAGGAGTCAAAGGTGACGCAAGGAAGGACAGGCGGGCGCCAACACGCCAGGCGGTGCAGTTTTCCCATTGGTGCAAAGGGAGCAAGTACGTACGCGGGTTCCCAAAGCGCCACCCAAAGGTTTCCATTCTAGTGCAACAAGACCACGACCACGAGCCTCGTAGGACGAATGTCATCGCCGAGCCCACCACTACATCATCTATAGCCACTTCGCAGGCGAAGACCACCTTTGGACAGGGCGCGAATGTACTCATGTCCCCCTTCAAATTAGGTCATTATGGGATCCCTTCCTGCCATTGTGATAAGGGAAGAGGACCCGGGCTGCTGCTATATATATGCTAGGATGCACCATAGAAGGGGATCCGATCCACCACTTGGCCGCTTGCCGAACCACATAAGGACAGAGAGCCAAGAATACCACTTGAGCACGCTCGCGAGGCTCGAGCCCACTGTACTAGTTCATACACCACACCTCCCCGAGAGGCAATACACCAAAGAAGGAGTAGGGTATTATGCTTCACAACAGGCCGAACCTGGGTAAACTGTCATGTTCATCTTCTTCCTCGTCATCATATGAGTTTGCCGTAGTAACCGTCGAGTAGTGAGCTTGGTAGGGCGAAGCTTCAAGGGATCTTCACACATGCCCCTATGTTCGAACCTCGAGTGTTTTGCGGAGCCCAAAATCTGACAAAACCACATCAATACTCAAGCATCTACTAGGTATGCTAGGTTTCTTGGTTTATCTATTTACCATGACAATGACAGGTCATGTAGAGGAATGGGCCAACTACCGAAACGATAACGGTTGAATCGTATATCCCTAATGCAATAAGCGAGAGTAGGAGCGAGAGAATGGGATGTTATCAGAATGATCAATGAGGTTGCTTGCCTTGCAGGTTGGCGGATAGGTACTCTCCTTCAATGGGATACTCATGTGTATCCTCGAGAGCAGGACCTACCACGGTACAGATGGAGTAGCAATTAATACACAACAAGTGCGACAATATGATGCATGATCATGACATGGCAATATGATTTGAATGAGCTAATACACCTATCAACAGATTGGTTGAAGGTGGTTTGAATCAAAGAATCAAACTCAATTTCAAATAAGGTATTTTCAAATACCCTTTAATTGATTTGACCCGATTAGGAGGTAAAACTTGCTCTAAGATTAATGATAATAGACCCAATGGATTCCTTGGATTTCTCTGATAATTTTTCATATATAAATTATTTCAACCTGAGTTACAAATTAATTTCTATGATTTGTCTAAGTTTTAATCAGTTTCTAGAATTATTATAAACGAGAAAAGCCTTTATTGTGTCAGTACTGCGTTAGCATTGCATTAGTTGGTCAAACGACCGTTGCCAGGTCAAACGTGACCAATGGCGTCCATTGGTCAGTGACTCAGACACTAACATGATTTATATTAACTTCTAAATACTAATTAAAAGTGTTCAACCCAATTGTGGGTGGGTCATTAGGTTAATTAAACTATTTAATAATTTTTAATCTAATCCGAACTTAACCAGGGGCTGGGCCCCACCTGCTAGTGACCAATGGGGGTCAACCCCGTGGTCAAAAAGGTCAAGCTCGCCGGCGACCATAGAGACGGCGGAGGGGGTCGGAAACCCACCTTCGATGACCATTTGGCCATAGGATGGCTGCTAATGATCGAGCATGCTCGCGCGCTTCGATCTGGGCACACCCCAGGAGCTGGGATGGAACGGAGCGTCACCGGCGACGACCTTGGCAGAAGCCGACTTTCGAGCGAGCTCGAAGACGATGATATGGCACGCAACAAGGCGCCTGCTTGGTTTCTACCACATCTACGTATCTCCGCAAACTTGATGGTGGCCTTGGGAGGACCACATGAGCACCAGAGCGTTGCCAACGTTGAGCTCGCACGGTGAAGCTTCTCGTCCTCGACGAAATCCGAAGCTACGACTAGCAATAGAAGAGGGGAGTAGGGGGGATCAATCCGTTCCCTCACATCGATATCGTAGATGTTTAAAGCGTGCTCGGGGACGTCCTATAGGCGGTGAATGGTCGACGGAGATCATCTGTGGCCGGAGATGAAAGATGACCTCGGGGCGGCGATGGGAAGCTCCTGGTGTTGCGTGACTTGCCTAAGAGGGCAAAGGGAGAAATCAGGGATTCTGGGCGGCTCAGAGGCGAGGGGGGGCGCTGAGGAGGCGAGGATACGGCGGCGAGCTTGTGGGTGCGGCAGCCATGGTGGAGCAGAGCTGCGGGAGAGGAAGAGAGGGAGAATGGAGGTGGAGGCACTCGGTGAGGGAATCCTGGACTATGGGCCCCCCGGCCTGCTGGCCTATCTCCCAATAGGCCGGCTTGGTGGACCGCTCTCTGACTATCAGAGGAAGGAGCGGATACATCGAGACCCCATGTTCTAGAAGGAAGTCCCGAAGGCGCAACATGCACTCCAAGTCAAGATGAGGAAATCGATATCTCCATCCCCGATAGGAGACCTGTCATGTGTAAACCCTAGGTACCCCCCGGTGTCTATATAAACCGGGAGGGTTTTAGATTGTAAGGCGGAGAAACTCATCTAGGCTTTTAGCTATTCGATCTCGCGGTAGATCAACTTTGTAACCTTCATACACATTAATATAATCAAGCAGGACGTAGGGTTTTACCTCCATAGGAGGGGCAGATCCTGGGTAAACATCGTCTCCTTCGTCCCCTTATCACCATCGATCCCAGACTCACAGCTCAGGACCCCCTACTGAGGTTTCGACACCGACATTGGTGCTTTCATTGGGAGTTCCGCGGTGATCGCCAAAGGAATCGATGGCTTGCGTTGTCATTAACGAAGAAGTCCGTAAGATGGACTCCTCTGTCCTTACACAGATCTTCGCTTTTGACAGCATTGTGCTGCATGCTGATCTGATCGGTTGTCTTGGCCGGGTCAGGAGTTTCGCCCCTGATCAAGAGGTAAGATTCGGGAACCTAGATTTCTTTGTAGACTCTCGGGGTGATCTTTCGCTCACTGGGCTCACAATCTCATCTGACGCGCACAAGGACTCCGAGGACTTAACCTTGGATTTCACTTTCGATCCTGCCTGCGGGACCAACCTCGGTGATGATCTGGCTTTTAGTCCGGATCTGGCCATAGAACACACTTCTTGTGCAGACGCATCGGAGGTTAACTCTGAAAGCTCTGAGCAGACTGATCCAATCGAGCTCTCGACACTCAACGATGCTCTAGATCGGATGTTGTCGATAAAAATTGCTGACAACCCAACCCGGGTCCATGCTTAGATCGGTCTTAAGGCGGGTCAAGAGGAATTTTTCATCCCACCCACCACCCACTTCGTAGCCACTATCGAAGACTTAACCGACATGTTGGACTACTCCTCCGAGGAGGCAGAAGATATGGATGAGGAGGATTGCGCTCCCACCCCTGTCATCAATGGGCGATGGACTGCCACCTCCACCTACGACATCTACATGGTGGATACTCCAGCTTATAATGGCGAGCACACACCCACACACAATGGTGATAAATCAGGTGAAGCACCGTCAAGGCTCTAGAAACCGTGCAGACAATCAAAGATAAAAAAGGGAAGGGAAGTAATACCTCGGAAGACCTCGGCAATCCCGATATCCCCGAAAAACCGCTAGAGGACCACGAGAGGCCGGAGGACCAGCGTGACCCCGAGGATCCAAACGATTCCGAGGATGACAACTACCTCCCGCCTGTAGAGGAGGAGGATAGCCAGGAAGGCAAAGACTTCATCGTCCCTGAAAACCTTGAGGATCAGGAACGGTCTAGGCAACAACTTATAGCCACTGCCCAAAGCCTGAAGGCAAAAGAACGACAGCTTAAGTCCGAATAGGATAACCTCAACGATAGATGGACGAGGGTCCTATGTGCCGAGGAAGGGTACGGTACTGGTCTATTGGACCAACCCAAGATCTACCCAAGCCGACGGCTACTGCCGCAGTTCGATGATGAGGTGCCTAATATACCATCTCCCACGCACACTCCATATGACCAGCCGGACCGCCCTCGCTGAGTACGAGATAGGATGGTTGACGATGCCGGTTATAGACTGGCGAAACCCCGCAGATGGGGAAAAGAGCCAATAGAGCCAGAGGACAGGTACGACCTACGACATGACCTGGATTATAGAATAGGCCGCACAAGATCCATCTATGGATCCAGAGGGTACTCCCCCGATAGGCGGGACGGGTACCGGCCTTGGCATGACCGCAACAATAGAGGTCGGGAACAAAACCGGGCCAGAACAAATGCTGACTGCCAGCGTGACATAGCCCGGGTTAGAGGCGCCGCCCACCCAATGTGCTTCACCGACGAGGTGATGCAGCATCAGTTCCCGGAAGGATTTAAACCCGTGAACATAGAGCAATACAACTGAACAACTAACCGAACAATATGGATCGAGGATTTCCTCCTCCACATTCACATGGCATGAGGAGAGGATCTCCATGCCATCAAGTATTTACCCCTAAAACAAAAGGGGCCAGCTCGACACTGGTTAAACAACCTCCCCGAAAATTCTTTTGGGAGTTGGGAGGATCTTGAGGACGCATTCCGGTCTAACTTCCAGGGCACCTATGTACGGCCGCTGGACTCCTCCAACCTCAACAACGTTGTTCAGAAGGCAGGAGAGTCCGCTCGACAATTTTGGAATCGGTTCTTAACCAAGAAAAACCAGATCGTTGATTGTCGAGATGCCGAGGAAATAACCTCTTTCAAGCACAATATTCGGGATGAATGGCTGGCTCACCAGCTTGGTCAGGATAAGTCTAGGACCATTTCCACCTTTACAACACTCATGACTCGCTTTTGTGCGGGCGAGGATAACTGGCTGGCTAGGCGGAGCCACAACCGCGAAGACCCCGAAACTTCCGAAGTTTGGGATGGAAAAGTGAAACTAAGACGCAATAAAAATAAACGTCGACACATCAATAGTGATGCTGACGACACGACCATTAACACCAGTTTCCGCAACCCTCGATCCAGGCAGCGGAAGAAGCCTCCTAAAGGCAATCGTGACGGACCTACCCCGCTGGACAAAATCATGGAGAGGCCTTGCCAGATCCATGGCACTCAAGAGAAGCCCGCCACCCACACCAACCGTAAATGTTGGGGTTTCAAACAAGCCGATAACTCGTAGACGAGGAGCAAGGCAAGGGCCCACGCAGCAAGGACGATGATGAGCCCCGTGCTTCGATCAATGGTGGATAGAAGCAGTGCCCTCTAGAGGTAATGACTATGCATATGATATACACCACTTACATACCCAAAAATGAGAGGAAGCGCGCTCTTTGAGAGGTCTACGCCATAGAGCCTGTAGCCTCGAAGTATAACCCATGGTTGGCGTACCCAATCACCTTCGATCAATGAGACCACCCGACCATTATCCGTCATGGGGGTTCAGCTTCCCTCATCCAAGACCCCATTACCGATGGGTATCACCTCACTAAAGTCCTAATGGATGGAGGAAGTAGCCTCAATCTGATTTACTCAGACACAGTGAAAAATATGGGTATAGATCCATCAAGGATCAAACCTAGAAACTCTACCTTTAAAGGAGTGATCCCAGCCGTCGAAGCATGGAAGTAGTGTTCGGGTCGCCCGATAACTTCTGTAGCGAGGACTTGATCTTCGACATTATACCTTTCCATAGGGATTATCACGCCCTACTAGGCTGTACAATGTTCGCTCACTTTAACGCCGTCCCACACTATGCATACCTCAAGCTCAAGATGCCCGGGCCCAAGGGCTCATTACTGTCAACTGCAACACAGAGCGTTCTGTCCGAATTGAGGAACATGCATTGGCCCTGACGTCTGAATTCCATTATGATGATGATTGGCAAACGCCGAAATCTTCCATAAAGGCACGTAAGGTTGACAAACGCGCTCGGGTTCAGTCCGAACTCCCATAAACTTCTTCTCCCCAGATATAGGAACACCTTCCCCATTGTATGGCCCTAGTGCCCGCCAAGCATGTGCCAAGAAGGCAGAACTTTGCACTCAAGATTCCATGGGCAGTGGTGTCTACTACACAACCTTCTTATTCTAGACTCGTGTTGGGCCTCCAAGAGGAGAGTTTTGTAGGAGAGTAGCAAATTTCCCTCCAGTGGATGAGCTAGGGTTTATCAATCCGTGGGAGGCGTAGGATGAAGATGGTCTCTGTCAAACATCCCTGCAACCAAATAACAGAGTCTCTTGTGTCCCCAACACACCCAATACAATGGTAAATTGTATAGGTGCACTAGTTCGGTGAAGAGATGGTGATACAAGTGTAATATGTATGGTAGATGTAGGTTCTTGTAATCTGAAAATATAAAAACAGCAAGGTAACTAATGATAAAAGTGATCACAATGGTATTGCAATACTTAGAAACAAGGCCTAGGGTTCATACTTTCACTAGTGCAAGTTCTCTCAACAATACTGAAAAAGTTGAACCATATGTAAATCCCTCCCATGCGACAAAGAGTTCACTCCAAATTCACAAATAGGGGAGAACTAACGAAGAAATTATTGTAGGGTACGAAACCACCTCAAAGTTATCTTTTTCGATCAATCTTATGAGCTATCCCTATAAGTGTCATGAAAAGCCTGAGAGTTCGTACTAGAATAACACCTTAATATACACTTCAACCAAAACCCTAATGTCACCTAGATACTCCAATGTCGCCATGAGTACCCATGGGCTTTATTATACGATATGCATCACACAATTTCAGATTCATCATGTTCAACCCAACACAAAGAACTTCAAAGAGTGCCCCAAAGTTTCTACCGGAGAGTCAAGACAAAAAAGTGTGCCAACCCCTAAGCATAGATTCCCAAGGTCACAAAACCCGCAAGTTGATCACCAAAACATACATCAAGTGGATCAAAAGAACATCCCATTGTCACTACGGATATCCCATCGCAAGACATACATCAAGTGTTCTCACGTCCTTTAAAGACTCAATACGATAAGAAAACTTCAAAGGGAAACCTCAATTTATCACAAGAAGATAGAGAGAGGAAAACTCCATATGATTCATCTATATTAATAAAGCTCGCGATACATCAATATTGTGCCATCTAAAGAAAATGAGAGAGAGAGAGATCAAACATATAGCTACTAGTACCCACCCTCATCCCTGAGGGTGAAGTACTCCCTCCTCATCATGGAGACCCGGGATGATGAAGATGGCCTCCCGTGATGGTTTCCCCCTACGGAAGGGTGCCGGAACAGGCCTCGATTGGGTTTTCATGGCCTTGGAGGCTTTCGGCAGCGGAACTCCCGATCTAGGTTTCTTTTCGGAGGTTTCTGTATTTATATGAATTTTTGACATCGGTCTCACGTCAAGGGGGGCCACGAGGAAGTCACAAGCCTGCCAGGCCCGGCCACCCCCTAGACACGCTTGGGTGGCTTGTCACCTCCTTGTGGCTCTTCTGGCCCAACTCCAATGCTTCAGGGGTCTCTTTTGGTCCATAAAAAATCATACTAAATTTTTAGCCCATTCCAAGAACTTTTATTTCTGCACAAAAAACGACACCATGTTAGTTATGTTGAAAACAACATCAGTCCGGGTTAGTTCTAATAAAACCATACCAAAATCATACAGAATTATCATAAACATGGCATGAATACTTCATAAATTATAGATACGTTGGATACATATTAGCATCCCCAAGCATAATTCATGCTCGTCCTCGAGTAGGTAAATCATAAAAGAAATAATTTATGAAGTGTGAATGCTAGCATTTTGCATAAATTTGATCAATGATAGTTCCAAACACTTTTCCTAGCATCATTATATATCATAAATAGTAGCTCATCTCATAAAACTTCTCATGATGAAGTAACAAGCTATTAAGGTGTTAACGTATAGACCATGAAGTTTCTTGAAAACTAACAAACTATGCTTTCAGTCACCAAACAATTGCAATTCGTCTTATTTTAAGGAAGGGTCTATGTAAGAGCTTTGATTTAGCAAATTCCACATACTCAACTATCATATAGTCTTCCATGATTGCTAACTCTCGAAGCATATAGTCTTCCGTCGAACACATAGAAAGATAGGGGCTTAATGTTTCGCCTCCCAACATACTTATCATATTGATAATTGTCAACAATAATAATTCATGATAAAATATATTTGAATGGCCATATATGCCTAGATATTTCCCCACCACATGATGCTTTCCATGAGAAAAAGGCAAAATATAGGAAGTGGTAAATATAACCATGACCCTTGGGTAAAGGTAAGTATTACAAAATAAAAGTTAGGCCCTTCGCAGAGGGTTGCATTGATTTGTAGAGGTGCTAGAGCTCGAGATTTTGAAACAGAGATGAATAATAATTTAGAGCAGTATCCTTTCATTGTCACCATAACAAATGAGAGATCTCAGTATCTTCCATGCTAGATACATTATATGCGGTTCCCAAACAGAATGGTAAAGTTTTTACTCCTCCACCAATCAATCATACTCCATAGCGAGCCGAATCCATGGGTACCGTCCATACCAACAACATTCCTAGGGGAGTTTTGTTTAGTTATTTGCATTTTTTTTTGATTTTGGGACTGGGAATCCCTATTACCAGCCACTTTCTCGTGAATGATAGTGAACCAACACATATCGTGAGAATAACCCACCTAGCATGGAAGATACTGACAACCCCTAGTTATTACATGAGCGATTCGGGCATACAAAACATAATATTATTTGAAGGTTTAGAGTTTGGCACATGCAAATTTACTTGGAACGACCGGTAAATACCGCATATAGGTAGGTATGGTGGACTCATATGGAACAACTTTGGGTTTATGGGTGTTCGGATGCACAAGTAGTATTTCTACTTGGTGCTGAAGTTTTGGCTAGTATGAGGTGGAAGCAAGCACCACATATTGGAGGACCCATAACAGTATAACTTCTATACAAATATACCCAAGCATAACTCATTACGTTGTCTTCCTTGTCCAACTTCAACTAATTTTCTCATATTTGAAAATAATTAATGGGTATTGAAAATCATAGAAGATGTCCAAGATGGTATATTTATATGTTAAATCTCCCTTCCTTCAATATTCTTTCATGAATGGTTCAAGTGACCAATGGAGTGTTTGCTAAATTTCAATAAATTTTACCACCTATACTTCTTATATGTGAAGTCATTACTCCCCATGGGATAAGCATATAAAACATATATAATTTAAGATTTATAATGTTCAATTCATTCAACCATTTACTCATAGGATAAGTAGATAACAAAACTATGACATCAATCTGTCTAAAGAGAACAGTCTGCAGGAAGTTACAAAAATAGTGTACATCTGTAACTCAAAATATTATGACAATTTAGGACATGCTATCCATTTTTATTATAACACTGTGTAAACATTTTAGAAACTTTCCACTTCCAGTAAAATATGAAAATTCAAACACTACAACAGAAGTTTCTATTTTTACACAACACCTATCAAAACATGCAATACAAGCATCCTAAGGATATTATTGGAACTTTTATTGAAAAACAATATTATAAATAACACCTAACAGATAAAAACAAAATAAAATGACACTCCAAGCAAAACTCATATTATGTGACGAATACAAATATAGCTCCAAGTAAGATATACCGATAGTGTTGAAGACGAAAGAGGGGATGCCTTCCGGGGCATCCCCAAGCTTAGACGCTTGAGTGTTCCTTGAATATTGCCTTGGGGGTGCCTTGGGAATCACCAAGCTTAAGTTCTTGTCACTCCTTATTCTCCTCATATTGGTGTCTCACCAAAAACTTGAAAACTTCAATCACAAAAAACTTAACCGAACGTTGTGAGAAGGGTTAGTGTAATAAAGATATATAATTCACTTAGGTACTATCAAGACAAGATTCATAATTGTTCTCACTAATACCTACTATATTCCATCATTCACACAATTTATATTACTCAATATAAGCTATAGGAACACTTGAAACAAGCAAACTATGCATGCAAAACAGAATCTGTCAAAAACAGAACAGTGTGTAAAGATTTGAATGATCACCATACTTCCCTGACTCTACCAATTCTGAATTCTGCAACTTAGGACGTATCAAGGACTTTGCATAGCAATGCTTAGTAAAAATTTCAGAATTTTTGTCTCTCCGGTAAAATGAGATAATTCATATACTAGACGCAAAACATTCTATTTTTGCACAGAATCAAACAAGCAAGTTTCCACACTATCCCAAAGGATTTACTTGGCATTTTATTGAAATAAAAGACACAAAACATGATTACTACAGTATCTTAATCATGTGAACACACAAAATCATAAAGGAGAAGTGTTGGTTTGTCTCCCAACAAGCTCTTTTCTTTAATGCCTTTTAGCTAGGCATGATGATTTCAATGATGCTCATATAGGAATAATAATTGAAACATGCAAAGGAGCATCATGAATCTCATGACAAGCACATTTAAGTATAACCCACATCCTATGCATAGGGATTTTGTGAGCAAACAATTTATGGGAGCAAGAATAAACTAGCATAGGAAGGCAAAACAAGCATATCTTCAAAACTTTCAACATATAGAGAGGAAACTTGATATTATTGCAATTCCTACAAGCATATATTCCTCCCTCATAATATTTTTCAGTAGCATCATGAACGAATTCCATAAAATATAACATAAAGCATTATTTTCATGATGCACAAGCAAGAATTTTTATAATTACCCACACAAGCAAAATTCTTCTCATGCAAAGTAGTGGGAGAAAACTCAACAAAATAACTATCATGTGACACTTGATTGACAATAGGTTTCATGGTTGTCATTATTCTTTATAGCATACATGTCATCACAATAATCATCATATATGGGAGGCATGCCATCATCATAATAGTTTTGCTCATTAAAACTTGGGACACTAAAAATATCATCTTCATCAAACATAGCATCCCCAAGCTTGTGGCTTTGCATATCATTAGCATCATGGATATTCAGGGAATTCATACTAAAAACATTGCAATCATGCTCATCACTCAAAGATTTAGGGCCAAACATTTCAATAACTTCTTCTTCTAGCACTTGAGCACAATTTTCCTTCCCATCATTTTGACGAAAGACAATAAAAAGATGAAGCATATGAGGCAACCTCAATTCCATTTTTGTTGTTGTTTTGTTTTATAAAACTAAACTAGTGAAAACAAGAAACTAAAACAAGAAACCTTCAAGCACTCACCTCCCCGGCAACGGTGCCAGAAAAGAGCTTGATGTCTACTACACAACCTTCTTCTTGTAAACTCGTGTTGGGCCTCCAAGCGCAGATTTTTGTAGGACAGTAGAAAATTTCCCTCAAGTGGAGGACCTAAGGTTTATCAATCCGTGGGAGGCATAGGATGAAGATGGTCTCTCTCAAACAACCCTGCAACCAAATAACAAAAAGTCTCTTGTGTCCCCAACACACCCAATACAATGGTAAATTGTATATGTGCACTAGTTCGGCGAAGAGATGGTGATACAAGTGTCATATGGGTGGTAGATATATGTTTTTGTAATCTGATAATATAAAAACAGCAAGGTAACTAATGATAAAAGTGAGAACAAATGGTATTGCAATGCTTAGAAACAAGGCCTAGGGTTCATACTTTCACTAGTGCAAGTTCTCTCAACAATACTGACATAGTTGAATCATACGTAAATCCCTCCCTTGCGACAAAGAATTCACTCCAAAGTCACAAATAGCGGGGAACTAACAAAGAAATTATTGTAGGGTACAAAACCAGCTCAAAGTTATATTTTCCGATATATCTTATGAGCTATCCCTATAAGTATCACGAACAGCCCTAGAGTTTGTACTAGAATAACACCTTAAGATACAGATCAACCAAAACCCTAATGTTACCTAGATACTCCAATGTCGCCGCGAGTACCCATGGGCTTTATTATACGATATGCATCACACAATTTCAGATTCATCATGTTCAATCCAACACAAAGAACTTCAAAGAGTGCCCCAAAGTTTCTACTGGAGAGTCAAGATGAAAACGTGTGCATACCCCTATGAATAGATTCCCAAGGTCACGGAACCCGCAAGTTGATCACCAAAACATACATCAAGTGGATCAATAGAACATCCCATTGTCACCACGGATATCCCATCGCAAGACATACATCAAGTGTTCTCATATCCTTTAAAGACTCAATCCGATAAAAAACTTCAAAGGGAAAACTCAATTCATCACAAGAAGATAGAGGGGGGAAATCCATATGATTCATCTATATTAATAAAGCTCGCGGAACATCAAGATTGTGCCATCTCAAGAACACGAGAGAGAGAGAGATCAAACACATAGCTACTGGTACATACCCTTAGTCCCGAGGGTGAACTACTCCCTCCTCATCATGGAGACAGTCGGGATGATGAAGATGGCCTCCGGTGATGGTTTCCCCCTCCGTCAGGGTGCCGGAATGGGCTCCCGAATGGTTTTTCGTGGCTTTGGAGGCTTATGTCGGTGGAACTCCCAATCTAGGTTTATTTTCGGAGGTTTCTGTATTTATCAGAATTTTTGGCATCGGTCTCATGTCAAGGGGGGCCACGAGGAAGTCACAAGTTTGTCAGGCGCAACCACCCCCTTCCCGCGCCTTAGTGGCTTGTCACCTCCTCGTGGATCTTATGGCCCAACTCCAATGCTTCAGGGGTCTCTTTTGGTCCATAAAAATCATACTAAATTTTCAGCCCATTCCGAGAACTTTTATTTCTACAGAAAAAACAACACCATGGTAGTTCTACTGAAAACAGCGTCAGTCCGGGTTAGTTCTAATAAAAATCATACCAAAATCATATAGAATTATTGTAAACATGTCATGAATACTTCATAAATTATAGATACATTGGAGACGTATCAGGCAGCAGTAGGGAACAACCAACAAATGGTAAGTGTTCGGGTGGACCGAACTACTACCAATACACGTCCTTGGACATACCACAGGTACCATTAAGGACCTATTAAAGCGTAAAGCTCATCCATACTTTGTAAACTTCTCAAGATCTACTTTCCCAGGTCTCCTCGCCAATAGCATCACCCTTAAAGGAATGCAACTCCCTAGGAGGCACAGGAGTAGACTGGCGACAGGGCTCATCGATGATGTCAAGCTACCAATCGAAGACCCCCGGTACAACCTCTCCTTTGTAAATTTTATATTTCATCTTCAAATACCAGTAAACAGTTGCTTTGGCAATTTGAGTTATAAGAATTGTTGAGCAAATAAAAGACCATTACACATGGCCTGTTTGTTGTATCTTGTGCTACATACTCTGTCCTTTCCTCATCAAAGATTCTTGCGAAACTGTTTGGTATTTATTACAATGCAACCGGCCTATAGGCCGGGGGATTGAATTTAAATATCCCCTAAGCATCACTCTGACACAACTGATTGCGTGTTCGGAATCTTGGATTTTGCTTTATATGCATCGGATCTGAACTATGTCTTGGGTCAATAGTTGGGTTGCCCGACTCCTGTGTTTGCCCTGTTACGTTCCGCTCGTTCGGCTAAAATGACAAAGGGAGAGATACCGCGATTGTGTATCTAGCTCGCCTGGTCAAGCACCTCAGGGGAGAAAGCCAAAAACTGAACATCATAGTAAGTGGGAACTTGTTTGCAAATATGAGCATATTGTCATACTAAAAAAATCGTTAGAGGTTATTCCGTGTCATACGATGGGTTTCGTACTCGTACAAACCATGTGATGATGGCTTTAGCCGCGGTTCATCCGAACATCACAAACCACTAGGGGCTAGTCATCAGCCCACGCGTTCCTTTTTCATGCTCCTACGGCTAAGTGAAAGCGATAAAACATCATAGTCTGATTGCCTTGTCGCCCTCACATTACTGCCTTCGAGCACCGATACCTCGTCTAAGGGTCACAGAGCAGAGGCAGAGACACCTTGCATAGTATCTACATGGGCGCTAAAGCCGACGGCTTGGAACTTTCAGATTAAACAGCCACATGGGAGTCACAATGAATGCAAAACATAAAATACATGATAAACCATGCAACATCATCATAAAGCGTTAACAGTCTTCGGACATATTAAAACACACTCATTCATAAAAAATGTCCTTCGTGTATTGAGCCTCTATCACCTGAGCACCCTCCATCACTGCGAAGAAGTATCGCTCGGGGCACCTATACTCCTCTCCGGCGGCGAAGGTGCGGTGGCCGAAGCCGGATGTAGAGATCCTACATGGCCGGCTCCGCCATCCTATGTTGCTCCATCAGTTGCTTCATCTGCTCGATGAGAAGAGGAGAGCGCTCGGGGGCTTCAAACTGTGCCCAGAAGAGTTGAGCCTCATCGCCTTCTTCTTCGAAGCGTAGAACCAGTTCGCTGGGTGAGCAATGCTAACCTGCTATTACCAAAGGCACACTATAGTAAATACTGCTTACCATCTGTGATAGCTTTGACTTGGCCGATCTGTTCTTCAAAGAACCGACTATCCACCGGCTCCTTTCGGAGATCGGATTTCAAGATGGATAGCTCGGTGGCTTGCTCCTTGCCTTTCTGCTCAAGGGCCTCGCACTTCGTACTGGCATCGTTGAGCTCCTGCTGAACCTCCTCCACCTAGGCTTCATGCTTAGCGCTCACGGTTTTCAATGCGAAGAGCGCGACTGCTGCTTGTTTGGCTGTTGCCTTCTCGTCCGCGACCTCTTGCTTCATCTTTCACAGCTCGACCTTGATTTTCTCGACCTCCTTAGCCGAGGTTGTGTAAGCACTAAACTTACACTAGGTCACCAGTGTGTATCACTAATGATAGAAAGCCTGAATATTACAATTCCGCTTACCTTGCATGTCATCAATCCTCTTGTTCAGGGCATCAAGCTCCTATTCAGAGCTCTTGAGCTTTTGCTTTAGCTCGGTAAGCTCCATGGCATTAATGGACGCCGCTGATGACAAGGCCTACAAACAATAAATATATTAGTTTATGTGTGTTCAAACCCCCGAACTGTCAAGACTCTGACCCTGGGCTCGGTCCTCTTAACGCCTGATAGAACATTATTGGACGAATAAAGTCTTGTGCATCGTTGGTTACTCGGAAGTATTTGACATCCAGGTGAGTTTTCATCAAACTCACCCAGGGCTCGGGTGCTGCTATATATATAACGATAGCACAAACCTAATAAAATTAAATTTTTAGGAAAGGGGTATTACGTGGCTCACCTTGAAGCTCGCCAAGAGACCATTGAAGGCCTCTTTCAGTCCGCTATCAACAGACCGAATGCCCTTGCAAAACCGCATCGATAAGAGTGTGATGATCCTCAGAGATGGAGGCGCTTGATAGAGCCTCCTCCATGACCCGCCACCCAGTCATCAGTGGCACTAGTGATGACTGGCCAGCCTGATCTCTAATCAGGGATTGTGCCGGTAGCTCTGGAGGCACAATGCGCTCCGGAGATGACCTCGGAGGGGACTAGACATTCCTCTGTCCTTCGTAATTTGCGGCCAGGAGGGGCTCCTCCCCCTAGTCTTCACTGATCGAGACATTAACCTCGGCCATGATGTCATCACCCCCACTGCTTGTGTTCGGCTCCAAAGGAGCCTGGTAGGATGACACCTCCGTGGCGTCCTTCGTGACCCCTGGAGGTGTGGGGTTGTGATGTAGTCCCACTCTCCGCTAGCTCGGCGGGTGGAGACTCCCCATCCGATATTTGGTCGGTGGGGATAACTCGTGGTGGTCTGCAGATCAAAAAGGCGTTCTTACATTTAAAACATTAAAAACTTTGCATAAATGACCTAGGGCTTGAACCATAGGTTCCTTTGGGGAACCTTCACAACGTCCTCAGACTCAGCATCAGAGTCCGAGCTGTCGTCGGCTAGGATCAACCTGGACCGACACACCCTGTTAGGGGCAGGAGGAGGTACATCCTCCGTGGTGTTCGACGATGCTGCCCTCTTTCTTGTAAGGGGGGAATCGCCTTCCCCCTGTCCTCATGCTCTTCCTCATGGGTAGAGGAGGCATGGTTCTCCTCGTACATGGCATCCGGCTGGTCCCTTATGCGGAGACCTTCTCTAGCTTTCTTCTTTTTCTTATCCTTCTTCTCTGGCGCCGTGTAAGGCGCCAAGACGAGCATTGCCATCAACAATTCTGATCTGGGGTCATCGGGCTGTGGGGCCGGGCAGTCCATTTTGACAGCCTTGCTTAGCCATTTCTGTAAAGACAAGGGAAAGTTTGTTTAGCCCTTTGTTAAACAACGGGGCCGGAGTGTCAAAGCAATATTATACCTAGGTAAGAGGGTTATCGGCGCTTAGGCCCAAGTCCTCCTCCTCGGCTGGCCAGCTCTTTCGGGGCTTTAATAAGGCCTTCTATAGTTTCTTGGAAGTAGTGCGGAAGAGTTGGCATAGGTAGGCTCGTCCTCAAGCTGATAATCCCACATGGGGAAGTCCTGGCATTGTAGGGAAGGAGATGGCGGTGGAGCATGACCTTGACCACATTGACCAACTCAATCTTGGCCTTGATCATCGAGGAGATACACTTTTGTAGAGATTCCACCTCTGCATCCGATCCCCAGTCGAGGCCCTTTCTAAGCCATGAGGTTAATCTCATGGAGGGTCCGGATCTGAACTCAGCAGGCGCCTATCATCGTCCCTTGGTTCGGTGATGTAGAACCATTCCTTCTACAAAATCTTGATTTTGTCTATGAAGGTGCCTGTCGGCCATTTGACATGGGGGAGATTGCTGATTACTGCCCCTTTGCAGTCCGCGTGCTCGCTCGCAACGGTCTTCGGCTTGATGTTGAGGACCTTGAGCCACAGGCTAAAGTATGGTTCGACCCACGGGAAGGCTTTGCAGACAGTTATGATGGCCGAAGTATGCATGAATGAGTTTGGGGGGAGGTCGTGAAAGTCCAACCCGTAGAAGAATATGAGGCCCATGACAAAGGGGTGGAGCGGGAAGCTCAGTCCCCGGATGAAATGGGGGACGAACAACACCCTATAGCCTGGCTTGGGGGTAGGGACGACCTGGTTAGCCTCTACGGCACGGTAGAAGACGTTGGCGGGGAGGTAGCCAGTGAGCTTTAAGTCCCGAATGTCCTTGTCGATGACCGTGGAGGCCTCCCACTTGCCCATGGAGCCTGAACCCGCCATGGCTAAGGTCGGAGGAGAAGTCGAGGAAGAAGTGGATCTAGGCTCTTGAAGCTTTTGGGACATTGAGGAAGTAGAGGATGCGAATGGGAAGCGTGAATAGGCCTTGGTTTTTCCCCTTTTTATGATGTGTGATGCCGATTAGCCTCCCTTTTATTGTGCTGCTAATCACTTCGCTTCCCAAGACATGCGTGCCATTACACTTGCGTAAGATAAGCTGAGATGTTATTCATATCCCACATGAAACGGAGCACGATCTATGCATTGATGAGTCGTGCCAATGTAAAAATAGCCTCGAACCGCGAATCGAGTTTACATAACTAGTTCAGCGGTCGTGGTAGGCCATGACCCTTCATCAGAAAGGTCGTCAGAAAACTTTGTTTACACTTTGATGTTTGGCCTTCGGGACTAAGCCACTCACGGTGTGCAGACGATCGTATGATCAGAAAAGTTAGGCGTCATCGGAAACCGAACAAGTCTTAGTTGACCTTTAATGGAAAGAAGAACTCACCCCGCAAGCCGAAGACTCTGATCACATGTAGCTACCAGAGCTGATACACTTGACGTTGGGGGCTAGTTCGGGGGCTACTGAGGGAGTCCTGGACTAATGGGTCCTCGGGTCGCTGGCCTATCTCCCAATAGGCCGACTTGGTGGGCCGCTCTCTGACTGTCACAGGAAGGGCCGGATACATCGAGACCCCATGTTCTAGAAGGAAGTCCCGAAGGCGCATCGGGCACTCCAAGTCAAGATGAGGAAATCGACATCTCCATCCCCGGCAGGAGTCCTGTCTGTGTAAACCCTAGGTACCCCCGGTGTCTATATAAACCGGGAGGGCTTTAGATTGTAAGGCAGAGAAACTTATCTAGGGTTTAAGCTATTCGATCTTGCGGTAGATCAAATCTGTAACCTTTATATATATTAATAAAATCAAGCAGGACGCAGGGTTTTACCTCCATAGGAGGGTCCGAACTTGGGTAAAAATCGTCTCCTTCGTCCCCTTGTTACCATTGATCCTAGACTCACAGCTCAGGACCCCCTACCCGAGATCTGCCGGTGCTTTCATTGAGAGTTCCGCTGTGATCGCCAAAGAAATCGAGGGCTCTCCTTGTCATTAATGAAGAAGTCTATAACATGGAATCCTTTGTCCCTGGACAGATCTTTGCTTTTGGCAGCGTTGTGCTGCATGCCGACCCGATCGACCGTCTTGGCTGGACCAGGAGTTTCTCCCTTGATCAAGAGGTCTGATTTGGGAACCTAGAGTTCTTCGTAGACTCTCAGGGTGATATTTCGCTCACCGGGCTTGCAATCTCATCTGACACGCCCGAGGACTTCGAGGACCTAACTTCGGATTTCACTTTCGATCCCGCCTGCAAGACCAACCCCGACGATGATCTGGCTTTTAGTCCGGATCCGTCCATAGCTCCAGACGACCAGGGACCAGCTCTTGCCGAACATACTTCTTGTGCGGACGCATCGAAGGTTAACGCCGAAAGCTTTGAGCAGACTAGCCCGATCGAGCTCTCGACACTCAACAAGGCTCTAGATCGGATCTTGTCGATGAAAAGTACTGATGACTCAACCCTGATCCATGCTTTGATCAGTCTTAAGGCGAGTCAAGAGGAATTTTTCATCCCACCCACCACCCACTTCGTAGCCACTGTCGAAGACTTAACTGACATGTTGGACTACGTCTCCGAGGAGGAAAAAGACATGGATGAGGAGGATTGTGCTCCCAACCCCGTCAACACCGGGCGATGGAATGCCACCTCCACCTATGACGTCTACATGGTGGATACTCCAGCCAATAACGGCGAGCACACACCCACAAACAATGGCGATAAATCGGGTGAAGCACCATCAAGGCGCCGAAAACCGCGCAAACGGTCAAAGGTAAAAAAGGGAAGGGAAGCTATTGCTGGCAGCGGGGAAAGCGATACCCCGAAAGACCTCGATGATCCTGATATTCCCGAATAGCCGCTAGAGGAACAGGAGAGGCCGAAGGACCAGCAAACCCCGAGGATCCAAACGATTCCGAGGATAACAACTACCTCCCCCCTAAAGAGGAGGAGGATAGCCAGGAAGCCGAAGACTTCACCGTCCCTAAAAATCTTGAGGGCCAGGAACGGTTTAGGCAACAACTTATAGCCACTGCCCAAAGCCCGAAGACAAAAGAATGGCAACTTAAGGCCAAACAGAATAACCTCAACGATAGATGGACGAGGGTCCTATCAGTCGAGGAAGGGCACGATACTGGTCTATTTGACCAACCTAAGAGCTACGCATGCCGCCGGCTACTGGCGCAGTTCGACGACGAGGTGCCTAATACACCATCTCCCATGAACACTCCATATGACTAGTCAGACCTGTTGGGGAACATTGCATGGGAAACAAAAAAATTCCTACGCACTTGCAAGATCTATCCATGGTGATGAGCATCTACGAGAGGGATAGTGGATCTACATACCCTTATAGGTCGCTAAGCGGGAAGCGTTAAGAAACGCGGTTGATGTAGTAGAACGTATTCGCGATCCAAATCGCCGAGCATCCCGCGATCCCATCATGATCTGTCCTGCGATCCAATCATGTTCTGTCCCGCGATCCAATCATGATCCGTCCCGCGACCTAGTCGCGGTCCTTCCGATCTAGCGCCAAACGGACGACACCTCCGCGTTCAGCACACATACAACTCAATGACGATGTCTGCCTTCTTGATCTAGCAAGAGGGAACAGAGAGGTAGATGAGTTCTCCGGCAAAGTGACGGCATGGCGGCGATGGTGGTGGAACTATTCCGGCAGGGGTTCGCCTAAGCACTGTTGAACTAGACTAGAGGAGAAAACGATCTAGATGAAGTAGAGGGAGCACGTGGAAATTAGGGTTAGCTTTCCCCTCTAAATCCTCTAGTATATATAGGAGGGAGGGAGGGGAGGAGGCAGCCTCAAAACCTCAAGAGTTTGCCGAAATTGGAGGTGGAGGAGTCCTACTCCAATCCTATTAGGAGTAGGATTCCTCCTTTCCACTTGGAAACTCTTTCCACCTCTCCACCTTTTGGGTTTTCCCACCCCTAGCCGCATGCGCCTTAGTGGGGGGCTCGTCTAGCCCACTAAGGGCTGTCTTGAATCCTCCCACAGCCCATGAGGCCCTTTGGGTCAAGACACCCCTCCCGATGGTCCCCGATACCCCTCCCGGCACTCCCGATACACTACCGATGAGCCCGAAACTTTTCCTGTGACCAAAACAGGACTTCCTATATATCAATCTTTACCTACGGATCATTATGGAGCTCCTTGTGACGTCCGGGATCTCATCAGGGACTCTGAACAACCTTTGGTCACCACCATACATAACTCTATACTACCGAAACGTCACCGAACCTTAAGTGTGCAGACCCTGCGGGTTCGATAACTATGTGGACATGACCGAGACACCTCTATGGTCAATAACCAATAGAGGGACCAGGATGCCCATATTGGTTCCTACATATTCTATGAAGATCTTTATTGGTCGAACCTCTATGTCAAGGATTCAGTTAATCCCGTATGTTGTTCCCTTTGTTCTTTGGAATGTTACTTGCCCGAGATTCGATCATCGGTATCTCTATACCTAGTTCAATCTTGTTGCCGGCAAGTGTCTTTAATCGTTCCGTAATACAAGATCTCGTGCCTAACACTTTAGTCACTGTGCTTGCAAGGCTTGTTGTGATGTTGTATTACCGAGTGGGCCCTGAGATACCTCTCCGTCACACGGAGTAACAAATCCTAGTCTTGATCCATATCAACCTAACAGACACCCGGTTACATTGCAACGTTTGATACACACAAGGATCTCCTCCGGTGTCAGTGAGTTGCGTGATCTGATGGTCATAGGAACAGATACTTGACATGCAGAAAACTATAGCAATAAACTGAGACGACCATATGCTATGTTTATAGTTTGGGTCTTGTCCAACACAACATTCTCCTAATGACGTGATCCCGTTATCCAATGACATCTCATGACTATGGCTAGGAAACTTTGACCATCTTTGATCAACGAGATAGTCTATTAGAGGCATACTAGGGACACATTGTTGTCTGTGTACCCACACATGTATTTGAGTTTCCAATCAATACAATTATAGCATGGATAATAAACGATCATCCTGAACAAGGAAATACGATAATAAATAATTTATTATTGCCTCTGGGGCATATTTCCAACAAGACCTCCCTCCCCGAGGATGAGATAGGACGTCTGACGAAGCATGTTAAAGACCGGCGAAACCCTGCAGAAGGGGAAAAGAGCCAATAGAGCCAGAGGACAGGTATGACCTGTGACACGACCTAGATTATAGAACAGGCCACACAAGATCCATCTATGGATCCATAGTGTACTCCCCCGATAGACAGGATGGGTACCAGCCTTGGCTCGATCACAACAATAGAGGTTTGGAACAAAACCGGGCAAGAACAGACGCTGATTACCAGCATGACATAGCCAAAGTCAGAGGAGCCACCCACCCATTGTGCCTCACCGACGAGGTGATGCAGCATTAGTTCCCGGCAGGATTTAAACCTGTGAACATAGAGCAATACGATGGAACAATTGAGCCAACAGTATGGATCGAGGATTTACTCCTCCACATTCACATGGCACGAGGAGACTGTAACAGCCCAAGACCGAGACCTCTATTGTATTTTATGTTATGGTGATGCTTACATTGTTTTGATGTATGTTTCTTCTATTTTGTTTTGCATCACGCATCATATTCATCATTGCATTGTTTGTGCCATATTAGATTTTGTTGTGATCTTATGTAATCTCTATCTCCATTTCACTTTGCATCTTAAACTTTTTCTCCAACACCATATCTAGTTTCTTCCTTTCAAACTTGTCCAATCATTCAAGTGACATTTTGCCCCTCGTAAAAATGTTCACTTATTTTTCTAGAACTCCTACTTCATGCCAAGACCCACTCCTCCATTTTTTAGCCCTGTTGAAATTGTTTTGGTTGGGCTTTGGATTTAATCAAGTTGAAATAAATTCAAACTTGTTTAAATTTACAATGTCTAAAATGGCCAAAACTATTTTCTTATAAATTGTGCATATTTCAAGATTTCTAGAGATATTTCACATATCTCAAACTCCCTTCCTAAGCCCCCTTTCCTTTTAATTTTAATATGTGTTTATTAGTAAACAGAGAATATAAATAAGGAAGAGAACTAACATTTAGCCCAACCGAACCCCCACCTAGGCCTCTCTTTCCTCCCGAGCCAGCCCAAGACCCCTCACAGACACCTGCTCCGTCACCGTCTCCTTCTTCCAGGAACAGAGTCCTCCAGCTCCTTGTGCTTCATGGACGTCAGGACGGCTGTCCAATCCCCCTCCTATAAAGCCACCTGCCCATGTCCCTAGGGTTTCCTCCTCCCTCCTCCTTACCTCCTCCGTGTTACTAGCAGGTAAGGGCATCCCCCTGATGCCATGGCCGGATCGTGCTCGGGCTCTCTTCGCCGGAGCAAGCTCGATGTCGTCCCCTTCTTCCTCCATGCGCGTCGTGACGCCGCCCCGGTTCCATTCACGCACTGAGCCAAGCCCAATGACGCCGTCCACGACGCCATCTTCTTCCTCTGCTTGTCTTCTTCGCGAAACGGAGAGCACCATGATCAGCGCCTTGCCTCGCCTCTCGTGTGCCTCCACCCCCGTGCCGAAGTAACCACATCAACCGTCAACCGGAGCCGGCGGCGGCCACCATGGTCACGTTGCTCGTGCACCACTCCTTCCTTTATCTTCTTCTTTCCCTCTGTCTCATCTGTTCCCTCTGTCTCATCTTTCATAGGGAACCGATGCCATGGATATCAGCACCCTTGGTTGCATCTTCGGTGGCAGAGCTCCACCACTCCGTTCCGTGCAGTCCCTCCTCTTCGCTGGAGCAAGCCAGCTCCCCGACGCTCCATCACCAGTCGTCCCTGCCGCCAAGTCACGCCACTGCATCAGCATCCTGCATCCCCGACTATGGCAACAGAGCTACCTCTATTTCGTTTGTTCAGTTTCGTCAGGATCGCGCAAGGGTATGGTTCATCTAGAGAAAAATCCGATGTTTATCATTATTCCTTCATAGTCCAACTGGTCAGTGCGTTAGTCTGCAACCCCGGAGACTTGGGATCAAATACCGGTGGGCATAACTTTTTCGTTTCCTTTTGTTGCATCCCAGCTGTAACAACTATTGCTATTTAGTTCTAAAGAGAATTAAGCTGTCCATATCACAAGCACATAGCCAGCCTGACTAGTTTGGCCAGCAAACCAACACCAGCAGCTCCTGGGATCAAATCCCACTCGGCTCATATTTATTTTTGAGCCTCTGCATTTCATTTTCATTTTCCCAAACATGCACATACATGGACTGTGTCAGTCTTGGGTCACGACGCTGCAGATTGGTCGGCATAGGTTTTTTTTGTTTTTTTTTGCGAATTTGTCAAATAACCACAACATGCATATTTAGAGTTAATGCCATTGTTTTCAAATGCTAATAACTAAATAACCGTGCATTAGATGAAAATGTTTTGCATATGTAAGATTCTTAGAATTTCGTGTAGATTCGCAATTTCCAACTCTCAGATGTGTTTAAAATGTTTAACTTGCTGTTTTCATGTATTTTACGTAAATGCCATGTAAAATGATTTATTTCAAAACTACCAAACCGTAGCTTCGATAAAAATGTTCCACATATGTAACTCGGCTAGAAAAATGTGTAGGATCACATGGGTGCATCTATTTTTCTTTTTACCAACTATAAAATTGTGAATAGGTTAGCACAGTAGCAAATACAAAAATTACATATGGGGACTTCTCGAAAATGCTATAAGTTGTTTCCGCCCTCATTTAAGATGCTTGACCTCTTGCCATGTTTAACAACATTTAACATTGATGTGTACCTAAACGGGAGTGAACTAGGTAATCCAAATATGGAGTTTCGTCAATATCTAACTCGTTGCATATTGAGCTTCACTTATTGTATAGAAGTTGTTTGATGCACTTTGCCATGCCTTGCATAATTAAATGAACATGCATCATATTTGTTTGTGCATCATGTCATGCATGTTGTGGTGTTATCATGTGTTGATTGTTGTTTCGGATTGTTCCTTCTTGATAGAGTTCCGAAAGCATTCGGAATTTGAGGATTCGTTCGACTAAGTTGGCTCGTCTTCTTCATGGATTCGTTCTTGTTCCAAGCGGGATCTTAGGCAAGATGACACATTTCCCTGGATGCCACTACTATCATTACCATGCTAGTTGTCTCGCTTCCATCGTTGTGTCTCGTTACGTACCACTTGTATGTCCTGCCTCCCAACATTGCCATGATAAGCCTCTAACCCCTCCACATCCCAGCAAACCTTTGTTTGGATTTGTTACCGCGTGCTCAGCCCTACTAATAGCGTTTCTAGCTGCAGATGCAATTGGTTCCATGTGTCAACATGGACATTCTTTTGTTATCACATTATTATTGCTATTTAATTTAATTCATTGGTATATACTTGGTAAAGGGTGGAAGTCTTGGCCTTTTGCTCTGTGTTTTGTTCCACCTTTTCTGCCATAGTTACTTGTGTCTCGGTGTTATGTTCCATAATTGAGTGCTCCTAACATGCTTGGGGTAGTTATGGGGACCCCCTTGATTTACATTTTAGGATAAAACTTGTCTTGCAAGGCCCAACTTTTGTACTATATTTGCACAACATAATAATACTGAACATCGTTTCTAAAGCATAGGGCGTCATGAACCAGAGGAGTAATTTAACATAATACATGTGGGCCAATGTTGTTGGTATTGGTCCAAAACAAAGCACTGTGCGGGCACCCCGGGGCAAGTCGGGGGATATCTACCAGGCCACTAAATACTAGCTCATCCGGTTGTGCATTGATAACGAGATACGCGGCTCCTATCGGGATTGTCGGCACGTCGGGTGGCCTTGCTGGACTTGTTTTACCTTTCTCGAACGTCTTGTGCACAAGATTTCAATGACACTTCGGGCTATCTCGAAGTTGATATTTCTATTGGGATTCCGCAAATACTACGGGTGATTCCGCGGTTGAGGAATTCCAACACGACATGTGGTTAATTTGTGATGGATGAGTTGGAGCACCCCTGCGGGGTAAAATCTTTAGAAAAGCCATGCCCGCGATTACGTGGCAACTTGGAAACTTGTTTAACACCCGGTATAACAAAATTGAAGTAAACTCAATTAAAATACACCAACTGTGTACGTAACCGTGACTATCTCTTCTCGTGAGTCCTTACCCGAGAGAGAACATGGTGGGGTTATGTTTGACATAAGTCGGTGTTAGGGATCACTTAGTGATCATTACTAGTTCACGTCCATTATGTGTAGACCACCATACTTTACTTTCTATATTCGTAAGTTAGCCACTCAAATAAATGCTTAGTTGGTTGCTGCAACCTCACCACTTAACCATACCTCACCCATTAAGCTTTGCTAGTCTTGATACCCTTGGAAATGACATTGCTGAGTCCCTGTGGCTCACAGATTGCTACAACAACAGTTGTAGGTACAGGTAATGCGATGCTTGTTTGATTTGGAGTTCTTCTTATTCATCATCATCGATCTAGGATAGGTTCCAGGAGGCACCCTAGGATAGCAAGGATGGATGTCATTTTATCATTTGATTTCGTCTGTAGTCGAACCCAGCCTTGTGTATGATGGTTGAATATGTTATTGTATTGGTGAGATCTTGATGTAGCTTGTGGTGAGTGTAAGCCAATTCCACATACTCATCTCTTCTATACATGTACTTGTAATGATATCCATTCTTGCAAAATGACGAGATGCGCTTCTATCCCTGTCGAGGCCCTCGAGCTAAAATAACAATAGGATCGCGTCTTGGGCATTACAAGTTGGTACCATAGCCTGTACCGACCTAAGAGACCGCTTGAATGATCGAACTTGGCTGAGTTGAGTCTAGTGAAAACTATTTTGAGCCTAGTTATATATCGGAGAGTAGGTTTGTTTTACTCCTGTTCTACACTCTGGTGAGGTATTCGACTTAGGAATTTTTAATTCTACACCTCTTGTCTTTTTCACTCAAATTTTTTAGGATCACGCGGGTATTGTCATGATCGTTCTGATATCTTTTTGATGAGAAAATTGTTCTTGGTGCCTCCTGACATTTAGGGGTTGTGGGAGTGTCCCGAGGAGTTGAGCTCCGAGGTGTTGTCGTCACATTTGTATCGTGGCAGTTCCGAAATACCAGTGGTCGTGGACATCCAAAATGCTTCTATACTCCTTGTGGTGAGAGTATTTTGATGCCACCCAGTACAGGGGAGAGCGATTAGATGTATTACCACAACTAGTATATCGGATGTTTTTCAAAGGTTTGAGGTACACGATTTCCGAGGTTTTCTTGGTTATGTGTTGACGGATGGATACAGTTGGAGTGTAGGGCTTGTTAGTTGTGTGAGATATTTTGCCTCCCTATATCCCCAACACCCGATTGCATAACCAAAGATTTCAGGAGTTCTTAGGTGGGAATTCAAGTAGTTACTTAGGCTATCTTCCAACAGATCATGATGTGAGGTTGGGGATCGACATCTAGTCGATTCGTTTGTTCATGGTATTTTTTACAAAGGACACTCTCGGTATGCTTCGTCAAGCCTTGTAGTTTGCTACGCCTAAGGAGCATATTTGAGCATCATTTCAATATGACAATCCAATGTACGATCGAGCCCATGCGAACTTACCACGAAAATATCGGACGGAATCTCTGTTGTGAATTTGTTTCCCTCTTGTTTCGTAAGCCTCATCCTTTGTTTTGTTGGAATATGGTAATTCGTGGTGCTTCGATGTCAGTGGTGATTTCATATCTTCCTAAGAAGTGTTCTCATATTTCTATGAGAATGAAAATTCTTTGGCCCAATCAAGTTGTCATATCAATTCTTTCATCTGGTGTGTTTCTCATCAAGTTAATTCAATCCTCTCTAATATTTGCAAGATGAATCCTCATATTTCTTTCCGAAGTTCGTCTCCTTTGTTCCTAAGTTGTCTTTGTTTTTCCCCACCCCCCGCCCTTTTTCTTCAATGATTAAATTCTCATCCAGATGCTTTTCTTTTCAACGATACTTCTGCTATCTTTTCTTTTGTATCGTATCCGGTGATTCATTGTGAAGATCTTCAAGTGATTCGAATTCATCATTTATGTATTCTTGCTTTCCTTCCCGAGGCATTCAATTCAAGATCTTGGTGTTCTTCATATCCTTTTCAATCTCTAAATGCTTCCCCATGTCAGAAATTCTATCCAAGTGTGTCTTGTTTTTCGTCTCTCTCTCTATTCTATCCGTAGTGCTGAAGATATCTTAGAAGACTTTCATTTCCATTCATATCCTCTTAAATTATTTCGAGGTTCTCACCTCATCCGGTTTTTAGTTTTTTTGGTGCAATATCTCTTTCTAAGCAGTTGTCTCAATGGTGGTTTCTTTTGAGTGGGCCCATAGCCCACGGGCTTTTCCCCCAGGATCTTACTTGGCTCTTCTAATCTCTTTCGAAGATGTTCTCAAGTTCTCTTGTAATATGACATAAGAATGAATTTCATAAGTCATATGCCTTCTCGAAGATCGCTTCTAAATTGGTTTTCATCGTTGGCTCAACCTTTCTTTTTTCATAATTCTAGAGTGTTTCAGTAATTCATGATGTTGTTTCTCGTCATCATTCTCAGCGTAGAAGACCGAAGGAGATTTTCTCTTAAATCTTGATCCATTCTTGGACATTCATGGTTTCAGGTTGTTGCTATCATCTCAATTTTTTGGTCATGAGTAAATTCCTCCCATATCTATCCGATACATTTTAGAGTTGTTTTCATTTCTCGATCATCCGAAGGCCATCATTTTAGAAGATTTCTTTGTTCTCAGCTTTCAACTTTTATTCTCAAATTCTTCTCAATTGTTGTCTCTTCGTTCAAATCTCAATTATTCCATTGTCTCGTTCAAGAGTTTTTCAAGTTCATGGTATTCTCTCTTCCATCTTCCAAGAAGAATAAGTGGTATGCCAAATCCGTTGCTTGTCATCAATTTAACTCGATGAAGGATAAGCATAACGTATTACTTATTCTAGTTTGATCAAGGTGATTTCAATCCTTTTTCTGGAGTTGTTCATGATATCTAATTCTCGATTCTAAGTGGTTCTTATTTTCTTTTCCGGAGTTGAAGTTTCTCAAATATCTCTTTGCGAAGATTCATCTATATCATAGCAAGGCCTCAATCTTGTCTTTTTCCAACCTTCAATTATTTTTCTATCATCCTTTCATTCCGGAGTTCTTCCCGATGGTTCTTGATGGTGGGTTGTAAAGGATGTACTTCTTCTCGAAGTGTTCTTCAAGATTTCGTTGGAGAAGCTCAAGTATTCTTTCTCTTGCATTTTCAAAATGCAATTCTTTCTCCTTTATCTTTTGAGATGGTATTGTAGCATTCTTGATTTATGAGGGTCTCGAAGGAATTTGTCAAGAATGAGATATTAAACCCATCATTCCTTTCTTGGAGTAATCTTGGATTGGATTTCACCTAAGGCATTTCTTAAGATTGTTGCTATCATGGTGTTATAAATGATTCAAGTGTCTCCTCCACCTCTTGGTGAAAGAAGTTTTGCATATATTGTTGCTCTCAAGCAATCAATTGTTTCTGTTGTGGCAGGTTGTCACCTCATAATTTTGAGATGTTTTCCAGAAGCCCATAACAAGCTATTCGTTTCGTTGTTGTTTTTTCAAACAACCCCGTTCAACCATGCTTTTCAAATTCAATGGTGGTAGAAGTTGTCATTTTATTCTCCATTCTCTTCTCTCCAAATATCTAGCTTCTATTCTTTGTTTCGGAGACATTGTGGTGTTGCTCTTTTCAACTCACATCTAGTTTGATTAAGATCATGTTATTCCCTTGCTTGTCCATTAACTGGAGTGCTGTGAAATCTTTTCATGATCCTTCCATCTTATGAAGTTTTGATTCTAAGCCAACCAAATTTTGGTGTCTCTCTTTAAATTTCTTTCCATCATATCAAATTTTGCCTCTCTTTTCTATTGAAGTGCTGCCCAAATTTCTTGTGAATTCTTCCTTGTTCCCTATGTCCTCCTTCATCTTGTTGAAACCTTCAATGATCATTGCTTTCACTCGTTTGTCAGAGAAGCAATTAAGTTTACCTCTTTCTCTTTCTCTTCCCCTTCTTATTCTTAGATCTCGGGACGAGATCCTCGTGTAGTGTGGGAGAGTTGTCATAGCCCAAGATCGAGACCTCCATTTTATTTTATGTTATGGTCATGCTTGCATTGTTGTGATGTACGTTTCTTCTATTTTGTTTTGCATCATGCATCTTATTCATCATTGCATTGTTTGTGGCATATTATATTTTATTGTGATCTTGTGTAATTGCTATCTTAGTTTCACTTTGCATCTTAAACTTTTTCTCCAACACCATATCTAGTTCCTTTCTTTCAAACTTGTCCAATCATTCAAGTGACATTTTCCCCCTCATGAAAACGCTCCCTTATAATTCTAGAACTCCTTCATGCCAAGACCCACTCCTCCAATTTTCAGCCCTGTTGAAATTATTTTGGTTGGGCTTTGGATTTAATCAAGTTGAAATAAATTCAAACTTGTTTAAATTTACAGTCTCTAAAATGGACAAAACTACTTTCTTATAAATTGTGCATATTTGAAGATTTCTAGAGATATTTCAAATATCTCAAACTCCCTTACTAAGCCCCTTTCCTTTTAATTCTAATATCTGTTTATTAGTAAACAGAGAATATAAATAAGGAAGAGCACTAACCTGTAGCCGAACCAAACCCCCACCTAGGCCTCTCTTTCCTCCCGAGCCAGCCCAAGACCCCTCACGGCCACCTGCTCCATCACCGTCTCCTTCTTCCAGGAGCAGAGTCCTTCAACTCCTTGAGCTTCACAGACGTCGCGACGGTCGTCCAACCCCCCTCCTATAAAGCCATCTGCCCGCGCCCCTAGGGTTTCCTACTCCCTCCTCCTTCCCTCCTCTGCGCTGCCAGCAGGTAAGGGCAGCCCCCAAGCGCACACAAGCTTCCGCCTGAGGCCATGGCCGGATCGTTCTCGGGTTCTGTTCGCCGGAGCAAGCTCACCGTCGACCCCTTCTTCCTCCATGCGCCCCGTGACACCGCCCCAGTTCCATTCCCGCGCTGAGCCAAGCCCAATGACACCGTCCACGACATCATCTTCTTCCTCTGCTTGTATTCTTCGCGGAACCGAGAGCACCATGATCAGCACCTCGCCTCGCCTCTTGTGCACCTCCACCTCCGTGTTGGAGTAACCATAGCAGCTGTCAACCGATGCTGCCGGCGGCCACCAAAGTCACATCGCCAGTGCACCTCTCCTTCCTTTATGTTCTCCTTTCCCTCTGTCTCATCTCTTTGCTCTGTCTCATCTTTCCCAGGGAACCGATGCCATGGATGTCAGCGCCCTTGGCTGCATCTTTGGTGGCGGAGCTCTACCCCTCCGATCCGTGCAGTTCCTTCTCTTTGCCAGACCAAGCCAGCTCCCCATCACTCCATCACCGGCCGGCCCTGCCGTCAAGTCGTGCCGCCACATTAGCATCCGGCATCCTCGACCATGGCAATAGAGATACCTCTGCTTCGTTTGTTTAGTTTCTTGAGGTTCGCGCAAGGGTATGGTTCATCTAGAGCAAAATCCCATTTTATTATAGTTCCTTCGTAGTCCAACTGGTCAACGCGTTAGTCTGCAACCCCGGAGACTTGGGTTCAAATCCTAGTGGGCACAACTTTTTTGTTTCCTTTTGTTGCATCCCCGGGGTACCAACTGTTACTTTTTAGTTCTAAAGAGAATTAAGCTATCCATATCACAAGCACATAGCCGGCCTGACTGGTTTGCCCAACAAACCAACACCAGCACCTTTTGGGATCAAATCCCACTCAGCTCATATTTGTTTTTGAGCCTCTGCATTTCATTTTCATTTTCCCAAATGTGCACATACATGGACTATTTCAGTCTTGGGTCACGTTGTTGCAGATTGGCCCTCATAGGTTTATTTTGGTTTTGCGAATTTGTCAAATAACCATAACATGCATATTTAGAGTTAATGCCATTGTTTTCAAATGCTAATAACTAAATAATCGTGCATCAAATGGAAATGTTTTGCATATGTAAGATTATTAGGATTTCGTGTAGATTCGCAATTTCCAACTCTCACATGTGTTTAAAATGTTTATCTTGCGGTTTTGATGTATTTTACGTAAATGCCATGTGAGGGAGTCCTAGATTCGGGGGTCCTCGTATAGTCAACCTATTTCTCATGGGCCGGACTATATGAGATGCAAGGTGAATATCAGATGGTCAAGGGTCCCGTCACCAGGGTGAAGGCTTTAAGAGACTGTGGTGTGTCCTCCAAGTTAGTAACCGTAGATATGCATGTTTATCTGCTCGGTATGTAACCGAGCATGTGTAAACCCTAGATACCCTTGGCATCTATAGAAGCCGAAGTGTTTTAGGTGATAATGACAGAACAACTCGTCTAGGGTTAGCTATTCGATCTAGAGGTAAATCAACTCTGTAACTCCCGTATCATCAATACAATCAAGCAAGACGTATGGTATTACCTCTATAGGAGGCCCCGAACCTGGGTAAAACCGTGTCCTCTTTGTCTCCTGTTACCATCGATTCTAGTCTCACAGTTCGGGACCCCTACCCAAGATCTGCCGGTTTTGACACTGATTGAGAGTTCCATAGTGATGCACAAAGGAATCAATGGCTCACCTTGTTACGGGCAACAAGATCTGTACCTAGGGGATTCTTGCCCCCAATCAGACTCTCACAGGCGGCGACATCCTGTCACACACCAACCCAACCAGCCACCCTGGCCAGATCGGAAACTTCTTTTCCAATTAGAGAATCAAGTTCGGAACCTTATAGTTCGTAGCTGATTCATGGGGAACACTTGTTCTGATGGTACCCTCGACCCTTGAGGAGGAGCTTGAAAGTCTCGACGCCTCGACGCTGAAGACATTGGGCATCACCCCCAACGGAGTCATCACCTCCGGGCGGTCTAGAACACCCAATCCGTCTGGTCTGACTGGACACCTCAGGGCTAGACGGAATATGGATCCCCCTTCGTGTGGCTATGGAACCATCACGCCGCACATTGAATCCACTCGCCTAAGTGACATGCATCCTACCATCGCCTTGTTTTTAAATGAGCCATTCGATCGGATCAAAGGTATGCGTATGTCGGATGACCAGGTTCCGATCTATGACTGGCTCGAGATTAAGCCCGATGATAGGGAGATTCATGTCCCTTTGGTCACCCACCTTGTCGCTACCATCGAGTGTCCGATTAAAGACCTGTCCCAACAACCAGAATTGAAAACAGTCTACACCCTGGTCTCTGATCACCGAGACCTCATCGGCAATCCAGATGCTGGAACTTATCTTAAGGCCGGACCATCATCGTTCTAGGATCTACCACAGGCTTCGGAGTCCGTAATTCCAAACAACCGATGTGGCGTGGAAGAAAATTTTTCCCCACCAACCACCCAAGAAAATCATCCAAGTATCGCACCAAAGCCCGCGTCTTCAGACTTCTGGGATATCAAGCAACTACAAGGACAATCAGTCCAGCACTTTTGGGCCAGACTCCTACTCGCTAGAAGCAGAGAAAAATGTCTTAGTGACCAAGAGATAATGACAACTTTCATTCGTAATTGCCATGATAAAGGGATTCCTAACGCCTTGGCTTGCCGACACATTCATGACTTTTTTGAGCTATCTGGTTTGATACAAAAATACTGTGCCATGGAAAGTGCTTGGCAATCCAAGCGGTTATTTTCGGAACCAACTTTCCCGACCACCCTAGAGGAAATCGGAAAAAGAGGATACCTCCAAAGTGGCCAGCCAGATTCGAACCTGCTGAAAAAAGAAACAAGCCCCTTTTTGGGGTCAAGACTGTCCTTGATGGACTATTGGATAAACCTTGCCCTATACACTCCTTATTGCTAAACACAAGGCCGACTCACAGCCTTAGAGCTTGCTGGGTCGTCAGGCAGGTCGCAAAAAGTAGTGAGGCCATCCTCCAAGCGCCCCGTTGAATAGGCGCTCCCGATCTTCGCCCGAATACAATGCCGAAGTTCTGACGGTCTACGAAACATTCCCCTCGAAGAACAGGAGGAAAATATCCCTTAGAGAACTCGAACAGGTCTACGATGTGGCAACAACTAGTGCATGGGCAGACATACCGATTACCTTCAAAGATATCGACCAGCTGGCCATTCTTTCCGGTAATTCACTGGCCGCACTAGTCTTGAAGTCCATCATTGACGGTTACATAAGGTGCTAATGGACGGCGGTTGTGCTTTAAACCTCATATACGAAGGCACCCTGGAAAAAATGCAGTTCGACCGATCTCATCGAACATAGCAATACAACTTTCTGGGGAATTATTCCTAGGAAAGAGGCACGTTGTTCCGGACCTATCGTCCTGGACGTTGTGTTCGGCACGCGTGAAAACTACCGATCCGAGGAACTTCTTTTCCGCATCGTGCCCTTCCCAAGCGGCCACCACGCCTTATTGGGACGTGATGCATTTACAAAATTCCAGGCTATACCCCATTACGGGTACATGAAACTTAAAATGCCAGGACCAAATGGAGTGATCACAATTGCTAGTGATCCAAACATAGCCCTTCGGCCCAAAAACAAGATGGCAGCGCTCGCCCTCAAGGCATTAGCTGAGGCTTTCTCTGCTGATGAACTGACTGCACTATGGTCAACAGTTGACAAGGACGATTTGATCCTTAGCAAAAGGCCCAAACCCACGTCATTCAAACCCGCAGAGGAAATCGTCAAGTTTCAAGTGCATTCGATGGACCCTAATAAGACAACGTCCATCGGAGCTTAGCTCGATCCCCTTGTGGATGATGCTCCGCAGAACTTCCTCCGAGAAAACTGGGACATCTTCGCCTGGCATCCTTCCTATATGCTTGGAATCCCACAACGGCTCGCAGGACACAGTCTGAACATTATCACCGGCTTTAAGCCCACCAAGCAGACTTTGCGCCGCTTCTCCGAACCCAAGCGATAAGCTATGGGCGAAGAGTTAGCTATGCTACTCGAGGCCGGATTCATTCGGGAGATTAAGCACCTCGAATGGTTGGCAAACCTGGTGATGGTACCAAAGAAAGACAATTCCCGATGACTGTGCGTCAATTTGAAAGACCTTAACAAAGCCTACCCTAAGGACCCTTTCCCCTTACCACGAATAGACCAGATCATCGACGTCACAGCTGGACATGATTCATCAAGCGGCAACCGCATTTATCACCCCCTATATGCCATTCTGCTTCAACACGATGCCTTTCGGGCTAAATAATGTTGGGGCTACATACCAACGCATGATCCAGACATCTCTTGCTACACAGGTCAGTAGAACAGTCGAGGCATACATGGATGACGTGGTAATTAAAATCAAACAAGTCAGCCAGTTGATCAACGACCTATGGCAAACCTTTGCCAGCCTACGCGAGTATGACATATGACTCAACTCGGAAAAATTTGTATTCGGAGTTCCCTCTGGTAAACTGCTCGGATTCATTGTCTCCCATAGAGGAATAGAAGTGAATCCAGCTAAAATCCATGCTCTATCGGAACTTGCAATTCCTATAGAGCTAAAGCATGTCCATAGGCTAGCTGGGTGTGTACCGACATTAAGCCGCTTTATCTCCCGCCTTGGAGAGAAAGCTTTACCGCTCTATAAGCTGATGAAATGGACCAACAATTCTTACTGAACCAACGAAGCAGTGGTTGCGTTAGAGGAACTCAAAACACTACCGGCAACCAATCCCATCCTCACAGCATCGGGCGCCGGTGAGCCCATGTTATTATACATATCGGCTATCAACCAAGTTGTCAGCGCGGTGCTAGTTGTTGAATAAGATGAGGAGGGACACAAGTTGCTGACTCAAAAGCCGGTCTATTACGTGTCAGAAGTTCTAACGAAGTGCAAATCCAGATACCCACACTAGCAAAAGATAGCCTACATAGTGTTTGTGGCATCAAGGAAACTCAAACATTATTTCCAAGCCTGTGCGGTAACGATGGTATCCAAAGTGCCCCTGAATGATATAGTCAACAATAGGGACGCCACCGGCCGCATAGCTAAGTGGGTCATTGAGCTCCTTCCATTTGAAATAACATATAAGCCATGCCATGCCATAAAATCTCAGGTATTGGCAGACTTCCTGGCCGAATGGACAGACGCCGAGCTTCCCAAGGAATACGGTGCATACTCCCATTGGACAATGTACTTAGATGGATCCAAAACCCTGGCCGGACAGGGGGCTGGAGTTATCCTCACATCCCCCACAGGTGACAACATGTGATACGTGTTGCAGATCATGTATGCCGACTCCAACAACGCAACCAAATACGAAGCTCTCCTACATGGTCTTCGGATGGCAGTATCGATGGGTATACGATGGCTAGAGGTACGGGGAGACTACAACTTGGCCATCTCCCAAATTAATGGTGAATACGATGTCGAAAACCAAAAGATGACGGCATACATAAACGCCATCCTAAAGATATCCGCACGGTTCGAGGGGTTGGAATTTCACCACGTCGCTCGCGACAACAACCAAGCCGCCAACATACTGTCTCATATGGGAGCCAAACGCGACCCTGTCCGGAGAAACACCTTTATGGAGTGGCTCTTTAGGCCATCAATCGTGTGACAAGACGATGACAAGGGCGCCGGTCTTAATGCGGCGAACGAGGTTGTTCCCCCAATAAACGAACCAGACGATCAAATCATCGACGACTCCATAATGGACGAAACACCTTTGGGCCATGTGGTAATGGCAGTAATTGCACCATGAAGAGAGCCCTTCCTTGCCTACCTTCCTTGCAAGGAACTCCCCGATGACCGGACAGAGGCACAATGCATAGTTCGGTGATCTAAGGCCTACAAAGTACACGGGGGTGAGTTATACAAGAAAAGCACCACCAGAGTATTACAGTGGTGCATATCTGAGGAGGAGGGACGGGAGCTCCTAGCCGAAGTCCACGCAGGCATGGGCGGCCACCATGCCATGGCAAGAGCCTTAGTTAGCAAGGCCTTCTGATGTAGTTTCTTTTGGCCTACAGCTCGAACGGGTGCCTAGTTGCTTGTCAAACATTGTGTGGGGTGTCAGCTCTTCGCAAATCAAAGTTACTGCCCCCAACTACTCTTCGGACTATTCTGGTCACTTGGACCTTCGCGGTCTGGGGGGTGGACATGGTCAGACCCCTTAAAGGGGGGACCAAGAAGAATAAATACCTACTAGTCATGGTCGACAAGTTCACGAGATGGATTGAGGCAAAGCCCGTCAAATCGGCTAAGTCCGGACCAGTGATCGACTTTATCTCCGGTGTGGTACACCGTAATGGTGTCCTGCATAGTATAATAACGGATAATTGATCCAACCTCATGGCCCAAGAGGTCAAAGACTGGTGCGCAAAAATGGGCATAAAGCTCGATTACGCATTATTCTACCATCCGCAGACTAATGGACAAGTTGAACGAGCAAACGACCTCATTATGAGCGACATTAAGCCACGTTTGGTCTGATCTCTTCATGTGTCCGACTGTCATTTGGTAGAGGAGCTCGACTCTATTTTACGGGGCCTATGCACCACCCCAAACAGATCAAAGGGATATAGACCGTTCTTCATGGTCTATGGGGCAGAGGCAGTCCTGCCCTACGACATTATCCACGACGCACCAAGGGTGCGCATGTACGAGGAAAAGGAAGCTGAGTTAGATTAGCAGGACAACTTGAACACCTTAGAAGGAGAGCAAGACATATCTCGGGATCGCTATACTTTTTACCAACGGCAAGCCCGACGTTACCAGAGCAGGGAGTTCAGGGCGAAAGCATACAACTTAAGCGAACTCATCTTACGACTCCCAGAGAAACAGAAGCATAAACTCAACCCCAAATGGGAGGGCCCCTTCATAATCGACAAAGTACTCGCGGGAGGAGCCTACCATCTTCGGAACCCGTCAGACAACCACCTTGAACCGAACCCATGGAATGCAGTTAGTCTTCGACACTTCTACAGATAAACCGATGTCGTCTAAATACTTCAACATTTTTTCTTTTCTTTTCCTTTATCCATCTATTTTTTCTTTTCCCTCCCACTGTGCTGTTTGGTAGGATTGATTTTTTCCTTTTTCTTTCCATGTTCAGTTCAATCGACATTGCACCAAGGTTATCGGCTTACACCATCAAGTGTTAAATCCGAACACAACACCTAGGTGCTTCTTCCCGAAGCCACCACTTTTATACTATAAGAATTTATTCGCACTTATCATGTACATACGTTTCTCTTGTCACTTTCAAGCCATCATATGCATCAATTCAAACTAAGGCTTTGCCAAGCTGGGTTGCCTCACTCCTGTGTTTGCCCTTTACGTTCCCGATTGTATGGCTAGAGGGTAAAGATAGCACCTATGCGATTGTTATGACTGGGTCATCTGGATACGTACCTCGGATGGGTGAAGCCGAAAGTTAGCTATCTTACGTAGACAATTGGTCGGCCATGACAGAAGCACTTAATACGGCTATGGTTGTTATCACCATTGCTTAGGTTTTCTCCTTCCTCAAAACACCCTTAGCCACATACTAGTAGTATGCGGACTTTTACCTATGATCTTCGTAGAGACCCGAAGAAAGGTATTGATAGAGGTGCTATTTTCCTTGGAAGATGTTTCTTACACTAAGCAGTAATATAACATATCTCTCTATGTGCTTTTTGTCTGTTCGCACCACATGGATGGATTGCCTGGTTCCCCAAACACAATTCACTCTTTTGGAGTGACAAATTACGAGGAACACTCCCGCACTTTTCGCTCGTGAGGGAGAAGCCGATGGCCGGTTAAGACAAAGTTTATTGCACAGATTGTTCATACAAAAGTATACATAATTACATATTCGGCTACCGATCTAGATTATCGATTATAGTGTCTAGGGACCAGTCTTCCTGTGAAAGGCGGGTGGTAGGCATCACCTGGTCATACACCAGGTGAAGTGGCACTTCTTATCCATCCGATCCCATGGGGCTAACCCGAGCCATACGCTCGGGGTCAAGTACGGTGTAGCGGGTCTTGATCATTGCCCATGCCTCCCATGCTCCCTCCTAGCAAGCCGATGTCTTCCACAACTCGAACCTACTTCGAGCTCCCTGGAATCGATGGTTAGTTCGATCGTTCCTTCTGGCCGTTGTTCGGTAGGCCATAACGCCTTTACCATGCTTTCCATTACTTTCCGAGCATGCTCATGTAGAGCGGAAAGCTCTTTTAGCAAGTTCCCCTGGTTGGATCCGATCTCTTCTTCAGGATGTGTGGACAGAGGGCCTGTATATCAGGGAAACACATGCTTATTATACTTACCCTATATGAAGTACTTACTGATGCTAGAATCACGCTTACCGAACATGCCCCTCTGAAGTTTCTGATTTTCTTCTTGGGCCCGGGTTAATTGAGCCTTGAAGTTCTCAATTTCTTTGACCTGTTGTTTATTGTCTGCTTGAAGACGGTTCAAAACACGACACCCCGCCTCGTGCTGGGACTCGGCGTATTGCTGAGATTCTCAGGCATCATCCAACTCCTTTTGCATATGCTCTATTGATCTGGTTGCTAAATAGAATACTTGCGTCAGCATGGAAATATGTTAGGATCAGTAGCATTGGTAAATTAACCATGGGCCTCCCATCTAAAGCTCTTCACTTGCTCGATCTCGGCCTTCAAAGATTGTAGTTGTGATCGACTGTCTTCCAGCTCCTTGGCCACCTGCTCGTTTTGTTGCTTTGATGTCTGCATTAGCAGTAAAACAGCGTAGGGACCCTTAATTTGACCGTTCCGAACTAAATTAAGGCTCGGGGGCTACTGGGTTTACATGAGTGTGCAAACTCTTTTAAAGCCGAATACTTACCTGCAAGCTGACCAATATCATCTTCATGGCATTGCTGAACCCAGCTCGGGATGCGCCAATGTGTGCGTACGCTGTGCGTAGGGCGCCGAACTCTTGTTCAGAAAACACCGGGTGACGCAGGGCCTCCTATCGTCAAAGATGATTCATGGCGCTTCCTACTTCCGATTTAGTGACAAACATGGCATCATCGCAATCGGCTGGTGCCGGATGGGCCATAGGGGCCTCGGCAGTAGGTTCGGCGTGAGCCATAGCTCTGGATTTTTTAGCGTTGTCGGACACCTTGGCGACCTCTTCGACAAAAGGAGCCTGGGGTTTTCTCCTAAGTGTTTTCATGTAAACTGCTGTAAGAATATATTAATTTTGAAAGTAAGCATACAGCCTAACGGGTTGAGTGAGCAGGCGAATTCGTCCTCGTGGCCGGCTCATTGGTTGGGCCCTTGTTGGCTTCCGATCCGGGTGCTATTTCGATTGTCGGCATATGGCTCGCAGATCGACGACGCTTGGGAGTAGGATCAGGTGCGTTCGGTGTGCTATTGGATGGTTGCCTCCTACGGGACGAGTTCTTCTTCTTCCTACCTAATGTAGGAACGGAGAATGACCCAGGGTAATCGGCTTTCATTGCCACTAGAGATCAATCGACACTCTCGTGATAGAAGACCCCATCTTTGAAATCAATTGAAATATCCGGGTCCTCATGTAAACCCAGATCATCATCGTGCGAATAGTCTTCAGGCTGGATTGCCGGACAGTTGACTGTCTCGATGAAGCCCCTCCATTCCTGTCCGTGAAGGCTTAAAAGCTTCGGTCAATTAAAGGACGAAATGGAAACCCTGAACTATGTTCGCACAGGAGAAAGGCTTACCCATTCGATGGGATTATGGCTTCAATATCCTTCCTTGGTTGTCCGATGAATAAAATCTTCTTGCTCTCCTTTATATAGATCGGCAAGAGCGGCGGCCAGCGCCATCTTGTTGGCGGGTCCCAATCTCCGGGAGTGAGTGGTGTCGCTTGTACTATTGTAGCGCCATAGGGGATGTATCCTCTGTTGGAGAGGGTGCACGCACCGGGTGATGGCGGTGGCCATGACATCGGGCATGGTCAAGTGATGGTGGGTAAGCATCCGCACCTGGACCACCAAATGTTGTACTTCAACATTGTCCTCTTGGGACGAGTTCTTCGACCGCCATTTGTACCTTTTCTTCAAGGGAGCGTCAGAGTATTCGGGCACACCTCTTCGAGATGGCTCAAACAGGGGGACGTCTTCAATGTAAAACCATTCCGAAGTCGATATGTACCCACCGGATACCCCATCCCCACTATGCGGCACACTTCGGTTCCGCCGACCTCCAAGATTGTCTTATCCCGAGTTCGGGGGACAAGACAAAAATACTTCCTCCACAGTTCGAAATGCGCCTCGCAACCCAGGAACATCTCGCAGAGCGCTACGAAGCCCGATATGTGCAACATGGACCCCAGAGTGAGGTGATGGAATTGGATCCCATAGAATTCTAGCAATCCCCTCAGAAATGGATGGATGGAAAACCCAAGGCCCCGCGGGAGAATGGGGACAAAGCATACGCATTCCCCCCTTTGAGGATCGGGGAAACGCTCCATGAAAACCTCGTTGTTGTAAGTGGTTAAACATGTGTGGGTCACCGCTGGGTTTGAAGAAGGGAGATACCCCTGGGTCGCTAGATTGTGCAGCCGCAGGAGCGATACGGAGCAGCTGGTCCAGTCCCCTGGACGTGAGCCATAAGGGCGCGTGGAGGAGCTACGGGCGTTTGCCATGTATTTCGTGGATCTTTCGCTAGGAGTTTTTTTCCGTTGGGAAGGAGGAGGATGTGGTCTAAGACACAATTCTATTTGTTTAAATGGGTGGTGCCTCCCTTGCAGAGGGGTAGTATTGTAAAAAAATCACTGATCCATTAGTCTCCCGATGATGCGTGCAAATCAAGGAGTACAGACGGTTATTCTAATGAACCCGTGGAGCTCGCGACTCTTGGGATTTTGCCGACGACTGGTCGGTTGCTGAATAAGGAGTAAGGGACTCGCTTCGCAAGCCCAGGATTATCACGCATGAAGAACAACCGAACATACATCGGCGTTGAAGGGTAGTCTGGGGGCTACTAAGGGAGTCCCGGATTGGGGGGTCCTCGGATAGTCAACCTATTTCTTATGGGCCAGACTATATGGGATGCAAGGTGAATATCACATGATCAAGGCTCCCTCGCCAGGGTGAAGGCTTCAAGAGACCGTGGCGTGTCCTCCAAGTTGGCGATCGTAGATAGGCAGGTTTATCTCCTCGGTATGTAACCGACCATGTGTAAACCCTAGATACCTTCGACATCTATACACGCCGAAGGGTTTTACGTTGTAGCGATAGAGCAACTTGTCTAGGGTTAGCTATTCGATCTCAAGGTAGATCAACTCTATAACTCCCATATCATCAATACAATCAAGCAGGACATAGGGTATTACCTCCATAGGACGCCCCGAACCTGGGTAAAACCGTGTCCCCTTCGTCTCCTGTTACCATCGATTCTAGTCTCACAGTTGGGACCCCTACCCGAAATCTCCCGGTTTTGACACTGACACCATGTAAAATGATTTATTTCATAACTACCAAACCATAGCTTTGATAAAAATGTTCCACATATGTAACTTGAATAGAAAAATGTGTAGAATCACATGGTGGCATCTATTTTGCTGTTTACCAACTTTAATATTGAGAATAGGTCAGAACAGTAGAAAATTTGGAAATTACATATGGGGACTTTTTGGAAATGCTATAAGTTGGTTCCGACCTGATTTAAGATGCCTAGATAGATAGTTTGCTTATGCTTCGCCTCTTACCATGTTTAACAACATTTAACATTGACGTGTACCTAAACGGGAGTGAACAAAGTAATCCAAATATGGAGTTTCGTCAATATGCAACTCATTGCATATTGAGCTTCACTTAATGTGTAGGAGTTGTTTGATGTGCTTTGCCATGCCTTGCATAATTAAATGAACATGCACCATATTTGTTTGTGCTTCATGTCATGCACATGTTGTGGTGTTATCATGTGTTGATTGTTGTTTCGGATTGTTCCTTCTCGATAGAGTTCCGAAAGCGTTCGGAGTGTGAGGATTTGTTCGACTATGTTGCCTCGTCTTCTTCATGGATTCGTTCTTCTTCCAAGCGGGATCTTAGGCAAGATGACACATTTCCCTGGATACCGCTACTATCATTGCCATGCTAGTTTTCTCGCTTCCATCGTTATGTCTCGTTACGTACCACTTGTATGTCCAGCCTCCCAACATTGCCATGATAAACCTCTAACCCCTCCACATCCCAGCAAACCTTTGTTTGGCCATGTTACCGCGTACTCAGCCCTACTGATAGCGTTTCTAGGTGCATGTCTAATTGCTTCCATGTGTCAACATGGACATTCTTTTGTTATCACAATATTATTGCTATTTAATTTGATGCACATGTATATACGTGGTAAAGTGTGGAAGGCTTGGCCTTTTTCTTGGTCTTTTCTTCCACCTTTGCCACCATAGTTACTTGTGTACCGGTGTTATGTTCCATAATTGAGTGCTCCTAACATGCTCGGGGTTGTTATGGGGGCCCCTTTGATTTTCGTTTAAGGATAAAACTTGTCTAGCAAGGCCCAACTTTGGAACTATATTAGCCCAACATTATAATACTAAACATCGTTTCTAAAGCATAGGGCATCATGAACCCGAGGAGTAATTTAATATAATACATGGAGGCCAGTCCTATAGGTGTTGGTCCAAAACAGATCAATGTGCGGGGCCACCCCGGGGCAACTCGGGGGATGTCTATCAGGCCACTATACACTAGCTCATCCGATTGTGCCCTGAGAACGAGATACGCGGCTCCTATTGGGATTGTCGGCACATCATGCGGCCTTGCTAGACTTGTTTTACCTTTCTCGAATGTCTTACGCGTGGGATTTCGATGACACTTTGTGCTATCTTGAAGTTGAGATTTCCATTGGGATTCCGCAAATACTACGGGTGATTCTGTGGTTGAGGAATTCCAACGTCGTGTGTGGTTAATTTGTGATGGATGAGTTGGAGCACCACTGTAGGGTTAAATCTTTTGAAAAGCCATGCCCATGATTACGTGGCAACCTGGAAACTTTTTTAACACCCGGTCATAGCAAACTTGAAGTAAACTCAAATAAAATACACCAACTATGTGTGTAACCATGACTGTCTCTTCTCGTGAGTCCTTATTCGAGAGAGAAAATGGTGGGGTTATGTTTGATGTAAGTAAGTGTTTAGGATCACTTAGTGATCATTATTAGTTCACATACGTTATGCCTAGACCATCAAACTTTACTTTCTCTATTCGTAAGTTAGCCACTCAAATAAATTCTTAGTTGCTTGCTGCAGCCTCACCACTTAACCATACCTCACCCATTAAGCTTTGCTAGTCTTGATACCCTTGGAAATAAGATTGCTGAGTCCCTGTGGCTCACGGATTACTACAACAATAGTTGCAGGTACATGTAATGCGATGATTTGACGTGAGCGCGGTGCTTGTTTGATTTGGAGTTCTTCTTCTTCTTCTTCTTCTTCTTCTTCAATCTAGGATGGGTTCCAGGTGGCAGCCTAGGATAGCAACGACGGATGTCATTTTGTCATTTGATTTCGTCCGTAGTGGGACCGTGCTCTTGTGTATGATGGTTGAATATGTTGTTGTATTGATGTGATCTTGATGTAGCTTGTGGCGAGTGTAAGCGAAATCCATATACTCATCTCTTTTGTACATGTACTTGTATTGATATCCATTCTTGCAAAATGATGAGATGTGCTTCTATCCCTGTCGAGGACCTCAAGACAAAATAAGGATAAAATCTCGTCTTGGGCATTACAGAGACGATCTCCATGCCACAAGTATTTACCCCTAAAACGGAAGGGGCTTGCTTGGCTCTGGTTAAACAATCTCCCTGAAAATTCTATTGGGTCTTGGGAGGATCTCGAGGACAAATTCTGATCTAAATTCAAGGGCACCTATGTACGGCTGCCGGACTCCTCCAACCTGAGCAACATCGTTCAGAAGGCAGGAAACTCCGCTCGACAATTCTGGAATTGGTTCTTAACCAAGAAAAAACAGATCGTTCATTACCGAGATGTCGAGGCAATAGTCTCTTTCAAGCAACATATTCGGGATGAATTGCTGGCTCGCTAGCTCGGTCAGGACAATCCTAGGACCATGTCCGCCCTTACATCACTCATGACTTGCTTTTGTGTGGGCGAGGATAACTGGCTGGCTAGACGGAGCCACAACCCCAAAGACCCCGGAACTGCCAAAGTTCGGGATGAAAACGTGAAACCAAGACGCACCAAAAATAAATGCCGGCACAACAATAGTGATGCTGGCGACACGGCCTTAACGCCGGTTTCCGACACCCTCGATCTGCTTAGCGGAAGAAGCCTCCTAAAGGCAATTGTGACAGACCTACCTCGTTGGACAAAATCATGGAGAGGCCTTGCCAGATCCATGGCACTGAAGACAAGCCCGCCACCCACAACAAACATAACTATTGGGTGTTCAAACAAGTCGGTAAACTCGTAGCCGAGGAGCAAGGCAAGGGCCCACGCAGCAAGGATGATGATGAGCCCCGTGCTCCAATCAATGGTGGATAGAAGCAGTTCCCTCCAAAGGTAAAGACTGTGAATATGATATACACCACTCACATACCCAAAAAGGTGAGGAAGCGCGCCTTCCGAGAGGTCTATGCCATAGAGCCTGTAGCCCCGAAGTATAACTCAAGGTAGACATACCCGATCAAATTTGATCGACGAGACCACCCGACCAGTATCCGTCATGGGGGTTTATCTTCCCTCATCCTAGACCCTATTATCGATGGGTATCACCTCACTAAAGTCCTAATGGACGGAGCAAGTAGACTCAATCTGATTTACTCAGACACGTTGAAAAACATGGGTATAGATCCTTCAAGGATCTAACCTAGCAACACTACCTTTAAAGGAGTGATCCCAGGCTTCGAAGCCCGGTGCACGGGCTCTGTGAGCCTGGAAGTAGTGTTTGGTTCGCCTGATCAGTTCCGTAGCGAGGACTTGATCTTTGACATTGTACCTTTCCATAGCAGTTTTCATGCCCTGCTAGGCCGTACGACATTCGCTAGCTTTAATGTCGTCCCACGCTACACATACCTCAAGCTCAAGGTGCCTGGGCCCAAGGGGGTCATTACTGTCAACGGCAACAAAGATCGTTCCCTCCGAACTAAGGAACATGCACTGGCCCTGGCGGCCAAATTCCATTACGATGATGAACGACAAACACCAAAATCTTCCACAAAGGCACGTAAGGTTGACAAACCAGCTCGGTTTCAGCTCGAACTCCCAGAACCTTCTTCTCCCTAGAAATAGGAAAATGCTCCCCATTGCATAGCCCTAGTGCCCGCCAAACATGTGCCAAGAAGGCACATCTTTGCACTCAGGATTCCATGGGCAGCAGTGGGGAACAACCATCAAATGGTAAGTGTTCAGCTCGACTGAACTACTACCAATACACGTCATCGGACATACAACAGGTACCATTAAGGACCTATTAAAGTGTAAAGCTCATCCATACTTCGGCGACTTCTCAAGATATCCTTTCCAAGGTCCACTCGCCGGCAACATCACCCTTAAAGGAATGCAACTCCCTAGGAAAGCGAGGACCGGTCTTCTATTGGTGGCTTGATGTTCTCGATGAGCCCTGTCGCCACTAACCGTCATAGTAAGCGAGGACCGGTCTGCAAATCCGAGCATAAGTGTCATACTAAAAAATCGTTAGAGGTTATTTCGTGTCATACAACAGGTTTCATACTCGTACAAACCATGTGATGCTGGCTTTAGCCGCGGTTCATCCGAACATCACAAACCATTGGGGGCTAGTCATTAGGCCCCATGTTCCCTTTTCACACTCCTACAGCTAAGTGAAAGTGATAAAGCATCATAGTCTGATTGCCTTGTCCCCCTCGCACTGCTGCCTTCAGGCACCGATACCCCAGCTAAGGGTCACAATGCGGAGGGAAAGACAGCTCACGTCGTATCTACGTGGGGGCTGAAACCAACAACAAGCAACTTTCTGATTAAACGGCCACATAGGAGTCACAACGAATGCAAAACTTAAAAGACATGATAAACCATACAACCTCATCATAAAGCGTTAAACGTCTTTGGATAGATTACAACGCGCTCATTCATAAAAAAATGTCCTTCGTGCATTGAGCCTCTATCGCCCGAGCACCCTTCATCACTGTAGAGAAGTATCGCTCGGGGCACCTATACTCCTTTCCAGGGGACGGATGTTCGGTGGCCATCTCCGACGGATCGAGCCTCGGCCAGTGCATCATGGTCCCTACAAAGGTGATCGGAGCTCCCTCGATGCATGTAGAACGCTTTCACGCATCAATCCGAGGTGCAGTGTCGCTCAGCCTCCGCAGCAGGACGAAGTAGTTGCTCGGTAATGACTCTTCAGGCCATAGTCGGATGCAAAGATCCTTCATGGCCAGCTCCACCATCCTGTGTAGCTCCATCTATTTCTTCATCTACTCGATGAGAATAGGAGAGCGCTCGGGGGCTTCATACTGTGCCCAAAAGAGCCGAGCCTCATCGCCTTCTTCTCGCAAAGCGTAAAACTATTTCGCGTTACCTACACTCTTTTGGAGGTTCGAACAGGCGCTTGAGGAACGCCACACTTGGGTGAGCAATGCAAACCTGGTATCACCAAAGGCACGTTGTAGTAAATACGGCTTACCATATGTGATAGCTTTGACTTGGCGGATTGTTTCTTCAAAGAACCGCCTATTCACCTGCTCCTTTTGGAGCTCGAACTTCAGCGTGGATAGCTCGATGGCTCGCTCCTTGCCTTTCTGCTCAAGGGACTCGCACTTCGTGCTGGCATCCTTGAGCTCCTGCTGAACATCCTCCACCTAGGCTTCATGCTTAGCGCTCGCAGTTTTCAATGCGAAGAGCGCAGCTGCTGCCTTCTCATTCAGGGCCTCTTGCTTCACCATTCGTAGCTCGACCTTGAGTTTCTTGACCTCCTTAGCCAAGGCTGTGTAAGCAATAAACATATAATTATGCTGGGTCACCAGTGTGTATCACTAATGATAGAAAGCCTGAATATTACAATTCAGCTTACCTTGCGCCTCATCGAACCTCTTGTTCAGGGCATCAAGCTCCTCTTCAAAGTTATTGAGCTTCCAATTTAGCTCGGTAAGCTCCGCGACATTAACGGCCTCCGCCGATGACGAGGCCTACAAACAATAAATATATCAGTTTATGTGTGTTCTAACCCCCGAATTGTCAAGACTATGACCCTGTGCTCGGTCCTCTTAAGGGCTGTTAGAACATTATGGGACGAATAAAGTCTTGTGTATCGTTGGTTACTCCAGAGTATTTGTCCCCCGGGTGAGTTTTCTCCAAATTCACCCAGGGCTCACGGCTGCTATATATATAACGATAGCACAATACTAATAAAATTAATTATTTAGGAAAAGGGTATTACGTGGCTCACCTTGAAGCCCGCTGAGAGACCATTGAAGGCCTCTTTCAGTCCGCTATCAACTGACTAAATGCCTTGAGAAAACCCCACTCATAATAGTGTGGTGATCCTGGGAGATGGAGGCGCTTGATAGAGCCTCCTCCATGACCGGCCACCCAGTCATCGGTGGCACCGGTGATGACCGGCCAGACCAATCTCTAATCGGGGATTGAGCCGGTAGGTTCATAGGCACAGTGCGCTCCAAAGATGACCTCGGAGGGGACTAGACATTCCTCTGTCCTTCCTCCTCAGCAGCCAGGAGGGGCTCCTCCCCTGGTCTTCGGCAGTCGAGGCATTAACCTCAGCCATGACGTCATCACCCCCATCGCCTGTGTTCGGCTCCAAAGGAGACTGGTGGGATGACACCTCCACGGCGTCCCTCGTGACCCCTGGAAGTTTGCGGTGTGACGCAGTCCCACTCTTCGCCAGCTCGGCGGGTGGAGACTCCCCATCTGATATTTGGTTGGTGGGGAGAACGCGTGGTGGGCTAAAGATCAAAAAGGCGTTCTTACATTTAAAACATTAAAAACTTTGCATAAATGACCCAGGGAGTCTTCAGATTCATACCTTCGAGCTGGGGGCTTGAACCTTAGGTTCCTTCAGGGAACCTTCTCAACATCAGTAGACAAGCCCGATTCAGCATCAGATTCCGAGCTGTCGTTGGTCAGGATCAACCTCAGTAGACAAGCCCTCTTTGGGGGGGGGTGGTACATCCTCCATGGCATCTGACGACGCCGCCCTCTTTCTTGTAAGGGGGGAATCGACTTCCCCCCGTCCTCATGCTCTTCCTCATGGGTAGGGGAGGCACGGGTCTCCTTGGACATGGCGTCCGGCTGGTCCCTTACACAGCCACCTTCTGTGGCTTTCTTCTTTTTATTCTCCTTATTCTCTATGCTGTGTAAGGCGCCACGACGAGCATCTCCGTCAACAATTCCGACCCGGGCCCCTCGGGTCGTGGAGCTGGGCAGTCCATTTTGACAACCTTACTTAGCCACTTCTATAAAGATAAGGGAAGTTTGTTCAACTCTTTGTTAAACAATGGGTCGGGAGTGTCAAAGCAATTTTATACCTGGGTAGGAAGGTTATCGATGCTCAGGCCCGAGTCCTCCTCCTCGGCTGGCCAGATATTCCGGGGCTTGAATAAGGCCTTCCATGGTTTCTCAGAAGTAGTTGTCGGGACCCCGATCGTAAGTCATAAGAATCCAGCCTGTAACACATCAAATCACTTTGCGGCCTCACACACGGTTATCTCCACGGCTGCGACCTTACCTGGGGCGGGACCATTTGCGTATTTTGGCTCACGTATGTGAATATGTCGCTAGCATTCAAACGACAGAGAACCCGGGTCGACATAACTAGTCATAGAACCCAATTGTCACATCAGTAAATGGACCGACATACATAACCTAGAAATGCAAGTGTCGGCCACAAGCGTGTGTAGAAGAGTCATAGCAAGCTACGAGGACTCCATTACATCATTGGACATAAATGGAATCACTTCACATAGACGAGTCGTAGCAGGCTACAGTGACTCCATTACACTACGAGACATTTCCCAAAGGGACAGACCCAACATCAAAGAAGGATCCATGCCGATCAATCAATGTGTCCCGAGCAGTAGCAAGCCACCAAGGCTCGGTGGACGCACAAAGAGGAAGTTCCCCATAAAGAGTACTACTAAAGGCACACGACTAGGTGTCGAATCCCATACATACCGTTGCACTCACACGTACACATGACATGCCCTATATGCATAGATGCAACTATGGCATCACAACATAACCATACAACAATACAACTTTTATTTAGGAGGCTCAGAGGAGCCTTGCATAATATGTTCATACAGGTAGGGGTCACATGACCTGACACTCAAGTCATACGAACAAGTTCATACAAATCAAGCAAAAGCTCAAAGATGTTTGAGTACAGAGAGATGAACGGGTAAAAAGGCACATGACCAGATTATCTATAGCCCATCTTAGGGAATCAGATTGTAGCTGAGGTACCAACTACTTGTCAGCGTCAACGTCTAGATAGAACCCACCAGATGGGTCCCGAGTCTCATCTACAACATTTATTAAGAAAACATGATTACAAACGTACTTAGCAAGTCTTTAAAGCAGACCTAGTCTATTCATGCTCATGTATCAACAAGGGAGTGGTGGAGTTTATGCAACAATGCCAGCTTTGACTCTTGGCTAACATATACTACAAATATTAGTTCTTTGTACAAGTTTTAGATATCGCACACGAGTCTACTAACACCACATAAATACACCACCATGGATTCACTTCTGTCACCTACGAGACAGCCATCCACGGTACTCACACTTGTCTTGATATTTTTGTGAGTAACCATCAAGTTGTCTATGGACAACATAAGTTCTCCAAGTAGTCCATATCCGAGGACGTGGCTATTCGAACAGATTCATACCCTGCAAGGGTGTACTCCTTGACACACGCTTTTGCCACTTATCGCTATGTGCATGTAAGGCAGCTCGGCAACCTTCAAGTGGAAGCCTAGTGAGGGAGTCGGCCAGGGCCATCAATCACACACGACCTCTAGTCCAAGCTATCGCCTATTTGAGACTGAACCCACACGGAAGTCCGGCCGAAGTTTTTTCTACGGCCCCAAATGATGTACCACTTCCTACCACGTTGTAGCCCACCTCTAGGGCCAGCACTACGCACGGCCTCCAGCATAGCAACAAACACCACAAACCACTTGCAACTCCTGGACCAAGGACTAGGTTGTTGATAAGTTGAGAGAGCTTGGAGTGCCCGGAGCTCAATGTGTGGTAGTAACTAGTCTTAGATAAAACCCAGAACTCAATTCATAAGAACGTTTCCAATGAGGCAATCCGCTATGTACTCCTACATAGCCTCTCATAGCTACCTTTACCAAATTGGGTTCATCATTTAGCTCATACTTCAGGACAACACTATTGCACTCCGGTTCATCACCCAGATGAATCAGACCTGACACAACTCTAAGCATAGCAAGCATAGCAAACAAAGAAGGTAAAGCACATCATGGCTCATGCATCCACCAGGTATGCTAGGTTGCAAGGTTTAGTTATTTACTATGACAATGACATGTCAGGTAGAGGAATGGGTTCAACTACCGCAATAGATAGATAGTTGAAGCATTTGTCCTAATGCAATAAACAAGAGCAGGCATGAGAGAATGGGATGATATCGAAATGATCAATGGGGTTGCTTGCCTTGCAGGTTGGTGGGAAGGTACTCTCCTTCAGTGGGATACTCGCGGATATCCTCAGGAGTAGGACCTACAGCGATACAGATAAGTAACACTCAATACACGACAAGTGCAACAATATGATGCATGATCATGACATGGCGACATGATTGAATGAGCTAATGCAACTATCATTAGAGTTAGATGGAGTGGATTTGAATATAGGTTCAAAATCGTTCACCATATGATATTCCATACATCATCCTATTGCAAAATGTCAATGTTCTCCTATTTATCTTGCTCTAACATGCATGATAATAGCACCATTGGATTCATTGGATTTGTTTGATGAATTTTCATATATAAATTATTTTAATCTGAGTTACATATTAATTTCTATGATTTTCTAAGATTTTAGTATTTCCTATGATTAAACTAAAATTTGAAAATCAATTTTTGCGTCAGCATGACATCAATAGGTCAACTGGCCGTTGGCAGGTCAAACTTGAACAGTGGGGTCCACTGGTCAATGACCCATGCCCTAGCAGAATTTGGATTAACTACTAATTATTAATTATTTGGGTTGGGCCCACCTATAAGTGGGTCATTTGGTTAATTAAAATATGTAATTAATTTTAATCTAATCTAAAACTAACCAGGGGCTGGGCCCCACCTGCCAGTGACCTAGGGGGGGTCAACCCCATGGTCAAACTAGTCGGCCTCGCCGCCATTGAGCCGTCGGCGACCACAGGGACGATGGAGGGGGTCGGGTTTCGCTCTCCGTCGACAAAATCGATGAGGAGAAGTCCGATCGAACGCCCGCACTTGCACGCGTCCAACGGGGCACATCCTAGAGGCGGAGATGGCCCGCAGCATGGCCGGCGATGACCTTGGCGGCTGCCGGACTTTGGCTAAGCTCGGGGTCGACATTTTGGCGTATAGAAGAGTCGGACCTTGGCTCCTACGACCTCTATGCGACGCCATGAGCTCAATGGTGGCCTCGGGGAAGCCACCTAGACACCGAAGCAGTGCCGGCGTCGAGCTGGTGCGGCGGAGCTCCTCGGGTCCTGATGAAATTGGGAGCTACAGCATGGGATCAACTAGGGGAAGAGGGGAAACGGGACCACGGGCTCACGGCGATCATGTAGACGTTAAAAGCGAGCTCAGGGATGTTTCGGAGGAAACGAACGACGGTAGTAGAAGGAAGAAGATGAGCTCAGGGCTTCGACGGAGAGCTCCTAGCGATGCGAGGCTTGGCGGGGAGCAGCAGCAGGTCGAGGTGGGGCTGATGAGCGTCTCGAGGGCGAGGGGAAGCGACTAGCGATGGCGAGCTCAACCGGAGGCCATGGCGGCAGAGGGGAGAGAGAGGAGAAGAGGGGGGAGGGGTGAATGGCGAGGATGGCCGATCCAGACGGCTCTTCCCCTGCCTACTGGATGGCGAGAATGGCGAGAATGCCTATCCGCCTCGCCAACGCGATGGGGAGGCCAGGCAGGAAGCCTGCTACGTGTCGACGGCACAACAAGAGGTGGCCAGCTCCTCCCCTGCCTACTGGAAGGAGGAAGATTACAGGCTGGGTGGTGGGTTGGGCCACCACTTCCAGGTAAGCCCAGGTAAGCATTTCTCTGTCTTTTCCCATTTTCTGTTTCTGTTTTCTATTTTTTGATATTTGTTTTATTTTTGTTTGGCATCAGAACCTAGCACAAAATATATTGAAATATTTTGCAGAGCATAGTTTGAACATTTCAAACCTCCACAACAAGTTTCAACATTTTAGGCAGACTTAAATAGTTTTAGTGCTTTATTTCTCAATTTCAGTAGCATTGTTAATTATTTTAAAATTTTGTAAATGTTTTGAAAATTAAAATGTCTCCTGAAATGTTGTTGCCAACATTTATCAAACAAGGGGGACATTTTTGATGGGCATTTTGGATTCGTTGAAAAATCGGAACATTTGAATTGGTTTATTTCAGTGAGGTGCTGGGGTTTTCGGTGTATCCCCATTTCATCTGGATGCATAATTGAAACACGATGCACACAAATGCTTGCGCAAAGCAGGACTAACTAGGTATGTGACAACTCACTCCCACTCAAAAGAATCTCGCCCCCAGATTTAGAAGTCATCGGGGTACTCTAGTCAAAGATGATCCTCTCTTTCCCATGTGGTTTCCTTCTTGGAATGGTGTGACCACTGAACCTTGAGAAACTTGATGTTTCGACATCGAGTGGTACGCTCATCTTGATCAACAATACGAACAAGATATTCTCGTTATGTAAGGTTATCTTGGAGATCAAGCGTTTCGTGGTCTACTTCGCGGACAGGGTCCGAGAACCAAGGCCTGAGTTGCGAGACGTGGAAGACATCATAAACCTTGGAAAAATGCAGTGGAAGTTCCAATTGGTAGGCAACTTCTCCTCGTTTGACAAGAATGCGAAAAGGACCAATGTAACGAGGGGCCAACTTGCCCTTGATACCGAATCGTTGGGTACCCTTCAGAGGTGTAACCCGAAGATAATCCTTCTCGTCCACTTCATAGGTCATAGCCTGATGATGACAATCATATTGGCTCTGTTAACGAGATTGGGCTGTTTTCAATTTTTATGAATAATGCGAACTTGCTCCTCTGCATCCTGGATCATATCTGGGCCAAAGAGTTGCCTCCCTCCCGTTTGTGACGAGTTAAGAGGTGTTCGACGCCTTCGTCCATAAAGAACTTTAAAAGGGGCATTGCCCTAGCTTGACTGATAACTATTGTTATAAGCAAATTTTGCGAATGGAAGACATTTCTCCCAATTAATACCCAAAGATATAACACAAGCACTGAGCATGTATTCCAGAATTTGATGGACTTGCTCTATTTGACCACTTGACTGCGGATGGAAAGTAGTGCAAAAGGATAGATGAGTGCCCATAGCATTTGGGAAGCTTTCCCAGAATCTGGAAGTAAAGATACTTCCACGGTCTGAGTTAATCTCCAAAGGAACACCATGAAGAGACACTATTCGAGAAACATATAGCTCCGCTAGCTGGCTAGCAGTTATACTCTCCCAAACAAGAAGAAAATGAGCCTCATTGGAAAGACGGTTAATGACCACAAAGATAGCATTATTCCCTCGCTTGGTCCTGGAAAACCTAGTGATGAAATCCATACTGATCATATCCCATTTCCATTCAGTAATAGTTAAGGGTTGAAGGGTGCCAGCAGGCCTTTGTTGTTCTGCCTTAACGCGACAACAAACGTGGCAGTTTGCAACAAACTAAGCAATTTCTCTCTTCATTCTGGTCCACCAGAACATCTGACGTAGGTCCTGATACATCTTGGTACTACCATGATGAATCGTGAGAGGAGAGTCATGAGACACCTTAACGATCAACTGCCGAAGATGTTGGTTCTTGGGAACCACCAAACGGTTCTCAAAGAAAACAACACCCCGATCATCTACCGAGAAGCATTTAGCATTACCCCTTTTAATGTTCTTCTTGATCTGGGAAATTTCGGTATCTTGCTTCTGGGCGGATATAATTTTATCCGTAAGGTTGGGATTCACCACCAGTTTGGATAGGAATCCTTGAGGAACAATGTGAAGGTTTAACTTCTGAAATTCCTCATAGAGAAGTGGTTGACTTTGTTGTAACATCAGGTTGTTACAATAAGACTTACGACTTAGTGCATCAGCCATGACATTGGCTTTCCTCGGGGTGTAAGTTATCCCTAGTTCATAATCTGTAATCAACTCAACCCACCGTGTTTGCCTAAGATTCAAATCCGGCTGGGTGAAGATATATTTCAGACTTTGGTGATCAGTGTATATTTCGCAACGATTACCCAGAAGGTAATGTCGCCAGGCTTTCAGTGCATGGACTACAACTACAAGCTCAAGATCATGTGTTGAATAATTATACTCATGTGGGTGCAACTGTCGAGATGCGTATGCAATCACATGACGATCTTGCGTGAGAATGCAACCAAATCCTTGTCTCGAGGCGTCGCAATAGATAACAAAGTCCTTAGTGAAATCTGGTGGCACCCGTACGGGAGTAGAAGTGAGGCTTCTTTTCAGTTCCTGAAAACTATGGTCGCATTGTGGGTTCCACTCGAACTTTTTATCTTTCTTGAGGAGTTTAGTCAGGGGTTCGCAACCTTGGAGAAGTTCTCGACAAAGCGGCGACAATAGCTCACTAAGCCAAGGAAACTCCAAACTTTCTTAACCGATTCAGGTTGAGTCCAATCAAGGACGGCTTGAGGTCGCTCACGATTGACATCAATACCTTTACCAGAGATCACGTGGCCTAGGTAGGTCACTTTTGGTAGCCAAAATTCACACTTGGATAATTTGGCATACAGACGATGCTCTCGAAGTTTTGTTAATACTAGCCTTAGATGCTCAGCATGTTCCTGTTCGTTCTTCAAGTAGATGAGTATGTCGTCGAGGTAAACCGTGACGAATTTATCCAGTTACTCCATGAAGATCGAAATCATCAAGCAAGAGAAAATGGCTGGGGCATTGGTTAAGCCGAAGGACATGATGGTGTACTCGTATTGGCCATAACGAGTAACAAAAGCCGTTTTTTGAATGTCCCCGTTTCTAATTCTGATTTGATGGTATCCCAAGGTCAAATCCATTTTGGAAAAGACTGACGATCCACCGAGTTGATCATACAAATCGTTGATCCTGGGAAGCGGATACTTGTTCTTTATGGCGACCAGGTTTACTGGCCTATAATCTACAACCATCTGGTCCGATCCATCCTTCTTCTTGATGAAGAGGATGGGACAAGCCCAAGAAGAAGAACTAGGACAAATGAAACCTTTCTTAAAAGCCTCATCGAGTTGTTTCTTAAGCTCGACTAGTTCTAAGGGTGCCATCTTATAGGCTCTTATGTCTATTGGGATAGTCCTTGGGACGAGTTCTATCACAAACTCTACATCCCTAATAGTGTGAATTCCTGGCAGTTCTTCTGGAAAGACATCCGAGATGTCATAGACTACCGGAATATCTTCTAGTTCTGGAAAAGGGTTAGAATAGAGGGAATATAGTTGGCACTTGGCAGCTCGAGTTGAGACATCAGCTATCTCACCCGATGGATGTGTAAGGTGAACATTCCTAGTATGAGTATCAATCTTAGCATAATGGGCTTTCATCTAGTTCGTGCCCAACATGATATTAATGTCCGAAGATTTGAGGGCTATCAATGAAGCTAAGAAGACTAGCCTATCGACAAGGATTTCATTGTGATGGCTCACTCTAGAAGTTTGCCGTTTTGATCTAGGAGTCTGAACTACTAAAGGAGTAGGCATATCACACAAAGACATGTTATGCAACTGTGCATAACTTTCTGAGATGAATGAATGAGATGCTCCAGTATCAAACAAAACAGATGTTGGATGACTATTAACAAGGAGTGCACCTAGGATAACACCAGGATCCTCAAGAGCATCTTCATCACAGACGTGATTCACACGTCCACGAGAAGGAGTTGGCTTAACATAGAAAGCCTTTCTCGGCTTCCCACGTCCACCAGGCTTGGCGTTGTTCTGGGGGCACTCACGGGAATAGTGCCTTGGTTCTCCACACTTGTAGCAAATGACAGTGGTGGAACGGGGAGCAACATTGGCAGCATGACCTCCAAATGTCCTGGCTGGAGGGTTGGTCTGAGCTGGGTGAGGCGCCTCATAGGATGGCCTCACGATGTACCTTGGCGGCAGGGCAGTGTTAGGCACCCACACCTAGCGCTTGTTGGAGCCTGAGCTGGATGCGGAGTTGAAGTCACGGGTGTGCTTCTTAGTTTCCTCGTAATTAGTCTGTCCAGTCTCGGCATTGATAGCCTTGTTGACGACAGCCTGGAAGGTAACGCACTCATGCAGGCACAAGTTTCGATGGACCTCAGGACTAAGTCCCTTACGGAACCTAGCTTGCTTCTTGGCGTCGGTCGACAACTCCTCTAGTGCATAACTGGCAAGGTTGCTGAATTCATGGCTGTAAGCATCCACTGTCAACCTACCCTGAGTAAAGGCACATAATTCCTCTCTCTTGTGGTCCATCAGCCCTTCCGGGATGTGATGGGTATGGAATGCTTCATTGAAGTCCACTCAGGTTGTTGCGGGGCCAGCAGGACGCATGGCTTCATAATTTTTCCACCACAGGTTGGCGGGTCCTTCCAGAAAGTAGGTGGCGAAAGTCACCTTATTGGCTTCAGATACATTAGCAGCACGGATTTTGTGGGACATGCTTGTCAGCCAATCATCTGCGTCGAGCGGGTCAACGGAGTGATGAAACTTGGGTGGGCACAACTTCACAAAGTCGTTGATAGACACTCCGTCGTTAGGCTCATTGCAGGGAGGACGTGTTGTATTCTGTGCAGTACGTTACAACAGCCTGTTGGTCTCTCTTTTATTTTGTTCAGCTTCAAGCATCACCTCCACCAAAGAGGGCGGTTATGGCAGGTTCTCTTGTCTGGCCTGGCTTCCCTCGCCTTGCTCGAAGGCATGCGCGGGCTTATTCCTAGTTGACGCCATCCTGGGAAAACAACCCACAACTTAGACAAAGAAGACATCAACTCTAGGATATGAGATACGAGATGTACTGGACAACATGGCATGCATGGGTAAACACCCGAACAACATGGTAACACACAAATTGCGATATTAACACCATGATTCATACACACCATGACATAGTTCAGTACAAGCCCAAGCTAAAGTACAAACTACTGAAAGATAATACAACTCATCGGAGGCATTACAAGCTTCCTATACATTATCTATCTACACCGCCGGAACACAACTCACACCTTAGTCATATCCCACAAGACACACAGGACTGTGGCAATATAACTGCTACAATACTAATACTAACATACACGCACTCGAGCGTCACCATAGAACACCTCATATAGGTTACCCCCATAACCTGGGAGCTAAACCTGAGGGTCTGGGAACACCCTGGCCTACGATCCTTGGAAACCGTAAGGACACGGATGTAGCCTAGGTCCCCTGGTTTGTGGTAACAACAGTCCTCGAAGAGGAGTGATGCCTCCAACATCGGGCCAATCTACGCGAGCTGGAGGATGAGTCCGTGATGGGTTTAGCATCTCCAAATCTTCATAGTCTGTCTGCACGACAGGCGCTAGCTCCATCAAGGCTGTCCAAAGACGTGCACCTGTGGCATAAAGCTCCATGCGAAGAGCAATATCCCTGTTCTCCAACATCTGAGCGGTCACCTGAAGCCTAGGGTCCTCATGAGAGTGATCATAGTAGGCTGTAGTAAGATATCCATCCTCTCCTCCTAGTGTCGATGGAACATAACAGAACTCAGTGTTCTATAGCAGTCCATGTGGAGATCTCATGATAATAAACATCGTGTAGGCGGCCTCCTGAACTGCCATATCTATGGTAACACCTAATCCATACCTCCAATGGAGCGGCTCTACAGCTCTAGGATATGATGGATATATCCTAACAGTACACAGATACTAACTCTAGTTGAAGTCACATAACTGTTCCTCCACTGTATACTCCGGGTACCAACAGTAACCAGTCTCCATCATAACTCTGACTAACATGGCCGTTTGACCTGGTACATCAATGCACCTGGTCTAATGGACCATCTGGCGAGAAGGACGAGGGGGCATCTGAAACAGAGAATAATGCAAAGGCATTAGAGATCCTAGCAGAAATCGGATAGCATAACGGCTGTAATTGCTCAAAAAGGATTTTGAGACAACCTGCAAAAGATTGGATAGCATAACCACTCAACTTGCTAGTGTCAAGTTTCTAATCCAACTGATTGTCATACAGAACAAGACTTGAATAAACGAAGTTCACTTCCAAGCAATCTAGCTACTAGTCCATGTTTAGTAACTTGTCATCCTAAGAAATATATAAGAAGCCTAGCTCTTAACCCCATAGAAAAGAAGAGGATGACTCGGAATATAATGACTAGGGAAGAGGAGTAACAAGAGCCTTACATTCCCTTCCACAATCAATTCCCTTACATTTCTAAAGTGTTTCTAGACTCAACTTTGACCGGTTTGGCTTGGTAATCCTACAGTCAGTCAGGCTCTGATACCAACACTGTCGGGACCCCGATCCTAAGTGAATCTAGCATGTAACACATCAGATCACTTTGCGGCATCATGCACAGTTATCTCCACGGCTGCCACCTTACTTGGGCCGGGACCGTTTGCGTCTTTTGGCTCATGTATGCGAATATATCGCTAGTATTCCAACAACAGAGAACCCAGGTCGACATGACTAATCATAGAACCCAAGTGGCACATCCGTATAGGGATAGGCATACATAACCCAGCAATGCAGGTGTCGGCCTCAAGCGTGTGTAGACGAGTCATAGCAAGCTATAAGGACTCCATTATGCCGTGGGACATAAATGTTATCACTGCACGTAGACGAGTCGTAGCAGGCTACAGGGACTCCATTACACTATGAGACATTTCCTCGAAGGGATAGACATAGCAGCAAAGAAGGATACATGTCGGTCAATCAATGTGTCATGAGCAGTAGCAAGCTACCAAGGCTCGGTGGAAGCACAAAGAGGCAGTTCCCCGTAAAGAGTACTACTAAAGGCACACGACTAGGTGTCGAATCCCATACATACCATTGCATGTCACACGTTCATACGACATGCCCTATATGCATAGATACAGCTATGGCATCACAGCATAACCATACAATAACACAACTTTTCTTTAGGAGGCTCACAGGAGCCTTGCATAATATGTTCATACAGGTAGGCTTCATATGACCTGACACTAATTCAAACAAACAAGTTACAAACCAAGCGGAAGCTTAAACCTGTCTGAGTACAGACAGATGAAAGGGTAAAAAGGCACATGGCCTGACTATCTACAACCCATCCGAGGGCATCGGATCGTAGATGAGGTACCAGCTACTTGTCGCCGTCGCCGTCTAGATAGAACCCACAAGATGGGTCCTGAGTCTCATCTGCAACATTTATTAAGCAAACATGAGTACAAATGTACTCAATAAGTCTTTAAAGAAGACCTAGTATATTCATGCTCATGTATCATCAAGGGGAGTGGTGGAGTTTATGCTGAAATTCTAGCTTTGACTCTTGGCTAACCTATACTACAAATATTAGTTCTTTGTACAAGTTTTAGATATCGCACACGAGTCCACTAACACCACATCAATACACCACCATGGATTCACTTATGTCACCTACAAGAGTGCCATCCACGATACTCACACTTGTCTTTATATTTTTATGAGTAACCATCAAGTTGTCTATGAACATCATAAGTTCTCAAAGTAGTCCATATCCGAGGATGCGGTATTCGAACAGATTCAGACCCTGCAGGGGTGTACTCCTTCACACATGCTTTCGCCACTTCTCTCTCTATGCACTTCAAGCACCTCGACAACCTTCATGCGGAAGCCTAGCGTGGGAGTAGGCCATGACCTTCAATCAACAAGACCTCTAGTCCAGGCTATCGCCTATTTCAGACTAAACACGCACGGAAATCCGACTGAAGTTTTCGCTATGGCCCCAAATGATGTGCATAGGCTTCCCAAGCCCACTATTCGGGTGACCGTTGGCACACCATTCCACTTCCTACCGCGTTGTAGCCCACCCCTAGGGTCATCACTACGCACAACCTCCAGCATAGCTATAAACACTAGAAACTACTTACAACTATTGGACCAAGGACTAGGCGGTTGATAAGTCGAGAGAGCTTGGAGCGCCCGAAGCTCAATCTATGGTAGTAACTAGTCTTGGATCAAAAGCACGGAAGTCATTTCCTAAGAATGGTTCCAATGAGACAATCCACTATGTACTCCTATATAGCCTCTCATCGCTACCTTTACCAAATTGGGTTCATCATTTAGCTCAACACATCAGGACAACACTGCTTCACTCCGGTTCATCACCCAAATGAATCAGACCTGACACAACTCTAAGCATAGCAAGCATAGCAAACAAAGCAGGTAAAGCACATCATGGCTCAACCATCTACCATGTATGCTAGGTTGCAAGGTTTAGCTATTTACTATGACAATGACAGGTCATGCATTGGAATGGGTTCAACTACTGCAATGCATATACAGTTGAAGCATTTGTCCTAATGCAATAAACAAGATCAGGAGCGAGAGAATGGGATGATATTGGAATGATCAATGGGGGTGCTTGCCTTGCTGGTTGGCGGGAAGGTACTCTCCTTTAGTGGGATACTCGCGGGTATCCTCGGGATTAGGACCTACCGCAATACAGATAAGTAACAATCAATACATGACAAGTGCAGCAATTTGATGCATGATCATGACATGGCAACACGATTAAATGAGCTAATGCAACTATCATTAGAGTTAGATGGATTTGATTTGAATATAGGTTCAAAATCGTTCTCCATATGATATTCCATACATTGTCCTATTGAAAAATGTCAATGTTCTCCTATTTATGTTGCTTTAACGTGCATGATAATAGCCCTATTGGATTCATTGGATTTTTCTGATAAATTTTCATATATAAATTATTTTCATCTGAGTTACAGATTAATTTCTATGATTTTTCTAAGATTTTAATATTTCCTGGGATTAAACTAAAATCAGAAAATCAATTTGTGAGTCAGCAGGACATCAGGATGACATCAGTAGGTCAATTGACCGTTGCCAGGTCAAACCTGACCAGTGGGATCCATTGGTCAGTGACCCAGGCACTAACAGAATTGTTAGGGTTGGGCCCACCTATCAGTGAGTCATTAGGTTAACTAAACTATGTAATTAATTTTAATCTAATCTCAAACTAACTAGGGTCCAGGCCCCACCTGCTAGTGACCCAGGGGGTCAACCACGTGGTCAAACTGGCCGACCTCGTCAGCGTTGGGCCGCCAGCGACCACATGGACGGTGGAGGGGGTCGGGTTTCGCACTCCGGCGACCAAATCGATGGAGGAGAGGTATTATCGAACACCCGCACTCGCGCGCCTCCAACGGGGCACATCCCAGAGGTGGAGATGGCCTGGAGCTTGGCCAGCGACGAGCTTGTCGGCTGCCGGATTTCTGCGAAGCCCGGGGTCGACGTTCTGGCACATAGAAGGGTCGGGCCTTGGCTCCTATAGCCTCTATGCGAGCCCACGAGCTCGATGGTGGCCTCGGGGAAGCCACCTGGACACCGGAGTGGCACCGGCATCGACCTCGTGGGGCGGACCTCCTCGTGTCGTGAGGAAATCGGGAGCTATGACATGGGATCAACCAGGGAAGAGGGGGAACGGGACTAGGGGCTCACGGCGATCACGTAGATCACGTAGACATTGAAAGCGAGCTTGGGGACGTTCAAGAGGCAACAAAGGATGGCAACGATCTCCGGCGGCCAAAGGAAGAAGACGAGCTAGGAGCGGCAATGGAGAGCTCCTGGCAATGCGAGGATTGGCGGGGAGCAACAGCAGGTCGAGACGGGGCTGATGACCGGCTCAGGGGCGAGGGGAAGCGACTAGAGACGACAAGCTCAATCGGCGGCCATGGCAACAGAGGGGAGAGAGAGGAGTAGAGGGGGTGAATGGCAAGGATGGCTGATCCAGACGGCTCTCCTGTGCCTATCTGCCTTGCGAGCGCGACGGGGAGGCCAGGGAGGAAGCCTGCTGCATGCCGACTGCTCAACAAGCGGGGGCCAGCTCCTTGCCTGCCTACTAGAAGGAGGAAGACGACAAGCTGGGTGGTGGGCTGGGCCACCACTTCCAGGTAAGCCCGTGTAAGCATTTCTCTCTCTTTTCCCATTTTCTGTTTCTGTTTTCTATTTTCTGATATTTGTTTAATTTTTGTTTTTCCTCAAAACCTATCACAAAATATATTGAAGTATTGTGTGCAGAGAATAGTTTGAATATTTCAAACCTCGACAAAAAGTTTCAATACTTTTGGCAGACTCAAATAGTTTTAGTGCTTTATTTGTCAATTACAGTAGCATTGTTAATTATTTTGAAAATGTTATATATGTTTTGAAAATTAAAATGTCCCCTGATATGTTGTTGTCAACATTCATCAGACATGGGGAGCATTTTTGATGGGAATTTTGGATTCGTTGAAAAATCCCAACATTTAAATTGGTTTATTTCAGTGAGGTGTTGGGGTTTTCGATTGATCCCCATTTCATCTTGATGCATAATTGAAACACGATGCACAAACATGTTAGAACAAAGCAAGGCTAACTAGGGAAGTGACAGTAGTGCGGAAGAGTTGGTAGGGAAGGAGACGGAGGTGGATCATGACCTGGACCAAATTGACCAACTCGATATTGGCCTTGATCATGGAGGAGATACGCTTTTGTAGCGATTCCACCTCTGCATCTGATCCCTAGTTGAGGCCCTTCCTAAGCCACAAGGTTAATCTCGTGGGGGGGGGGTCCGGATCTGAACTCGGCTGGTGCCTCCCAGCCATCGTCCCTTGGTTTGGTGATGTAGAACCGTTCCTGCAACCAGATGTTGATCGTGTCGATAAAAGTGACAGTCGGCCACTCGACACGGGGGATCTTGTTGATTAGCACCCCTCCGCAGTCCGCGTACTCGCTCGCAACGGTCTTCAGCTTGATGTTGAAAACCTTGAGCCACAGGTCGAAGTGTGTTTTGACCCATAGGAAGGCTTCGGAGATAGTAATGAAGGCTGAAATATGCATGAATGAGTTCAGGGGGAGGTCATGGAAGTCCAACCCGTAGTAGAACCTGAGGCCCCTGGTGAAGGGGTGGAGTGGGAAGCTCAGTCCGCGAATGAAATGGGGGACGAACACCACCCTTTCGCGTGGCTTGGGTGTGGGGACCACCTGGTTAGCCTCTGCGGCGTGATGGAAGATGTTGGCGTGGAGGTAGCCGGTGAGCTTTAAGTCATGGATGTCCTTGTCGGTGACCATGGAGTCCTCCCACTTGCCTATGGAGCTTGAACTCGCCATGGCTAAGCTCGGAGGAGAAGTCGAGGAAGAACCGGATCTAGGCTCTTGAAGATTGGGGGGGATTGAGGAAGCAGAGCATGCGAATGGCAAGCGTGAATAGGCCTTGGTTTTTTTGCTTTTTATGTCACGTGACACCGATTAGCCTCCCTTTTACTACGCCGCAAATCTCTCCGCTTTCCGAGACGTGCGTGCCATTATACACGCATAATATAAGCCGTGATATTAATGATATCCCATGTGAAACGGAGCACGATCTATGCATTGATGAGTCGTGCCAATGTAAAAACGGCCTCGAACCGCAAATCGAGTTTTCATAACTGGTTCAGCGGTCGTGGTTGGCCACGACCCTTTGTCAGAACGGTAATCAAGAAACACTATTTAAAATTTGACGTTTGGCCCTCGGGACTAAGCCACTCATGGTGTCTGAACGATCGTATGATTGGAAAAGTTAGATGTTTTGAGAACCGAAAAGTCTTAGCCGATCATTATGGAAACAAGAACTCACCCCGAAAGCCGAAGACTCTGATCACATGGAGCTGCCAGAGCTGAGACCCTTGGTGTTGGGGGCTAGTTCGGGGGGTACTGAGGGAGTCCTGGAATAAGGGGTCCTTGGGCCGCTAGCCTATCTGTCAATAGGCAGGCTTGGTGGGCTGCTCTCTGACTGTCGCTGGAATGGACGAATACATCGAGACCCCGTGTTCTAGAAGGAAGTCTTGAAGGCACGTCTTGCACTCCAAGTCAAGATGAGGAAATCGACATCTCCATCCCCGGCAGGAGACCTGTCATGTGTAAACCCTAGGTACCCCCCGGTGTCTATATAAACAGGGAGAGTTTTAGATTGTACGACAGAGAAACTCATCTAGGGTTTTAGCTATTCGATCTCGCAGTAGATCAAGTTTGTAACCTTCATACACATTAATATAATCAAGCAGGACACAGGATTTTACCTCCATAGGAGGGCCCGAACCTGGGTAAAGATCGTCTCCTTCGTCCCCTTGTTACCATCAATCCTAGACTCACAGCTCAGGACCCACTACCCAAGATCCGCCGATTTCGACACCGACACTCGAGATGGCTCCTAGCGAGCTTATCCCCTCGCACAGCCAAGCAGCTGCCGACATGCCGCCCAGCCAGCCCACCATGGCCTGCTTGTCTGATGCCTACTAGCAGAGGAAGAAGACGACATGGGAGCTCGTGGTGGGCTGGGCCACCACTGGACAAGGTAAGTGGCCCAAGCGAGACCCCTTTTTCTATTTTCATTTTCGTTTTCTATTTCTGACATTTGTTTTATTTGATTTGGGCCAAAATTACTTGGCACAAAAATACCAAAATATTTTAGAGAATATAGTTTGAATATTTCAAACTTCTACAAAAAGTTTCAGCATTTTTGAAACAAAATAAATAGTTTTAATTGTTTTATTTGATTATTTCAGAGACTTTGTTGAATTATATAAAATGCCAAATAGGTTGTGATAATAAAGTGCACCTATGAATTATTTTTTCCAATATTTATCAGACATGGTGGGCATTTTTGATGGGCATTTTGGATTCATCGAAAATCACAAGAAATTGAATTGGTTGATTCAGGTGAGGTGCTAGGGTTTCTATTAATCCCCATTTCAATTTGATGAAAATTTAAACATGATGCACACTCTAGCTAGCACAAAGCATAGGTAAACTAGGGATGTGACAACTCACCCCCACTCAAAAGAATCTCGTTCCGTGATTTGGAAGTTGTCGGGAAGAGTGCGGGGTACTCTAGTCGAAGACGGTCTTCCCTTTACTATGTTGCCTCTTTTTCAGAATGGTTTGACCACTAAACCTTGAGAAACTTGATGTTTCTATGTCGAGTAGTAAGCTAGGCTTGATCAAGAATATGAACAGGGTATTCTCGATATGTAAGGTTATTCTAGAGATCAAGCGTTTTGCAGATTACTTCGCGGTCAGGGTTCGAGAAGCAACGCCTGAGTTGCGAGACGTGGAAGACATCATGAACCTTGGAAAGATGCGGAGGAAGTTCCGATTGGTAGGTAACTTCTCCTTGTTTAGCACGAATGCGAAAGGGAATAATGTAACAAGGAGCCACATTGCCCTTGATAACGAATCGTTGGGTACCCTTCAGAGGTGTAACCGAAAGGTAAGCCTTTTGGTTAACTTCACATGTCACAGCCTTATGATGGCGATCATATTGGTTCTTTTGACGAGATTGGGCTGTTTTCAACTTTTAATGAATAATGTGAACTTTCTCCTTTGCATCCTAGATCCTATTCGGGCTTAAGAGTTGCCTCTCTCCGGTTCTGACCAGTTAAGAGGTGTTCGGCACCTTCGTCCATAGAGAACTTCGAAAGGGGCTTTGCCTAAGCTTGACTGATGACTATTGTTATAAGCAAATTCAGCAAATGAATGGTATTTCTCCCAATTCATACCGAAAGATATAACACAAGCTCTGAGCATATCTTCTAGGATTTGATTGACTCTTTCTACATGAGCACTTGACTGCGGATGGAAAGTAGTGCTAAAGGATAGATGAGTCCCCATAGCATTTTGGAAGCTTTCCCATAATTGGGAAGTAAAGATACTGCCATGGTTAATCTCCAAAGGAACATCATGAAGATACACTATTCGAGAAATATACAACTTCGCTAGCTGGCTAGCAGTTATACTTTCGCGAATAGGAAGAAAATGAGCCACTTTAGAAAGACGGTCAATGACCACAATGATAGCATTATTCCCTCTCTTGGTCCTTGGAAATCTGGTGATAATATCTATACCGACCTTATCCCATTTCCATTCATGAATTGCTAAAGGTTGGAGGGTGCCAGCAAGCCTTTGATGTTCTGCTTTAACACAATGACAAATGTATCGGTTAGGGACGAATTGAGAAATTTCTCTCTTCATCCTGGTCCACCAGAACCTCTGGCGTAGGTCATGATAAATCTTGGTACTACTAGGATGAAGTGTGAGAGGAGAATCATGATCCTCCTTAAGGACCAGTTGTCGAAGATCTTGGTTCTTGGGAACCACTATGTGGTTCTCGAAGAAAACAACACCTTATCCATCAATCAAAAAACACCCAGCAGCTCCGCTTCTGATGTTTTTCTTGACTCGGGAGATTCTCGTATCTTTCTTCTGGGCAACTATAATTTTGTCCTAACACTACAGGAATCAGGTACTTTGCCGTCTGCCATAGTTGACGACAAAGGGAAAGACCACTGATGGCAGAGGCTTTGTCGACTTCTGCCGGATGTCAAAATTTCCAGCACTGGAAAACCCGATAAAGGAGTGCTTTGTCGTCTACCTTTGCTCAGCGGACGACAATTTTTTTTTCTATCAGGATGCAAAGAGAAAAGATGTTGGATGTCCTACGTTGGTACTAACCCCTGTTAGTACCTAACGGCAGTCTTTGCCGTCCGGCGCTGACAGCAAAGCACTGCCTCCTTTGTCGTCTGCTAGCCCCCACCTTTGACGTCTGCCAGCCCCCCACCTTTCATGTCTGCCCCCCCCCCCCCGTTGCCATGAGCCAGCCCCCAGTGGGGACCCCGAATCATAAGTCTTGATCACCGAATGTACATGCAGAGTGATCCCAGAGATCAATGCTCACTGAACACACATAAATTGAATAACAAGATTCTTACATCCATTAGATACCGTTTGTACTCAAGATTGGCCTTTATGACCAAGTCTTCATAAACTTGCAGCGGAAATATTCAATGATAGGCCTGAACCCATGCCGTCTGCCTTAACCTATACAGGCATTCTGACTGGGAAGCGTTCTAGCTTGCATGTTCGTCACAAGGGTAATCTTCATCATAACCTGATCTTTCATGCATGGCCAATAAAATAACTACTGGCAAGCAAATGAGTACTTTGAATGTACTCGCAAGCAACCCATGTTTGGAACAAGGCAATAACAAAGCATGATATAGCACTAAGTAGGTAAGTTTTGCAGAAAGCTAGTTTTGAGTGCAATGACATGTCCAAGTAACTTGCATAAGCATGCATCAAAAGTTGGCAGATATCCATATGAAAGATATAGATATCAACATCAGCAAGAGGTTGAACATCTCATGTTCAGCTATTTCATTCATGTCGTCCGACTTAGCTGCAGTACCACCTGAACATCTTGTGTTCGTTCATCATGTCAGGTCACCCGACTCAACCCAAGTGTCATCTTTGTCACCAACTCACACCAATTTGTGAAAACACTCGACGTAGCACAAGAGCGGTCATCCAACTGTCCTTCACCATGGACACAACTATTTGTTGGGGAACGTTGCATGGGAAACAAAAATTTTCCTACGCTTCACCAAGATCAATCTAGGAGATGACCATCTACGAGAGGGAGAGTGAATCTACATACCCTTGTAGATTGCTAAGCAGGAAGCGTTAAGAAACGCGGTTGATGTAGTCGAACGTCTTGGCGATCCAAATCGCCGAGCGTCCCGCGATCCAATCATGAACCGTCCCGATCTAGCACCAAACAGACGACACCTCTGCATTCAACACACATATGACTTGATGATGATCTCCGCCTTCTTGATCCAACAAGATGGAGCGGAGAGGCGGATGAGTTCTTTGGCAACGCGACATCGTTGCGGCAATGGTGGTGGAGCTATTCCGGCAGGGTTTCTCCTAAGCACTACAGAAAACCGATCTAGAGGAGAAACTATGCACTAGCGGAGAGGGTAGCACGTGGCTGAAAATCTAGTGCAAAACCCCAAAAACCTATAGTATATATAAGAGGAAGAGAGGAGGGGGGTGGCGCACAAGGGATATCCCTATTGCCTCTTGTGCAAGGAGGAGAGGAGGAATCCTCCTCCAATCCTAGTAGGACTAGGATTCCTCCTTTCCTACATGGAAACTCTTTCCAGCTTGGTTTTTTCCTTCTCTTTCAACTCCAGCCGCGTGGGCCTCGTTTTGGACTTCCACCAGCCCACTAAGATGTGGTATTCATCCTCTCACAGCCCATGTAGCCTCTTGGGTCGAAATACTCCTCCCGATGGTCCCCCGGTACACTACCGGTACTCCCGGTACACTACCGATGAGCCCGAAACTTTTCCGGTAACCAAAATAAGACTTCATATATATATTAATCTTTACCTGCGGACCATTCCGGAGATCCTCGTGAAGTCCGGGATCTCATCCGGGACTCCGAACAACCTTCGGTCACCACCATACATAACTCTATACTACCGAAACGTCACCGAACCTTAAGTGTGCAGACCGGGTTCGAGAACTATGTAGACATGACCGAGACACCTCTACGGTCAATAACCAATAGCGGGACCTGGATGTCCATATTGGTTCCTACATATTCTACGAAGATCTTTATCGGTCGAACCTCTATGTCAAGGATTCAGTTAATCCCGTATAATGTTCCCTTTGTTTATCGATATGTTACTTGCCCGAGATTCGATTGTCGGTATCTGCATACCTAGTTCAACCTCGTTACCGGCAAGTGTCTTTACTCATTCTGTAATACAAGATCTCATGGCTAACACTTAGTCACATTGCTTAAAAGGCTTGTTGTGATGTTGTATTACCGATTGGGCCCTGAGATACCTCTCCATCACATGGAGCAACAAATCCCAGTGTTGATCCATGCCAACCAAGCAGACACCCTCGGAGATACCTGTAGAGTACCTTTATAGTCACCCAGTTACGTTGCGACATTTGATACACATAAAGCACTCCTCCGGTGTCCATGAGTTGCATGATCTCATGGTCATAGGAACATATACTTAACATCAAAAAACTGTAGCAATAAACTAACACGATCATATACTACGTTTATATTTTGGGTCTCGTCCATCACATCATTCTCCTAATGATGTGATCCCGTTATCAAATGACATCTCATGTCCATGGCCAGGAAACCTTAACCATCTTTGATCAATGAGCTAGTCTACTAGAGGCATACCAGGGACATAGTTGTGTCTATGTATCCACACATGCAACGTGTTTCCAATCAATACAATTATAGCATGGATAATAAACGTTTATCATGAACAAGGAAATATAATAATAAGTATTTTATTATTGCCTCTAGGGCATATTTCCAATGGTCTCCCACTTGCACTAGAGTCAATAATCTAGCTCACATCATTGTGTGATTTACATTGTAATGAATCGAACGCCCATATAGTTCTGGTGTTGATCATGTTTAGCCCTTGGAAGAGGTTTAGTCAACGAGTTTGCAACATTTAGATCCATGTGCACTTTGCAAATATTTATGTCCTCCTCTTTGATGTACTCGCGGATGGAATTGAAGCGTCACTTTATGTGTCTGGTGCTCTTGTGAAACCTTGGTTCCTTGGCCAGTGCAGTTGCACCAGTGTTATCACAAAACCGATACATTGGGTTTAGTGAACTAGGCACTACTCCAAGATCTGTCATGAACCCCTTCATCCTGACACCTTCCTTTGCTGCCTCCGAGGCTGCGATGTACTCCGCTTCGCATGTAGAATCGGCTACCACGCTTTGCTTGGAAATGCACCAGCTTACCGCACCCCGTTAAGAATAAATACGTATCTGGTTTGCGATTTAGGGTCATCCGGATCAGTGTCAAAGCTTGCATCAACGTAACCCTTTATGATGAGCTCTTGATCACCTCCATAAATGAGAAACATTTCCCTAGTCCTTTGCAGGTACTTAATGATATTCTTGACCGCTGTCGAGTGCTCCATTCCATGATTAGGTTGAAACCTTCCGGCCATACTTATGGCAAGGCTGACATCGGGTCTTGTGCACAGCATTGCATACATTATAGAGCCTATGGCTGAAGCATAGGGGATGACACTCGTCGTCTCTCTATCTTCTGCAGTCACTAGGCATTGTGTCTTACTCAACTTCACACCTTGTAACACAGGCAAGAACCCCTTCTTGTACTGATCCATTTTGAACTTCTTCAAAACTTTATCAAGGTATGTGCTCTGTGAAAGTCCTATTAAGCGACTTGATCTATCTCTATAGATCTTAATGCCTAACATGAAAGCAGCTTCTCCTAGGTCCTTCATTGAAAAACTCTTGTTCAAATATTCCTTAACGCTTTCCAGCATTTCTATATTGTTTCCAGTCAGCAATATGTCATACATATATAATATTAGAAACACTATAGAGCTCCCACTCACTTTCTTGTAAATATAGGCTTCTCTCTAAACTTGTATAAACCCGAACGCTTTGATCACCTCATCAAAACGCAGATTCCAACCCCGAGATGCTTGCACCAGTCCATAAATGGATCGCTGGAGATTACAAACTTTGTTAGCATTCTCTGGATCGACAAAACCTTCTGGCTGTATCATATACAACTCTTCCTTAAGAAAACCATTAAGGATGTTTTGATATCCATCTGCCAAATTTCTTAGTCAAAATATGCAGCTATTGCTAACACGATTCTGACAGACTTAAGCATCGCTACGGCTGAGAAGGTCTCATCATAGTCAACTCCTTGAACTTGTGAAAAACCCTTTGCCACAGGTCAAGCTTTATAGACGGTGACATACCGTCCACGTCCGTCTTCCTCTTAAAGATCCATTTGTTCCGAATGGCCTTTCGCCCTTCTGGTAATACTTCCAAAGTCCATACTTTGTTTTCATACATGGATCCCATCTCGGATTTCATGGCCTCTAACCATTTCTCGGAATCCAGGCCCATCATCGCTTCTCCATAGCTCGTAGGTTCATCGTTGTCTAACAACATGACCTCCAAGACAGGGTTACCGTACCACTCAGGAGCAGTACACGCCCTTGTCGACCTACGAGGTTCAATAGCAACTTGATCCGAAGTTTCATGATCATCATCATTAACTTCCTCCTCAACTATCGTAGGCTCCACAGAAACATCTTTCTGCGTTGCGCTACTCTCAGGCTGAAGTAAAGGTTCAATAACCTCATCAAGTTCTATTTTCCTCCCACTTAATTCTTTCGAGAGAAACTCTTTCTCAAGAAATGTTCCGTTCTTTGTGAAAAACACTTTGCCTTTGGATCTGAGATAGAAGGGATACCCAACTGTCTCTTTTGGGTATCCTATGAAGACGCATTTCTCCGATTTGGGTTCCAGCTTTTCAGGCTGAAGCTTTTTGACATAAGCATAACATCCCCAAACTTTAAGAAATGACAACTTTGGCTTCTTGCCAAACCATAGTTCATATGGCGTCGTCTCAACGGATTTCGATGTTGCCCTATTTAAAGTGAATGCTGCTGTCTCTAATGCATAACCCCAAAACGATAGTGGCAAATCGGTAAGATACATCATAGAACGCACCAAATCTAATAAGGTTCGATTACAACGTTCGGACACACCATTACGCCGTGGTGTTCCAGGCAGTGTCAACTGTGAAACAATTCCATACTGTCTTAAGTGACTGCCAAACTCATAACTCAGATATTCACCTCCTCGATTAGATCGTAGGAATTTAATCTTCTTGTTACGATGATTCTCAACTTCACTCTGAAATTGCTTAAACTTTTCAAACGTTTCAGACTTGTGCTTCATTAAGTAAATATACCCATATCTACTTAAGTCATCAGTGAAGGTGAGAAAATAATGATATCCACCGCGCGCCTCTATGCTCATCGGACCGCACACATCAGTATGTATGGTTTCCAATAAGTGACTCGCCTGTTCCATTGTTAGAGAGAACGATGTTTTAGTCATCTTGCCCATGAGGCATGGTTCACATGTGTCAAGTGATTCAAAATCAAGTGACTCTAAAAGTCCATCAGCATGGAGTTTCCTCATGCATTTTACACCAATATGACCCAAATGACAATGCCACAAGAAAGTGGTACTATCACTATCAACTCTACATCTTTTGGCGTCAATGTTATGAACATGTGTATTATCACTATCAAGATTCATCATGAATAAACCCCTCAAATTGGGTGCATGACCATAAAAGATATCATTCATATAAATAGAACAACCATTATTCTCAGATTTAAATGGGTAACCGTCTCGCAATAAACAAGATCCAGATATAATGTTCATGCTGAATGCAGGCACTAAATAACAATTATTCTGGTTCATCACTAATCCCAATAGTAATCGAAGAGAGAGTGTGCCGACGGTGATCACCTCAACCTTGGAACCATTTCCCACGCGCATCGTCACTTCGTCCTTTCCCAGTCTTCGTCTATTCCGTAGTTCCTGCTTTGAGTTGCAAATGTGAGCAACCAAACTGGTATCAAATACCCAGGCACTACAACGGGAGTTGGTAAGGTACATATCAATAACATGTGTATCATATATACCTTGTTTGTCATTGGCCGCCTTCTTATCAGCCATATACTTGGGGCAGTTCCGCTTGCAGTGACCAGTTCCCTTGCAATGAAAGCACTCAGTTTCTGGCTTGGTTCCAGCCTTGGGTTTCTTCATTGGAGTAGCAACTGCTTTGCCACCCTTCTTGGATTTACCCTTATTGCCCTTGCCATTTTTCTTGAAACTAGTGGTTTTATTGACCATCAACACTTGATGTTCTTTCTGGATTTCAGACTGAGCGACTTTCAGCATCGCAAACAGCTCGGCGACTGACTTGTTCATCCCTTGCATGTTATAGTTCATCACAAAGTTCTTGTAGCTAGGTGGCAATGATTGAAGAACTTATGTGATCGCCTCCGGCGGAAGGGGTATCCCTAACTCTGCCAGACGGGTCGAATACCCAGACATTCTAAGTATATGTTCACTGACAGACCCGTTCTCCTCCATTTTGCAAGCATAGAATTGGTCGGAGGTCTCACACCTCTCGATCCGGGCATTCTTCTTAAAGATAAACTCCAACTCTTGGAACATCTCATATGCTCCATGACGTTCAAAACGTCTTTGAAGTCCCAGTTCTAAGCCATACAACATTGCACATTGAACTATTGCTCAATCTCCAGAATGTGTCTCCCAAGCGTTCTTAACATCTTCGGATGACAGATCAGTGGGTCGGTCAACAAGCGGTGCATCAAGGACATATGCCTTCTGGGAAGCCGTGAGGATAATCCTCAGATTACGGGCCTACTCCACAAAGTTACTTCGATCATCTTTCAACTTAGCTTTCTCTAGGAACGCATTAAAATTCAAGCGTGCTACTACGCGAGCCAATGATCTACAACATAAATATGCAAAGTTTACTTAGACTATTGTTCATGATAATGAGTTTAGTTAATCAAATTACTAAAGCTCCCACTCAAATTGACATCCGTCAGGTCATCTGAGTGATACATGATTCAAATTCACCAAGTCAAGTCCGATCATCATGTGAGTTGAGGTGGTTTCAATGGTGAACATCATCATGTTGATCATATCTACTATATGACTCATGTTGGACCTTTCGGTCTCTTGTGTTCCGAGGCCATGTCTGTACATGATAGGGTCGTCAAGTTTAACCTGAGTGTTCTGCATGTGCAACACTGGCTTGCACCCGTTGTATGTGAACGTAGAGTCTATCACACCCGATCATCACGTGGTGTCTCGACACGACGAACTTTTGCAACGGTGCACACTCAGGGAGAACACAATTTTATCTTGAAATTTAAGTGAGGGATCACCTTATAATGCTACCGTCGTCCTAAGAAAAACAAGGTGCATAAAAGGATTAACATCACATGCAAATCATAAGTGACATGATATGCCCATGAACTTGTGCTTTTGATCTCCATCTTGAAAGCACCGGCATGATCTCCATCTTCACCGGCATGACACCATGATCTCCATCATCTTGATATCCATCAACGTGTTGCCATTGAGGTTGTCACGCCCGCCATGCTCATACTACTACATCTACCGTTTAGCGATAAAGTAAAGCATTACATAGCGCTTGATGATTGACACGCAGGTCATACAATAACTAAAGACAACCATATGGCTCCTGCCGGTTGCCGTACTCATCGACATGCAAGTCGTGAAATTCTATACATCACATGATCATATCATACATCACATATATCTCATCATGTAATTGGCCATATCATATCACAACATACCCTGCAAAAAGAAGTTAGACGTCCTCTAATTGTTCCAAATTTTATGTGGCTGCTACGGGTATCTAGCAAGAACAATTCTCACCTACGCAAAACCACAAAGGTGATACATAAGTTGTTTTTCAACCTTCTCAAGGACCGCCTTTGTCAAATCCAATCCAACTAAAGTAGGAGAGATTGACACTCACAAGCTATCTTTGTGCAACAAAGTCACACATCAGTCGATGGAACCGGTCTCTCGTAAGCATACAAGTAATGTTGGTCCAGACCACTTCATCCCACAATACCTCTGATCCAAAACACGACCAAGGGAGGAAGTAATCTAAGCATAAACATCGACAAAATCTTTGTGTTCTACTCGAGATCTCATCTACACATGGACCTAGCTCATGATGCCACTCTTGGAGAACGTTGCATGGGAAACAAAAAATTTCCTACGCTTCACCAAGATCAATATAGGAGATGAGCATCTACGAGACGGAGAGTGAATCTACATACCCTTGTAGATCGCTAAACAGGAAGCGTTAAGAAACGTGGTTGATTTAGTTGAACGTCTTCACGATACAAATCGCCGAGCGTCCCGCGATCCAATCACGATCCGTCCCGATCTAGCACCGAACGGATGGCACCTCCGCGTTCAGCACACGTACGGCTTGATGACGATCTTTGCCTTCTTGATCCAGCAAGATGGAGTGGAGAGGTGGAGAAGTTCTCCGGCAGCGCGACAGCGTTGCGGCGATGGTGGTAGAGCTATTCCGGTAAGGCTTCACCTAAGCACTGCAGAAAACCGATCTAGAGGAGAAACTATGCACGAGAGGAGAGGGTACCACGTGGCTAAAAATCTAGTGCAAAAACCCTAAAACCTCTAGTATATATAAGAGGAAGAGAGGAGGGGGCTGGCGCACAAGGGCCAGCCCTCTTGCCTCTTGCGCAAGGAGGAGAGGAGGAATCATCCAATCCTAGTAGGACTAGGATTCCTCCTTTCCTACTTGGAAACTCTTTCCACCTTGGTTTTTTTTCTTCTCTTTCAACTCCAGCCGCATGGGCCTCTTGGTAGACTTCCACCAGCCCACTAAGGACGTGTATTCATTCTCTCACAGCCCATGTAGCCTCTTGGGTCGAAATACTCCTCCCGATGGTCCCCCGGTATACTACCGATACTCCCGATACACTACCGATGAGCCCGAAACTTTTCCGGTGACCAAAATAGGACTTCCTATATATCAATCTTTACCTGTGGACCATTTCGGAGCTCCTCGTGATGTCTGGTATCTCATTCAGGACTCCCAACAAACTTCGGTCACCATCATACATAACTCGATACTACCGAAATATCACCGAACCTTAAGTGTGCAGACCCTGCGGGTTCGAGAACTATGTAGACATGACCAAGACACCTCTACGGGCAATAACTAATAGCGGGACCTGTATGTCCATATTGGTTCCTACATATTCTACGAAGATCTTTGTCGGTCAAACCTCTATGTCAAGGATTCAGTTAATCCCGTATAATGTTCCCTTTGTTTATCAGTATGTTACTTGCCCGAGATTCGATTGTCGGTATCTGCATACCTAGTTCAACCTCGTTACCGGCAAGTCTATTTACTCATTCCGTAATACAAGATCCCGTGGCTAACACTTAGTCACATTGCTTGCAAGGCTTGTTGTGATGTTGTATTACCGAGTGGGCCCTGAGATACCTCTTCGTCACACGGAGCAACAAATCCCAGTGGTGATCCATGCCAACCCAGCAGACACCCTCGGAGATACCTGTAGAGTACCTTTATTGTCACCCACTTACATTCTGACGTTTGATACACACAAAGCACTCCCCAATTGTCTGTGAGTTGCATGATCTCATGGTCATAGGAACATATACTTGACATGCAGAAAACTGTAGCAATAAACTTACACGATCATATACTACGTTTATAGTTTGGGTCTCGTCCATCACATCATTCTCCTAATGATGTGATCCCATTATCAAATGATATATCATGTCCATATCTAGGAAACCTTAACCATCTTTGATCAACAAGCTAGTTTACTATAGGCATACCAGCGACATAGTTGTGTCTATGTATCCACACATGCAACGTGTTTCGAATCAATACAATTATAGCATGGATAATAAAAGATTATCATGAACAAGGAAATATAATAATAACTATTTTTTATTGCCTCTAGGGCATATTTCCAACACTATTCGAATAGTTTTACACTCCGCAGAGGTTGCACACTTTACACACAAGACTCGGGGAACTTCTGTGTCATCCACGACTCGTGGTATATAACATACCAGAGGTAAGCACCTGAACAATGTCTTTCCCTTGACGATACTAGAAAAAGAGTCCACTCAATTGGTACCCAGTCCTCATGATGTACATCATATGAGCCTCGCTCCAGATCATACCATCCACAAAGGGACCAACGGTGTGCCCAGTGCCTGTGAAGACAGCGCATGATCGTCCTTACTGGCACGACCCGTATCGAGAGTGACCATGTCACTCCGGCCACTAGTAATGCAGGCTCAATGCTAGTACCCATCAAAGTAATAAACAAAGCCCTGTCCAATAAGGGGTATCGTGGTTGTAAATGTAAGGTTGGAATAACGGTCACAACTTACACCAATATGTTTTCGAAAACTACACACACTCACATGCTCCGGTTCACCATTTCTTTATCAAGTGGCTACCTAGCTCATCATCATCTCCCTCGGGCATTAGTGGCACCCAACAGGATTTTCAAAAAGTATTTGAAATCATTTTTGTTTCTATCACCATGCATATTCACATCCCACTTGCGCAGCAACTACTAGCAACCTAACTACTGCCACACACAGAACCCTCATAAGGAGGTAGGGTCATGCACGATGCAAGTAGCAATGAGAAAGTATCAGAGGCATGCCACCGAAGTGGTCACCACATCAACATGATCAACATCATAGAAATAAGTGTTATAAAGGGTCCATAGTCATGGTCAAAGGACTGCTTGCTTGGCTTATCCAAGTCTTCGAGGTCTTCACATGCTTCTCGTCCACACTGAGCACTTCGCCCACTTCGTGAGCTATTGCCAAAAACAACCGCAATAAGCAACACAACAAGCAGAAAATAAAAGTGCTCTATAAATAGGAGTTTTATTTTTCTTGGACACCTCTGGTCACACGAAAAATAACCAAGGAGGTTTCATAGGATGTGGATCACGGGGGATTTTTGAACGGTGGAAATAAGGGCATTATTGATCCTATAGGAAATCTATAGAAAATATTTTGGTAAGAATGAGGGCATGCACCCAAAAAATAGGGCACAATTTTAGAAACATTTGGGAAGTGGTTTCACTAGGTTTGGAGCTGGCATGATTTTCCTATGGATTTCCAAAGTGGATCATACATGAAGAAATGGTCCAATATTTGTCACATCAGAATAAGTGTAAGACAAAATGTTCATCACTTATTGCATGAGTTTGGATACACCTAGGAACTTGAATAACTCCATTTGGAGTCATAAGAATTCCTTAGGAATTTGCAAATTGGGGTTCTACATGGTTCAAATTCAAATTTGAATTTGAACTTAACAGAAAAGATTTATGGAAAAATGTGAAGTGCGCATATTTGGTTAGGTCAAGATTTTAGAAGCTTGTAGGAATTTGAATCACAAAATTTGGAATCCAAATAGATATTCTATGGATTTATGAATCTCTCTGGAAAAAGAATAACAAAAATCCTTTATACCTATCGGGTCGGATGGGTGCGGAGGCAACTGGGCTGGCCCAGCCACAGGGTAGGCCGCAGTGACGTTGTTGGCGTACTCCATGGAGTACGCGTCCTCGACAGGAAGGCGTCGAGTGGAGGGGCGCCTCCACATATACTGGGGGCTCGGTCGGTCGGTCGCTGACAAGTGAACCCCACCTATCGGGTTCTCCTCTCACCTCCCACTCGTGTAGAGGAGAAACAGGGGAGGCTGGCAGAGCGCTCGCTAGCGCCTGTTCCAGCAGATCAGGCCACCACCGACGACCGTCCAGCCACCGGCGTGCTCGGGAGGGCGCCACTCTCCAATTCCCACACTATACAGACACCAAGAGCCTCTAACGCGGTGCTAGCGATGGCAGGCGAATGGCGGCGACAACAAGCTTGGGAGGGGAGGCCCGGTCGACATGAGAAGGAGTGGGGCTCTAGGAAGGCTAGCGGAGGTTTCTCGGGCCCCTTGTCGTGGTTAGGAGTGGAGGAGGGGCATTGGGGGCCTCCAATTTGAGAAGAGGCCATTAACAATGTTTCAGCCATTGTCGTCGATAGAGGGGATGAAAGGGCACATGGGGAGCTCCGGGAGTTAGTGGAGACGTAGGAGGGTTCATAGGGCCATGAGGGGTACGCCGGGACGCGGGTTTTAGGCGGGGGCGACCAAGGGGCAGGTCCGGTCCACCTCAGATGCCTTCGGGCGCGAAGGCCACACGCGTCAGGGTCGCGTTGGATCCTTCCTAGGATCAGGGAGAGATGAGAGTGTCCATGGGAAGATTCTTACGTGACACGGGCGACCGACAGGGTCAGGGGAGGGCGCGCGTGTGGGCTCGGTCATTGGTTCAGCCATGACGGCAGAGCGCATGCGAGGGCGAGCCCAGGGAGAGAAGGATGAGGGGGCCGACAGGGAGGAAAGTTGCATACATCAAGGGGGAGCTACTGGCGTGCGGTAGGGGCTCGAGGTGGTCGGGCGGCTCTAGTTGGGCGCCACTACACTGCGGGAGTGCTCAGTGTAATAAGACCATTTCTCTATAAGTTTTCCATATAAAAGACCATTTCTCACCTTAAGTTAAAGCTTGTAGATAAAATAGTAAAATAATCTTTAAAAAAATATTTGGTGTTTTTGGGAAACGATATATATAGTAGGATGCAAATAAATCCTTTGGGACAATTTAATCCACCCAATTTGAGGAGTTGTAGTACAAACCTCAATTCAGAGGTTTTGGAAAACCTAATTATAATAAATCCATTTTAGTCAAAATAATATTTTATAAAAATTAGTTTTATGTCCTATACACATGTCATGATAATTGGGCAAAAATTTGGAGCAAGCAGATGAGTTTTGAGAGTAGGAGGGATCTTATAAATATAGAGCACGAGCAAGCAATCAAACAATCAGCAATCAAGTCAAGCATCACAAGCATGCAAAAGTTTTAATTGATCCTAATTTTTTAGCTATGTTAACTTAGACAGAAGAGGCAAAACACAGGGTGTGACATTTTTCGTTCGCCACCCTTTGTCCTCGACCCCCGGACGGCAAATTCCGCAAATTGCACCAGGCCTGCACTCCCAGGTTGCACAGGCGAGTGCCACGTGACACCTTTGCCATCGGTGGCAGACGGCAAAGCCTCTTTGCTGTCGGTGGCAGACGACAAAGTGGGAATATTGCCCCTGTTTTTTTCTTATATCCAACAATTTTCATAGGAATAATATGTATATATTACACAATAACAATATTCTTGCCATGTTGATGATCAACCAACAAGCACAAATTAATATCATCCAACAACAAACAGAAATATCATTCTATCATCCAACAACAAGTAGAATTCATCCAACAAAAAGCACAAATATTATCTGACAACAAGTAGAAAGTTTAAAATTATCATCCAACAACAACAATCACGTCATCACGGAGGTGAGGGGGTGCGGTTGCTCGGGCCGGTTTCACCTGGAGAAGGCTGCCCTGGAGAAGGATTGTGCGATGCGACTTCGGAGTTATGTTGCACCAAAGATTATTTGCAATGTCTCGTTAGCATGATGACACTGAAAAGATCATTGCCACATTCAAACGAAACTCACCATCACAACCGTGGTAATGACTGGCATCGACAGAGCGGTCTGGCCGTTCTTCTCGCACATAGTCTGCACATTTAGTTTTCACAAGTTAATGATATTCGTTATTAATGAAACGAACATTAAATTCAAGATTTGAGAAATATGAAGAAGAATCTTACCACGAAGACCTCGTGGATGGCCTGGTAAGACGCATCGGACCATGCCCTCTCCTCCTCCAAGAACCTAGACGTCCTCTCCTCCATCTCCTTCTCCTTCGCTGCCATAAGCGCTCGTGTTGCCTATCTCTCTTTCTAAAATGCAGCCTGCAACAAAACTCCTCGTTAGTATTGCAATCATCTTGGTTCACGCACACAATGTAATGAGGAAAGATATTTGAGTCTGTATAACTAACCTCCATGGCGAGATCGACTAGCCATGGACAATGCCTTATCTCAGGGCAGGAGCTCGTTTGGCACGCCTTGATATGCCGGAGAGTGCTACGACAACATATAAGGCCATCTCCAATGGCAATCGAGCCATGGGGCCTCCTACCACTAGCTATCATCACCAGCTCTGGATAAATAGGGCCTTGGCTCGGGTTAAAGTCCTCCCCTTTCCTCGCCTTCCCCTCATCTCTGTACCTCACGAGCTTGTTGTGGGAGGAGATGTTGGTGAACTTCTCGGGATGGTCAAGGTCAGACTCAGAGAATGCCTTGACCTTCTTGTGCGAGGCAGTATGGGCCATCGTATAGAGGTCGTACATCTCTGGCACCTCTGTTTTGTTGTGATGCGCCTAAAAGAGAGAGAGGAAGAAAGTATTAGTAAAGGGCTCAAGCTACAATCAAGAATGAATTGCATGAATCATGATGCTAACCACATACCCAGTTCTGACCAAACTAATTTAAGTTGGTGCTCCCTTGATGGTAAGGCACACCAACCAGTTTAGTACGCCGGTCATTGGCATTGTTGTGGACGGGTAGCCATTGTTCTGAGTTCCACCCATCCACCAACGCCTCCCAACAAGCCAACTTATCCGCGCACCATCTCTTGGGCACCTAAGTTAATAAATAGATATTTGAGCGCTACGCGTAGGAATCAAATGGTGGAAACTAAGTATAAGGCCTTAAGAATACATAATTACCTTCATGTAATGCTCCTTCTCCATCTTCTTTCTACGGCACGTCGACTTCTCCTTCCTTTTACGCCGCGAGGCGTAGTAGTCTCAAATAGCCTGCACCCGAGCCTCGTGCCGAAAGTTTTATAGTAGGCGCCAGCATTATTGATCGATAGTCTTTGCCGTGGCCTCCTCGTATCCCTCCTGACACCTATAGAAGGTCTGCAATCAAAAAAGACAACACTTATTAGTACTATAACTAGCTATTTTTGATTTTTAATTGTGTAAAGGAGAAATTACCCAAAACTGCCTCATCACCATCTCCGCCCTCGCGTGGCACAAAACACCGTCGATCCTCTCCTCAGGCGGGGCTGGTGCAGCCAAGTAGTGCTCCTAGGTCAGTCCTAACTCTGGAACCTTTCCCTTAGCGGGTAACTGGACAAACCCCGGGAAGTTTTTTCTGATAAGGACACCAAGGATGTTGTTGGGCCTGCGGGCATCCTGGGGTTGATGCCAACCCCTGCAGTATGACAAAGCCAACACACATTGGATATTTGAAAAAATGTGAATGCAAAAGGTTAAAAAAGAGTACATGCACTTACCTCTCCCCATCATGCCTAATCGACCACCTCAGCTCGCGTGTCACCGGCATGGGTGGGAGCCGTGTACTACCACGCTAGTAGACGGTGGCCGACTCAGCCACCTCCTCGTCGCTATCAGAAAAACAATTCCCACCACCATCAGTATGGTCAGTAGGCTCCTCTGACCAGGCATCCCATTGGGTCTGACGGGATGTGCCCTCATCCCTACTTTGCTCCGGAGTCTCGTGGGACGAAGCCTCTTGGATAGGAGTCTTGTAGGTCGAAGGCTCGTCGACCGAGGCTCGTGACCGGAGTCTGCATAGGCTCGTCCTCAGACGGGCCCACCCTAGCAGTCCTGTGCTTGGGTGAATCAGTTGGGGGTGGCGGCGAGGAAGGTGTAGCAGCCACCCTAGCTCTCCCACGGCTTCCTCTCCCACATGTACTGTAGCGACCGGACTCAAAACGAGTCAAGCCTCTGTGTGTTCTGTGCCATCCCTAGATCAGTATGCTGGCACACATAGTACATCAATGTATATATCAAAGTGCAATCACATGTAAAAACTGATATATACCTTAAAATAGCAGTGAATACAGTCAACGGGAGTGGAGTCCCAATAACACCAACGGCAAGTTGAGTGCGGACCGTAACCCTGAATCGTACTCTTACCCGTCGTAGAAGAGTATCTGCAACATAAGACGTTGCAGCCGTGTAGGTCAGTACATTGAATGTACTGGCAAGATCACCATAGAAGAACAGAAGAATAAAGACATTTCTATATGCAAAGGCTTTGTGGCTCTGTGTCTAACTTTTTGCGTAAAAGCTGATTTTATTTTCCCTACAACAAAGGAATATCAGGAACTTTCACTATAGAGTTACCTAACATGACATGGTTCCGCCAACCGATGTCCAAATGCCCACATGTATCATTAATTTGAAGAAGTCATATTATCCTCTCTCATGAAAATCATTGAGTTGCATAAAGTTTTTGAATTTGAAATACTTTCAAATGGAATTCAAATCATTTTTCAATTCCCTTTTCATTTCTCAAAATGGAAGAAGTCATGTCATCTTCACTCTGGGGTTTTGTGATGAAATGAATTTGAATTCCTGGTGATCAAAATGCAGAGTGAAAGGTTTGGGAAAGTCATTTCATTCCCTCTCATTAAACTTTCAAAAGTTTCAAAAAGTTTCAAATTTTCACTAAATTTCAATCACTCAAACAAACAAACAATCATTCAAATAATTATTATAACATTCCAAAATTTGGGATGTTACAAACCTACCACACTTAAAATGAATCTCGTCCTCGAGATTCGAAAGGGCTAGAAAGAAAAGGTTAGGGTTTGGGGTCTTCTAACAAATCACCAACCAAGAAGGTGTTGGGTCTTCCAACAAGACTCCATTGACCTGGAAGGTGTGGGGTCTACCACACTTAAAATGAGAGTTACTGGTCCCTCAAAATCCTGGTATTCTTGTGGGTGCATCTGTCTTTTCACATTCTTCACGATAGCTCCTTCGATGATGCTCCTCCGTTATATCAAAATCTTGTGTCCTCACAACAAAATGCATTTCTTCCGACACTGGGTCTTCTTAACTGATAAGTCTCGCGTTCATTCTAACTTATCAAAGATCTCGTGGTGGTCTACCATTAGTGGTTATCCTGCAGTGAAATGGGTCAGTGCTTCATTCCTCATCGTAATATTCCTACGTGTGTCAGCAACTGTCATGTACAAGGGCTTTTACATCATACCTTTCTAAGGCTTAAACAAAATCTTCAAAGAACGTCATCTCTTTACTATGGGTAAGTCACTCAGATTTACCATTCCGAATAGCAAGAGAATGATAAGAGTAAGTCGTCATGGTGGCCAAGCCATGTCGCACTGAAATCATTACCTTGTATAAGGTTTAGTGAATCTCGTATTCTAACACTTGGTCTTCATCACGAGCATAGCAGAAATTTCTCTTGTCAACGAACAAAGTTCGGATAAATCCATCTATTCTGCAAGACGAACAAAAACATCTACCGTTTCTTCACAACTCTCAGGTTTTCATATACTCCTAAGAAAACGTTTGCTGATCAGTCGTAGCTTCTTCCAAGTTTCTTCCTTCATAAAGGTGGAGCTTGATCCTTATCAATCGTGAGGTCAGTGACATTGTGGGTTCACTTGAATACTTGAATAGCTTTTAACTCACTCTTGGGGTTACTATCGTTCCATATACCAACATTACCTTCAGTTCACTCCATTATACCCTTCACAGACTTATTCTTTTCTAGATTCCACTTTGTGGAATTCATTTTCTTCTCCATTGGTCTGTTTAACCTTGGGTATGGTTTCATCACAATCATTCCAGCTTCGAAAGCTCTTTGTCTCAAAGGTCGTCATGCACATAGTTTGGATATGGTTCTACATTCTCTTCACATGTATTCACTTATCCAGAAAGGTACCTGTGGTTACTACCACACTTAAAATGAAATGCACTCATGCCTGCATAGACCATATTTTCTCATATCCTCGAAAATGGTCGGAGATCTTGGGTCATAGAGTAATAACTCATGTAATACAACATACGATAAATCATGACACCATAAATTTCCATTGACTCATGAATTTATTACAAACTCTGAGACTTCCATTTCAAAATGATAAGAGTGCTACCTATTACATTTATTACTTCCAAAATCCAAAACTCAAACTACTCATGTTTAGCCTTCTTCTTCGGGTAGGTATAGGAGTAATGTCCTGTCTTCTTGCACCGGTAACACATGATTTGACTCAGATCCTTCTTTGCAGAAATTGGGTTGTTCTGAGGACGTCTTCGGTTTCTCTTCTTGGGCTCCTTTGTTCCGATCAAATTTTCAATTTCCTGTGGATCAAACTCCACTTCTTCTGTCGGAAAGTTTCCCAGATACTCTTTTCTTTCCTTCGTACAGTTATGTGAGAAATGTCCTTCTTCTCCACATGAATAGCAGGCATTGGAGTAAAATCTGTTTAGGCCTTCTCCATTAGGGTCTTCAACATCTTCCTTCATCACAAGTTCTCCTAACTTTTCTCTGAAGGCTTCCTTCATGGCTTCCTTCTGCTGCTTGATGACTTCTTGTACCTTGGGGTACATTTGGCATTGAGCAGGGTAATGTGTAGTTCCTTCACACAAGAAACATGTCACCTGCCCAGTTGGGCATTCCTCAGCAGGGTGATTTTCTTCACAATGAGGGCATCCTTCCTTGTGTTCTTCCTGGATGTGTCCTATATCTCCACATATCTTGCAGGCACAAATCCTCTTCTCAACTTTGCAGGGCTTCTGGATGTTGGTAACAACATGAGATCCATGCAGAGTCATCTTGAATTCTTCCCAAGTGATGGATGCTTGCCTATCATGGATATCTTCATGCATCTTCCACCAATTTGCAGCACCTTCTGCAAAGTACCGAAAAGCATACTGGACCATCTCTTTTCTTGCAACATGGTTACTCCTTAGATGATCCTCCATGTTCTGAATCCATTCCTCTGTCTCTAACCGAGTCATTGATCCAGAATTCACGAGTCCAGCTTCGCTCATCATCTATTGGGTTCAATGGTTTTGGGGATGAGATGGGTAAGAGAGAGAAAGGAGAGGATACACACAATACAAACAATGGTTTTGAAAATAGATTTTTGTTATGGCTGTCGAAAATTACACACAATTGACAGCTCACAAATCATCGTATCTAACGTAAGTTTACATCAGGGGTTTGGTCTTCTAGGGCATAATATCTTGGAAATTCTTCATGGTCTTCAATTTCTTCGGGTCTTCATAGTATTCAACTCGTGTAGCTTCAACTCTTGAAATGCATGGTGAAATCTTCTTTACTTTGAAGTGACCATTAGTTGTTTCGATATCTTGTCCTTCTCGAAGTGGCCTCAGTTAATCCTTAATGTGGTCAAGGGGAAAAGGGTATTTTCTAACTTTTTGAGGTAAGAGAGATCATTTGATAAGGCTCAAATCAGATGAGAAGTAAAAGGTCTTTTGAATTTTTTTTTTCAAGAAATCATTTCCTAAGGGCTTTCCAGTTTCTAGGGTCACGTCCTACAGTCAACATGTGCTCTGATACCATTTCTGTAGCGACCCGACTCAAAACGAGTCAAGCCTCTGTGTGTTCTGTGCCATCCCTGGATCAGTATGCTGGCACACACAGTACATCAATGTATATATCAAAGTGCAATCACATGTAAAAACTGATATATACCTTAAAATAGCAGCGAATACAGTCAACGGGAGTGGAGTCCCAATAACACCAACGACAAGTTGAGTGCGGACCGTAACCCTGAATCGTACTCTTACCCGTCATAGAAGAGTATCTGCAACATAAGACGTTGCAGCCGTGTAGGTCAGTACATTGAATGTACTGGCAAGATCACCATAGAAGAACAGAAGAATAAAGAAATTTCTATATGCAAAGGCTTTGTGGCTCTGTGTCTAAGTTTTTGCGTAAAAGCTGATTTTATTTTCCCCACAACAAAGGAATATCAGGAAAATTCACTAGAGTTACCTAACATGACATGGTTCTGCCAACCGATGTCCAAATGCCCACAAGTATCATTAAGTTGCCCACAATTAGTTATCAGTCCAGTGTTGAGAGTTCAGAGATAGATCCAAGTCTAGAAGCTCAAATTGTCCATAACCGTGGACACGGCCAATCGATTAGGCTTAACTCTGCAGAGTGTTGTGTACTTTACCCACAAGATTTGGTCGCCTCCGTTTGATTTCTCGCACTTCAGGGTGTTTGAGAAACGGATGACCAAAACATGGTCTTCCAAAGGGTTTCCCTGCGACTCTGTCGGTGCCCATCCTTTCCTACCATTCTTCTACATCTCGTAGCACCGCCTGTCCAGGGTCACCACGATATCCAACCAAGCCAGAGCCCATAATGACTTGTGGCTACATAGGTAAGCTTCCGGGCATGAACTATTCATCCTTCCCTTTGAGTCTGGGTGAGGCTTTCCGCGTGAATACTGGCCATCTCCAGCAACACCTAGGCAAATCCACTGGTTTCTCCAGGGTACCGTTTCAACCATCCCTCACCCAGTAGTGTGTATTGAAAAACTTGTTTCTCCAGTCTCCAAGTCTTGAGGTCTTGAATATGCGGGTCTTGAAGAAGCCTTCATGAAGTCGTCGTTTTGACGTGGAGTCCTTCTTCACACCACTCACGAACACTCATACCAGACCCCGTCTACTTTAGCATAGCATTGCACTAACTAGCGTTCCCGGGGCTTTAGTAACAAGTGGTGGGTTCCTACCTCATGCATTCTACTCAACTACAAGAATTTCAATAACACTACGGGAGGGATTTGTTTGAATGATATCACTACATGCAATAAAACATAGGTATGAAAAGATGGTCAAAGTGAACTTGCCTGTACTGTTGATGAAGAGAAAGATCGCTCTCAGAAATAACTTGATAGACTATTCGTCACTCTCCGATGAAAATCTATATAACAAACATTGCATTCATAAGCAATCATACTAGCAATCAATTCTAACAATCACAAGGTAACACAAGAAACAAAAGCAACAAGGTTGATGAAGGAAATACTTAAGACAAAGTTAAAATCAACAAAGTTTTCATGAACACAACTAGGGTAGTTTTCCCCTACAAACAACTATTTTCAAAAGTAACAAAACAATAACAAAGTAAAATACAACAACAAATATTTTAGTAAATATTTTACTTAGCAAAAGAATTACTTTTGAAGAACAACTAGAATTCATGAAAACCACACTCTAAACAAACATAGGTTTTGCATAATAAACTTAACAACAAGAAAACAAATAAAACAAAACAAATAATAAAATACATAACAACTAAGTTAACAGAAGGGAATTAATAAAAATATATTTATCATATAAAACGTGATTAAATCATCTAATTTTTTTATGAAAATAATTTCTACTAAAACATTACCTAATGAAGAATAATATAGTTTCCTATAGTAAACTAAACTATTTTTGTTTAAAACATTTCTTGACAGAAAAGAATTACTAAAAACTTTACTTGGAAACAGAATCTAAATACTTAAACCTTTTGTTAAAAGAATTGTTACTAACAAATTTGTTTTTAATAAACTATACCTAATTGAAAAAAGAGTGTAGGTTCCTACAATAATAATTTAATAAACTACACAAATTATTTTTGTTAATAGTAAGTAAATTCCTAAAGTTGAGAACAACAGATACTAATGAAATCCACACATAAGTTAAATCAAATTCAGATTTTCAAAATAAAACAAAGTAAATCAAGCTAATTAAACTAATAGGAAATTAAAACAGATTCTGTTTTGGTTAAGAACACTAATCAAATTTATCCAAATAATTCTCAAACTTTACCTAATGATAACTAAGATCACTAGTGACAAGTAGCAAAAAGAATCAATCAAAAATATATATTTAAACTCAAGTTATTCAGAATTTTTTAAAGTCAAATCTGTTTTAATTCAAATTCAAATACTAAAATATGGTCAAACTTGGCATCTACAGAAACTAGATGAAATTTATGACATAATGCAAAAAGAATCAATTAAAAACAACTGGAAACATAAAAGATATGCTAAAAACAAAAACAGAACTTAATCTTTTTTAAAACAAAACAGAAAATAAAAATCCTATAACTAACGGACAGGGGGGGTGACGTGGCGCTCTGCGATTGGCTACGGGTGTGTGCGAGAGGGGGTTTCGGGCGGACGACCGAGACTTAACAAAAATCATTTCGGCTAAAGTTTACTAAAAGAAAACCGTCTGGTTCTTTTAAAAGAACCGAAGGGGTAAGTTGGGTCTAATCTACGCCGTTTAATACAAATCGAACGGAGGGAGAGGCTCACCGCGGGGTTGACGGCTTCGGCGAAGTTCCGGCGAGGTCCGAGACGGCATGGTCGACGTGGACGCGTCTCCGGTGGTCCTCCGGCGACGGCGAGGGCTCCAATCGACGCAGGAGAACACGACGGCGAGGATGGTGGCGTGAGAGGGGCGAGGGGGTGACGGAGATGAGCGGCACGAGCTCTTAGAGCATTCGGGAAGTGGCCCGCTCCGGCGAGGTCGGGGTCACGGCGTTCCAGGGGGTGTGGAGCACTGGCAGGTGGCTGGGAAGGTGCAGGCGAGCGAGGGGAGCTCGGTGATGGGCTCGGAAGAGCTGAGGGAGGGCAGGGAGGAGCGGTGGCGCAGCAAAGGTGTGGCGGCTGTGGTTGTCTCCGGCGACTTATTCTGGCGAGGTGGGGGCTTGGACAGAGAGGGGAGGTGGGGAAATGGATAGAGGAGGACTCGGGCTATTTATAGGAGGGGTCGGGGCTCGAGGGGAGGGACAGGAGGAGGAGATCACGGCGGTGATCGCCCGCGAGGTTTCGGGAGGGGATGGAGGAGGGAGATGGCCGCGGGAACGATGCGATCGGACGGGGTCCCACATGTCAGCGAGAGGGGGCGGGGTTAGCGGCATCGGGCGACCGATCGGAGGGATTTTCGGGGTGTGTAAAAGGCAGGTGGGCCGGCCTGTCTGAATTTTTTTTAAAATACTTTCCTTTTTTAAATTACCAGCGAATCAAAACAAATAAATGGCCATAATTACTTGCCAAAAAATTAAAAGCTTTATACGGAAATTATCAGGAGATTTAATGCCATTTAATGGACATTTTTCCCTGGTCAAATTAAATACTAAAAAAATCATTTTCAGAAAATGCCTAAATGGCTTTATTTATTTTTGCAAATTATTTTTCATATAACCCCTCGGGTTTTATGATTCAAAAACTTCACAAAATACCCCCTGGTTTGGAGTGTCATATTACTCCTCTCAAAAATATTTTCAAGGGGTTTGAATGCTTACAATTTCAAATAGGGAATTCCAAATATGAAAGTGAAACTCCATATGAGAAACTTTCAAATAGTTTTCAAACTTCCAACTCCTATTTCATATAATTCGAAGAAGTCATATTATCCTCTCTCATGAAAATCATTGAGTTGCATAAATTTTTTGAATTTGAAATACTTTCAAATGGAATTCAAATCATTTTTCAATTCCCTTTTCATTTCTCAAAATGGAAGAAGTCATGTCATCTTCACTCTGGGGTTTTGTGATGAAATGAATTTGAATTCCTGGTGATCAAAATGCAGAGTGAAAGTTTTGGGAAAGTCATTTCATTCCCTCATTAAACTTTCAAAAGTTTCAAAAAGTTTCAAATTTTCACTAAATTTCAATCACCCAAACAAACAAACAATCATTCAAATAATTATTATAACATTCCAAAATTTGGGATGTTACATGTACCTCTCTTCTTTCCCCGACCTCCTCTCATGGGGTTCGATGAAGAAGTGGCCACTGATGTATGCACACTAGCATACAATGCTCTTCGGAGAGAGTCAGCAGGAAGGGAAGTACCCATCCCATCACCCTCCGACGAAGGAGCCATGGAGTGCTCTCAACCCTTTCCCACCATCTTTGAAACTGCCATGACAAATAGTAAACAATATTAGTACAACATAAAATTGAATACCGACATGAATAATAAAATGTATATAATATAAGTGTATCATCACGTAGATAACATGAACTCAAAGTTGATTACCTGACATGGATTAATAATAATCTTGATCGTATTTAAATTCTCCACGATTAATAAATGCATCATCATCATCACTAACATCAATAAATGGATGATCATCATCACTATCACGAAGAATGTGCGGAAGGCCTCCTTCATGTAATCGATTAAGCATTGACAGGTCATGTCATCAGTAACCTCTTCTTATTCAGGCTCAGGGGTTAGGTCGGATTCATCGCCAATGTCTACTTCAATGTTCCGGGGTGAAGTAGAGCGGTTCTTAAAACATTTTTTTGTATATACGTGTTTCTTGGAAGAATTCCCCTTCATATGTGTCTTGGTTAATGTGAGGTTCATAATCCTCTTCTTTGAGGTGAGGTGGTCTAAAATGTGGCGGCACATCATAAACGACATCCCAACCTTTCAGATTTGAATCAGTTTGGCAGACCCATGGTAGATAGAAAACTTGGGTTGCCTGTTGAGCTGTAATATAGACATCGGGCTCATCTAAATGGGTGCTTTGTTTTTATTTCGACTAGCCCTATATGTTCACGAGTTCTTCTAGTCTCCTTCGGCTGGAACCAATGACATTTGAAGGCTACGATGTTCAGTGGGTTTTCACCATAGAATAGAAGTTCATAAATTGCTTCAACTCTTCCATAGTACTCTGTACCTCCTTCACCGATAGCAGAGGCACAACAATTTGTAGTCTTTAGGTCGGGCATAGATAGCTCTTTGCCAAAGGTACGAAAGCGATACCCGTTGATGTCGTATTTGTCAAATAAAAAGACCTTATAGTCAAAACCATTAGCGACTTGTCTCACCTCAGCATCTATAGACTCTGAATTAGCCTACAAGTTTAATACGGAAGGATTGTTGCATTAGCCACAAATAAGATGAAGAAATGAAATGGTCCATTAATGGTAATTACCATTAGTTTGAACCGAGAGATCTAACCAGGATAGCCGCCTCCTTCCTTCGCCAGGAGCTCATACTCTCCAACGGAATCCTTCTCGATGACCACTCCATCCGAAAATTTGGCAACATATCGACAGTATCAAATATCCAGGAATAAGAGCAGTTCTAAGGAATTACAAGTTGCGAAACAATAATGTATCGACAACATACTCGATGTACGGCCGCACTTCTGTTAGGTTGTTGAAGATATACAACAAAATGGTTCACCATTCATCGATATCAAACGCTTTTACCTTTGAATAGGCTGATATTGGATCGACTTTTTTTGGGTCACCATCATTGTGCCGAGGCTTCGGATTAAGCAAATGACAATTTTTGGCTTCGTAGTGTGCCATCACGAAGTTTGCCGCCTGCTAAGTTATAAATGCGTCATCCATCGATGCTTCACTTATACGTTTATTCTTAAATTTCGCTCGAAGTGTATTCTGCATCCTCTTAGTTGTGAAGCACCAACGATTTTGCACACCCCCACCAATCTTGCATCGGTCGCGATATGCAAAATCAAATGCTGCATTGGATTAAAGAAGCTCGGTGGAAAGATCTTCTCAAACTTGCATATCAACTCTGAAGCCAAACTCTTCCATTTCATCTAGCATGCTAGGCGATAGTTCTTTTACATAAAGAGAACAGAAAAAATAGCTCAGCTCTGCCAATACTAACCATTCATCCTCAAGGAGAAACCACGCAACATCACCGACATTACCCGCTCAAGCTATATGTGCCAATCATGACTCTTGAGACCAAATATCTTCAGTTTCACAAGACACGGTCCCCTCTTTAGATTTTCTACATAACCATCGGGGAACATCAACTGCATTATCACCCACAAGATCATTTCCCTTATGGCCAGCCTTCTAAGATTGAACCATGCCTTTGGCTTTGTTCAGTTCTCCTTTCCTTTTGCTTGTCGCATGTTTTGTAATGGTCTGTCACATAGAGCCTCCTGATCGATTCTAGCCCTAGGATTATCCTTTGACTTCCCCTCTATGCCGAACAATGTACCAAAAATGGCCTCGACGATATTCTTTTCAATGTGCATCACGTCAATGTTGTGTGGGCAAAGGAGGTCTTTCAACTAAGGCAGATGCCATAAGCATGACTTGTGAGTCCATGCTTGTTCCGTATTATACCCTTTGACATACCCATGACAATTTAGATCTGGCTCAAGAGCGTTTAATTGATCCAACATCTGTTGGCCTGTCAACACGGGTGGTGCAGAATTTTTGACAACTCTACCTTTGATGAAATTCTTCTTGTCTTTTCTTAACTTATGGCAAGGATCCATGAACTGTCTATGCACGTCGAAGCAAGAATATTTGCTACCCGCCTGCATCCAACGGAACTCAAGAGCTGCCTTGCATGTGGAGCACGGGAACCTTCCATGCACATACCAGCCAACGAATAGGGAATACGCCGGAAAGTCATGCATCGAGTAGATGTAACACACATGCATTTTGATGTTTTTTGGTAGCGACATTACATGTCTTGAACCCATTATCCCAAACTTCTTGCAATTCATCCTTAAGCGGTTGCATGCACACATTCATATGCTTCCCTGGATAGTTGGCCCTGGAATTAACAACATCAAGAAAATGTTCTTTCTTTTCATAATCTCTCTGGGGGAGACTGAGTGGAATGAAAAATACAGGCCAACAACTGTATGGATTGCCGTCATACCGAACACAATGAACCCATCCGTGCTGATGGCGACTCGAGGATGCCTTGCATCTGCCGCTCTATCCTTATGTAATGCATCGAAATGCTTCCACGCCAAAGCATCTGAAGAGTGCACCAACATCTGATTTCCATATGCATCTAGTTCAGTTCTTTTGCCCAATTTGTGCCATGTTATCTGTCATGCCGTCTCTTCGACCATGAAAAGACGTTGAAGTCTTGGTACGATTGGCATATAGCGAAGAACGTTAACAGGGATTTTTCTCCGCATCTTGTCACCTGTACCATTTTCTATGACAACATACCTGTAAGACTTGCAAATGGGATAATAGTTCAAGTCCGCCTACTCAAGCCTAAATAAGGCACATCCATTCTCACATGCATCTATATTCTCATAGGGCATCTTTAGTACACGGAGGATTTTGTCTGACTGGTACTGGTTTGTAGGCAGTACGTGGCCTTTGGGTAGAAAGCGTCCAAATATTGTCATCATCACATCTTAGCATTCTCTACCCAGGTTGAATTGACACTTCAAAGCCATTACTTGTGCGATGGCATCGAGCTGACAAAGCTTAGTGTGCTTGTGGAGAGGATGTTTTGAAGACACCAAAATGTCATAGACCGCCTTTGCAGATTCCTCCATCTCATCGTCAGAATCCGAGCATCATCAAGTCTTGCACCATGTCTTCGATCCCGGTACCATGCTCGTCGGTGCAACGACGAACCCCCTCAGCTCTGGCACGTTGGGTAGACTTAACATGAAAAGTCCACACCATAAAATTAGGCTTAAAACCCCACTTCTGCAGGTGTTTAACCATTTCAACCTCTCTCTGCTTTATAAAGTTGTCGCACTGAGGACAGGAGTACTATGTTTTTTTCCTAGCCATTTGCAAAAGCAGCTCTCACAAACCCCTTGGTATGTGTAAACCATTCTTTGATGATGTCTTTCTGACTAGTGTGACCGGTGTACATCCATGCACGATCACTCATCTTGCCTAGAAACTGGGGACACAAGAAATATATATATATATAACTCAACATATATATTCATCGGGTAATCAAGCTTGTTAGTTTTATTACGTCCATGCAACCTACACGCTAATAGGTTAAGATAGGTCCCAATCCCACCCGAGTATGTGTAGATTGGGTTCGTTTTCCCATGCTCTGCTTCGGATCCAATGTAGAATTTTGATAGCACCTCCCCGCTGTTCTCCTGATACATGTCTTGGAAATAAGCAGAGAGGATGTGTACATGGAGAACAATAGGGAGGCACTGACAAAATTTTGTGTCGGATCCGGAGTAGAGCATATACGGGAAAACAAACCCAATTTACACATACTCAGGGCTGTCCATGGATAACATTGGACAATTCGAAAGGACAATGGTTATAAATATGCAAAGACATGCATATTTATGGATGTTGTCCTTTTGAATGGGATATGCATACTGATGATTGAAGACACCTATATCTAGCAAGTTTCATTGGCATGAAGACCGGAATATAGCAAATTAAGGGGGGAGGAGGAGAAGTCATTTGTAGTCACCCACGAATGTAGGGGCAGAGCTCGTCCAACGCACGAGGAGGTCATCGAACGACAAACCCTCGTTGTGACGAAACAATTGCACATTGAAATCCACCCGATCAACACAAATATGATGTTTTCCATAACACAATCGGAAAATATATGACCTAACACATGATTTACAAAACTATGACCCCGTCGCCTCGTTTTCCCCCTTTTCCTCATCTCCTCTTCTTGTTCTCCTCTTCTCCTCTTCTCCCCCTTTTCTGCTTGTTCTTCTCTTCTTCTTCTTCTTCTTCTTCTTCTTCTTCTTCTTTTTCTCCTCCTCCTCCTCCTCCTCCTTTTTCCTCTTCTCCACTTTTTCTTCTTCTTTTCCCTTTTCTTCTTCTCCTTCTCCTCCTCTCCTCTTTCTTCTTCTTCTTCTTCTCCTATTTTTCTTCTTCTTCTCATTTTCCTCTTCTCCTTATACTCATCTCCTCTAATACACTAACTATCTAATAAACTAACTAAAAACTAACTATCTAATTACCTAATAAACTAACTATCAAACTTAACATAAAAAACCAAAAAAATGTGAGGGGGGCGGCCAGGCACTCACCGGAGACGGCGGAGCGGCCGGTGGCTTCTGGCATCGGCGTGGCCGGTGAAAGGTGCGGGGGCGTCTGGCGGCGAGGCGGCCGACAATAGGGCTTCTACCGGTGGGGCAGCCAGCTGCGGGTCAGCCGACAGCAGGTGCAGGGGTGGCCTGGGGCGGGTGCGGGGCCGACCGATGACGGGGCGGTGGGGGTGGGGGCGGGGGTGGACGACAACGGGTGTGGGGCTGCCGACAGTGGGTGCGCGGGGCCGGGTGCGTTGGCGGCCGACGGCAGGGCTACCGACCGGGTGCGAGGGTGGCCTTCGGCGGGGTGGCCGACGACAGGTGTGAGGGCAGCTGGCGGTGAGGCAATAGGGGGGCAGTGGGGGGATGGGGTGAGAGAGAGTAAGAGACAGAGAGTGAGAGGGTATGGGTGGCGCTGGGTGCGAGGGCAGCCGTTACTAGCCATCAGCTTTGCCATCTGGGGGCGGACGGCAAAGAGTCCCTAGGCAGACGACAAAGATCGAGCATACGTCCCACCCCCCCCCACGGGGCTAGTGGGTCTAGGTGGGGTATTTGCCATTTGCCTTCAAGCCCTTTGCCGTCAGCTGGCTAATGAGAAAGCCCTGGCAGATGGCAGATGGTTTGTTTGCCGTCAGCCACTGCTTTGCCATCCGTTCCTGCTCAGCTGATGACAAAGGCTCTCTTTGCCATCAGCCAGCAGACGACAAAGAGTTCTAGATGGAAAATTGCTGAATTCTAGTAGTGTAAGGGTAGGTTTCGCCACCAAGTTGGAAAGGAATCCCTGAGTAACAATGTGAAGGTTTAACTTCCAAAACTCCTCATTGATAAGTGCTTGACTTTGTTGTAACATCAGGTTGTTACAATAAGACTTACGACTTAGTGCATTAGCCATGACATTGGCTTTCCCCGGGATGTAAGTTATCCCTAAATCGTAATTTGTAATCAACTCAGGCCACCGTCTTTGCCTGAGATTCAAATCCATTTGGGTGAAAATATATTTCAAGCTTTGGTGATAAGCATATACTTCACAACAATTACCAAGAAGGTAATGTCGCCAGGTTTTTAGTAAATGGACTATAGCTGCAAGACCAAGATCATGTGTTGGATAATTACCCTCATGTGTACGCAACTATCGAGATGCATATGCAATCACATGATGATCCTGCATGAGAAGGCAACCTTATCCTTGTGGTGAGGCATCGGAGAAGATAACAAAGTCCTTAGAGAAATCTGGTGGCATCAATACGGGAGCGGAAGCGAGGCATCTTTCTAGTTCTTGAAAATTGTGCTCACATTGTGGGGTCCACTCGAACTCTTTATCTTTCACGAGGAGTTCAGTCAGAGGCTTCGCAAACTTGGAGAAGTTCTCGACAAAGCAGCAACAATAGCTTGCTAACCAGGGAAACTCCAAACTTGCTTAACCAATTCAGGTTGAGTCCAATCAAGGACGCCCTGAACTTGCTCGGGACTGACAAAAATACCGTTACCATAGATTACGTGGCCTTGATAGGTCACTTATGGCAACCGAAATCCGCACTTGGAGAATTTTGCATACAGGCGATGCTCTCGACCTTCTGTTAATACCAGCCTTAGATGCTCAACATGTTCCTGTCCATTCTTCGAGTAAATGAGTATATCGTCGAGGTAAACCATGATGAATTTAACCAGATACTCCATGAAGATCAAATTCATGAAGCAAGAGAAGGTGGCTGGGGCATTGTTTAAACCGAAGGACATGACAGTGTACTCGTATGAGCCATGACAAGTGACAAAAGTCATTTTTGGAATGTCCCCATTCCTAATTCTGATTTGATGGCATCCCAACCTCAAATCCATTTTGGAAAAGATTGAGGATCCAGCAAGTTTATCATCCAAATCGTTGATCGTGGGGAGCGGATACTTGTTCTTTATGGTGACTAGGTTCACTGGTCGATAATCTACAACCATCTAGTCCAATCCATCCTTCTTCTTGACGAAGAGGACGGGGAAAGCCCAAGGATAAGAACTAGGACGGATGAAACCTTTCTTCAAGGCCTCACCTAGTTGTTTCTTAAGCTCGACTAGTTCTAAGGGTGTCATCTTATAGGGTCTTCTGGCTATTGGGATAGCCCGTGGGACAAGATCAATCACAAACACTACATCCCTGACAGGTGGAATGCCTGACAGTTCTTCTAGAAATACATCTAGAAATTCATGAACTACCAAAATATCTTCAAGCTCTCGAAGAGGGCTAGCATTGAGGAAATAGAGTTAGCGATTGGCAGCTCGAGTTGAGACATTAATTATCTCACCCGATGGATGTATAAGCTGAACATTCCCAGTATGAGTATAAATCTTAGCATAATGGGCATTCAGCCAGTACATACGCAAGATGATATTGATGTCCGAAGACTTGAGGGCTATTAAAGAAGCTAGGAACACTAGCCTATCCACAAGGATTTCATTGTCATGTCTCACTCGAGAAGTTTTCCATTTTGAACCAGGATTCTGAACTACTAAAGGAGTAGGCATATAAAAAAAAGATATGTTATGCAACTTTGTGTAACTTTCTGAAATGAATGAATGAGATGCTCCATTATCAAACAGAGTAGATGATCGATGACTGTTGACAAGAAGCGTATCTAGAATAACATCAGGTTCCTCAAGAGCTTCTTCAGGAGAGACGTGATTCACACGTCCATGAGGAGGAGTTGCCTTCACATAAAAAACTTTTCCCGGCTTCCCACATCTAGCACGCTTGGCATTATTCTACGGGCACTCAAGAGAGTAGTGCCTTGGTTCTCCACACTTGTAGCATATTTTGATGGTGGACTCGGGAGCAACATTGGCAGCAGGACCTCCGAATGTCTTGGCTGGAGGTTTGGTCTCAGCTGGGCAAGGTGCCTCATAGGATGGCCTTGGGGTGTACGTCAGCGGTAGGGCACAGTTGGGCAGCCACACCCGACGCTTATGCGATCCTGAGACGGATGAGGGGTTGAAGTCACGAGAGTGCTTCTTTGTTGCCTTGTAGTCGGTCTGTCTAGTCTTGGTATTGATAGCCTTGTTGACAACAACCTGGAAAGAAGTGCACTCATGTAGGCGCAAATCACGATGAAGCTCGGGGCTGAGTCCCTTGTGGAACCTAGCTTGCTTCTTGGCCTCATTTGACTCCTCCTCTTGTGCATAGAGAACGAGGTTGCCGAACTCACGACTGTAAGTGCCCCCTGTCAGCTTACCCTAAGTGAAGGCACATAATTCCTCCCTCTTACGGTCCATGAGACCTTCTGGAATATGATGGGTGCGGATGCTTCACTGAAGTCAGCCCAAGTTGCTGTTGGGCTAGCAGGACGCGTGGCCTCATAATTCGCCCACCACAGATTGGTGGGTCCTTTGAGGAAGTAGGCGGCAAAAGTCACCTTATCAGCTTCTACTACATTTGCAGAACGGATCTTGCGAGACATGCTTGACATCAAATTGTTTACGTCGAGCGGATCGACATAGTAATGGAACTTTGGCGGCTACAACTTCACAAAGTCATTGAGGGACACTAAATCATTGTGCTCAGGACGGGAAATGTTTTGTTCAATACGCTCCAATAGTTGGTTGGTCTCTCTTATTTTCCTCTCTACCTCCAACATTAGTTCCGCCAGAGATGGCGGGTGAGCCAGGTTCTCTTGTCTTGCATGGCTGCCCTCGCCCTGCTCAAAAGCAAGAGCAAGGTTGTTCCTACTGGATACCATCATGGGGGAAACAAAACCCACATCTCAGACAAGGAAGACATCAACTCTAAGATAAGATATGTGGAATGTACTGGACAACATGGAATGTATGGGTAAACACCGGAACAACATGGTAACAAGCAAACTTCCATATACACCATGATTCATACACACCATGATATAGTTCAGTTCAAACCCAAGCTGAAGTACAAGCTACTGAAAGATGATACAACTCATCGAAGGCATTAGTAGCTTCCTACACATTATCTATTTACACCTCCAGAACTCAACTCACACCTTTGGTATATTGCACAAGACACGCATGACTGTGGCAATACAACCGCTACAATACTACTACTAACATACACGTACTCAAGCGTCTTCATAGAACATCTCATATAGGTTACCCCATGACTTGGGAGCTGAACCTGAGGGTCCAGAAACACCCTAGACTGAGATCCCTGGGAACCATAAGTACACGGATGTGTCCTAGGTCCCCTAGTTGGCGAAAACAATGGTCCTAGAAGAGGAGCAATACCTCCAACATTGGGCCAGTCTACGCGAGCGGGCATACGAGTCCGTGATGGGTTCAACATCTCCAAACCTCCATAACTTTTCGACACGACAGGTCCTTGCCGTGTCAGTGCTGTCCAAAGACGTGCGCGGGTGGCATAAAGCTCCATACGAAGTGCACGAGCATCCCGATCCCTATTCTCGAACAACTGAGCAGTAACCTGAAGTCTGGGATCCTCATGGGAGTGATCATAGTAGTCTTCACTAAGATATCCATCCTCTCCTCCTAGTGTTGTTGGAACATGACATAACTCGGTGTTCTGCATCAGTCCATGATGAGCTCTCATGATAGTCAACATCGTGTAGACGAACTCCTGAATTGCCATATACACCTAATCCACAAGTCCAATGGAGCAACTCTGTAGCTCCAGGATGTGATGGATAAATCCTAACAATACACAGATAGTGGCTCTGGTTGATCTCGCGGAATTGTTCCTCCACTATGTACTCCGGGTACCAACAGTAACCGGTCTCCATCATAACTCTGACTAACATGGCGGTGAAACCCGATACATTAATGAACCTGATCAAACGGACCACCTGATGAGAAGGACGATAAGGCATCTAAAAGAGAGGATAATGCAAACGCATTAGAGCTCCTAGCATAAATCGAACAACATAACGGTTGTAATTGCTCAAAAAGGATTTTGAGACAACCTGCAAAAGATTGAATAGCATAACCACTGAACTTGCTAGTTTCAAGGTTCCGTACCCAACTTTTTGTCACGCAGAAAAAATACTTGAAAGCTAGGAGTTGACTCTCAAACAATCTAGCTACTAGTCCAAGGTTAGTAACTCGTCATCCTGAGTGATAGATAAGAAGCCTAGCTCCTAACACAGTAGAAAAGAAGAGGGTGACTCAGAACAAAATGGCACAGGAAGAGGAGTAAAAAGAGCCTGACGTTCCCTCCCAGAATCAATTCCCTTATATAACTAAAGCATTTCTAGACTCAACATCGACCAGTTTGGCTTGCGAATCCTAAACTCAGTCAGGCTCGGATACCAACGCTGTCGGGACCCCTATACTAAGCCATAAGAATTTAGCATGTAACACATCACATCACATTGCAGCCTCACGCGTGGTTATCTACCCGGTTGCCAACTTACCTAGGTTGGGACCATTTGCGAATTTTGGCTCACGTATGTGAATATGTTTCTAGCATTCAGTTGTCAGAGAACCCGGGTCGAAATGACTAGTCGTAGAACCCAAGTGGCACATCCTATAGGGACATGCATATGTAACCCAACAATGCAGGTGTCGGTCATTAGAGTGTGTGTGAATCTACAAGGACTCCATTATGTCATGGGAAATTACTGTCCTCACTGCACGTTGAAGAGTCATAGCAAGCTATAGGGACTCCATTACACTGCGAGACATTTCCCCAAAGAGACATAGTAGCGAAGAAGGATACATGATGGTCAATCAGTGTGTCTAGAGCAGTAGCAAGCTACCAAGTCTCGGTGGAAGCATAAAGAGGCATTTCCCCGTAAAGAGTACTACTAAAGGCATACAACTTGGTGTCGAATCCCATACATACCATTGCACGTCACACGTAGGCACGACATGCCCAATATGCATACATACAACTATGGCATCACAACATAACCATACAACATCACAACATTTATTTAGAAGGCTCAAAAGAGCCTTACATAATATGTTCATACAGGTAGGGGTTACATGACCTAACACTCAAGTCATACACTGAAAGTTATACAATGTGCGGAAGCTTAAAGCTGTCTAAGTACATATAGATGAAAGGTAAAAAGGCATAAAGCCTCACTATCTACAACCCATCCAGGGCATCAGATCGTAGTTGGGATACCAGCTATGCGTCATCGTCGACATCTATGAAGAATCCACCAGATGGGTCTTGGGTCTCATCTGCAACATTTATTAAGCAAACATGAGTACAAACATACTCAGCAAGTCTTCAATGGACACCTAGTCTATTCATGATATGTATCAACAAGGGGAGTAGTGGGTTTTATGCGGCAGTGCCAGCTTTGACACTTGACTAACCTATACTGCAATTACTAGTTCATTGAACAAGTTTTGAAATAGCGCACACGAGTCCACTAACACCATATCAATACTCAACCATGGATACCTATGAGAGTGCCATCCACGGTAGTCACACATATCCTAATACTTTTCTGATTAGCCATTAACATTGTCTACAAACATGATATGTTCTCCAAGTAGTCCATATCCCAGGACACGACTATTCGAACAAATTAATACCCTGTAGGGTTGTACTCCTTCACAGACACTTTCGCCACTTACCGCTATGTGCACGTAAAAAGGCACCACGGCAACCTTCAAGAGGTAGCCTAGTGAGGGAGTCGACCACGACCATCAATCACCCAAGAACACTAGTCCAGGCTATCGACTATTTGAGACAGAACCTGCACGGAAGTCCGACCAAAGTTTCCACTATGGCCCCAAACGATGTGTGTAGCGTTTCCAAGCCCATCATTCGGGTGACCCTTGGTACACCGTGCCACTGCCTACCGCGTCGTAGTCCAACCCTAGGGTCAGAACTATGCACGGCCTCTAGCATAGCTATAAACACAAGAAACTACTTGCAACTGGTAGCGACCCGACTCAAAACGAGTCAAGCCTCTGTGTGTTCTGTGCCATCCCTGGATCAGTATGCTGGCACACACAGTACATCAATGTATATATCAAAGTGCAATCACATGTAAATAACGTAAAAATTATATATACCTTAAAATAGCAGCGGATACAATCAACGGGAGTGGAGTCCCAATAACACCAACGGCAAGTTGAGTGCGGACCGTAACCCTGAATCGTACTCTTACCCGTCGTAGAAGAGTATCTGCAACATAAGATGTTGCAGCCGTGTAGGTCAGTACATTGAATGTACTGGCAAGATCACCATAGTAGAACAAAAAAAATAAAGACTATTCTATATGCAAAGGCTTTGTGGCTCTATGTGTGAGTTTTTGCGTAAAAGCTGATTTTATTTTCCTACAACAAAGGAATATCAGGAATTTCACTATGGAGTTACCTATCATGACATGGTTCCGCCAACCAATGTCTCAATGCCCATAAGTATCATAAGTTGCCCATAATTAGGTATCAGTCCAGTGTTGAGAGTTCAGAGATAGATCCAAGTCTAGAAGCTCAAATTGTCCGTAACCGGGGACACGGCTAATCGATTAGGTTTTAACTCTGCAGAGTGTTGTGTACTTTACCCACAAGATTCTTTCCCTCCTGGTAAGTCCTCGCACTGCCTGGTGTTTGAGAACAGGATGAAACAAACATGGTCTTTCAGAGTGTTTCCCTGACTGTCCGACAGTGCCCATCCAATCCTAACGTCGACTACATCTCGTAGCACTTCCCAGCGGAGTCACAACAAAGATCAACCAAGCCAGAGCCCATAATGACTTGTGGCTACACAGGTAAGCTTCCGGGCATGAAGTATTCATCCTTCTCTTTGAGTCTGGGTGAAGCTTTCCGCAAGATGTCATGGCGCTTCTCCATGCATCCCGGCCATCCACTGGTTTCTCCAGGGATGCCCAATCAACCATCCTTCACCCAGTAGTGTGTATTGAAAACTTGTCTTCTCGAGTCTTGAAGTCTTGAAGTCTTGAAGATGCAGGACTTGAAGATGTCTTCATGAAGTCGTCGTTTTGACGTGGAGTCCTTCTTCACACCACTCACGAACACTCATACCAGAACCCGTCTACGTTAGCATAACATTGCACTAATTAGCGTTCCCGGGGCTTTAGTAACAAGTGGTGGGTTCCTACCTCATGCATGCTACTCAACTACAAGAGTTTCAATAACACTACGGGAGGGATCTGTTGAATGATGTCAATACATGCAATAAAACATAGGTATGAAAAGATGGTCAAAGTGAACTTGCCTGTACTGTTGATGAAGAGAAAGATCGCTCTCAGAAATAACTTGATAGACTATACGTCACTCTCCGATGAAAATCTATATAACAAACATTGCATTCATAAGCAAACACTTCTAGCAATCAAAACTGACAATCACAATGTAACACAAGAACAAAAGCAACAAGGTTGATGAAGGAAACACTTAAGACAAAACTCAAAGCCAAGAAAGTTTTCATAAAAACAACTAAGGTTGTTTTCCTCTACAACAAGTAGTAAAAAAACAAAAACAAAGTAAAATAATCAAAAGGATTTTAGTAAATATTTTACTAGCAAAAAGAATTACTTTTAAAGAACAAGTAAAACTATGAAAACATTATCCTAAACAACAAGAGTGTTTGCCTAATAAACTTAACAATGAGTGAAACACTAACATAAGAGAAAACACTTTTATAAAACCACTAAGTTAACAGAAAATAAATAGTAAAAGCATTTATTATAAAACATAATTAAGTCATCTATAACTTTGTGAAAAGAGTTTCTATGAAACTAAATTGTTTTTATAACATATTACCTAATGAAAATAATATAGTTTTCCTATCATAATAGAACTAATCTAAATTATTTTTCTTAACTAAGTATTTCTGAACAGAAAGAAATTACTACAAATTTTTATTATAAAACAGAATCTAATTACGTAAAACTTTAGTTAAAAGAATTGTTACTAACAAATTTGCTTTTAAAACAGCTATACCTATTTGAAAGAGGGTAAAGATCCCTACAACAAAATTTATAAACTAAACAAATTAATTTTTGTTAACAGCAAGTAAATTACTAAGGTTTGGAACAAGAAAACTAAATGAAATCTAAAACATAATGTAAATCATATTCAGATTTTCAAAATAAAACAAAGTAAATCAATATAAATAAACTGATATGAAACTAAACAGATTCTGTTTGGTTTGAAAATACTATTTAAAATTATTATAAAAATTCTCAAACTCTACCAAATGATAGCTATGATCACTAGTGACAAGTAGGAAAAAGAATCATTCAAAAATTCATTTTTGAACTCAAGATATTTAGAAAACAAAATTTAAATCAAATCTGTTCAAGTTCAAATTTAAATGTTCAAACATAGCCAAATTTGATATCTACAGAAACTAGATTAAATTTGTGACACTATACAAAAAGAATCATTTAAAAACATTAAACAGTTTAAAAGATATAAAGGAAATAAAATCAGAACTTATTCTGGAAACAGAAATTAAAACAGAAAAGAAAATGTGTTTCTATCGGTCAGGGGGTACACGTGTCGCTTCCTGATTGGATAAAGGGGTGCGCGAGCGGGCGTTTACGGGCGGACGACCGAAGTTTAGCGCGTATCGGTTCGGTTATAAAAAGGTTCCAATCCTACGCGTCGGATTTTGATCTGACGGTGGAGGAGGAAAGGGAGGCTCACTGCGGTGGTGGGTCGCCGGCGAGGACTCCTCCGGCGAGGCCGAGGCGACATGGTCGATGTGGGCGGCGCTCCGGTGGTTCTTCGGCGACGTCGAGGGCACCGATCGATGCAGGGGAGCACGACGGCGAGGATAGTGGCATCGGTGAGGCCTCGGGGCGACAGAGTCGACGGGCAGGAGCTCCTTGAGCTTTGGGGGCGCTCCAACTCCGGCGAGGTCGATGGGGAGAGCTCTGGAGGGGTCCGGGGCTTGGGCAGGGGAATGGGGAGGTGCGGGAGAGTGTGGCGAGTTCTGTGATGGCTCGGGGAAACTCAGGGAGGGCAGGGTGGAGCGGTGGCGTGTTAATGGCGCGGCGGCGCTTGAGAAGTCCGGCGAGGGATTCCGGTAGTGGGAGGGCGCGGGAGGAGGGGAAACAAGGGGAATGGAGAGAGGGGAGGTAGGGCTCCTTATATAGGACCTCGGGGTCGAGGGGAGGGACAGGAGGAGGAGATCACGGGAGAGGAAATCTCTGGCGACGGCGTCGCGCTCGTGAGGATGGGGACGACCGCGCGAGAGAGGAAATCGGGCGGTGGGACCGGCTTGTCAGTGGGAGAGAGGGAGGGGCGCAGTTATCGGGCGACTGTTACAGAGGGATTTCGGGAGAGTATTAAGGAGGTGGGCCGACCCGTTTTATTATAAAACCGTTACCGTTTTCTTTATTAATTCCAACGCGTTTCAAAATCATTTAAAGCATTCAAACCATTTCTAAATATAGGGAATAAATATATCAAAATTAACAGAATAATAAATGCCATTTATTGAACATTTTTATTCTGTCATTTGATAACTTTAAAAATAATATTATTTTCAGAAAATGCCTATTTAGTTTTAAATCTTTTTGCAAATATTTTCCAAATGACCCTTTGGGTTTTATGTTCAAATACTTCACAAAATTTCCCCTGGTTTGGAGTGTCATATTACTCCTCTCAAATTTTTCTCAGGGGTTTGAATATTTTGAAAATTTGAATAGGAACCAAATATGAAATGATTCCAAAAGAAAATCCAGAGATTTTCACATTCACTTTTCAAAACTTTATTTTAAACTTCCAACTCATATTTCATATAATTTGAAGAAGTCATATTATCTTCTCTCATGAAAATCATTGAGTTGCATAAAGTTTTCTGAATTTGAAATATTTTCAAAATGGAAATTTCAAATCATTTTCAAATCCCTTTTCATTTCTTTAAATGGAAGAAGTCATGTCATGTTCACTCTAGGGTTTTGTGATGAAAATAATTTGAATTCCTGGTGATCAAAATGCAGATTGAAGGTTTTGGGAAAGTCATTTCATTCCCTCTCATTAAACTTTCAAAAGTTTCAAAAAGTTTCAAATTTCACTCACTTTCAATCACTCAAGCAAGCAAACAATCATTCTAATATTTATTATAACATTCCAAAGTTTGGGATGTTACACAACTCCTGGACCGAGGACTAGGCGGTTGATCAGTCGAGAGAGCTTGGAGTGCCCGGAGCTCAATGTGTGATAGTAACTAGTCTTGGATCAAAAACACGAAACTCAGTTCCTAAGAATGGTCCCAATGAGAGAACCCTCTATTTACTCCTGCATAGCCTCTCGTCGCTACCTTTACCAAATTAGCTTCATCATTTCGTTGAACACATCAGAACAATACTATTTCACTCTGGTTCATCACCTAGATGAATCAGACCTGACACAACTCTAAACATAGCAAGCATAGCAAGTATAGTAGGTAAACCACATCAGGGCTCAAGCATCTACCAGGTAGGCTAGGTTTCTTGGTTTAGCTATTTATTGTGACAATGACAGGTCATGCAGAGGTATGGATTCAACTACCAAAACATATAACTGCTATATCATATAGCCCTAATGCAATAAACGAGAGCACGAGCAAGGGAATGGGATGTTATCCGAATGATCAATGAGGTTGCTTGCCTTGAAGGTTGGCGGAGAGGTATTCTCCTTCAACGGGATACTCATGTGTATCCTCGAGAGCAGGACCTACCGTGGTATAGATGGAGTAGCAATCAATACATGACAAGCTCAACAATATGATGCATGATCATGATATTGCAATTTTGATATGAATGAGATAATGCACCTATCAATAGATTGGTTGAACTTGGTTTGAATCAAAGATTCAAACTAATTTCAAATAAGGTATTTTCAAATACCCGTTAATTGGTTTGACCCTATCAGTAGGTAAAACTTGCTGTAACATTCATGATAATGGCACCAATGGATTCCTTGGATTTTTCGGATAACTTTTTAGATATAAATTATTTCAATCCGAGCTACAAATTAATTTCTATGATTTTGCCAAGTTTTAATCAATTTCTAGAATTATTATAAATGAGAAAAGCCTTTATCGCGTCAGCACTGCGTTAGCATCGCATCAACTGGTCAAACGACTGTTGCCAGGTCAAACCTGACTAGTGGGGTCCACTAGTTAGTGACTCAGGCACTAACGGGATTTATATTAACTTCTAAATACTAATTAACAGTGTTGGGCCCACTTGTCAGTGGGTCATTAGGTTAATTAAAATATTTAATTATTTTTTAATCTAGTCCGAAATTAACCAGTGGTTGGTCCCACCTGCCAATGACCCAGGGGGTCAACCCTATGGTCAAACAGGTCGAGTTCGCAGCCTTGAGCCACCGACAACCACAGAGATGGCTGAGGGGGTAGAAAACCCACGTCCGGCGACCATTTGGGCAACGGATGGTTGCTAACAATGGAGCATGCTTGCGCACTTCGATCTGGGCAAACACCAGGAGCTGGGATGCAACAGAGCATCGCCGACGACGACCTTGGCAGAAGCCGGCGTTTGGGCGAGCTCAAAGATGACGATATGGCATGCAACAAGGCGCGTGCTTGGTTCCTACCGCATTTACGTAGCTTCGTGAACTCGATGGTGGCCCCGAGAGGACCACGGGAGCACCAAAGCACCGCCCGCATCGAGATCGCATGGCGAAGCTTCTCAGCCTCAAAGGAATCCGAAGTTATGACTAACAATCGAAGAGGGGCATAGGGGGTTTGACCCGTGGCCTCAAAATGGTGTCGTAGCCGTTGAAAGCATGCTCGGGGACGGCCTATAGGCGACGAATGATCGACGGTGATCCTCGGTGGTCGGAGGGGGAAGACGACCTCCGGGCGGCAATGGGAAGCTCCTGGTGTCGCATGACTTGCCGGAGAGTACGAGGGGAACCAGGCGGGGCTTCTGGGCGGCTCAGAGGGGAGGGTGAGGCGCTTAGGAGGCAAGGCTACAGCGGCAAGCTTGCGGGTGCGGTGGCCATGGCGGAGCAGAGCTGGGGGATAGGCAGAGGGGGAGAATCGAGGAGGAGGCACTCAGGACAGCACCTGGTGAGCTTATCCCCTCGCCAGTGCGATGAGGAAGGCATCAAGACAGCTACCAGTATGGCACCAATCCAGCCTGCTTTGGCCTCCTTCTCATGGGCCTACCGGCAGAGGAAGAAGATGACAGGGGAGCTGGTGGTGGGTTGGGCCACCACTGGACCAGGTAAGTGGCCCAGGTGAGACCCCCTTTTCTATTTTATTTTTGTTTTCTATTTTTGATAGTTGTTCTATTTGATTTGGGCAAAAATTAGTTGGCACAAAAATACCAAAATATTTTTTAGAATATAGTTCGGGTATTTCGAACTATAAACGGGAAAACTCCTTGGTGGAGGCCCTTGTCGGCGATTCCTTCCCGTGTGCGATTGTCGACGAGAGATCTTGGAGGGAAGGCTCCTCCTGATGAGTCTCTCCTTGATAGCTCTCTCCCATCTCCCTATCAGGTGTAGGAAGATTCCCTTCCTCATCCCCGCCAACGGTCGAGGTCTACACTTGAGTTTCACGAAGAGGGATGAACTGATGGCTAGGCACAGGATTCTCATCCACGTCTCCTACCGAGCTCATGGCTGTCGTGGAACCTGGCCCTGCCACAGATTTGACCAATTTAGCTCAATGGGCAAGGGTTTCCTTATCCCTGTCTGATTCAGTTATACAAGATCTTTCAAGGATAGAAAACCTTGGCAAGAATCGTGATTGAGTAACTGACTCTAAGGCGATGAGCATGGAGCCCAGCTCGTACGACACAGGCGACGGAGTTGATCTGCCCCTTTTCAAAGTTGGACGAGCAGGGCTTGGTGAAGGGACTGGGACCTCCGACAGGGGCAAGCTTGGTGGAGAAGTTGGCTTGATGGGGGATGGGGTCCACCTGTATAACCCTCTGTCGTTTGGTAGGAGTAGTATTAGGCTGAGAGAGGCGGAGGGACTAGCGGCGTGTTGCTTCATGTCCGCCTCCCTGGTGGTCGTGCTCTTCACCTTCTAGGTGCCCCGCGAAGGCGCAGGGGCCGTTGACTCTCGGTTGACGTGCTCGTGGAGGCGGCGCCCTGGTTCTAGAGCTTGAGGGCCGTGATGTCTACTCTACAACCTTCTTCTTGTAGACTTGTGTTGGACCTCCAAGCATAGAGTTTTGTAGGACAATAGTAAATTTCCCTCAAGTGGATGACCTAAGGTTTATCAATGCATGGGAGGCATAGGATGAAGATGTTCTCTCTCAAACAACCCTGCAACCAAATAACAAAAGAGTCTCTTGTGTGCCCAACACACCCAATACAATGGTAAATTGTATAGGTGCACTAGTTCGGCAAAGAGATGGTGATACAAGTGTAATATGTATGGCAGATCTAGGTTTTTGTAATCTGAAAATATAAAAACAGCATGGTAACTAATGATAAAAGTGAGCACAAACAGTATTGCAATGCTTAGAAACAAGGCCTAGGGATCATACTTTCACTAGTGCAGGTTCTCTCAACAATACTAACATAGGTGAATCATATGTAAATCCCTCATGTGCAACAAAAAGTTCACTCCAAAGTCACAAATAGCAAAGAACAAACGAATAAATTATTGTATGGTACGAAATCACCTCAAAGTTATCTTTTCCAATCAATCTTATGAGCTATACCTATAAGTGTCACGAACATCCCTAGAGTTCGTAATAAAATAACGCCTTCAGACACACATTAGCCAAAACCCTATTGTCACCTAGATACTCCAATGTCACAAAGAGTACCCATGAGCTTGATTATACGGTATGCATCATAGAATTTCAGATTTATCATGTTCAATCCAACACAAAGAACTTCAAAGAGTGCCCCAATGTTTCTACCAGAGAGTCAAGACGAAAACGTGTGCCAACCCCTATGCGTAGATTCCCAAGGTCACGGAACCCGCAAGTTGATCACAAAAACACACATCAAGTGGATCAATAGAACATCCCATTGTCACCACGGATATTCCATCGCAAGACATACATCAAGTGTTCTCAAATCCTTCAAAGACTCAATCTGATAAGAAAACTTCAAAGGGAAAACTCAATTAATCACAAGAAGATAGAGAGGGGAAAACTCCATATGATTCATCTATATTAATAAAGCTCGCGGTACATCAAGGTTGTGTCATCTAAAGAATACGAGAAAGAGAGAGATCAAACACATAGCTACTGGTGCATACCCTCAGCCCCGAGTCTGAACTACTCCATCCTCGTCATGGAGACCGCTAGGATGACGAAGATGGCCTCTCATGATGGTTTCCCCCTCCGGGAGGGTGCCAGAATAGGATCTCGATTGTTTTTTCGTGGCTGTAGAGGCATGCGGCGGCATAAGTCCCGATTTATGTTTCTTTCTGGGGGGTTTGGTATTTATAGGAATTATTGGCGTCAGTCTCACATCAAGGGTACTCCCGAGGGGCCCACTAGCCAGGGGGCGTGTCCTACGGGGGGACACCCCAGGCTTGTGGCTGCCTTGGGACTCCTCTCCTGCATCTTTTCGCTCCAATATTTTTTTATATTTTCCAAAAATATTCTCCGTAAATTTTCTGCCCATTTCGAGAACTTTTATTTCTGCACAAAAAACGACACCATGGTAGTTCTGCTGAAAACAGCGCCAGTCCGGGTTAGTTCTAATAAAATCATACCAAAATCATATAGAATTATTGTAAACATGGCATGGATACTTCATAAATTATAGATACATTGGAGATGTATCAGCATCCCCAAGCTTAATTCCTGTTCGTCCTCATAATTTATGAAGTGTGAATGCTACCTAACATATTTATCAATGCAATCTTCTTTATTGTGGCAAGACTACAATAGTGCAATGTCCATGGCTCATGCTCATGTACTGCATGAAAGTTGAAAAAGTTTTAGAACACTAAAGTATGAAAGAATTGCTTGGTGAAAACCAAGGTTGTGCATGATTTAATACTTTGTGTGATGAAGATGGAGCATAGCGAGACTATATGATTTTGTACGGATAATTTTCTTTGGCCATATTATTTTGAGAAGACATGATTGCTTTATTAGTATGCTTGAAGTATTATTGTTTTAATGTCAATATGAAAATCTTTTTTTGAATCTTATGGATCTGAACATTCTTGCCACAATAAAGAAGATCGCATTGATAAATATGTTAGGTAGCATTCACACTTCATAAATTATTTCTTTATGTTAGGTAGCATTCACACCTCATAATAGGTGGAATAGAATATGGTGGTTGTGGAGAAGACAAAAATAAGGAGATAGTCTCAGACCAACTATGTGTATCAACGGTCTATGGATATGCCCATCAATAGATATCAATGTGAATGAGTAGGGATTGCCAAGCAACGGATGCACTAGAGATATAAGTGTATGAAAGCTCAAACGGAAACTAAGTGGGTGTGTATCCAAATCTCTTGCTTACGAAGACCTTGGGAAATTTGAGGAAGCCCATCATTGGAATATAAAAGCCAAGTTTTATAATGAAACATTCCCACTAGTATATTAAAATGACAATCTAGGAGACTCTCTATATGAAAAACATGGTCCTACTCTAAAGCACAAGTGTGGTAAAGGATAGTAGCATTGCCCCTTCTCTCTTTTCTCTCATTTTTTTATTTCTTTTTTTCATTTTTCCTCTTTTTTGGTGGGCATGTTTGGCCTATTTTATTTTTTTGTAAAGTCTGGAGACTCATCCCAACCTGTGAGGGAATCATAGCTTCCATCATCCTTTCCTCACATGGGACAATGCTCTAATAATGATGATCACCACACTTTTATTTACTTACAACTCAAGAATTACAACTCGATACTTAGGAAAAAATATTACTCTATATGAATGCCTCCGGTGGTGTACCGGGATGTGAAATGAGTCAAGAGTGACATGTATAAAGAATATGAATGGTGGCTTTGCCACAAGTACGATGTCAACTACATGATCATGCACAACAATATGACAAAGATGATGCATGTCATAAACGGAATGGTGGAAGTGGCATGTTAATATATCACGCAATGGCTATGGAAATGCCATAATAGGTAGGTATGGTGGCTGTTTTGAGGAAGGTATATGGTGGGTTTAATGCACCGACGAAAGTTGCGCAGTACTAGAGAGGCTAGCAAGGGTGGAAGGGTGAGAGTGTGTATAGTCCATGCACTCAACGTTAGTCATAAAGAACTCACATACTTATTGCAAAAGTATATTAGTAATAAAAATAAAGTACTACATGCATGGTCCTAGGGGAAGGGTTGGTAGGAGTTAACCATCACGCAATCGCGACCTCCACACAAAGGAAGGCAATCAATAAATAAATCATGCTCCGACTTCGTCACATAACGGTTCACCATACGTGCATGCTACGGGAATCACAACCTTTAACACAAGTATTTATACCAATCCACAATTAATCACTAGCATGTCTCTAATATTACCATCTTTATATCTCAAAACAATCGTAAGGAATCAAACTTCCCATAGTATTCAATGCACTTTATATGAAAGTTTTTATTATATCCCTCTTGGATGCCCATAATATTAGGACTAAATTCATAACATAAGCAAATTACCATGTTGTTTATAGACTCTCAAAAAAATATAAGTGAATCGTGAGAGTTCATCAATTTCTATAAAATAAAACCACCGTCGTGCTCTAAAAAGATATAAGTGAAGTACTAGAGCAAATTGACAAAGTACTCCAAAAAGATATAAGTGAAGATCAATGAGTAGTCAACAATTAAAAAACTATGTGAAGACTCTCTCATTGAAGAATTTCAGATCTTATGTATTTTATTAAATATAAAGCAAAAGAAAAATAGCACTCCAAGAATAGCACATATCATGTGGACAAAATAGAAATTTAGGATCAACATAGGCTAACCGATAATTCTTAATCAAGAGAGGTGGGATGCGTAGCATCCCCAAGCATAGATGCTTGAGACTTGTTGAAATATTTACTTGGGGTGCCCTGGCGACATCTTCAGGTATGAGAAAGCTAGACACATAGGCCACTGTGAAAAGGCCTTGGCTTCCTCCTAAGCTGTTGGCGCGTGCCCCGATGAGCATCCTCCCCGGGCGACAGGTTGATGCCACTCTAGATGCGCTGCCCATAGACCCTTCGACATCGAGCCTCCGCCAGAAGCTGCTTACCTTTGCCATCGCCGCGAGGTTGCAAGCATGTTCCTTGATGCGGGTTGCCTCCCTGGTAATCCACTGCACCTCCGTTTTGGTTACCCGCCGGCCGGTGATCCTGTGCCGCCTGGTCCCTCTGCCGGTTGGTGCGCCCGCGCCGGGACGACCCAGGCTGTTGATGATTCACCGTGGTGTGAGTTCGTGCATTGAGGAGTGCGCGGAGCGTCCCATCACCTTCTTCGAATGCTCCACCGGCGGGGCTGGTCGGTGCCCCGAAGCCGGTCACCAGGATCCGGACGAGGAGGAGCACGGCGTGTGACGGGCCTTGCCCGGGCTCGCAAGGGCAAAGGGGCGAGCATGCCGCCTGTCGATGAGGAGAGCGGTATGGTGAGTGAGCCCCCTACGCCCTGCGTCGGGGGTCGAGACGAGTGGTGAGGAACCCAGGCCCTCCTCACGACGGCGACAAACTTAGCGATGTGGTCGGCCCAGGCGTCGAAGCCCCCGTGCGTCGGGCAATGGCGAAGCAGCTCACTTGCCATCAACAACGCATCATGCACGTTGAGGTTTCCCATGTGGGTATAGCTTGACGTTGGCCATGTGGGCACTGCACTTCCGCCGCGTGCCTCGCCAGTAGGAGCGGTGACGGTGGTGGAGGCAACGCTGGTAGCCTGGTAATGGCCACCCATCACCGAGATGCCAGGGTGCGTGTCATGGGTAGTAGCGGCAAGGTTGGCGAAGGCAGATCCGTCGGGGCAAAAGGAAGCTTGCCGGGCTTGGCCATCAAAATGACGGAGCGAAGAAAAGCGAAGCATGTGGAAGACTCTGACACGCCCCTTACCTGGTGTGCCAAATGTCGGATTTCGGGCTCTGCAAAACCCAAAGAGGTTTGAACTCATGGGCGTGTGTGAAGCTTCCCACCAGCTCTGGCCTCAAGCTCACCGCACGACAACATAGCCCGGCTAACTCACTCAATCACAGGAAGAGGACTAGCACACGAGGATTTACCCAGGTTCAGACTGCAACGAAGCATAAAACCCTACTCCTGCCTTTTGGTGGATTGCCTCCCTAGGAGGTTTGTGAATGAACTATAAAAGTGGAATGCAACCTTGCGAGAGCGCTTGAGTGGTGTTCGATTTGTCTTTGCGGCCATCCGTTCTCCAGAGCTGCCTAGCCTCTATTTATAGTAGCCCGGGTCCTCTTTCCTTATCACAATGGCGGGAAGGGATCCCACAATGGCCAAATTCGAAGGGGGACAAGGAGTATATCCTTATCCTGACTAAAGGTGGTCTTCGCCTGCAAAGTAGCCGGTGGTGATGTAGTGGTTGGCTCGGTGATGACCTCTGTCCTGCAGGGCTCGCGGTCTTGGTCTTGTTGCGCCGGAATGGAAACCTTTGGGGGTGCTTTGGGAACCTGTGTACGTCTTTGCCTCCTTTGCACCAAAGAGGAAATTGTCTCCGCTGAGCGCGCTGGTGCCTACCTAGCCCGCCTTGCATCATCCTTGACCTCCCGAGGCAGAGTGCCGCATAGAGATATCCGCCCCTCGAGAGGCGACCTGGGGAGGCCTCTTCCCCCTGGTGGTCTTGGCGTAATTCCCCTCGTGAGGGTGGAGCTCCCGCGAGAACCTTGTTCTTGAGTGGGACCGCGTCGGTCCGTACCAGGCCGTTGAAGTGGGCCGCGGGCTGGTAGGTCTAGGTACCCCCGTTCCTAGGACACCGACATCTATCACCGCCTCTCTAGCACTTCTGCTTTCCTCTTCATCTCTTTAGCTACTGGGTCCGCCGGTGTGGCTGTCATCTTCCTGTAACATCCCAAAATTCTATATTTTGGAATGTTATACTAAATAAATAATTATTATTTGTTTGCTTCAATGTTGCATGATTGATTGTGTGAAATTGAGTCGATTTTTGAAACTTTGTGAACTTTACTCACAGGGAATACAAGGACTTTCCCAAAAATTTCCATTTTGAATCCCTATTCAATTTTAAGTTTGAATATTTTCACAACCCTGTGATAAACAGATAAAATGAGAGGAGTAAAATAACACTCTAAAATCATAAACAATGTTTTGACTCAATTTAAAAAAAATTGCAATCTATTTAAAATTCAAGTTCCTTTTTATTCTAAAGTTATTGCAAAAACATGATTTTTTTAAATTATTTTATTTGATCTTTAAAATATCTTCATGATTTAGGACATTTTATTCTAGAAATTTCGATATATAATATGCATGTATAAAATGTTTTATTTATTTTTTTATTCGTATTTTCATGGTTATTTTATTAAAAAATAGGAAACACTATTCCTCGCCGAGCACTATCCATCAAGAAAAAAAACTAGGCAGCGCCCATGTGCGTGGCTGGCCGAAACTTTTCGCCCATGCAGTGCCTTTTGTCTTTCCTTTCTCCTCTTCTCGTCTACATTTAGTCCCACCTCGCCTAGCCTTAGACCTTTGGATGCCTTTTCCACCTATAAATATAGAGTCATATGTGCACCCAAAAATCATCCAATTCAGTTTAAATTAATATTTTGGTTTAACTAGGTTTATTAAAGAAAAATATTTTGTTCCCTTCGCCGGGATTTCTAGAAGTCCTCTCTCTTTGGAATTATCTCATCTCTGCATTTTAAAGGTATTCTCTTGGTATTTTCTTTTATACCCCCATAGTTTGTTATTCCTAAACTAGTATTTGTAGACTAGTATACAGTAGAGTAATTAGATTATGAATTATTCTCCGTATTTACACATTAGTGATAAAAATATTAGACATAACACTTTTTCTTTCGTAAAACAACTTGGTCTTGATTTGTTTCGAATAGTCATAAATTTTTAGATGAAATCAACTCCTAAAGTCTCGTCTTGATCCCACCTATCCATTGAACTGATCACATCAATTTTTTCAAATATTCAAATTTCGATATTTATTCAGATTCATATTCAAAACTTCTTTTGATCATATCTTTTTATCCGTACCCTCGATTCTGATGAATCCAATTGCTTTGGGTTTGTATCAAAGTAATCTTGCCATTCGTACCATTAGTGTTATCGTTTCAACATATAATTTTGATCATACTCAGAATTTCTCTATTAGTCCCCCAAAGTGTTCACACACCGTTCTAAACTCATTCAATGTCATATTGAATTACTTGTATGTTGTGATCCGTTGTTCTGAATCTAGTAATTCTTTTTCCAATATGTTTATATTGCTCCCATATTTGGTATCATCATTAGTTTCAACCTTTGAACCTTTCAAATTTGAGTGATTCAAATTTGAATTTGAACCTTCATTGGATCATATCTTCCAAACCGCATCACCTTTTCAATTGCTACATTTTGCACCTAAACACTTTTGTTATGTACTTTCTGTTCATAAACACCATGCTCCAATTCAAATAATTTTGACCCTTCAAAATTCAAATTCAATTCATACTTCAATTCGCTGTAACTTGTGTTGTAGTGCACCATTTCAATTAATTCTTTTTGCAAATGAATTCTTACGACATATGCTATTTGTCAAACAACATTCATGGTTTTCTCCCCATACTTTGGATCGTCTTTGATAGTATCTCCGACCTAAGTTTATACATCAATAGTTCATCGTCCTTTGACTCCTTTGAGTTGATCCCTTCACCTTCACTTTACAACACACTTGGAACCTATCTTTTATTATTAAACCTTAGTATGTTGTTATTTTCGCATCAAGACATGTTTTGTTCTTATGTTATTTTGGTTCTTTTTTTGGCATGTATGTTTATTGAATGTTATTTTCTTACGGTAGATTTTCATCGGAGAGTGATGAATAGTTCTATCAAGTTATTTTCCTGAGAGCAATATTACCTTCATCAACAAGTACGGGCAAGTTGACTTTGACCATTTATTTTATACTTATGTTTTATTTGCAAGTAGTGACATCAACCAACAAATCCCTCCAGTAGTGTTATTGGATTGTTGTTGATGGGTAGAATGCATGAGGTAGGAACCCATACCTTGTTATTGAAGCCCCGGGAACGTTAATTGTTTTATTGCTACGGTAAAGTAGAAAGGGTTGGTATGAGTGTTTGGGAGTGGTATGAGAAGAAGGACTCTACGTCAATGACGACAACCACATGATGGCATCTTCATGGCCAACATCTTCAAGACCTCAAGACTTCGAGACTCTAGATTTTTTTCAATACACACTACTGGGTGAGGGATGGTTGATTGGGCACCCTAGAGAAACTAGTTGATGGACGAGATGCATGGAGCAGCGCCATGACATATTGTGGAAAGCCTCACCCATACTCAAAGAGATGAAAGAATACTTCATGCCCGGAAGCTTACCTGTGTAGCCACAAGTCATTATGGGCTCTGGCTTGGTTAACCTTAGTTGCGAATCTGCCCAGGACGGGCTAGCAGATGTAGAACTATGGTAGGATGGATGGGCCTGGACAGTTAGTCAGAGGAATTCTTTGGAAGAGCATATTTTGTTCATCCTGTTCTCAAACAACGGGCAGTGCGAGGACTCACAACGAGGGGATGAATCTTGTGGGTAAAGTACACAAGTATCTGCAGAGTTAAACTTAATCGATTAGTCGTGTCCCTGGTTACGGACAATTTGAGCCTCTGAACTTGGATCTATCTATGTGCTCTCTACACTCGACTGATAAATAATTTGTGGGCAACTTATAATGATTTTTGGGCTATGAGACATTGGTTGGCGGAACCATGTCATGATAGATAACTCCATAGAGTAAACTCTTGATATTCCTTTGTTGTAGGAAAAAGAAATTAAACCAGCTTTGATGGAAAAACTCAGACAGATAGCCACAAAGCTATATTGCATATAGATTAGTGTTATCATCTGCTTTCTCTTATTGTGATCTTGCCGGTACATTCAATATACTGACCTAAATGGTTGCAACGTCTTATGTTGCAGATACTTCTTTGATGACAAAGAGTATGATTTCAGGGTTATGGTCTACACTCAACTTGTCGTTGGTGTTTATTTGGGACTCCACTCATGTTGACTGTTTCCGCTCTGATTTTGAGGTATATATATATCAGTTTTACATTATTTACAAGTGATTGCACTTTGATATATACATTGATGTACTCTGTGTGTCAGCATCCTGATATAGGGATGACACAAAAAAACATAGAGAATTGACGGTGTCGGGTTGCTACAGTTCCCCTTCACGACATTCGTCTTCCACCCTCATCTCTTGGGCTCTCAAGGGCGGCAGATGATCTAGCAGCACTCGATGGGCGAGTGGCGGCAGCGGAACCGGTTTCTTAGATTGATGAGGAAGATGAAGGAACGAGAAATGGACGCGAATGAGCAGCGCCCTTGTGCGTTACCCCTTGTATTTGGGGGCCCACACGAGGGCTGGCTCTTTGCTATCTTTTCGGAAAAATTGCATCTCATTTACTAGTAGTTTTTACTCTCCAACGGCAACTGTTCCACAACCCCACGACCTGCGGTAATTACGCAGAGTGGACATGGGACATGAGGGAAGCATTTCTTCGACGTGTGTCCAAGCACTGTTTGGGGCCTAACCCAACGATGCCAAGCAACACGTATGGCTCAGGCTCGGGGGCTTCTGTCGGGGTATACAAACTGGGATGTTTATTTCCCCTTGACTTGTGCACAAGCGATAAGCCTCCGACCCAATGACCTGAGCTGCCGAGGAAAGCTACTACCATGACCAAACCAGCATCCAAGACCATAACTTTGGCAGAGGCGACCTACACAGGCTATGCAATGCCGACAGGGTCAATGAACCAGCCTAGGACAGGCCCGAACCATGCCAAGCGCGTCCTCGGTGCCTACCGTGGACCGAGGCACATACATCTTGAGGAAGACCCGGCAAGCCATCCACCGGCAAGCGCGGGGCGATCGTCCACCACTCCATCGCATCGCAACGCCAGTTACTTGTCGATGTGGTGTCGAGCCCCTAGGTGGCTAAGTGGCTCTTGCTAAGCATGTGACGATGCACTAGAAGACAGATTATGCCCCCTTGACACCCGTCCAGAGGCATGTCAAGACGTGGTGCAATAGTTAGCTAAAGCGGTGGTAGAAGCTTGCTAGGAAATGCACCCCTATACGCCAGCTAGACTAGCATTTATGGCCTTCTGTCCTATGTGCCAAAGATAGGTATGATAACACTGTTGGCTATCGAATCACTATGTAATGTCTGTTTTGCCATTGTGGTTGCCCCTTGAGCTATAAAAGGAGGCCCAAGGCAACCTAGCTAGGTTTTCGGACCATTGGACACTTGTACTCATGTAGTAGTTCCCCCGAAGGCACATCTTGCCGGGTTTGAGTATTGCGTGTGCTTCGTGATCAATCCAGAAAAGTAGGAGTAGGGTTTTACGCTTCTCAACGGCCCGAACCTGGGTAAAACACCAGCGTCTCATTGTTGTATTGTCTCACCATCTCCGCTCTTTGTGCATGGATTCTCACCCCTGCCAAACCACAAAGGGGCCTGTGGCCCCATAGGTGATCGAGTGCATCCTGCCCCGACACCTTTCTATCACGAGCCGAGGATACCACACGATTTAAACCACTACTAATGTACCATTTCAACTGAAGATCAATAGATCAATTTGTCCAAGAAAACCCACAGATCGTAAAGCAATACATAGCTTTATAAATTGCGCGTAATAGAATGCAGATTTGACTCAATTAATTTTAATGAGTAGTTTGATCATAAACTCACAATTTATTTGATCCTAACAAGTACATCGCATAAAAGGATTCCATCGGATAGATCTCCGAATAGAACATAGTACTGAAGATCAAAGAGAGAGAACAAGCCATCTAGCTAATGAGAATGGAACCACGGGTCAGTGGAAGACTACTCACACATCATACGAGAGTCAGCAAGGTTGATGTAAAAGCACTCGGTAATCAATCCCCCCTCTGACAAGACGCCAGAGGAGGCTCGATATGGAATCGCAGAAGAACGGAGACTTGCAACAGGAGAAAAAAAATTCCTGGGTGCCTCTAGGGTCTTATATAATATTTCCGAATTTGTAGAAGTGGAATTATATTAGAGGTAGCTTTGAGGGTCCTACAAGGCATCACGACGCCCTATCCACTAGGTGCACCTTGTTGCCTTGTCACCTCGTTGTTTGTCATCAGTTCTCCAAATGAAGCTTCTAGGGTGCCTGGTCTAGAAATAGTCATCATGTTTTGTAGCGTTTGGACTCTATTTGCTATCGATTTTATGTAAAACCAAAAATAGGCAGAAACAGTCCATGGCACTAGGTTAATACGTTAGTTCCAAAAAATGATATAAAATTGCATATAAAGTATCTAAGATTGATAATATGATAGAATGAAACAATAAAAAAATATAGATATGTTGGAGACATATTAGAGGCCACCAACACCAAGTTCATACTCTTGACGTCAATATAGAGGGAACCTAGCGCCTGCAACACACCAATTGACAAACAATGGCCCAGTTGTAGAGGTCCATCCATGATTGGACCGGGCAACTTGATGGCATCACCAAGTGCCTCAGTGCACAGTTGGCGATTCAAGTGTGGTCCTGGAGCTTAGACATAAATAGCAGCGAAGCCCTGGGGACCACATTGTCCCGCTTCTTCAAGGGACTCCTCGAAGTACTGGACACCTACCACCAAGAGCGCGCAAAGAAGTTCTCCAACAAAGCAAGGATATTGGTGCGTGATGTGTTGCTCAACATGCTCTCCATGGTCGTGTGCTACAACCCTAGCATTGACATGTCAAATTTGTTCCAACAGTTCCTTTGTGGCCCTAAGTTCAAGGCAGCCTGTCAAGCTGTGACCCTAATTGCCTACAAGTCTTCTGCAAGATGCATCCATGTAGAAGGCGGCCTACATAACCGAAACTTGATTATGCAGCTTGTGGTCATCAAGGCATATGTGAAGAAAATAATTTATCTTTCATTAGACTTATCTTGTTGCCTGTATGACATAAATCTTTTGTTTGAATGAATGAATGCTTGTTCCTTGCACAATTTTCCCCTTGTATGTGCCTTGTACCCTACATCTACCAGAAACCTTCCTGGCACACACACTCTAGCCGAGAGTGCTTGAGTAACGAATCCTTAGTGGCATGCCTAAGAGGCCACTCCCCAGGAAGGTTTACCCTCCTAGTTCTAGTGCGATTGCTTGTCGGCGTAAAGAAAACTACGGTAGTAGCAGCCTAGAATATTGGGAACAAACAAATGGGATGTACTGCTTCCTTGCAAGGTCAGGAAGACTTTTGATGACTTTAGGAATCTCACCGGATTAGCCTACCCCGTAAGGGTGTCTCCAAGCAATTGGTCAAGGCAAGAGGACGCGTCTATTTGCAGGATCCACCGGGGGGAGCGTGGGTTCTCGACACCAATGGTGAGTTAATCATACCTCCTTGGATGGGATCCTTGTAGACGAAGTTATCAATAACAACTACAATATGATTTGTCTGATGCCTAGACTGACACAGTGGTGGTACCTCTATGTCGTCAGACGAATACCGAAGGGGGAAGCAGAGGGCCTTTGAGATAATACATAGCTCCATAAGAAGGACATCATCATTCATGCAAGCCTGCCATGGGTAACCATGTCATCATGGTACAACTATACTCAAGTGTATCTTTGAGGAGCCTCCGGCAAGGCCTCTCTCAACACTATAAATAGGGATGACTGAGGTCTCGGTAGGGGCTCGATCTTTTCACCATTGTAACACACACATTGTAGCTCTCCAACATTGCAATACAACAAAGCGGGAGTAGGGTATTATCATAACCCAAAAGTATAGGTGATCAATCATAGTACTTTCCATAAGTAAGAGTATTGACCCCAACGAGGAATGAAATGACAAGCAGTTTTCAGCAAGGTATTCTCTATATTTAATAGTGACAGATAGTTTTGTAGCAAGATAATTCGTAACAATTAACAATAGAAATAGTATCAAGTGTGTAGCAAGATGGCCCAATCCATTTTATAGCAATGGACATGCCTGAAAGTTCTCTTATATAAAGCATATCAAATTTTGGGGACACATGGAAACTACCATCTAGTCATGTTCATCATGTTGAGTTGATTCACGTTCGCTACTTTGCTAATTTGGTAGGTGGACCGGTGCTTGGGTGTTTCTCTTAGTTGAACAAGCAACCCACTTATGATTACCCCCTCTCGCAAGCATCCACAACCATGAAAGAATAATTAAGGTAAATCAAACCACAGCATCAAACTTGTTGATCCAAATCACCCCCTTGGGGAATAACGCATAAACTGGGGTTTAAGCGTGTGTCACTCTAGCAACTCATCATACTTTTATTACTCCACAATGCCTTTGCTTAGGCATAAATATGGTGAAGTGTAATGTAGTCTACGTACATATGACACCACTAAAGGAAGGAACAACATACATATCACTAAAACATAAAACGAATATCAACTTCACATGATTTCTTGTAACAAGACTTCTCCCATGTCCTCGAGAACAAAAGTAACTAATGAAAAATCATCACCGTCTTCAAGATCAGAGGTGTAATGAGTATGATAAAGGAAATGAACATATTATATTCCACCAAATAAACCAACAAGCATCAACTACAAGATGCAATCAACACTACAAGTAACCCCCAAGTAGCAATCTGAGGTTTTGATACACAGATTGGGTAGAAGAAATGAACCACGGTTTTAGATGAGATGGTGCTGGTGAAAATGTTGATGAAGATTGGCCCTCCCATGAAGGAGGAAGCATTAGTGATGACAATTTCTTCAGCTACCCCCTCCCGGATGGAAGTTTCTTCTGCAGAATTGCTCTGCTGAAGAGCAAAAGTGCTCTTGCCTAGGTATTCACCTCGAGATGGTGGCTTTTTGTATAACAATAGAGGGGAACGGGAGGCCGCTTGTGGACCTCCCAAGGCATCAGGGTGCACCCTAGGGGGGTGACCATGCCCTATTGCGTTGGGAGCAACAGGTGAGCCCCCTCCGGTGGTTCTTTGCTCCAATAATTCTAATATGTTCTGTAAAACATCTCCGTAATGTTTCAGGTCATTTGGCGTCCACAAACTTTCCGGCGCTTTCCATGGCTTTTAGCTCTAGAATTCAAGTTTCCGCCAATTTCCCTCTTTGTGTAAATCTTGCAAATTAAGCGAGAAAAGGCATAGAATTGTATCATAAAGTGTAATAATGAAAAAGCATTATAAATATCAATATGAAATCATGATGTAAAATGGACGTGTGATATCCCCCAAGCTTAGACCTCGTTTGTCCTCAAGTGAAAGCTGAACTCGATAATAATGACCACAAGTGAGAGCATCATGATTATTAACATTACAATTTTTTTCATCATATAACTTTTGATAAACAAGTAATAATCCATCCACAATTGTTAAAGTATGAAGCATAAACTTTATTGACAACCAACAAATTTTTGCTTAGTCATTGAGATAATCACAATTCATCATATTTCAAAGATGAGTCTGTGTAAGAGCTTTCATTTTAGCACGTCCACATGATCAACTATCATTTAGTCTTCTATGATTGCTAATACTCAATTCATGTTTTTGGGAGCAAATGTTTCCATCAGATGCATATGAAGATAGAGGCTTTCTTGTTTTCACCTACCAACTTGTTTACCAAGGATAATTTCAACAATAATTACTCATCATCCCCTACATCCAACTGGATATATATGCCTAGATGTTTCCCCAACACATCATGCTTGGCAACTAAAGAGTTAACAGATTGGAATAGGGGCGAGCATTGTTGACTCTTGCATAAAAGTTAAAGCACATAAGTAAAAGATGGGCCCTCCATAGAGGGAATGAGAGGTTATCATGCCCTTCAAAATTTAGAACGTGCAATCTCTTAATGTAAGGGAACGTCTCTTTATTGCCCCTTATGATAGAAACCTTTATTATGCAGTCCCTTGCTTTTATTTCTTTCCCATCACAAGATTGCACACAACTTATTTTCCCTTACAAGAAAAGATCATACATGTTTAGGAGCAATTTTTATTGCTAAATGCACCAGTGACAACATACTTGAAGGATCTTGCTCTTCCAGGGTAGATGTGATGGACTCCCCTAGAAAGAAATTGGGTTTAGGGTTTATGGATGCACAAGTAGTATCTCTACTTATTGCAAATTTTTGGCTAGCAAAAGATCATAGGCAAGCACCACATATTAGAGGATCCATGACAATATAACTTGTATGTGAATGTAAACAATCTTAACTCATTATGTTGTCTTTCCGGTCCAATATCAACCATTTTCTCATGTAAAAATATATGATGCAGGTTCACAATAATAAAATATGTCCAAGATAGTGTATTTGCATGTAAATCTTCTCTCCCCTTTTGTAATTTTTCATGGATTGTATTAATGACTAACACTACATTTGTTAACTCCCAACAACTTTTATCAAGCATACTTATTTTTGTGTGAAGTCATTGCTCCCCATGAGCTTTGAATATGATCTTTTTGTTTCTTTTGTCTCATTGCTATGATTCATGGTTGGGGGTAAACCAAGCAAAGTCAAACTATTCTTTATTACATAACATTGATACTCGGTTGCAATGGTAGATAGATCATAAAGCAAACACTCCAACCAAAACAAATATAAATTTTTATTCTTATAAATCACAAAATAGCTAAGGCTCAAACTAAGATCGATGATAATGGTCAGAGTGATGGTGATATGATACCGGGGCACCTCCTGCTCCCATCCAGCACAAATAGGGACATGCTCCCCACATCACGGCCTGGCTACCCGTCAGGTATGTCCCTCAAAGACACAATTTAGCTTTTAAAATAACATTGGAAGGCGTGGGGATCTACTTCCGATGACTAGATGTCCGACTCAATCGAACTACAGTCGATTCGCTTCTCCGGAAATAGGAGGAATACCGTCAAGGATCTACCAAGCATCAAGCTTACACACTCTACGACACCTTCTCACGACCCCCTCAAGGTCCGCCCACCAAACAGAAACAACCCTTAAGAGGTTCAAGAACTCCTCACTCAATGGCAAAAAAGTAAGCGACCAACCGGGCACATGGAGGACGTCAAGCCACCCATCGAAGGCCCTGAATGCAAATGCTATCCTGTAAAAGATTTCTTTTCCTTTTTTGCAGTATGAATTACCTGTATTAGCCGCCTCGGCATTATGAATCATAAGATTGTTACATATGCCCCGATTTTCAGTACTTCTATTACACAACTTGTTTTCCACGCACCTAGACCATAAATAAAAATTGTCCAATTACAGGATAGGTGTGATCCGCTAATAGACCGGGGGCTCAGGTATAATGAAAGACCCCAAGCATCACTAAGGGAGTCCTGGTTTAAGGGTTCCTTAGGTGGCCGACCTATTTTCTTATGGGCCAGACTATATGGGCCACTTACTGAGCATTGGATTGATCGAAGGCCCTGTCTCCGGGAAGGAAGCTTCGGGAATCGTGGCGTGTCCTCCAAGTTTGGAATAGTGAATAGGCATGTTTTTCCCTTCGATTTGTAACCGACCATGTGTAAACCGTAGGTACCCCTGGCGTCTATATAAGCCGGAGGGTTTTAGGTTGTAAGAGAGAGGAAAATTCATATAGGGTTTAGCTATTCGATCTCGAGGTAGATCAACTCTGTAACCTTCATATCATCAATATAATCAAGCAGGACGTAGGGTTTTACCTCCATAGGAGGGCCCGAACCTGGGTAAACATCGTCTCCCTAATCCCCTGCTACCATCGACCCTAGTCTCGCAGCACGGGACCCCCTACTCAAGATCTGTCGGTTTTGACACCGACATTTCTGCTTTCATTGAGAGTTCCGCTATGATCGCCAAAGGAGTCAATGGCTCGTATTATCATCAATGAAGAAGTCCACAACATGGACACTTTTGTCATCAGACAGATCTTCGCTTTCAGCAGCGTTGTGCTACACGCTGACCCGACTGGCCGTCTAGGCCCGGTCAGAAGTTTCACCCCTGATCAAGAGTTCAGATTCGGGAACCTAGAGTTCTCCGTAGACTCTTGGGGCGATCTTTTGCTAACCGGGCTCGTAGTCTCGCCTGCCATGCCCGAAGACTCCGAGGCATTAACCTCGGATCCACCTTTCGGTCCCCCCACTAGATCTACCCCGACGATGACCTGACTTTTTGTATGGATCCGGCCATAATGCCAGGTGCTTGGATACCTGTTCTTGCCGAACACTCCCCTCGCGCGGAAACCTTGGAGGTTAACTCCAAAAGCTCTGAGCAGGTTGACCCGATCGAGCTCTCGACACTCAATGTGGCCCTAGATTGGATCTCATCAATGAAAATTACCGACTACCCAACCCCAATCCATGCTTAGATCGGTCTCAAGGCGGGCCAGGACGAATTTTCATCCCACCCACCACCCACTTTATAGCCACTGTCGAGGATTTAACCGACATGTGGAATATTCCTCCGAGGAGGCAGAATACAAGGATGAGGAAGATTGCGCTCCCACCCCCGTCAACACCAGGCAATGGGCTCCCACTTCCACATACGACGTCTACATGGTGGAAAGTCTAGCCGCTGACGGCGAGCATACACGTAAAAACGAAGGCAACAAATCTGGTGAAGCATCGTCAAGGCGCCGGAAGAAAAGCTATCGCCAGAACCAGGGATGGAGATACCCCGAAAGACCTTGATGATAACAATATCCCCAAACACCTGCTAGAGGGTTAGGAGAGGTCGAAATATCCCTGATGATCTAAACAATTCCAAGGACGACAATTACCTCCAACCAGTCGAGGAGGACATCCCGGAAGCCGATGACTTTGCCATCCCCGATAACATTGAAGATCAGGAACTGTTCAGGCAACAGAAGCCACGGCCTGTAGCATGAAGGCAAAAGAACGGAAGCTTAAAGACGAGTAGGACAACCTCAACAATCAATGGACGAGGGTCCTATCAGCTGAGGATGGATACAGTACCGGTTTATTGGACCAACCTAAAAGCTATCCACACAGAAGGTTGCCGCCACAATTCGATGACGAGCTTACTGATACGCCGTCTCCAAAACATACCCCATACGACAAGCTAGACCGCCCTCCACGAGGACGAGACAGGACGACTGACGACACCGGTTATAGGCCGATGATACCCCGAACACGGGGAAAAGGGGATATAGAGCCCGATGGCAGGTTTGACCTGCGACATGACCTAAACTATAGAGCAGGTCTACGAGATCCATCTATGGATCCATAGGGTACTCACCCGAGCAAGAACAGACGCTGACGCATGACATAGCTCGTGTCAGAGGCGTTGGCCACCCACTATTCTTCACGAACAAGGTGATGTAGCATCATGTGAAAGCCCAAGTGCACCCCTTGCCAATTATGGCCATGTAACCTATGTGAACCCATGTGTCACGTGTTGAATGAATTGAGTTTGCTCCTTTGCCATTTCATCTCATGCATCATGCATCATGTCATCTCATCATCATGTCATGCATAATATTTTCTTGTGGTGTGCTTCCTTGTGACCTTGTTGTGATGTTGTTAGTGGATATGTGCATGTGTGGGTAACAACCCCTTTCCTCTTCCTTATCTTCAAAACTATACCTAAACCCTTTTATTTCTTTTGTTTTTTCTTCATGTTAATTAATTTGATAATATAATATGTTAAAAATGTTGTGTTGTTGGGGAATTTCATATAGAGTAGGGATGTGGTGCTCTCCTTGTTGGTTTTAATTTTTGGACTCATGGGGTTTTGCAAAACAGTAGCTATTTATTTTACTAAGTAATTAATTTACTTGCTCTAAAATAATCTTGATAGTTTATTTAAATAGGGCATATTTCCTTGTGTGTAAAAGTATTTTTGTTTTGTCAAGATTCTTTTTCTTTTACTCTGAGGCTTTTGTTTTTGTTTTTCTTTTATTTATAAATAGGAACTGCCTCTGTTTTATTTTTGAGTGAGTGTTGGGCCACCCCTTTCCTCGCGCAGCCCAGCTCAGCCCCTAGCAGCTACCTGCTCCATCATCTCCTCCGTCAGGTTCAGAGAGAGATCGTAGAGAGAGAGAGAGCCTTCGCCGTCGCCGTGAGAGGCTCATGGACGCTAAGGCCAGCGCCGTTTCGCCCCCCCTTTATAAGGGCACGGGCCCCTAGGGTTTCCCCTTCTCCCTCCTCGCCTCCTCCGGTCTTCCTCCTCCTTCTTCTCCCTTCTTCTTCTTCTTCTTCTTTTCCCTCGGGTTCAGAGAGAGTGAGCGGGTTCAGGTAGTCGTCGCTGGTTTTCCTCGCCACCGTCCTCATGTCTACGGTGGTCCTCCTCCGTGCCCGGCATGTCGTGGAGGTCGGGGATCCTCCCCGCAGTCCATTCCCATCACTATGAGAGGCCGGGCTTGCCCTCATCGACAGCCTCGTCCTCGCTGGAGCCGCGGACAGGGTGCTGCCTCGCTTCTTCTTCCTGTGCTTCGAACCCCACGTCTCCGTTGCCTTCATCCTCTTCTCGCGTGTCCAAGCCATCGTCGATCTCCTCTCGGTTAGCATCCGCCATCGATCCCCATTCCAGTTGCGTTCATAGTGTGTAGGCTCGTGTTCTGTTGCCGTCGTGCTTGTCTCCGCCGTGCCCCTAACCGAGCAGCAGCTCGAGCTCGAGTGCCTCCCGTTGTCGTCGCGTTCCTCTACCGCCGCTGTCGATTTCTTCAGTTTCGTCAGTTATTTTCCCATGCGAGTTATTACTAGTAGTGTGTGTCCTCCCTTCTATCAGTTGCCGCCGTGTAGTGCAGTGGTCGTTCGAGCCAGGGACGACCCAGGAGGTCGCGGGTTCGACCCCCTCCCACGCCCCTTTGTTTTTCCTTCTTTTTCAGTGTGTGTGTGTGAGTAGCCGCTGGTGGGATCTGGTGTGGCCGCGGGCTGGATCTCGTGTGGCTGTGTGTGTGTGTGTGAGTGTGTGTGTGCTCCTGTGTGCGTGTGGGTATGACAGTGGGCCATGGCCCCACTTGTCAACCACTAGGGGGCCCTGGTATCCATGCGAGGTGGGCCCCCCTAGCATATTGTTTTCTTTTAATGTTAATTTACTTATTTTCTGTGATAAAATAGGTTATTTCCATTTCTGGTATTATCTCCAAATATGGATATGTGCAATTATGGCATGTGCATTTTTAGTAAATTTCAACTTATAGGAATTGTTGGTAATTTTCTAACTAGTGTTTTGTCATGTTGTTCCATGCTAACATAGGAGTGTGATATATGAATTTGGGGTAGAATTTCCCAGTGAATTCATTGGTGCAACTTGTTTGGTCATTTGGGCAAGTTTGTCAAAATGTCATTTTGTCTCAAAGTGCCATTTTGTCATTTTTTTGGGATTTAATCCATGCATGCTATGATAGTTGTGTCTACATGAAAGTGGGAGTGTTTCATGTTTATTATGCCATGGTATTTTCTTTTGACATGTTAGACTTGCTGATAAGTGGGAATATTGCTCCAAAGTAGGCAAAAAATGTTGCTGTTTTCAACATGCTAAATATTTCTAAGTCTACGAAAACTGCTGTTACTTTTATGCCATGTAGAGTGGATGCTACCAAGTGGTATGCTGTGAATTAGCTCAAGCTCAGTGCTAGTGTTTTGAAGTAGATGTTGCCCTCTACCATCCTGTTAATTTTCATGCCATAAGGTGGTCTATATCACTACTAGTTTCTCCTATGAACTTGCCATCAGCTTAACTCAAATTCCAAAAAAACTTAGATTTTCACTGTCCCTAAAATCTGTTTCATCATGCCAACTTGTGAGCATCATGCTTATTGATATGTGCTTCCTTTACAGTTTCTATAGTTGGATGATTTGATAAGCATACTATGTAGTTTCTGTAAATGCCTTGTTTGTGGCTGGAGACTTCTTGTAGCTCTATATAATTGCTATGAAAGTTGCTATGTTGCTGTTTTGTGTTTTCTGACTTGTGGGGGCTATGCTCCGTGGAACTGTAAAGAACTTAACTATTGCATGATAAACATGACTAATTTAGAATTGCCATGTTAAATACTTCGTTGATTCATGCATCATCTTGTTTGTGCATTGCATCGTGGTTGTTTGTTTATTTCTTGCTGTTTCTCTTGGGTAGACGTGAGTGTTGGACCTGAGTACAAGGATCCAGGAGAGAAACACTACGACGACCTAGCTCTTTGTCCCTCTGAAGAACCAACAGGCAAGATGATCATACCCGGATCCCGACACTATTTTTGTTTTGCTAGATGTCTCGCTCTTATCATTACCTATGCGCTACCTACCACTTGAATGTCAAGCCTCCTACGTTGCCATGATAGCCTCTAACCCCTCCACATCCTAGCAAACCTTGTTTGGCTAAGTTACCGCGGCTCAGCCCCTCTTATAGCGTTCTTAGTTGCAGGTGCAGTTTGTTTCCATGTGATAACATGGATATCCGTAGATATCACAATATTTTCTGCTATTTAATTTAATGCACATATATATATCTTGGTATGGTGGAAGGCTTGGCCATTTGCTCGGTGTTTTGTTCCAGTTTTACCACCATAGTTCTTGTTACAGGTGTTATGTTTCCATACTTTGCGCTCCTAACATGCTCTAGGGTGTTATGGGGACCCCCTTGTTTATTCGGTTGAGATTAAGACTTGTCTCGCAAGACCCAACATTGGTACTATTTGCTTAAAATACTTAATAAAATTTGCATAGGGCTTTGCGACCCCATGGATAATTAATCAACAAACCGGGCTAGGGCTCCTCATGAGTGTTGGTCCAAACTAGAGCACTGTGTGGGGCCAACCCGGGGAAACTCGGGAGATTTCAATCAGGCCTTCGTACGCGTATCTTATCTGTCGTGTCCTGAGAACGAGATACGCGACTCTTATCGTGTTCGTCGATACGTCTTGCTGGACTTGTTTTACCTTTCTCGAGTGGCTTGCATGCAGAACTCCGATCTACTTCGGTCTATCTCGAGGTGTTGGTTTTCCTTTGGAATTGCCTAGGATGATCGTGAGATCCGTGGTCGAGGTTATTCCCGCGGAGTGTGGTTAATTTATGATGGATTAGTTGGAGCACCCCTGCAGGGTTAAATCTTTCAGAAAGCCTTTCCCGCGGTTATGTCGCAACTTGGATATTTTGTTTAACATGGTTATAGTCAACTGGAAGTAAACCCTAATAAAATACACCAACTGTTTCAGTAACCATGATTGTCTCTGCTCATGAACATGAACCAAGAGAGAATACGGTGGGGTTATGTTTGGCGTAAGTAGGTGTTCTGGATCTCTTAGGGATCATTCTAGTTTGCGCTCGTTTATTGTAGACCACATATTTATTTCATGTTCTTGTAAGATTAGCCACCATAAATGCTTAGTGCTGCTGCAAACTAAACACTTACCCCCCATCCTACCCATAAGCTTACATAGTTTCGGTACCCAGGTTACATGATTGCTGAGTCCTCCGTGGCTCACAGATTACTAAAATAATCCAGGTGCTGGTCTTGATGAGTTCGTGTGAGATGATGCGTCCCAGCTCTACTGGGAGTACGATGAAGAACGTGGTAGGATGTACGTATCCCGATGAGTAGAGTGGCCATGGTCGTGATCCGTGGGATAGCAAGGTGCTTTTCATTGCTTCTTTTCTTCATTTCATTTTGCCCGTAGGTGGACCCTATCTTCTATATGATTATTGTATAATTGAGTGAATTGTAATTTATCTTGTGGTGAGTGTAAGACAACTCATATACTCTCTCTTCATAAATGTATGCAATGAATTGCCACACTTGTGAAACGGCGAGATGCGCCTCTATCCCTGTCGAGACCCTGTGTCTTAATAAGGATAGGAGCACATCTTGAGTGTGACACATCAGTTCCCCGAGGGGTTTAAACCCGTGAACATAGAGCAATACGATGGGACAACTGACCCAACTGTATGTATTGAGGATTTCCTCACCCACATCCACATGGCACGAGGAGATTATCTCCACGCCATCAAGTATCTACTCCTAAAGCTTAAGGGGCTATCTCGGCACTGGTTAAACAACCTCCTCAAAAGTTCCATCGGGTGCTAGGTGTTGGAAATATGCCCTAGAGGCAATAATAAATAAGTTATTATCATATTTCCTTGTTCATGATAATTGTTTATTACCCATGCTAGAATTGTATTGATCGGAAACTCAGATACATGTGTGCAGACATAGACAACACCATGTCCCTAGTAAGCCTCTAATAGACTAGCTCGTTGATCAAAGATGGTTAAGATTTACTAGACATGGACATGATATGTCATTTGATAATGGGATCACATCATTAGGAGAATAATGTGATGGACAAGACCCAAACTATAAATGTAGCATATGATCGTGTTAGTTTATTGCTACAGTTTTCTGCATGTCAAGTATCTGTTCCTATGACCATGAGATCATGCAACTCATTAACACCTGAGGAGTACCTTGTGTGTATCAAACGTCGTAACATAACTGGGTGACTATAAAGGTGCTCTACAGGTATCTCCGAGGGTGTTTGTTGGGTTGGCATGGATCAAGACTGGGATTTGTTACTCCGTGTGACGGAGAGGTATGTTAGGGCCCACTCGATAATACAACATCACAATAAGCCTTGCAAGCAATGTGACAAAGTGTTAGCATGGTATCTTGTATTACGGAATGAGTAAAGAGACTTGCCGGTAACGAGATTGAACTAGGTATGGAGATGCCGAGGATCGAATCTCGGGCAAGTAACATACCGAAGAACAAAGGGAATAGCATACGGGATTAACTAAATCCTTGACATAGATCAATTGATAAAGATCTTTGTAGAATATGTAGGAACCAATATGGGCGTCCAGGTCCCGCTATTAGTTATTGACCATAGAGGTGTCTCGGTCATGTCTACATAGTTCTCGAACCCGCAGGGTCTGCACACTTAAGGTTTGTTGACGTTTTGGTAGTATAGTGTTATGTATGGTGGTGATCGAAGGTTGTTCGGAGTCCCGAATGAGATATAGGATGTCACGAGGAGCTCCGGAATGGTCCGAAGGTAAAGATTGATATATAGTAAGTCATGTTTTGGTCGCCGGAAAAGTTTCGGGCTGATCGGTAGTGTATCGGGAGTGTCGGGAGCGTACCGGTGGACCATCGGGAGGGGTATTTCGACCCAGGAGGCTACATGGGCTGTGGTATAAGGAATACCAGCCCTTAGTGGTCTGGCCTAAGTCCCACATAGGGCCCATGCGGCTCGGAAGAAAACCAAGGTGGAAAAATGTGAAAAAGGCCAAAGTTGGAAAATAAGGAAGGAGTCCTAATCCGACTAGGAGTGGAGGAGGAGGACTCCTCCCTCCCACTTCGGCCAAAGCCTAGGTCTGGCCCCTTGGTGGCCAAGCCTCCTACTCCTCTCCTCCTATATATACTAGATGTTTGAGGGTTTTTTGGACACAGAAAAACAACCACGTGTTGCCTCTCCTCTATATCATAGTTTCTTCTCTAGATCGGTTTTCAGCGGTGCCTAGGCGAAGCCCTGCTGGAATAGCTCCACCACCATCACCGCAACACCGTCGCGCTGCTAGAGAACTCTTCTACCTCTCCACTCCTGCTTGCTGGATCAAGAAGGCGGAGATCGTCATCGAGCTATACGTGTGCTGAACGCGGAGGTGTCGTCCGTTCGGTGCTAGATCAGAAGGACCGTGATGAAAATCGCGAGACGATTCGTGATTGGATCGCGGGATGGATCATGATGGGATCGCGGGATGGATCGTGATTGGATCGCGGGACGGATCATGATGAGATCACGGGATAGATCGTGATTGGATCACGGGACGGATCGTGATGGGATCATGGGACACTCGGCGATTAGGATCGCGGAGATGTTCGACTACATCAACCACATTTCTTAATGCTTCCCACTTAGCGATCTACAATGGTATGTAGATCCACTCTCCCTCTCGTAGATGCTCATCACCATGGATAGATCTTGTGTGCACGTAGGAAACTTTTCGTTTCCCATGCAACATTCCCCAACACTAGGAGGATCTAGAGGATGCATTCCGATATACCTTCCAGGGCACCTATGTTCGGCCACCGGACTTCTCCGACCTGAGAAACGTCATCCAAAAACCTTGAAAGTCCACCAGACAAGTCTGGAATTGGTTCTTGACCAAGAAAAACCAGATCGTTGACTGCCCGGACGCCGAGGCAATAACATCCTAAAGGCACAATATTCGGGATGAATGGCTGGTTGGCCAGCTCATCCAGGATAAACCTAGGACAATGTCCATCCTTAAATCACTCATGACTCGCTTTTGCGCGGGCGAGGATAACTGGCTAGCAAGACGGAGCCACAACCCCGAAGACCCCGGAACCTTCGAAGTTCGGGACAGAAATGGGAAACCAAAGTACAACAAGAATAAGCGCCACCATAGTAATAGCTAGGCCGATGACACGACGGTTAACGCCGGCTTCAACAATTCCCGACCCGGGTAATGGAAGAAGCCCCCTAAAGGCAATCGCGACGGACCCACCCCGCTGGACAAGATCATTGAGCGGCCTTGCTAGATTCATGGCACTCAATATAAGCCCACCAACCACACCAACCGTAACTGTTGGGTGTTCAAACAGGCCGGCAAACTTGCAGCAAAGGATCAAGGCAAGGGCCAACACAGCGAGGACGAGGATGAGCCCCGCGGTTCGATGGGTGGCGGACCGAAGCAGTTCCATCTAGAGGTAAAAACCGTGAATATGATATACGCCACTCATATATCCAAAAAGGAGAGGAAGCGTGCCCTTTGAGAGCTCTACGCCGTAGAGCATGTAGCCCCAAAGTATAACCCATGGTCGGGACACCCGATCACCTTTGATCGACGCAACCACCCGACAAGCAGCCATCATGGGGGTTTAGCCGCCCTCGTCCTAGACCCCATCAAAGATGGGTATCACCTCACTAAAGTCCTAATGGACTGAGGAAGTATCCCTAATCTGATTTACTCAGACACGGTGAAAAAGAAGGGTATAGATCAGTCAAGGATCAAACCAAGCAACACTACCTTCAAAGGAGTGATCCCAGGCTTTGAAGCCCGATGCACGGGCTCTATAAGCCTAAAAGTAGTGTTTGGTTCACCCGGTAACTTTCAAAGCGAAGACTTGGTCTTCGACATTGTACCTTTCCGCAATAGCTATCACGCCTTGTTAGGCCGTATAGCGTTCGCTCCCTTTGACGCTCTCCCACACTACGCACACCTCAAGCTGAAGATGCCCGGCCCCAAGGGGGTCATTACTATCAACAGAAACATGGAGTGCTCCTTTCGAACTGAGGAACATGCATTGTCCCTGGTGAACGAATTCCATTACAATGAGGATCAGCAAACACCCACATATGCCGTAAAGGCCCGTAAGGTTGGGAAGCAAACTCGGTTTAAGCCTGAACTCCCATAACCTTCCTCTCCCCATAAATAGGGACTCGCTCCCCATTGCACATCCCTAAGGCCAGAAAAGCACGTGCCTAGGAGGCACAACTTCATGCTCAAGATTCCATGGGCGGCAGTTGGGAAAATTATCAAAGGGTAAGTGTTCGGCTGGACTTAACTACTACCATTAAAAATCTTCGGACATACTACAGGTACCATCAAGGACCTGCTAAAGTGTAAAGCTCATCCACACTTTGGCGACTTCTCAACTTGTTTCTTTCTAAGGACTACTCGCCGAACAGCACCACCCATAGAGGTATATGTCAGGACCCCGATCCTAAGTCATAAGAATCCAGCCTGTAACACATCACATCACTTTGTGGCCTCACTCACGGTTATCTCCACGGCTACCACCTTACCTGGGCCGGGACCGTTTACGTCTTTTGGCTCACGTATGCGAATATGTCGCAAGCATTCAAACGACGGAGAACCCGGGTCGACATGACTAGTCATAGAACCCAAGTGGCACATCCATACGGGGACATGCATACATAACCCAGCAATGCAGGTGTCGGCCTCAAGCATGTGTAGACGAGTCATAGTAAGCTACAAGGACTCCAATACGCCATGGGACATAAATGTCATCACTGCACGTAGATGAGTCGTAGCAGGCTACAAGGACTCCATTACACTGCGAGACATTTCCTCGAAAGGACACACACAGCAGCAAAGAAGGATACATGTTGGTCAATCAATGTGTCCTAAACAGTAGCTAGCTACCAAGGCTCGATGGAAGCAGAAAGAGTACTACTAAAGGCACATGACTAGGTGTCGAATCCCATACATACCGTTGCACGTCACACGTACGCACGACATGCCCGATATGCATAGATACAACTATGGCATCACAACATAACCATAGAACAACAGAACTTTTATATAGGAGGCATAGAGGAGCCTTGCATCATATGTTCACAGAGGTAGGGGTCACATGACCGAACACTCAAGTCATACAAGGAAGTTCATACAAACCAAGCGAAGCTATAAGCTGTATGAGTACAGATAGATGAAAGGGTAAAAGGGAACAAGGCCTAACTATCTACAGCCCATCCCAGGGCATCGGATCGTAGCTGAGGTACAAACTACTCGTCATCATTGACGTCTAGGTAGAACCCACCAGATGGGTCCTGGGTCTCATCTGCAACATATATTAAGCAAACATGAGTACAAGCATACTCATCAAGTCTTTAAATCAGCCCTAGTCTATTCATGCTCATGTATAAACATGGGGAGTGGTGGAGTTTATGCAACAATGCCAGCTTTGAATCTTGGCTAACCTATACTACACATATTAATTGTTTGTTCAAGTTTTAGATATCGCACATGAGTTCACTAAAACCACATGAATACACCACCATGGATTCACTTCGGTCACCTATGAGAGTGCCATCCACGGTACTCACACTTGTCTTCATATTTTTATGAGTAACCATCAAGTTGTCTATAAATAGCATAAGTTCTCCAAGTAATCCATATTCGAGGACGTGGCTATTCGAACAGATTCATACCCTGCCGTGACATTCTGGCTTAGTAGGAATGATAGACTACTGATATCAACAAGGAATTCCTTCTTTTTTGGGAGCCCACTCGAAATGATCTCCCAAGTTAAGCGTGCTTGGCTTCAAGCGATTCTAGGACGGGTGACCGACATGGAAGTTGGTCCTGGGTGCGCACGAGTGAGGAGAAAGTGCGCAGGAAGGCTAGTGTTTCTTTGTGGGGCCAGTCTAGATCTCGCCAGGCGTAACAGGGTGTTACACCTGCAGGAGTGTACTCCTTCACACACGCTCTCGCCACTTGTCGCTACGTGCACTTGAAAGGGCACCTCGGCGACGTTCAAGCGGAAGCCTAGCGAGGGAGTCATCCACGAACGTCAATCACACAAGACCTCTAGCCCAGACTATCGCCTATTTGAGACTGAACCCACACGAAAGTCCGGTAGATGTTTCCGCTACGGCTCCAAACGATGTGCGCAGGGTTCCCAAGCCCACCATTCGGGTGACCCATGGTACACCGTGCCACTGCCTACCATGTCGTAGCCCACCCCTAGGGTCAGCACTAGGCACGACCTCTAGCATAGCTACAAACACTAGAAACTACTTGCAACTCCTGGACCGAGGACTAGGCGGTTGATAAGTCGAGCAGGGTCATATTTCAGGGCCTAGCATGTTGTAGTAACTAGTCTTGGATCACAAAAACAGAACTCAGTTCCTAAGAACGATTCCAATGAGACAATCTGCTATGTACTCCTACATAGCCTCTCATCGCTACCTTTACCAAATCGGGTTCGTCATTTAGCTCATCACATCAGGACAACATTGTTTCACTCCGGTTCGTCACCCCGGTGAATCAGACCTGACACAACTATAAGCATAGCAAACAAAGCAGCTAAATCACATCAAGGCTCAAGCATCTACCAGGTATGCTAGGTTGCAGGGTTTAGCAATTTACTATGACAATGATAGGTCAAGCAGAGGAATAGGTTCAACTACCGCAAGTGACAAACAATTGAACGTTTGTCCTAATGCAATAAACAAGAGCAGGAGCGAGAGAATGGGATGATATCAGAATGATCAATGGTGTTTCTTGACTTGCTGGTTGTTGGAAAGGTACCTTCCTTCAACGGGATACTCGCGGGTATCCTCAGGAGCAGGACCTACCGTGATATATACACGTAACATTCAATACAACGCAAGTGCAGCAATTTGATGCATGATCGTCACATGACAACATGATTGAATTAGCTAATTTAACTATCATTAGAGTTAGATGGAGTGGATTTAAATATAGGTTCAAAATCATTCTCCATATGATATTCCAAACATTGTCCTATTGCATAATGTCAATGTTCTCCTATTTATGTTTCTCCAAGATGCATGATAAAAGCACCGTTGGATTCATTGGATTTTTCTGATAAATTTTCATTTATAAATTATTTTAATCTGAGTTACAGATTAATTTCTATGATTTTTATAATATTTTAGAATTTTTTGGAATTAAATTAAATCAGAAATCATTTATGGTGTGAACATAACGTCAGTAGTCAACTGGCCATGCCAGGTCAAACCTCACATGTGGGAACCACATGTTAGTGACTCGGTCACTTAACCAGTGGTTTTAAATTAATCTTTAACTCTTAAAATCACTAGGCCCATTGGTCAGTGTCTAATTAGGTTAATTAGCACATTAATTATTTTTATTAACCTAATTCAAATTAATCCAGGGGCTGGCCCCACCTGTTAGTGACCTAGGGGGTCAAACCCCATGGTCAAACTGGCCAGGCTTGCCGGCGTTGAGCCGGCGGCGGCCACAGGAATGGCGAAGGGGGTAGGCTTTTGCCCTCCGGCGACCAAATCAATGGCGGAGAGGCTCTTTCGAGCGCCCGCACTCGTGCACATTTAAAGGGACAAATCCCACACGCTAAAACTGCTCGGAGCATCGCCGACAATGAGGTCCATGGCGGAGCTGCTTGGGCGTCAATGTAAACCGCTATGGCGAGCTAAAGAATGGGGAAGAGGGGGAATGGATCATGCGGCGCGTGGTGGTTGCAGCAACGTCGAAGGCTTGCTCAGAGATGGCCTGGAGATGGTGAATCGACGGCGGCGACGGTAAGAGCTGAACGCAAGAAGAGCTTGGGGGCGTCACTTCGAGGTCTCCGGCGGAGCTTGGCTTGGCGAGGAGCGGCAGCAGGTCGAGCCGGAGCTGATGAGCGGCTCGGGGGAAAGGAGGAGCGGCTGGAGCGGGCACTACAGCGGCGAGGCTATAGTGTCCATGGCGGCAGAGGGGAGAGGAGAGCGAGGTGGTGAACTGGAGAGGAGCTGGCTCGGCAGGGGTCTTTGTGGAGCTTCAGGAGGGCCTCCACGGCACAGAGGCAGGCAGGAGGCGGCCAGGAGCAATGGTCCATCCTGGCAGGATGTGGAAGAAGACCCCCTTGCCCCTGGTGGGCTGGGCTGGGTGTTCTCCCTCCTCGGCTAAGGGGAGCAGGTTTGAATATTTTTCCTTTTTCCTTTGTTTTCTGTTATTTTTTTTTATTTTTGTTTGGCCTCAAAACCTAGCACAAAATATATTGAAATATTTTGTCGAGCATAGTTTGATTATTTCAAACCTTCACAAAAAGTTTCAACAATTTTGGCAGACTGAAATATTTTTAGTGCTTTATTTGTCAATTTCAGTAGCATTGTTAATTATTTTTAAAATGTTGTATATGTTTTGAAAATTAAAATTTCCCCTCATATGTTGTTGCCAACATTTATCAGACATGGGGGGCATTTTTGATGGGCATTTCGGATTTGTTGAAAAATCACAACATTTGAATTGGCTTATTTTAGGTGAGGTGCTGGGGTTTCTGTTGATCCCCATTTCGTCTTGATGCAAAAATCGAAACATGATGCACACACATGCTAGCACAAAGCAGGACTAACTAGGGATGTCACAAATCACCGCCACTCAAAAGAATCTCGTCCCGAGATTTAGAAGTCGTTGGGAAGAGCGCGGGTTATTCTAGTCGAGGACGATCCTCTGTTTCCCATGTGGCTTCCTCCTCGGAATGGTGTGACCACTCAATCTTGACAAACTTGATGTTTCAATGTCTAGTGGTACGCTCATCTTGATCAAGAATATGAATATGGTTATCTTGGAGATCAAGCGTTTAGTGGTCTACTTCGCGGACGGGGTCCGAGAAGCAACGCGTGAGCTGCGAGACGTGGAAGACATCATGAACCTTGGAAAGATGCGGTGGAAGTTCCAATTGGTTGGCAACTTCTCCTCGTTTGGCAAGAATGTGAAAAGGACCAATGTAACGAGGAGCCAACTTCCCTTGATACCAAATCGTTGGGTACCCATCAAAGGTGTAACCTGAAGATAAGCCTTCTCGCCAACTTCATAGGTCATAGCCTGATGATGACGATCATATTGGCTCTTTTGACGAGACTGGGCTGTTTTCAACTTTTCACAAATAATGCGTACTTGCTCCTCTGCATCCTAGATCATATCCGGACCAAATAGTTGCCTCCCTCCGGTTTTTGACCGGTTAAGAGGTGTTCGACACATTCGTCCATAGAGAACTTCAAAAGGGGCTTTGCCCAAGCTTGACTGATAACTATTGTTATACGCAAATTCAGTGAATGGAAGACATTTCTCCCAATTCATACTGAAAGATATAACACATGCTCTGAGTACATCTTTTATAATTTGATTGACTCACTCTCCTTGACCACTTGACTGTGGATGGAAAGCAAGGCTAAAGGATAGATAAGTCCCCATAGCATTTTGGAAGCTTTCCCAGAATCGGGAAGTAAAGATACTTCCATGGTCTAAGTTGATCTTCAAAGGAACACCATGAAGAGACACTATTCGAGAAACATATAACTCTGCTAGCTCGCTAGAAGTTATACTCTCCCGAACAGGAAGAAAATGAGCCACTTTGCAAAGACGGTCAATGACCACAAAGATAACATTATTCCCTCTCCTGGTCCTGGGAAATCAGGTTATGAAATCCATACCGACCTTATCCCATTTCCACTCAGGAATAGCTAAGGGTTGAAGGGTGCTAGCAGGCCTTTGATGTTCTTCCTTAACGCAACGACAAACATCGCAGTTTGTAATGAACTGAGCAATTGCTCTCTTCATCCTAGTCCACACGTACCTCTGGCGTAGGTCCTAATACATCTTGGTACTACCAGGATGAATCTTGAAAGGAGAGTCATGTGCCTCCTATAGGATCATCTATCGAAGATGTTGGTTCTTGGGAACCACCAAACGGTTCTGGAAGAACAGTACGCCTTGATTATCGATAGACAAATCCTTAGCGTTACCGCTAACGAGGTTATCTTTCATATGGGATATACCCTTATCACGCTTTTGGCCAGCTATGATTTGATCCTTAAGAGTAGGTTTCACCACCAAGTTGGAAAGGAATCCTTGAGGAACAATGTGAAGGTTTAGCTTCCAAAATTCCTCACAGAGAAGTGGTTGACTTTGTTGTAACATCAGGTTGTTACAATAAGACTTACGACTTAGTGCATCAGCCGTGACATTGGCTTCTCCTAGTGTGTAAGTTATCCCTAAGTCGTAGTCTGTAATCAATTCAACCCATCATCTTTGCCTAAGATTCAAATACGGCTAGGTGAAGATATATTTCCGACTTTGGTGATCAATGTATATTTCGCAACAATTACCGAGAAGGTAATGTCGCCAGGTTTTCGGTGCATGGACCACAACTGCAACCTCAAGATCATGTGTTGGATAATGATCCTCATGTGGATGCAAATGTCGAGATGCGTATGCAATCACATGAAGATCTTGCATGAGAATGCAACCTGATCCTTGTCACGAGGCGTCGCAATAGATAACAAAGTCCTTAGAGAAATCTGGTGGCACCAATACGGGAGCAGAGGTCAAGCGTCTTTTCATCTCCTGAAAATTATGCTCGCATTATGGAGTCCACTCGAAGTTTTTATCTTTCTTCAGGAGTTGAATCGGAGGCTTCGCAACCTTGGAGAAGTTCTCGATGAAGCGGCGACAATAGCTCGCTAAGTCAAGGAAACTTCGAACTTTCTTAACTGATTCAAGTTGAGTCCAATCAAGGATGGCCTGAACTTGCTCGGGATTGACAACAATACATTTACCAGAGATCACGTGGCCTAGGTAGGTCACTTATGGTAACCAAAATTCACACTTCGAGAATTTTGCATACAAACGATGCTCTCAAAGTTTCGTCAACAGTAGCCTTAGATGCTCAACATGTTCTTGTTCATTCTTCGAGTAGATGAGTATATCGTCGAGCTAGACCACGACTATCCAAATACTCCATGAAGATCAAATTCATCAAGCAAGAGAAGGTGGCTAGGGCATTGGTTAAACCCAAGGACATGACGGTGTACTCATACTGGTCATAACGAGTAACAAAATCCGTTTTTGGAATGTCCACGTTTCTATTTCTGATTTGATGGTATCCCAACCTCAAATCCATTTTGGAAAAGACTAAGGATCCAGTGAGTTGATCATACAAATCATTGATCCTGGGGAGCGGATACTGTTTCTTTATGGTGACCAGGTTTACTGACCGATAATCTACAACCATCTGGTCCGATCCATGCTTCTTGACGAAGAGGACGGGACAAGCCCAAGGAGAAGAACTAGGACGGATGAAACCTTTCTTCAAAGCCTCATCGAGTTGTTTCTTAAGCTTGGCTAGTTCTAACGTGCCATCTTATAGGGTCTTCTAGCTATTGGGACAGTCCCAGGGACGAGTTCTATCACAAACTCTATATCCCTGACAGATGGAATTCCTGGCAGTTCTTCTGGAAAGAAATCTGGGAAGTCAAGGACAACCGGGATATCTTTTAGCTCTGGAAGAGGGATAGCATTGAGGGAATAGAGTTGGTGCTTGGCATCTTGAGTTGATACATTAACTATCTCACCCGATGGATGTGGAAGCTGAACATTCCTAGTATGAGTATCAATCTTAGAATAATGGACATTCATCCAGTCCATATCCAAGCTGATTTTAATGTCCGAATACTTGAGGGCTATTAATGAAGCAAAGAAGACTAGCCTATCCACAAGGATTTCATTGTCATGGCTCACTCTAGAAGTTTGCCATTTTGATCCAGGAGTCTGAACTACTAAAGGAGTAGGCATATCAAAAAAAGACATGTTATGCAACTGTGCATATCTTTCTGAGATGAATGCATGAGATGCTCCAGTATCAAACAGAACAGATGTTGGATGACTATTAACAAGGATCGTACCTAGGATAACATCAGGATCCTCAAGAGCTTCTTCAACAGAGACGTGATTCACACGTCCACGAGCAGGAGTTGGCTTCATATAGAAAGCCTTTCCCGGCTTCCCATGTCCAGCAGGCTTGGCGTTGTTCTGGGGGCACTCACGGGAATAGTTCCCTCGTTCTCCACACTTGTGGCAGATGACAATGGTGGAACGGGGAGCAACATTGGTAGCAAGACCTCAAAATGTCCTGGCTGGAGGGTTGGTCTGAGCTGGGCGAGGCGCCTCTTAGGATGGCCTCGCGGTCTACCTTGGTGGCAGGGCGGCATTGGGCACCCACACCCGAAGCTTCATGGATCCTGAGCCGGATGAGGAGATAAAGTCACGGGTGTGCTTCTTAGTTGCCTCGTAATCTGTCAGTCCATTCTCGGCGTTGATAGCCTTGTTGACGAGGACCTGCAAGGTAGTGCACTCATGCAGGCACAGGTCTCGATGGAGCTCCAAACTGAGTCCCTTACGGAAGCTAGCTTGCTTCTTGGCGCCGGTTGACACTTTCGTTGGTGTATAACGGGCAAGGTTGTCGAATTCACGGTTGTAAGCATCCACTGTCAGCCTACCCTGAGTAAAGGTACTGTCGGGGATACACAAAATAGGTAGGCCCATGAAGGGCCGAAGTATCGTAAAGCATGGGGTCCACATGTCATGTGGGTCCAGATAAATCTCATACAGACGTACTACCGACTCTGACATATCATCGTACCGTCCAATCGGGAAACAATCAATCAGTCAGTCATATGGCTCACCCGGATATGTGAAGACCGATAGTTGACAAGACAGTCAAAGCACCAGCCGGCGTTACGGCATCAATTCCCCACTTTGTAACATAGGAGGTGAAGGGGTGGCATACTCTATATAAGCCACCCCCACCAATAGACTAAGGGGGATCCTTCTTGTCCCTTCCCTCTCTCTCTCTCTAATAGAGCATGTAACTCCATGTTCATGACAAATAAGCAAAGCCCCTCTGAAGCATGAGACGTAGGGTTATTTTCTCCACTATGAGAGGACCGAACTCGCTAAAACCACCGTGTCACCCATTTGCATCTCGATAGATCATGCTCCGTTGTCCTACGCCTCTCTAATGTCGAAATCATTCCTACGACATTTGGCGCCCACCATAGGGCATGGCGTCTATCAAGCTATGGTGCAAATTGTTTTTTCTTCAGTCTTCAATAGCGGATCATCGACCATCGCCAGAGAAATTTGCTGCTGGAATTTTGGCCATCACACCATTCGAACAAAAGAAGATCAGTGAAGTATCCATTCCATCCAGTCTATTTACATTAAATTATCTAACAATGAGTTGATCTTTTACTCATGTAGGAGCGTCGACACGGTCCGCCCGTCGTCTGCGACTCCTTCTACAGCATTGACATTGAAGCCGACCGCCTGTGGTCATCCCCGGTCACGACGTCGTCGTCAAACCCGCGTGCACGACGACCTCTTCATCCGGTAAGCTGCGTTGCGGCGTCCTTGGCAATGAAGGAACATATCCATTAACGTGTACATGCCGAGGGCAGGCTGCACCCCCCCCCCCACACGACTCCGGCGACCAGAACCCGCCGGCATGCTGTGCCACACCGAGCACGTCCTCGAGCTGTTCATCGTGCCCGCCAACGGCGTCGTGTCCATCGAAGTGCTGCTCTGCGCCGAGCACGCGCTCGTGCTATCAGTCGAGCCCGCCGGTGTCATCGTGTCCGTCGGCATGCTACTCCTGCGGCGTAAACCGATCTTGAGCTGTTAGTCATGCTCGACGGCGACGTCGTTTCCGTCAACACGCTGCTCCGGCAGCCGCAGGCCGATCGCGACGTTGACAACGTCCACATCAAGCTCCCGAGCTATTATCCGGTGTCTTCGATGGCCCGTCCCCAGCGAGTTGGACGGCTGAAAGATTGAGTCCGGTCGTGCGTCGGACGTGAGAAACTCTTCCATCAATGCATAGTAACGTCTTCTCCATCAACCAAGCGGCGTCCTTCAAACTAGCCAGCGCCCCGGCTCCCGAGGTCAACAAAGCATAGCAGCCGGCAGCGCTACTCCTTTCACCGGGGTCGACTGTCGGACATGACGCACTCGGTGGCTTCTCCCTCCAGACACACAACAACTCTTTTGCCCATCCAACTACTCGACGGCAGCCTCCGCAACACGTTGACCACACCCCCACGTGTAGTGGCTCTTTATGTCAGCAGCGCGATGGCTCTCCCCCCCACCGGTGATGGTTACTAGGCAGATGGAGCGTCTTCCATTTAGCGACCGATTCAGATGGACGGGGACTTCTACATTCACTGGTACAGTTCACATGGCGAATTTTCACTTGGGCCAACTTCGGCATGAAGATACTCAGTTATAGCACACAGCTGCATCATATGACATCCACTCGGACAGTCCATAGGCACTCGGTCGCCGGCGCGTCATCTTCACTACTCGTTCGGATGTCCGCGACTTCATCAACATTTCATCACTCGGTAGCCCTGCGCGTTGTCACTCTTCGGGACACGTCCTCGTCACTCGGCAGCTCCGTCCATCGCCGCTATGCCGGACGCTTCATCTCACTTAGCCGCCCCACACGCCGTCTCTCTCCGGGACGCATCGTCATCACTCGGAAGCTCCGCGCATCGCCACTAGGTGGGACACATCCTCATAACTCGGCAGCTCCGCGCATCGCCACTCTACGAGACATGTCCTCGTCATGTGGCAGCTCTGCGCATCGCCACTATGCTGGACGCTCCATCGTCACTCGGCCGCCCCACACGCCGTCTCTCTACGGCACGCGTCATCATCACTCGGCAGCTTCGCGCATCACCACTCGGCGGGACACGTCCTCGTCACTTGGCAGCTCTGTGCTTCACCAACCAGCCGGATGCTGCATCGTCACTCGGTCGCTCCATGCGCCGTCACTGTATGGGATGCGTCGTCATCGCTCGGCACCTCCGCGCATCATCACTCGGCAGGACACGTCCTCGTCACTCGTTAGCTCTATGCATCGCCACTCAGCTGGACGCTCCATCGTCACTCGACCGCCCCGCGTGCCCTCACTCTACCGGACGTGTCGTCATCACTCGGCAGCTCCGCGCATCGCCACTCGGCGGGACATGTCCTCGTCACTCGGCAGCTCCGCACGTCACCACTCAGCTGGACACTCCATCGTCATTTGGCCGCTCCGCGTGCCGTCACTCTACTGGACGCGTCGTCATCACTTCGCACTTGCGCGCATCTTCACTCGATGAGACACATCTTCATCACTCGGCAGCTCCGCACATCGCCACTCAGCAGGATGCTCCACCGTCACTCGGCCGCCCCGCACGTCGTTACTCTACCAGACGCGTCGTCATTACTCGGCAGCTCCGTGCATCGCCACTAGGTGAGACACGTCTTCGTCACTTGGAAGCTCCACGCATTGCCACTCAACCGGATGCTCCATCGTCACTCAGCCGCCTCGCGCGCCGTCAGTCTACCGGACACGTTGTCATCACTCAGCAGTTCCACACATCGCCACTCCGTGCGGCACATCTTCATCACCCGGCCGCCCCGCGCGTTGCCAGTCGATGAGATAGACCTGTATCACTCGATCGCTCCATGCGCCATCACTCAGCTAGACGCTTCTTCATCACTCGGTCGCTCCTATGCCATCAGATAGCTAAGTCATTCTTCATATGTTGCATTCAATTAAATAGATGCTTCCGCATCACCGAGTGTTGAGGAAGTCACACATGATGTTCACTCGGAGGCCACGCCACCGAGTGTACCTCTACCCTCGGTTGTTTATTTTTATGTGACAACATTTCACTTCCGCTTCGTTTGGGCCCAGTACTCAAACGAGTTCAGTAGGATCCTACACTCTATTAGACCCTCGTGGGTCCTGAACCAATAAGCACCTGGCACACCCAGTGGGTCTCTATGGGTGTTATTTACAAAAATTATTTCAGCAAAGATCAAATTACTTTGATAAATTTTTATGTTGTCTTGTGCTATTTTTCATACACAGGTTATGAGATCACTCGACGCATCTGTGCATCATCTTCATCGCTACTCAGGCTCAGTCACCACAATAGTCGTTCATGTGTTTCCACTTGTTCGGACACCTCCTAGCCAACATGCTGGTCTTGCCATCCCGCGCGCCATCACTTGTTCGAATGCCTCTGCGGCTACATGCTTGACTCGGTCACCCCGTGCATTGTCACGTGTTCGGACGCCCCCTCGATGACGTACTGGACATGGGCGCCCCGCGTACCATCACTGGTTCAGATGCCTCCTCGACATATAGCACCTGACCGCCCTGTGGGTCGCCACTCGGCCGGACTCATCTACATCACTCAGATGCCCTGCGCATCACCACTCCATGTGACACGTCTTCATCACTCGGCCGCCCCGCGATCCATCGCTCGGCTTAGCTGTGATTCCGTATCGCCTAAGTCAAAAACTACTCCGAGTCCGGACATCCTCCACACTCAGGGGCTTAGCTGAGATTCCGTATCGCCTAAGTCAAAACCTAACCCCGAGTGTGGGCATCCTCCACACTCGGAGCATTAGCTACCCGTATCCCCTAAGTCAAAAACAACTCTGAGTGCGGACATCCTCCACACTCAGGGCTTAGCTGTGATTCTGTATCGCCTAAGTCAAAAACTACTCTAAGTGCGGACATCCTCCACACTTCGGGGCTTAGCTGCGATTCCGTATCGCCTAAGTCAAAAACTCCTCCGAGCACGGACATCCTCCACACTCGGGGGCTTAGCTATGATTCTGTATCGCCTAAGTCAAAAACTACATCGAGTGCGGACATCCTCCACTCTCGGGGGCTTAGCTGCGATTCCGTATCGCCTAAGTCAAAAACTACTTCTAGTGCGGACGTCCTCTACACTCGGGGACTTAGCTACGATTACGTATCACCTAAGTCAATAACTACTCCGAGTGAGCACATGATCCACACTCGGGGCTCAGCTGCGAACCTTATTCACCTAAGTTAGAAACTACTCCGAGTGAGGACAACATCCACACTCGGAGACTTAGCCTTGATCCAGAAATCATATAAGGCAGACTCAGTAAGCATTCAGCATGCCAACCACACGAAGATTTACCCGACTAGCCTAGTTCCAGGTAATATCTATATACTATGCCCAACGCACAAGGATCAGTCCGACTGATTCAGCTCCAGATTGCAACAATTTACTACGCCAAGCGCATCATAGTTCACTTGTTTAGTTCACTCCCGCACTAGAAGACATAAACCCTCTGCCCGACTCATCTAGTCCGACAGAGGCTCGGGAACTACACCCAGTGGGTGAACTCAGCGTGCCCCCACTGGAAGAGAAATAAAAGAAACATCATGCTCGGTCACGTCCGACAACAACATTCAAGTTTAATAAACTCTACAGACTCCAACCGACCGCCAGCAATTAGTCAAAGTCTCAGGGCTACTGTCGGGGATAGAAAAAATAGGTAGGCCCATGGAGGGCTAAAGTATCGTAAAGCATGGGGTCCACACATCATGTCGGTCCAAATAAATCTCATATAGACATACTACCCACTCGGACATATCATCGTACCGTCCACTCGGAAGACAATCAATCACTCGGTCGTATGGCTCACTCGGATATGCGAACACCGATAGTCGACAAGACAGTCAAAGCACCATCCAGCGTTACGGCATGAATGCCCCACTTTGTAACATCGGAGGTGAAGGGGTGGCGTACTCTATATAAGCCACCCCCACCACTAGACTAAGGGGGCTCCTTCTTCTCCCTTCCCTCTCTCTCTCTAATACAGCATGTAACTCTGTGTTCATGACAAATAAGCAAAGCCTCCCTGGAGCACGAGACGTAGGGTTGTTATCTCCACCACGAGAGGCCCAAACTTGCTAAAACCATTGTGTCACCCATTTGCATCTCGATAGATCATGCTCTGTTGTCCTACCCCTCTCTAATGTCGGAATCGTTCCCATGATAGGCACAAAATTCCTCTCTCGTGCGGTCCATCAGCCCTCCCGGGATGTGATGGGTACGGAATGCTTCACTGAAGTCCACCCAGGTTGCTGCTGGGCCAGCGACATGCATGCCTTCATAATTTTCCCACCATAGGTTGGCGGGTCCTTCCATAAAGTAGGTGGCAAAAGTCACCTTATTTGCTTCAGATACATTAGCAGCATGGATTTTGCTGGACATGCTTGTCAGCCAATCATCTGCATCAAGCGGTTAGACGGAGTGATGGAACTTGGGTGGGCACAACTTCACAAAGTCCTTGAGAGACACACCATCATTGCGATCATTGCGGGGAGGACGTGATGTATTCTGCTCAATACGTTCGAACTGCTTGTTGGTCTCTCCTTTATTCCGTTCAGCTTCGCATCACCTCTGCCAAAGAGGGCGGCTGTGGCAGGTTCTCTTGTCAGGACTGGGTTCCCTCGCCCTGGTCGAAGGCAGGCGCGGGATTATTCCTAGTGGACACCATCCTGGGAAAACAAACCCACAACTTAGACAAGGACGACATCAACTCTAATATATGAGATGCGGAATGTACTGGACAACATGGCATGCATGTGTAAACACCCGAACAACATGGTAATAAAAAAACTGCCATATGAACACCATGATTCATGCACACCATGACATAGTTTAGTACAAGCCCAAGCTGAAGTACAAACTAATGAAAGATGATACAACTCATCGGAGGCATTACAAGCTTCCTACACATTATGTATCTACACCTACGGAACACAACTCACACCTCAGTCATATCCCACAAGACACGTAGGACTGTGGCAATACAACTGCTACAGTACTAATAGTAACATACACTCACTCAAGCGTCATCGTAGAACACCTCAGATAGGTTACCCTCGTGAACCGGGAGCTGAACCTGAGGGTCTGGGAACACCCTACCGTGCGATCCCAGGAAACCGTAAGGACAAAGATGTGGCCTAGGTCCCCTGGCTGGTCGCAACAATGGTCCTCGAAGAGGAGTGATGCCTCCATCATCGGGCCAGTCTACGCGAGCTGGCAAATGAGTCCATGATGGGTTCAGCATCTCCAAATCTCCATAGCCTATCTACACGACAGGTGCTAGTTGCGTCAAGGCTGTCCAAAGACGTGCACGTGTAGCATAAAGCTCCATGCGAAGAGCACGTGCATCATGATCCCTGTTCTCCAACAACTGAGCGGTCACCTGAAGCCTAGGGTCCTCATGAGAGTGATCATAGTAGGCTACACTAAGATATCCACCCTCTCCTCCTAGTGTCGTTGGAACATAACGGAACTCAATGTTCTGTAGGAGTCCATGGTGAGATCTCATGATAGTCAACATCATGTAGGCCACCTCCTGAACTGCCATATCTATGGTAACACCTAATCCATAAGTCCAGTGGAGCAGCTCTGCAACTCCAGGATATGATGGATATATCCTAACAGTACACAAATACTGGCACTGGTTGAAGTCATGGAACTGTTCCTCCACAGTATACTCTGGGTACCAATGGTAACCAGTCTCCATCATAACTTTGACTAACATGGACGTGTGACCGGGTACATCGATGCACCTGGTCAAATGGACTACCTAGCAAGAACGACGAGGGGCATCTAAAACTGAGAATAATGCAAAGGCATTAAAGATCCTAGCAGAAATCGGACAACATAACGACAATAATTGCTCAAAAAGGATTTTGAGACAACCTGCAAAAGATTGGATAGCATAACCAATCAACTTTCTAGTCTCAAGTTTCGAATTGAACTGATTGTCACACAGAACAAGACTTGAATACCGGAGTTCACTTACAAGCAAGCTAGCTACTAGTCCATGGATAGTAACTTGTCATCCTAAGAAATAGATAAGAAGCCTAGATCTTAACCCTGTAGAAAAGAAGAGGGTGACTCATAATAGAATGACTCGGGAAGAGGAGAAAAAGAGCCTTACGTTCCCTTCCACAATCAATTCCGTTAAATTTCTAAAGTTTACCTAGACTTATCTTTGACCGATTGGGCTTGGTAATCCTACAGTCAGTCAGGCTCTGATACCAATGTTGTCAGGACCCTGATCCTAAGTCATAAGAATCTAGCATGTAACACATCACATCACTTTGCGGCCTCACGCACGGTTATCTCCATGGCCGCCACCTACCTGGGCCAGGACCGTTTGCGTTTTTTGGCTCACGTATGTGAATATGTCCCTAGCATTCAAAGGACAGAGAACCCGGGTCGACATGACTAGTCATAGAATCCAAGTGCACATCCATATAGGGACAGGCATACATAACCCATCAATGTAGATGTCGGCCTCAAGCGTGTGTAGACGAGTCATAACAAGCTACAAGGACTCCATTACGCCATGGGACATAAATGTCATCACTGCACATAGACGAGTTGTAGCAGGCTACAGGGACTCCATTACGTTGCGAGACATTTACCTAAAGGGACAGATACAGCAGCAAAGAAGGATACATGCCGGTCAATCAATGTGTCCTAACCAGTAGCAAGCTACCAAGGCTCGCTGGAAGCACAAAGAGGCAGTTCCCCATAAAGATTACTACTAAAGGCAAACAACTAGGCGTCGAATCCCATACATACCATTGCACATCACAGATACGCACAACATGCCCGATATGCATAGATACAACTATGGCATCACAACATAACCATACAACAAAACAATTTTATTTAGGAGGCTCAAAGGAACCTTGCCTAATATGTTCATAGAGGTAGGGGTCACATGACCTGACACTCAAGTCATACAAGCAAGTTCATACAAACCAAGCGGAAGCTTAAAGCTGTCTGAGTACAGACAGATGAAAGGGTAAAAGTGCACAAGGCCTGACTATCTATAGCCCAACCCAGGGCATCGGATCATAGCCGAGGTACCAGCTACTCGTCATCGTCGACGTATAGGTAGAACCCACCAGAAGGGTCCTGGGTCTCATCTACAACATATATAAAGCAAACATGAGTACAAACGTACTCAGCAAGTCTTTAAAGCAGATCTAGTCTATTCATGCTCATGTATCAACAAGGGGAGTGGTGGAGTTATGCAGAAATACCAACTTTGACTCTTGGCTAACCTATACTACACATATTAATTCTTTGTTCAAGTTTTAGATATTGCACACGAGTCCACTAACACCACATCAATACACCACCATGGATTCACTTCCATCACCTATGAGAGTGCTATCCACGGTACTCACACTTTCCTTGATATTTTTATGAGTAACCATCAAGTTGTCTATGAACAACATAAGTTCTCCAAGTAGTCCATATCCAGGGACGCGGCTTTTCGAATAGATTCATACCCTGCAGGGGTGTACTCGTTCACACACGCTCTGACCACTTATCTCTATGTGCACTTAAAAGGGCACACTGGCAACCTTCAAGCGGAAGCCTGGCGAGGGAGTCAGCTATGAACGACAATCACATAAGACCTCTAGTCCAGGCTATTGCCCTAAACGATGTGCGCAGGGTTCCCAAACGATGTGTGAAGTTTCTGCTACGGCCCCAAACGATGTGCCACTACGGACCACGTCGTAGCCCACACCTAGGGTCAGCACTATGCATGGCCTCCTGTATAGCTACAAACACCAGAAACAACTTGCAACTCCTGGACCAAGGACTAGGCGGTTGATAAGTCGAGCGGGGTCATATTTCAGGGCCCAGCATGTGGTAGTAACTAGTCTTGGATCACAAACACGGAACTCAGTTCCTAAGAATGGTTCCAAAGAGACAATCCTCTATGTACTCCTACATAGCCTCTCATCGCTACCTTTACCAAATCGGGTTCATCATTTAGCTCATCACAACAGGACAATACTGTTTCACTCCGGTTCATCACCTAGATGAATCAGACCTAACACTACTCTAAGCATAGCAAGCATAGCAAACAAAGCAGGTAAAAGCACATCAAGCCTCAAGAATCCACCAGGTATGCTAGGTTGCAAGGTTTAGCTATTTACTATAACAATGACAGGTCATGCAAAGGAATAGGTTCAACTACCGCAAGTGATAGGCAATTGAATGTTTGTCCTAATGCAACAAACAAGAGTAGGAGCGAGAGAATGGGATGATATAGGAATGATCAATGGGGTTGCTTGTCTTGCCTCTTGGCAGGAAGGTACCCTCCTTCAGCGGGATACTCGCGGATATCCACGGGAGCTGGACCTACCGCGATATAGACAGGTAACAATCAATACACGACAAGTGCAGCAATATGATGCATGATCATGACATGACAACATTATTTAATGAGCTAATGCAACTATCGTTAGAGTTCGATGGACTGGATTTGAATATAGGTTCAAAATCTTTCTCCATATGATATTCCAAACATTGTCCTATTGAAAAATGTCAATGTTCTCATATTTATGTTGTTCTAACATGCATGATAACGGAACCATTGGATTCATTGGATTTTTTTGATAAATTTTCATATACAAATTATTTTAATCGGAGTTACAGATTAATTTCTATGTTTTTTCTAAGATTTTAGCATTTTCCGGAATTAAATTAAATCACAAATCATTTATGGCATTAGCATGACATCAGCACGAGTCAGTAGTCAACTGGCCGTGCTAGGTCAAACCTGACATGTGGGAACCATATGTGAGTGACCCAGACACTTAACCAGTGGTTTTAAATTAATCTTTAACTCTTAACATTACTGGGCCCACTAGTCAGTGGCTAATTAGGTTAATTATCGCATCAATTATTTTTATTAACCTAATTCAAATTAATCAGGGGCTGGCCCCACCTGTCAGCGACCTAGGGGATCAAACCCCATGGTCAAACTAGCCAGGATCGCCGGCGTTGAGCCGCCGCCGGCCATAGGAACGACAGAGGGGGTCGGATTTTGCCTTCCGCGAACAAATCGATGGCGGAGAGGCTCTTTCGAGCGCCCGCCCTCATGCGCATCTAAAGGGACAAAACCCACGGGCTAAAACTGCTTGGAGCATCGCCAACAATGAGGCCCACGTCAAAGCTGTTCGGTCGTCGACGCAAAATGGAGCTACGGCAAGCTAAAGACATGGGGTAGAGGGGGAATGGATCCTGCGACTCATGGAGGTTGTAGCAGCACCGAAGGCTTGCTCGGGGACAGCCTGGAGATGGTGAATCGATGGTGGCGGCATTCGGAGCCGAAGGGGAAGAAGAGCTTAGGGGCGTCGCTTCGAGGTCTTCGATGGAGCTTGGCTTGGCGAGGAGCGGCAACATGTCGAGGCGGAGCTGATGAGCGACTCAGGGGCAAGGGGGCCGGCTGGGGCGGGCACTATGGCGGCAAGGCTGCGGCGGCCATGTCGGAAGTGGGGAGAGGAGAGCGAGGCGGTGAACTAGAGAGGAGTTGGCTCGGCAGGGGCCTTCGGGGAGCTTTAGGAGGGCCTTCACGGCAGGCAGGCAGGCAGGAGGTGGCCAGGAGTGACGATGCGCTAGCCACGCAGCTACCTGGTCCTCTTGGGAGGAGGTGGAAGAAGACCCCCTTGCCCCTGGTGGGCTGGGCTCGGTCTTCTCCATCCTGGGCCAAGGGGAGCAGGTTTGAATCTTTTTTTCCTTTTTTCCTTTGTTTTCTCTTTCCTATTTCTGTTATTTGTTTTTTTGTTTGGCCTCAAAACCTAGCACAAAATATAATGAAATATTTTGTAGAGCATGGTTTGAATATTTCAAACCTTCACAAAAAGTTCCAACAATTTTGGCAAACTGAAATAGTTTTAGTGCTTTTTTTGTCAATTTCAGTAGTACTGCTAATTATTTTTAAAATTCTATATACGTTTTGAAAATTAAAATGTCCCCTGATATGTTGTTGCCAACATTTATCAGACGTGGGGGCCATTTTTTGTGGGCATTATGGATTTGTTGAAAATCACAACATTTGAATTGGTTTATTTTAGGTGAGGTGCTGGGGTTTCTGTTGATCCCCAGTTCATCTTGTCGCAAAATCGAAACATGATGCACACACATGCTAGCACAAAGCAGGACTAACTAGGGATATGACAGTATATAACTCCCTAATAGGCGCAGTAGAGGAGAAGCAACATGGCACATCGAGGATGTCAGGTCGCCCATCGAAGACCCTGGTACAACCCCTCCTGTAAAATTTATATGTCATTTTCAAATATCTATAAATAGTTGCCTCTGCAATTTGAGCAAAATATAAAACCATTATACATGGTCTCTTTGTTGTCTTTTTGGGCACATACTCTATTTTATCCCTCTTCTTGCGAAACTATTTGGTACACATTAAGATGCAACCGGCTAATAGACCGGGGGCTCGAATTTAAAAAAATCGCCCTAAGCACAATTGATTATGCATTCGGTGTCTTGGAATTTGCTTTATATGCATTGGTTCCGAACTATGTCTTGGGTCAATAGTTGGATTGTTGGGATCATGTGCTTGCACCTTTACGTTCCGCTCATTCGGCTAAAAGGACAAAGGGTGAACCACTACAATTATGTTTCCAGCTAGCCTCGTCAAGCACCTCAGGGGAGAAAGCTGAAAACAGACTATCATAGTATGTGAGAACCGGTCTATGAATTCGAACTTAAATGTTATACTAAAAACCTCGTTAGAGGTTATTCCGTGTCATACATTGAGTTTGGTATTCGCACAAACCATGTGATGTCGGCTTTAGACACTGATCATGTGAACATCACAAACCATAGGGGGCTAGTCATCAGCCCCCGCATTCCTTTTTCGTGCTCCTGTGACTAAGTGAAAGCAATAAAGCATTATGCTCTGATTGCCTTTTCCACCTCACACTAACGCCTTCCGGTACCGAAAGCTCGGCTAAGGGTCACAGTGCATAGGTAGAGGCACCTCGCGTAGTATCTACATGGGGGCTGAAGTCGATGACTCGCAACTTTCAGTTTCAACGACCACACAGGAGTTATAAAAAATCCAAACCATGAAAGACATGATAAACCATGCATCATAACCATAAAGGCATTGAAAGGTCTGCAGACATATTACAACACATTTACTCATAAATGTTTTCTTTCGACCAGTGAGCCTCTATTGCCCGAGCACCCTCCATCACTACGGAGAAGTATCGCTCAGGGCACCTATGCTCCTTTTCAGCGGGCAAAGGAGTGGTGGCTATCTTTGTTGGATCAAGACCTAGCCAGTGCACCTTGTCCCTTGCAAAGGCCATCCGAGCTCCCTCGATACAGGAGGAACGCCTTAGTGCGTCGATCCGAGGTGAGGCGTCACTCAGCTTCTGCACCAGGCCGAAGTAGTTGCTCGGCAATGGCTCGTCGGGCCATAGCCGGATACAGAGATCATTCATGGTTGGCTCCGCCATCGGTGTAGCTCCATCAGCTACGTTAGCTGCTCGACGAGGAGAGGAGAGCGCTCGTAGGCTTAAAATTGCGCACAAAATAGTCGAGCCTCATCTCCTTCTCCCTGCGAAGCATAGAACTGGTTCACATCCGCTATGCTCTTCTGGAGGGCCGAGCAGGCGCCTGAGGGAGGCCACAATTGGGTGAGCAATGCAAACCTGCTATCACCAAAGACAGATTACAGTAAATACGACCTACCATCCATGATAGCCATAACTTGGTAGACTTGATCTTCAAAGAACCGCATATCCACCCGCTCATTTTTGAGATCGGATTTCATAGTGGATAGTTCGATGGCCTGCTCGTGGCCTTTCTTCTCAAGGTAGTCGCACTTCTGGCCAACGTCCTTGAGCTCCTGCTGGATTTCCTCCACCTGAGCCTCATGCTTGGCACTTGTGGCTTTTAAAGCTGAAAGTGCGGCAGCCGCTTCTTGGGTCGCCACCTTCTCGCACGCGGCCTCTTGCTTCACCTTCTACAACTCGGCCTTGAGCTTCTCTGTTTCCTTCGCCGTGGCTGTTTAAGCATGAAACATATAAACATATTGCGTCAACACTACGAATAACTAGTGATGAAAAAATCAGATATTACAATCCGGCTTACCTTGTGCCTCGTCGAATCTCTTGTTCAGGCGTCAAGCTCATCTTCGGAGCTCTTGAGCTTCTGATTTAACTGTCTAGCTCGACGGCACTACCAGCCGCTATTGATGACTAAGCCTATAAATAACAAACGCCTATCAGATTACATGGGTTCAAACCTTCGAACGGTCATAAACATGACTGTTTGCTCGGTCCTCTTAAGGGCTCTTAGAACATTCCGAACAAATATCGTCTAGTACATTGTCTGGACACTAATTTATGATTGCCCCCAAGGTACATTTTTCTAAACTCACCTAGGGCTCAGGGGTTGTGATATATATAACGATAACACAAATGTAATAAATTAATATTCGAGAAATAGAACATTACGTGGCTCACCTGGAAGCCCGTCAGGAGACCGTTGAAGGCCTCCTTCAGTCTGCTATCAATGGACTGAATGCTTTGCAAAACGGCACCCATAATGGTGTGGTGATCCCCGAAGATGGAGGCGCTTCATAGAGCCTCCTCCATAACTGCCCACCCATTGATCGGTGGCGCAGGTGGTGATCGGTTAGCCCGATCTCCAACCGAGGATTGAACCGGTGGCTCCGAAGGCATCGTGCGCTCCGGAGATGACCTTGGAGGGGACTACACATCCCTTCGTCCGGTCTCCTTAGTATCCGGGAGGGGCTCCTCCTCCTGGTCTTCGGCGACCGAGGCGTTAACCTCGACCATGACGTCGTCGCCCCCACTGCTGGTGTTCGGCTCCAAAGGATCCTGGTGGGATGACATCTCCGCGACATCTTTCACGGTGCCCGGAGCAGTGGGATGTGATGTGGTCTCGCATTCCGCTAGCTCAGCTGTTGGGGTCTCCCCGTCCAAAACTTGGTCGGTGGGGAGAACGCGTGGTGGGCTGCAGATAAAAAGGCGCTCACGTGTTAATAACATTTGAAACTTGGCATAAATATCTCAAGGAGTCTTCAGATTCTGACCTTTGAGCTGGGGGTTTGACCCTTAGGTTCCTTTTAGGTATCCGAGTCCGAACTATCGTCGGACAGAATCAACTGTGGACGACACGCCTGCTTTGGGGCAAGAGGAGGTATCTCCTCTGTGGCGTCCGGTGACACCGCCCTCTTTCTTGAGAGGGGGGAATCCCCTTCCCCCTCGTCCTCGTGCTCCTCCTCTTGATTAGAGGAGGTGTGGGTTTCCTTGGACGCAACGTCTAGCTATTCCTTGATGCGAAGACCTCATCGGCTTTTTTCTTCTCCTCCTCCTTCTTTTTTGGCACCTTGTAAGACATCATGATGAACATCTCCAACAACATCTTGGACCTGGGGTCTTCGGGCTATGGACTTGGCTAGTTGATGCCTATGGATTTTCTGATCCATTTCTGGAAAAGGTAATCGGAAAGGTGCTTAGATTTTCTTTCGGAAGACGGAGCCGATCAATTGAAACTATGGTATACCTAGGAAGGAGGGTTATCGGCATGTAGGCCCCGATCCTCCTCCTTGGTTGGACAGCTCTCCTGAGCCTTGAATAGCGCCTTCCATAGTTTCTCTGGAGTGGTGCGGAAGAGCTGGCGAACAGTAGGCTCATCGTCAAGCCGATAAGCCCACATGAGAGAGTCCTAGTGCTGATATGGGGAGGATGCGCCGCCGAAGCATGATCTGGACCATGTTGGCCAGCTCGATCTTGCCTTTGATCATTGAGGCGATGCGCTTCTACAGGTTTTCCACCTCCGTATCTGACCCCCAGTCGAGGCCCTATCCGAGCCATGAGATCAATCTTGGGGGGGTGGATCTGAACTCTATCGAAGCAGCCTAACATTTTTCCCTTGGCTCGGTGATATAAAACCACTCCTTTTGACAAGTTTTGATGGTGTCGATAAAGGTGTCGGACGGCCATCCAACGCGAGGGAGCTTGTTGATGACTGCCCCACCGCAGTCTGCGTGTTCACTTGCGACACACTCCGGCTTGATGTTGAACACGTTTAGCCATAGTTCGAAGTGTGGTTCGACATGCAAGAAGGCCTCGCAGACAATGGTGAAGGCCGATATATGCATGAAAGAGTTCAGTAGGATGTCGTGGAAGTCAAGTCCATAGAAGAACATGAGGCCCCTGACGAAGAGGTGGAGCGGGAAGCTCAGTCCCCGGATGAAGTGGGGGACGAACACCACCCTCCCGCCGGGCATGGGAGTGGGATCCACCTTGTTGGGCTCGGTGGCGTGGTAGTAGATCCTGGCGGGGAGGTAGTCGGCCTGTTTCAGGTCCCAGATATCTTGGTCGGTGACCGTGGAAGCCTCCCACTTGCCGTAGTAACCGGTACCAGCCATGGCCGAGCCCGGAGGGGGAGTTGTGGTAGAATTGGATCTGGGCTCTGGAGGCTTAGGAGATAAGGGAAGGAGAGGGTGTGAATGGGAAGTGTGGCTAAGCCTTGGGGTTTTCTTTCCCTTTAATGGGGCTTGTCACCGATTTGCCTCCCTTTTACGATGCCATGAATCCCTCTGCTTTCTAAGACGTGCGTGCCGTTATACGCGCATGATTAATCATATCCCGTGTGAAATGCATTGATCGATCGTGCTGATGAAAAAACAGGCTCGAACAACGAATCATTTTTGCAACTAGTTCAGTGCTCATGGTGGGCCGTTACCTTTCGTTAGAAAGGTTGTCAGGGAATAGTGTTTGCTCCTTGAAGCTTGGCATTTGGGGCTGAGCTATTCATGGTGTTTGGGCAATCCTCTGATCGGGAAAACTACGTGTCATTGGAGGCCGAACTAAACTCGATCGATCACTAAATGGGGAGAAAAACTCGCCTCGCAAGCCGAAGACTCTGATCATACAAATCAGCTGGAGCTAAGACCCTTGGCGTTGGAGGCTAGCTCGAGGGCTACTGAGGGTGTCCTGGTTTAAGGGGTCCTCGGGTGGCCGACCTGTTTTCTTATGGGCCAGATTATATGGACCGCTTACCGAGCATTGGATTGATCGAAGTCCATGTCTCCGAGAATGATGCTTCGGGAATCGTTGCGTGTCCTCCATGATTGGAATAGTAAATAGGCATGTTTTCCCTTCGATTTGTAACCGACCATGTGTAAACCCTAGGTACCCTCGACGTCTATATAAGCCAGAGGGTTTTAGGCTGTAAGAGAGAGGACAACTCATCTAGGGTTTAGCTATTCTATCTTGAGGTATATCAACTTTGTAACCTTCATATCATCAATATAATCAAGCAGGACGTAGGGTTTTACCTTCATAGGAGGGCACGGACCTGGGTAAACATCGTATCCCTTGCCCCGTGTTCCCATTGACCCTAGTCTCACAGCTCGGGACCCCCTACTCGAGATCCACCGATTTTGACACCGACAATAACCCCATCACTATGTCTTACACATTTTGCGTCTCGGATATCACACAATATGCATCGGTTCTGAATTATGTCTTGGGTCAATAATTGGGTTGCCCCGCTGCTGTAGTTGACCATTTTTGGTCCGCTAGTTTGACTAAAAGGGTAAAAGGGAGAACCACTACGATTATATTCCCAGCTAGCCTAGCGAATACCTTAATGGAGAAAGCCGAAAAGTAACTGTCATAATAAGCGAGAGCCAGTATGCGATCCGAGCTTAAGTTTCAAACTAAGAATTTATAGAGATTACTCCGTGTCATACGAGGGGTTTGTACCTTTCCAAACCACGTGGTAATAGTCTCAAACTTTGGCTGAACAGGTTACCATGAAACACCGGGGTCTGGTCACCAACCCCCGCATTCGAGCTCCTAAGTCTAAGTAAAAGCACTAGAGCAAAATAGTCCAATTGCCTCGTTTCCCTCCCTATCGCCTACGGGCATCAATATATTGGCTAAGGACCCAGCTCGGAGGTTAAAACACCCCTCATATTATATACATGGGGGCTGAAGCTGACGACTGGAAACTTTTAGATTAAAATGGCTATGCAAGAGTGAAAATAATACATAATACGATATTTTCGGGAAAAGCATCATAAAGCATAATTTTCTTTAGAGCATAAGATAACACCCCCACTCATACATTACATCTTTTGGGCACTGGGTCTCTATAGACCGAGCACCCTCTAACATGTCATGGAAATACAACTCGGGGCATCTATGCTCCTTCCCAGGAGGCGGGGGCATGGTGGCCATCTAAATTGGCTTCATTGTCACACCCAAGATGCGCACCTATCTTTATTAAGACACGGGGATAAAGGCGCATCTCGTTGCTTTGCAAGTGCGGCAATTCATTGCATACATTTATGAAAAGAGAGTATATGAGTTGGCTTACACTCGCCACAAGCTAAATTACAATTCACTCAATTATTCAATCATCATACAGAAGAAAGGGTCTATCTACGGACGAAATCAAATGAAGAAAAGAAGCAATGAAAAGCGCCTTGCTATACCACGGATCACGACCATGGACACTCTACTCATCGGGATACGTGACATACATCCTGCCACATTCTTCATCGTACTCCCACTGGAGCTAGGACGCATCATCTGGCATGAACTCATCAAGACCTGCACCTGGATTGTTGTAGTAATTTGTGAGCCACGGATGACTCAACAATCATGTAACCCGGGTACCGAAACTATGTAATCTTATGGGTGGGATGGGGGTAAGTGTTTAGTTTGCAGCATCACTAAGCATTTATGGTGGCTAATCTTACGAGAACATGAAAATAAATATGTGGTCTACGATAAATGATCGAGAACTAGAATGACCTCTAAGATATCCTGAACACCTATTTGCGTCAATCATAAAGCAACCATGTTCTCTTTCGATTCATGTTCACGAGGAGAGACGATCACAATAACTCAGACAGTTGGTGTATTTTATTAGAGTTTACTTCAAGTTAACCATAACCGGGTGTTAAACAAAATCCAAGTTGCCACATAACCACGGGCACGACTTTCCGAAAGATTTAACCCTGCATGGGTGCTCCAACTAATCCACCATAAGTTAACCACACTCCGCGGGAATAGCCTCGACCACGGATCTCGTGATCATCCTAGGCAACTCCAAAAGAATCCCGAAACCTTGAGATAGCCCGAAGAAAATTAGAGTCCCTCACGCTGGCCACTCAAGAAAGGTAAACAAGTCTAGCAAGATCACCCGACGTGTCGATGAACCCGATAAGAGCCGCGTATCTCGTTCTCAGGACACAACCGGATAAGCATAGCATATAGTGGCCTGATAGAAATCTCCCGAGTAGCCCAGGGTTGGCCCCGCACACGGCTCTAGTTTGGAAGAACACTTATGAGGAGCACTGGCCCGGGTTGTTGATTAATTATCCACGGGGTTGCAAAGCCCTATGCAAATTTATTAAGTTGTTTAAGCAAATAGTACCAATGTTGGGTCTTGCCAGACAAGTCTTAATCTCAACCGAGTAAACAAGGGGTCCCCATAACAACCCCGAGCATGTTGGGAGCGCAAAATATGGAAAAATAACACCGGTAACAAGTACTATGGCAGTAACTGTGGAACAAAAGGCCAAGCCTTCCACCATACAAGATGTATAAATGCATTGAATTAAATAGCAAAAATATTGTGATATAACCAGATATCCATCTTATCACATGGAAACAACCTGCACCTGCAACTAAGAACGCTATAAGAGGGGACGAGCAACGATAACTTAGCCAAACAAAGGTTGCTAGGATGAGGAGGGGTTAGAGGGTATCATGGCAATGTAGGAGGCTTGACATCCAAGTGGTAGGTAACGCAATTGTAACGATAAGAGCAAGATATCTAGCAAAGCAAAAATAGTGTCGGGATCCGAGTACGATCATCTTGCATGTTGGTTCTTTAGAGGGACAAAGAGTCGGGTCCTTATAGTGGTACTCCCCTGGATCCTCGTTCTCAGGTTCAACACTCGCGTCTACCCTATAGAAACAGCAACAAATAAACAAACAAACAAGGTACAACACACAAACAAGATGATGCATGATTCCATGAAGTATTTAACATGGCAATCCTAAACTAGTCATGTTTCTCATGAGATAGTTAAGTTATTTACAGTTCTGGACACAACCGCATGTTAAGTTGTTTGAACATGCATGATCATCAAACGTAAAATCGATGCAAATGCATATGTGGAACGTAAGAAACGGAGTTACGGATCTCACGATACGCTCACGACAAGTTACGAAGGCAAAACACAAGACCAAGAAGGTCTTGCGCCATTCCTTGGCATTCCAAGGTAGCCACTGGATTGGCAATGAAAAACCAACCACAATAGAGCCAAATATCAAGCAATTCCATGGAGCATATCTCCCACAAGTCACAAAACACAAAAACAAACAATTTGTCACAAAACAGCAATGTGGCAACTTTCACAGAAAATAACGAGAGCTACAGGAAGTCTCCAACCACAAACAAGGCATTTACAGAAACTACATAGCATGCTTATCAACTCATCCAACTACACAAACTGGAAAGGAAGCACATACCAATAAGCATGAAGATCACAAGTTGGCATGATGAAGCAGATTTTAGGGACTTAGTGAAAATCACAGTTTTCTGGAATCTGAGTTAAGCTGGTAGCAATTTGACAGGAGAAACTAATGGTGATAGAGACCACCTCATGGCAAGAAAATTAACAACATGGTAGAGGACAACATCTACATCAAAACACTAGCACTGAGCTTGAGCTAAAACACAACACATTACTTGGTAGCATCCACTCAAGAGGGCATGAAAAATATTAACAGATTCTCAGACTTAGAAATATTTAGCATGTTGAAAACAGCAACATTATGTTTGCTACTTTGGATCAAGATTCCCACTTAGCAGCAAGTCTAACATGTCAAAAGAAAATACCATGGCATAATATACATGAAACAGTCCCACTTCCATGTTGGCACAAATATCATAGCATGCTTCGATTAATTACAACTAAAATGACAAAATGTCACTTTGGGACAAAATGAAAATTTGACAAACTTGCTCAAATGACCAAACAAATTGCACAAATGGATTCATTGGGAAATTATACCCCAATTCCATATATCATACTCATCTGTTTGCATGGAGCAACATGGCAAAACTCTAGATAGAAAAATACCAACAATTCCTATAAGTTGAAACTTACTAAAAATGCTCATGTTCATATTGCACATATCGAGTTTTAGAAATATATCAGAAATAGAAATATTCTATTTAAAACACATAAAACCCTAAAAAAAGAAAACAACAATAAGTAGGGGGCCCACCTGGCATAGTCACCAGGGCCCCCTAGTGGATGACAAGTGGGGCCAGGGCCAATTGTCACACACACACAACACACACACGCTGCTACACACACACACTAGATCCACTTGCCACAGTGGATCCACACACAGATGCACACACACATGGTCACACACACTAGCACATAGGCGCATGGGATCCGCGCGTTGCCACACCGGATCCGAATAGCACACACACTCTCTCAGCCAATCGGAAAAAAGGAAGCAAAAGGGGGAGCTGGGTTTCGAACCCATGACCTCGCGGTCGTCTCTTGAGCGCATCGCCACTGCGCTGCCATACAGATGCTTAACAGAAGGGGGCATCGAGCCCACTAGTACTAACAAACCGAGCGCTACCTCTAACGAAACTGACGAAATAAACAACGACGATAGAGGCACGACGGCGGTGAAACTCCGGCAAGGGGAAGACTCTCCTTTGACGCGGCCCACCAGCGGGGAGAGTGGGATCTACAGGGAACCCATTCCCGCACTCAAACACGAAGGAGGCAATGGCAGGAGGCGCTCGAGCTTGAGCTTCTGCTCGGCTTGAGGCACGGTGGCGACAGACGCGACGGCGACGAGCGCGGGCCTACTTGAGGGGGGAAAGGGCTGCAGGGACGACAGCTCACCAAGGGACTGCTTGGCGACGCGGGGACGCAACGATGGCTAGGAAGGGGAGGAAGAAGACGGTCGGTGATGCTTCTTCGCTTGCGGACGACGACGGCGATGAGGCGGCGCTACGGGGGTGCTCCTCACCTCCTAGCACTGGGAACGGAGCACGGAAGCGTCCCTGGAGCTGCACCTCATCTGCTTGATGATGATGACGCGGCGGCAGGATGAAACGACGGCGAGGAAGGACCGCAATCCCTCTCTGAAACACTCCTCTCTCTGAAACCACCTACCTGACAGAGAAGAAAGGAGAAGGGGGGAGGAAGGAGAGGGAGATGGGAGCGGCGGCGACAGGAGGAGGGAGAGGGAACCCTAGGGGGGCGGCACGGACGCCGAGGGGTGCTAAATAGGCGCGGGAGAGGCGGCGCCCGACGGCTGAACTCACGGTGGCAACGCTCTCTCTCTCTCTCTGCTTGCTGGCACTGCCTGATGGAGGAGGGGGATGGGGCAGGTAGCCGCTAGCTCGGCTGGGCTAGGCTGCACTAAGGGGATGGGCTGTGAGGGAGGCCGAGGCCCACTCGCCCAGTATCTCTCTCACAGGAAAAACAAAGGAGGTTCTCCTCTTATAAATAAAAGGAAACAAAGCAAAAGCCCGAGTGTAAAGGAAAAGAAATCTTGACAAAACAAAAATACTTTTACACAAAAGGAAATATGCCATATTTAAATAAAATACCAAGGTGATTTTTACAGAAAGTAAATTAATTACTTTTCTAAAAGAACAACCCCTGTTTTATTGCAAAACACAATGCCCAAATCTCAAACACTAAAGAAAGCAACTCATGTGATCTCAAAATAATATTCCCTACAACTTGAACATTTTTAACAGATTTTTTTAGGAAAACAAAAATGAATAGAAGGCCTAGGTTTAGTTTTAAGAATAGGGGAGAGGAAGGAAGTGGTTGCCCACACATACACACATCCACTAACACACAAGATCTAGCAACACCCCACAACCATGCCACATGGAAGCACACCACAACATATATTACGCATGACATGTTGATGAGATGACATGATGCATGATGCATGAGACAAGATCAAATGGCAAAGAAGCAAACTCAATTCATTCAACTCATGACACATAGGTCCAGAAGGTTTACAAAGCCCCAAAATGGCAAGGACAACACTTGGGCTGTCAAAACTCTCCCACACTACAAGAGGATCTTGACCTGAGATCTAGGAACGAAAGAACTCTGGAAATTCGGAGCGGAGAAGATCCTCACGTTCCCAAGTAGCTTCATTATCGGAATGATGAGACCACTTCACCTTGAGAAACTTGATTGGCTTGTTGCGAGTCTTATGCTCAGTTTCTTCGAGAATAGCAACTGGATGCTCACGATAAGAGAGGTCTTCCTGGATATCAATGTCTTGGAGGTCAATGGTATGCTCAGGATTCTTGAAGCACCTCCGGAGCTAAAAGACATGGAAGACATCATGCACATTTGCGTAGTTCGGAGGAAGCTCTAGTTGATAGGCAAGTTCACCTCTCTTGCCAACAACTCTAAAAGGACCCACAAATCGAGGAGCTAGCTTCCCTTTGATTCCAAACCGCTGAGTGCCCTTCGTGGGAGAAACTCTAAGATAGACAAGGTCATCAACTTGGACGGAGACATCCCGATGTTTTTTATCGTAATAACTATTTTGTCGGGATTGAGATGCTTTGAGGTTCTCACGAATGAAACGACACATCTCTTCAGCTTCGGTAATCATGTCATTGCCCAAAATTTGATGCTCACCGGTTTCAGACCAGTTAAGCGGGGTACGGCACTTCCCTCCGTAGAGAATCTCGAAAGGGGCCTTCCCTGAGCTAGCCTAAAAGCTATTGTTGTATGAAAATTCAGTGTATGGAAGGCGGTCTTCCCATTTCATGCCGAAAGAGATCACACAGGCTCTGAGCGTGTCTTCGAGGATTTGATTGACTCTGTCAACTTGACCACTTGTCTGTGGATGGAATGCAGTGCTGAAATGGATCTTAGTTCCCATAGTGGTCTGGAAGGACTCCCAAAACTTGGAAGTAAAGAGGCTTCCATGGACAGATGAGATGAGCCGAGGAATACTGTGCAAAGAAACTATCCTTGACATATACAACTCTATTAGCTGAGTTGCCGAGATAGAATCTTTGACCGGAAGGAAATGAGCAACTTTGGTCATCTTGTCGATAACCACAAAGACGGGATCGTTTCCCCACTTGGACTTGGGAAAGACAGTGACAAAATCCATCTCCACGTGGTCAAATTTCCACTCCGGAATCGGCAAAGGCTGAAGGAGACCGTTGGACATTGATGTTCCGCCTTCACTCTGCGACAAACGTCACACTCGTTCGCGAACTGAGCAATTTGACGCTTCATGCGAGTCCACCAGAAGGTTTGCTTGAGATCCTAATACATCTTCGAACTGCCTGGTTGAATGGATAGGAGAGAATTGTGTGCTTCATCCATGATAACCTTCCTGAGGTCACCTTTTGGAACCACCAGACGGTCCTCAAAGAACAAGGTATCTTCGTCATCAATGCGAAAGCACTTATACTTCAGAATGCCCTTGGCCACACCTCTCTTCACTTTCTTCACCATCGTGTTAAGAAGTTGAGCTTGGTGAACCCGATCTTCCAAAGTCGAAGAGACTTGAAGATTGGCAAGAAATCCTTGCGGAATCATTTGAAGGTTGAGCTTGCGGAAGGCTTCACAAAGCTCGGGCTGAAGACGCTTCAGGATAAAGCTGTTGTAGTACGCCTTTCGGCTGAGCGTGTCTGCAATGACGTTTGCTTTTCCCGGAGTATACTCAATACTTGGGTTGAAGTACTCAAGCATTTCCATCCAACGATACTTCCGAAAATTGAGATTTGGTTGAGTGAAAATGTACTTCAGCTCTTGTGATCAGTTTACACCTCAACTGGTCTACCCAACAACAAATGCCTCCAAGTCATCAGTGCATACAGAACTGCCGCCAACTCAAGATCAAGAGTGGGGTAGTTCTTCTCAGCAGGCTTCAACTGACGCGAGGTATAAGCAACAATCTTCTTATCTTGCATGAGAACACCACGAAGACCTTGCAGAGAAGCATCACAGAAAACTTGGAAAGGCTTTGATTGCTCGGGAGGAACAAGAACTAGAGCGTATTGAACGCCTCATCACACTCAGGAGACCAACCATACTTCACATTTTTCTGGAGGAGATTAGATAGAGGCTTAGAAATTTGAGAGAAGTTCTCCACGAATCTTTTGTAATAACTTGCAAGCCCGAGGAAGCTACCAAGCTGCTTCACATTCTGAGGAGACTCCCACTTCAAGATTGCCTCAACTTTCTCAGGGTGCACTTTAATGCCCTCGGCAGAGATTACATGCCCAAGTTACACCACTTCGTTGAGCCAAAACTCTCACTTGGAAAACTTAGCATAGAATCGATGCTCTCTTAACTTGTCAAGCACAAGCCTGAGATGCTCTGCATGCTCTTCTTCTGTCTCCGAGAACATGAGGATATCATCCAAATAGACCAAGACGAACTCTTTCTTGAAAGGAGACAATATGAAGTTCATCATTCTGGAGAAGGTTGGAGGAGCATTGGCGAGACCAAAAGACATGACGGTGTACTCATAAGAGCCAAAACTCATCCTGAAGGCCATCTTTAGAATATCTTCTTCGTGAATGCGAATCTGATGACAAGCCATGCGAAGATCAAGCTTCGAGAAAACCTTGGCACCTTTCAGTTGTTCAAACAACTCATTGATGTAGGGAAGTGGGTACTTGTTTCTTATTGTCTTCCTATTTAGTGGACGGTAATCGACACAAAGTCGGTCCGTGCCATCCTTATTCTTGACAAACAAAACACCACAACCCCATGGAGAAGAACTTGGTATGATCAGACCCAGACGTTCTTGTTCATCTAGCTACTTCTTCAACTCTTTAAGCTCTTCGGGGCCAAGTTTATAAGGATGCTTCCAAACCGGTTCAGTTCCAGGTTCGAGATCAATCACAAACTCAACTGGCCGGTGCCGAGGCATTCCTGGCAATTCTTCGGGAAAGACATCTTCATACTCACAAACCACCAGAATTTGAGAAATAGCTGAGATTTCACCCTTCTCATTAAGAGCAAAGAGACGAATCATGTCATCGCGAGCTGCGAAAATGATCACGTCTTCTGAATGATGAGTCAGTTTGACCTCTTTGGCTTGACAATCAACATGCGCCTGGTTCTGAGCCAGAAAGTCCATGCCGAGAATGAGATCAATATCGGAATTGCCAAGAACAATTGGAGAAACCAGAAAAGAATAGTTGCCCATCCCGACAGACACATCTCGAAGCAAGCAGTTGGAATTCATTAGCTTCCTCAGAGACACCACTGGCACAAGCCTAAGAAGATCTTCACATGCAAACTCATGCTTTGAAAAGAATGGAAGAGACATGAAACAATGCGATGCATCAGTATCAAACAAAACTTTAGCAGGAATGGAATTGACTGAGAGATTACCCATGATCACTTGAGAAGAATCCTCTACCTCTGCTGCATTCACCATGTACACCCTTGCTGACTTGGGATTATGCTTCACCATTGCATTACCTGGAGGCCTAACTGGAGGAGGAGGCAGAAGACGCTGCTGGTTGTTGCACTTGTTTGAGTAGTGACCCTTCTGACCACACTTGTGACAAGTAACCTTAGATAGCAGATGGAAGTTGCCTGGAGAAGGAGCATAAGCTAACTTGGGTGCCTGGGGTCTCTGCTAATAACTTGGGTTGGGTGGGTGGGAAGAACTACGGCCATCGAACTGCTTCTGCTGCTGAGGAGTACGAAACGGAGGAGGATTAGGAACCCAATACTTCTGCTCCTTAGGAACCAACTGAGAGCTGGAAGAAGAAGAATAGGAATCCCTGGAACGCTTCCTTAAGTTCTCCAACTTGAGCTGAGTTGCCTCGACCTTTAGAGACATGTTGTAGAACTAATCAAATTCGCGAGGCTCTTGAAGGACTAGACCCGAAAGAAGCTCATCCTTGAGACCACTTCTAAACTAATAAATCATGGACTTGTCATTTGGAATATCTTGCTTAGCATAGCGGGCCAGATTCTGGAACTCAATGTTGTAGTGGTAGACAGACTTACTTCCCTGCTTCAGGTGCCTGAACTTCTCACACATCTCCTCGACAAAGGTTGTCGGAATGTAATGGGCCCTGAAGTCGCGATAGAAATCATCCCAAGTAACAACACGATCACCCCTAGAGTCCTTGTACTGCTACCACCAATGTGCTGCCTGACCCTTGAGCTGAAACAAAGCGAACCTGACATAGTCTTTTGGTCTGACATTGCTGCACTCAAAGTGCTTACTCATGTCGCTGAGCAAATCATCTACATCGAAAGGCTGCTCACAACAGGTGAAAGACTTAGGCTGGTTGGCAAGGAACTGGTTGAGCGTTGCAAACTGAGGCTGAAACTAAAAATTCCCTTGAAAACCTTGCTGACCCTGATCTCTTTCTTACAACAACCTGAGAAACATCTGAGTGAATGCATTGGTCGCGGCCATCATAGCTTGCCAAGTTTCTGGAGGAGGAGGAGGCGGTGGTGGTGGGCGTGGTGGATGATCAAACTGCTACTCACCCCAACATGGATTCCCGTGAGTTGGAGGAGCCATCCTTGAGATGGACAAGAACATCAGCACCTCATTGACAAAGATGATAGCAATCAGCTGAATCACAAGACTTGAAAGACGTTGAATAGAACAACATGATAGCCTTCCTACTTAAAAATTAGTAAGAACACCTTCTTCGGCTTGTGATAACATCACCAGATATTAGAAGCCACTTGCAAAACACAAAAGTATTGACCTAATGTTGCTCGGAACAAATGTATATACCCTCATACATCTGAAGAAGATAATCCTAAGGGCTACTTGAATTCCCACCCAAGAACTTCCGAAAACTTTCTGGTTATGCAATCCGGTGTGTGGGATACAAGGAGGAAATATCTCACACAACAAACAATCCTACACCCCAACTGTATCCATCCTTCAACACATGACCAGAGGCTTTCGCAAATCCATCTAACTCGAACCCTCAAAAGCACAATGATACCAACCATGGCGGTACCCCGAACGCCTCCCCAGGACTGGGTGACTCCGATCTTATCTCACCACGATAATTATTGAAGCAATTTCGAACATCCTCCGTCCTGAGATACTAAGAAAACTGATTGATAACGATGTGCCAAGAATCCCCTGGAGCTCAACACCTCAGAAGTAATCAAGTCATATAGGAGGCACCAAGACAGAACTCCATCACATCGGCATCATATCGTTCCCAAAATACCCGCATGATCCTAAAAAATTGAGCGAGAAGAGGAGTAGAATCGGAATTCCTAAGTCGAATACCTAACCAGAGTATAGAATAGAAGTAAAAGAAACCTACTCTCCAATATAACTAGACTCAAAATAGTTTTCACAAGACTCGACTCGACCAAGTTCGATAAACCAAGGGCTCCAATGGTCGTATGGCTCTGAATACCAACTTGTCATGCCCAAGATGTGCGCCTATCCTTATTAAGACATGGGCTCTCGATAGGGATAGAGGCACAACTCCTCGCTTTGCAAGTGCGGCAATTCATTGCAAACATTTATGAAAAGAGAGTATATGAGTTGGCCTACACTCGCCACAAGCTAAATTACAATTCACTCAATTATTCAATCATCACACAAAACACAGGGTCCGTCTATCGACGAAATCAAATGAATAAAAGAAGCAATGAAAAGCACCTTCCTATCCCACAGATCATGACCATGGCCACTCTACTCATTGGGATACGTGACATACATCCTGCAACGTTCTTCATCGTACTCCCACTGGAGCTGGGACGCATCATCTCGCACGAAGTCATCAAGACCTGCACCTAGATTGTTGTAGTAATCTATGAGCCATAGAGGACTCAGCAATCATGTAACCCGGGTATCGAAACTATGTAAGCTTATGAGTATGTTTGGGGTAAGTGTTTAGTTTGCAGCAGCACTAAGCATTTATGGTGGCTAATCTTACGAGAACATGAAAATAAATATGTGGTCTATGATAAACGATCGAGAACTAGAACGACCTCTAAGAGATCCTGAACACCTATTTACGTCAATCATAACCCCAGCATGTTCTCTCTCGGTTCATGTTCACGAGCAGAGACGATCAAGGCTACTCACACAATTGGTGTATTTTATTACAGTTTACTTCAAGTTAACTATAACCGGGTGTTAAACAAAATCCAAGTTGCCACATAACCACGGGCACGACTTTCCGAAAGATTTAACCCTGCAAGGGTGCTCCAACTAATCCACCATTAATTAACCACACTCCAAGGGAATAACCTCGACCACGGATCTCCTGATTATCCTAGGCAACTCCAAAGGAATTCCGACACCTCGAGATATCCTGAAGAAAATCAGAGTCCCTCAGGCAAGCCACTCGAGAAAGGTAAACAAGTCTAGCAAGACCACTCGACGTGTCGACGAACCCAATAAGTGCCGCGTGTCTCATTCTCAGGACACGACCGGATAAGCACACCGTACAATGGCCTGATAGAAATTTCCCGAGTTGCCCCAGGTTGGCCCCGCATAAGGCTCTAGTTTGGACCAACACTCGTGAGGAGCACTGGCCCAGGTTGTCGATTAATTATCCACGGGGTTGCAAAGCCCTATGCAAATTTATTAAGTTGTTTAAGCAAATAGTACCAATGTTGGGTCTTGCCAGACAAGTCTTAATCTCAACCGAGTAAACAAGGGGGTCCCCATAACAACCCCGAGCATGTTAGGAGCGCAAAATATTGAAACATAACACCGTTAACAAGTACTATGGCGGTAACAGTGGAATAAAACACTGAGCAAAAGGCCAAGCCTTCCACCATACCAGAGGTGTAAGTGCATTGAATTAAATAGCAGAAAATATTCTGATATAACCTGATATCCATGTTATCACATGGAAACAACCTGCACCTGCAACTAAGAACGCTATAAGAGGGGCTGAGCAGCGGTAACTTGGCCAAACAAAGGTTGCTAAGATGTGGAGGGGTTAGAGGCTATCTTTGAAATGTAGGATTCTTGACATCCAAGTGGTAGGTAAAGCAATGGTAATGATAAGAGCGAGACATCTAGCAAAGCAAAATTAGTGTCGGGATCCGAGTACGATCATCTTGCATGTTGGTTCTTCAGAGGGACAAAGAGCTGGGTTCTCGTAGTGGTACTCCCCTGGATCCTTGTTCTCAGGTTCAACACTCGCGTCTACCCAAGAGAAATAGCAACAAATAAACAAACAACCAAGGTGCAATGCACAAACAAGATGATGCATGATTCCATGAAGTATTTAACATGGCAATCCTAAACTAGTCATGTTTCTCATGCAATAGTTAAGTTATTTACAATTCTGGACACGACCGCATCTCAAGTTGTTTGAACATGCATGATTATGGCAATTATAGATGCTTCATGCAAAATTTATGCAAATGCATATGTCAAACGTAAGAAACGGAGTTACAAATTTCACGATACGCTCATGGCAAGTTACGAAGGCAAAACACAAAACCAAGAAGGTCTTGGGCTACTCCTTGGCATTCCAAGGTAGCCACTAGCTAGGCAATGAAAAACCAACCACAATAAAGCCAAAGATCAAGCAATTCCATGGAGCATAGCTCCCACAAGTCACAAAACACTAAAACAAACAATCTGTCACAAAACAACAACATGGCAACTTTCACAGCAAATAACTAGAGCCACAGGAAGTCTCCAACCACAAACAAGGCATTTACAGAAGCTACATACCATTCTTATCAACTCATCCAACTACACAAACTGTAAAGGAAGCACATTTCAATAAGCATGAAGCTCACAAGTTGGCATGATGAAGCAGATTTTAGGGACTTAGTGAAAATCACAGTTTTCTGGAATCTGAGTTAAGCTGGTAGCAAGTTGACAGCAGAAATTAATGGTGATAGAGACCACCTCATGACATGAAAATTAACAGCATGGTAGAGGACAACATCTACTTTGAAACACTAGCACTAAGCTTGAGCTAAAACACCACACATCACTTGGTAGCATCCACTCAAGAGGGCATAAAAATATTAACAGATTCTCAGACTTAGAAATATTTAGTATGTTGAAAACAACAACATTATGTTAGCTACTTTGGAGCAAGATTCCCACTTATCAGCAAGTCTAACATGTCAAAAGAAAATACCATGGCATAATATACATGAAACACTCCCAGTTCCATGTTGGCACAAATATCATACCATGCTTGGATTAATTAGAACTAAAATGACAAAATGGCACTTTGGGACAAAATGACATTTTGACAAACTTGTTCAGATAACCAAACAAGTTGCACCAATGTATTCATTTGCAAATTCTACCCCAATTCCATATATCATACTCATATGTTTGCATGGAGTAACATGGCAAAACTCTAGATAGAAAAATACCAACAATTCCTATAAGTTGAAACTTACTAAAAATGCTCGTGTTCATAATTGCACATATCTAGTTTTCAAAATATACCAGAAATAGAAATATTATATTTAAAACACATAAAATTGAAAAAAAAGAAAACAACAATAAGCAGGGGGGCCCACCTGGCATTGTCACCATGGCCCCCTAGTGGATGACAAGTGGGGCCAGACCCACTTGTCACACACACACACAACACACACACACTTCCATACACACACACACACACCAGATCCACTGGCCATAGTGGATCCACACATAGATGTGCACACACATGGTCACACACGCACAAGCACGTAGGCGCACAGGATCCGCGCGTTGCCACACCGGATCCGAACAACACACACACACACTCTCAGCCAATAGGTAAAAAGGAAGCAAAAGGGGGGAGCTAGTTTTCGAACCCACAACCTCGCGGTCGTCTCCCAAGCACATCACCACTTCGCTGTCACACCGATGCTTAACAGAAGGTGGCATTGAGCCCACTAGTACTAATAGACCGAGCGCTACCTCTGACGAAACTGACGAAATAAGCAACGGCGACAGAGGCACGACGACGGCAAAACTACGGCGAGCGGAAGACTCTCCGGGGACGCGAACCACCAGCAGGGAGAGCGGAATCTGCGGGAACCCATTTCCGCACTCAAACACGAAGGAGGCGCTCGAGCTCGAGCTTTTGCTCGACTCGGGGCACACCGACGACGGACGCGACGGCGACGAGCGCGAGCCTACACGAGGGGGAAAAAGGCTGCGGCGACGATGGCTCATCGAGGGGCTGCTTTGCAACGCAGGGATGCGACGACGGCTAGGAAGGAGAGGAAGAAGACGGTCGGCGACGCTTCTTCGCTTGCGGACGACGACGTCGACGAGGCGGCGCTACGGGGGTGCTCCTCGCCCCCTAGCATCGGGAACGGAGCACGGAAGCATCCCAGGACCCGCACCTCATTTGCTTGACAAACGACGACGCGATGGCAGGATGGAACAACGACGAGGAAGGACCGACGATCCCTCTCTGAAACACTGCTCTCTCTGAAACCCCTTACCTGACAGAGAGGAAAGGAGAAGGGGGAGGAGGACGGAGAGGGAGATTGGAGCGGCAGCAGCAAGAGGAGGGAGAGGGAACCCTAGGGGGAGGCACGGAAGCCGAGGGGTCCTAAATAGGCGCGGGAGAGACGGTGCCCGACGACTGAACTCATGGCGACATCTCTCTCTCTCTCTCCTTGCTCGTGCTGCCTGACGGAGGAGGGGGACGGGGCAGGTAGCCGCTAGCTTGGCTGGGCTGTGCTGCGCTAAGGGGATGGGCTGTGAGGGAGGCTGAGGCCCACTCGCCCAGTCTCTCTCACACAGGAAAACAAAAGAGGTTTCTCCTCTTATAAATAAAAGGAAACAAAGCAAAAGCCCCAGACTAAAAGAAAAGAAATTTTGACAAAACAAAAATACTTTTACACAAAAGGAAATATGCCCTATTTAAATAAAATACCAAGGTGATTTTTAGAGCAAGTAAATTAATTACTTTTATAAAAGAAGAGCCCCTATTTTATTGCAAAACCCAATGCCTAAAGCTCAAACACTAAAGAGATCAACTCATGTGATCTAAAAATAATATTCCCTACAACTTGAACATTTTTAACAGATTTATTTAGCAAGTTAAATTCTGTTGATGAAAAACAAAAAGGAATAAAAGGCCTAGGTATAATTTTGAGAATAGGGGAGAGGAAGGAAGTGGTTGCCCACACATACACACATCCACTAACACACAAGATCTAGAAACACCCCACAACCATGCCACATGGAAGCACACCACAACTTATATTATGCATGACATGATGATGAGATGACATGATGCATGATGCATGAGACAAGATCAAATGGCAAAGAAGCAAACTCAATTCATTCAACTCATGACACATAGGTCCACAAGGTTTACAAAGCCCCAAAATGGCATGAACAGCACTTGGGCCGTCAAATTCACCCTCGGCCAGTGCATCATGGTCCGCGCAAAAGCCATCCATGCTCCGTCAATGCAAACCGAATGATTCAGGGCCTCAATCCGCGGCACGGCGTCGCGGAGCTTCCCCAGCAGATGACATGGATTGAGACTGCATCGGTACTTCCCCAAATAGGAAGGGAGGATGCAGCACAACGACAGTAAGTATTTCTGTCAGTTATGAAACCGAGGTATCAATCCATAGAGGAAGATCACACACAAACATAAATAACACCTGCACACAAATAACAAATACTTGCAACCCGATGCATAAGAGAGGTTGTCAAGCTCTCAACGATAAAAAGATAGATTGGTTTGCTATAGTTTTGGAAATAGATCTTGCAAGAACACAAAATAAATGAAGTAAACAAAAAGTGCTGCAAAGGTATTTTTGGGTTTTTGGATATATATATTCTAAAGCAAAAAGGCAAAAGAGTAGACCCGAGGACTGTAGGTTTCGCTAGTGGCTTCTCTCATGAGTATAGTGCATGGTGGGTGAACAAATTACTGTTGTGCAATTGATAGAAGATCAAATAATCATGAAGATATCCAGGCAATGATCATTATATTTGCATCACATCCAGGACAAGTAGACTGAAATGATTCTGCATCTACTTCTATTACTCCACACATCGGCCGCTATCTAGCATGCATATAGTGTATTAAGTTCATGGAGAAATGGAGTAATGCAATAAGAACGATGACATGATGTAGACAAGATATATTCATGTATAAATAGATGCCATATTTTTATCCTTAGTGGAAATGATACATGTGTGTCTTGCTGCCCCTTCTGTCACTGGGAAAGAACACCGCCAGATCGAACCCATCACAAAGCACCCCTTCCCATGGCAAGAAAAATTGATCTAGTTGGCGTAACTAAACCAAAGATTCGAATAAGAAATACGAGGCTATAACTAATCATGCACATAAGAGATCAAAGAAGACTCAAATAATATTCATGGATAGAAAATGATAATGAACTCAAAATTCATTTGATCCTGACAAACACACCACAAAAGTCATTACATCAAATAGATCTCTAAGAGACCATTGTATTGAGAATCATAGAGAGAGAGAGAGGATGCCATCTAGATAGTGCCTACGGACATGTAGGTCTATGGTGGACTACTCAAGCATCATCGGAGAGGCACCCATGAGGAAGATGAACCCCTCTGTGATGGTATTAGATTGAATATCGAGGTTATTGAACTTGCGGCAGCTGGAATTGTATTTCGTCGACTCCCCTAGGGTTTCTGAATATTTGGGAATTTATGGGACAAATAATCAGTGCAAGGGATTCCCGAAGCCGCGCCACAGGCCTCTGGCATGCCCTGATCTCTCGCACCCTCCTCGGCTTTCCTCTCTGGCACTTCTTCGGCCCACTGGATGTCTTCTAGCCCAAAAAATTCTCCAAAAAGTTTCACGGTGTTCGGGCTTTGTTTGGTACTGATTTTCTGCAAAGTCAAAAACAAGCAAAAATATAAACTCGCACTTTGGCACTATGTCAATAGGTTAGTCCTAAAAATGATATAGAGTTGTTATAAAATGATTGTAAAACATCCAACATTGATAATATAATAGCATCGAACAAGAAAAATTATAGATACATTGGAGATGTATCAGCGTCCCCGAGTTGGTAAATGATAAAAACAATATTTTTTATGTGGACTGCTGCCTAACATGTTCATCACATTTTTTTCTTTGTATCATGGACATTTGTACTTTTAAATGGTTCAAAGCAATAGTCTAATTTTGACATGAAAACATTAATACTCAAGCATATCAACAAGCAACCATGTCTTTCAAAATATCACTAAAGCAAGTTATTCCTAGCCCATCATGCTCAATCATTGATCCATTCATGATACACACTCAAGTATTAGCCACACCTAATGCTCAAGTCGATCCTAGTGCCTCTTAGTTGGTGCTTTATAAGAGAACATGGAGACTCAAATTGAAAAATAAAAATTGCATAAAGTAAATAGATAGGACCTTCACAGTGGGAAGTTAGGATTTGTAGAGGTGCCATATGTCAAGTGTTTAAATTGATAGGGAAAAATATTTTGGGTGGCATGCATTTCTTGTCAGCGAACACGACCGAGTGATTTCAATATCTTTCCATGCTTGATACATCATAAGCGGTTCCCAAACAGAAAATAAAGTTTATTCCTTTTCCACCATACTTTCACTTTCCATGGCTTGCCGAATCCACAGTTGCCTTCCATACCAACACTTTCCAAGGAATTTATTATTTGACAACATGAAGTATTTTTTTCTTTCTTTTCATTTTTTTCAGGAATGGGCATCCCTAATAACGCCATACTCTTGTGCAATGACAAGTGAATAAACATGCATCTTGAGAACAACACATCTAGCATGGAAAAATATCGGTCACCTCCTACCGTTTCATGAGCGGTACGAGCACACAAAAAGGAAAATTTATTTTGAAATTTATAGATGGCACATACAAATTTGCTTGGAATGACATGGAAATACTGTATATAGGTACATATGGTGGACTCATATGGCAAAACTGGGTTTACGGATTTTGGATGCACAATTAGTATTTCTACTTAGTACAAGTGAAGGCTAGCAAATAGGTTGGGAAGAATCCAACTAAAAAATGAAAAATCACATCAGAGAGCATTAAGCATAACTAACACCAAATAATGCATGCTAAGTGTCGGAATCGGGGCTCCGCAAACCCAACAAGGTTTGAACACTCGGGCGTGTGTGAGGATCTTAACCGGCTCAAAGTCTCAAGCTTGTCACACTACGGCCTAGCTACGACGAGCGAGTGCAAGCGAAGAAAAAGGTGGACTCGGAGATTTACCCAGGTTCGCGCCACCTTGCGGTGTAAAACCCTACTCCTGCTTTGTGGTAGATTGGACTCATGAAGAGGCTAAGGATGAACTAGTATAGTGGTGGGGTGGCCTCACGAGGACCCTCGATGGTGATGAACTAGCTGTACTCAACCTGCCTTCTACGATGGGAGCTGGTGGATTCCTCGGAAGGTTGGGCCCGTTCATAGGAATCTCCGCTCCTCGGGAGGCATCCTGGGGGGATACCATTCTCCTGAGGTCTTGTCGTTGTCCTACTTGCGAGGCGGGGGGCTCTCGCGAGGGCCTTGACTTGAGGGACTTGTCGTTGGGCCATACCGGGCCATTGTGGTGGGTCACACATTGGGCCGCAGGCAGACAAGTCTGGTTACCCCCGGTCCCAGAATGCCGACAGTAGCCCCCAGGACCAAGGCATGATGACCCTGGCTTCGAGACAAAGGCGAGGATAAAAGGGTGAAGCATCACGGGACCCTAATGTCCTGCGGGTGAGACTCGACGCATGGTGCACGACGTGGAGCGTACGGCCCCACCCCTAATCACCTCGGCAACTGTCTAGGCTGACAAAAGCCAAGTGCCCACTTTGGAGCCATCATTACCCTTCTCATCCTTGCCTTGCTCCATTGCTCACATCCCCTTTCCACCACGGGAAATTCCTCGAAGTCTTGTCGTAGAATCATCCTTCCTCTTGCTCTCCTACTTCTGGGATCCTGCGGATGGTGACCGCCGGAAAGACGAAGCCCGAGGCTCAAGCCTCGGGTCCCTCTTCTTCCTCTCCGACAATCATGATGTCCACATTGCCAAGGGGGGTCTTTCCTCGAAGCTCCCACTGACTATGGGAGACACCAACGAATGGCGGGAGACCTTGATCTGGTGCGGCTCTCTAGAGAGGCATACCCTGGCGAAGACAGTCTACCCGTCTTCCTCCACAACATCTTCTACAGCTCGTCCCGTCCTTCTTCAGGTTCTTCTCCGCCATCCTTGCGCACTACGGGTTCTAGGCTCTCCACCTTCATCCCAACTCCATCTTGCTCTTGCCGATCTTCACTTTCTACTACGAGGCTTCATGGGTGTGAGGCCTTCCATCCCTCTTCCGCCATTACTTCAGCATGAGGCTCCATAACAGCACGCACCGGTCGGGACGCGCTTCCTTCGTCACGATTCCGAGCTGTAACATGCTCCTCAAAGCCAGGGTGAAGGTGGAAGGCTACATGCATCACTAGGTCTTCTTGGATGTCAAGGGGGTCGATCCGCATCTACAGCTTCTGACGAGACTACGCGAGAAAACTCTTGGTTGGGCCTCCACGAAGCTCACCGACCCTCGGGTGGCGCCCATCTTGAGGTGGATCTCCTCGGACATGGATGCTAGGATGCTGACCGGGGCGATGGTGGTGAAGGAGTTCGTGACGCAGCGCCTGGTGCCGCTCCCGCATCATTTGAGGCCCATGTGGGAGTATGCCGACATGAGGAATGACATCAGGCTCAGATCTGCTGACCTGATAGGAGACGAGCGGGAAAAGTCCCTAAATATCCTGCTCATTAGCAATCCCAGGGATCTTCTCGAGGCCTATGACCTGCTGTATCGTCACGGCGATGGCGTGGCTCTGGCTGCCGCCATGCCTGACTTCGATGACCTTGGACTCATGCCACCCGAGCATTCTAATCCCCCGGTGTTGGTGTCCTCTAGCGACACCAACGGTGAAGGGGATTCAGAGGAGACCGTGGATTACAGAGAGGAGGCGTCCCTTCCATTGCAAAGTGTGCTCCTCGGCAATCTTGACAACGACGATGACGAGCCCCCGACCGCTGTCTTCTAGTGTTTTGCCAGGGTGCACAGGAGATCGTGGCCTTCCCCCAAGGCCTCCAGGTTGTTCGACCGGGCGATCCCGAAGAAGCATGCGACTGTGTCTCCTCCATAGCACTCCTCACGTCACAGCAAAGCGACTGAGGGGTTGGGCTCATCGCAACCCGTGTTGTAGTCGGGTGGCATGGCGGCTGCCGCTGGGGCTGACACGGGCTCACCGCTCATGGCTCCCTAGGGCGCCCTCCGCACTTCTCTAGGTCGTAGAACCAGGCCAGGGGTTTGTGCGGAGCACCCCGCATGCCACCCGGGTACAACCAAGGCCGCCCCAAAGGGGTGAGGAGGCGTCCCAACCTATGCTGAGGTGGACCCGAAGAGGATATGGGTTGCACACGAGGAGTAAGTAGCCTTTCTTTGCTTTTGGTTGATCTTGAACTGTGCATTCGCTCACGATCCTTCCCCTCTTGACGGCTAGGGTCGATGTCGATCTGAAGAGGAAGAAGGTGAGCACTGAGCCAAGGGAGCCCCCTGTCCAGGAGGCGCCATCCGACTCGGGTCATGATGGAGGAGCACCGCATCATCGTAGTGCTCCACTTGGAGGACTTGTCGCCGGCTGCGCGAAGACTCATGAGGTGGCACCTCCTGAAGTAGCCGCGGCGACCCTAATGTCAGTGGAGGAGATGGTTCCTTGCCCCCTCCAGCTGGGATCAGCTCCTGAGGGCGCAGCGGTGCAGCCTCGGGAAGAGCCAGCCCCCGCTGGAAAGCCGGCCGTGGAGTCATTCACGCTTGCCGTGACGAAGGAGAATTTGGAGCCCCCGGTTCCCCAGGACAGTCACGCCACTAGACCATTAGAGTCGGCGCCCGCTGATACGTCAACGCCCGTTGATACGTCAGCGCCATCTTATGGTCCGATCATCATGCTCGTGTGCTCTGATCCTTTGGTCAGGTTCGATGCCTTGGACGAGGCCTACACCATGCTCGGCCGGCTCCGGGCCGACCTCCAAGATGCCGAGAGTCACGTCGCGAGGGAATGCCCGGGCCTCATTTCCGGGTGGTCCTAGGCCGAGTGAGCCCTCCGTAAGGCTTGGGACAGAGCCCAGGCTGCTATTGCGAAGAGCGAGGAGAAGGCCATTGTACATTCGAAAGTCGGTCTAGAGGGGGTGATTAGACTACTTGACCAAATAAAAATCTACCTTTTCCCAATTTTAAGTGTTGGCAGATTTTAGCATTCATAGAAAGTCAAGCACACCCTACACATGCATGTCTACGAGTATAGCAACAGAAAGTAAAGACAAACATGAGTAGTAAAGGAAGGGTAGGAAGATCAAACGCAATTTGGAGACACAAAGATTTTTCCCGTGGTTCCCATAGGTGGTGCTATCGTACGTTCATGTTTATGGAGTCTTCAGCCCACAGAGGGTAACGTTTGTGAGAGTCCATGGAGGGCTCTACCCATGGATGGTTCGACGAATAAGCAACCTGGACTATACCATCATGGCCTACGTCCATGGAGGACTAGCCTAACTTGGGTAGATCTTGACGAAGTAGGCGATGTCCTAGCCCTTACAAACTTCTTGGTTCACTCCACAACACGAAGTAGGAGGCTCCCAAGTGACACCTAACCAATTTAGGAGGCACGTCCCTCCAAAAGGTAATAGGCTCGATAATGTTGATGAACTCCTTGCTCTTGTGTTTCAAGATGATGGACTCCTCAACACTCAATCACTCTCTCACAGATTTGGCATTAGTGGAAGAGATTGATTGGGTGGAAAGCAACTTGGAGAGGCTAGAGATCAAGATTCATATGGTTGGAATGGAATGGCATGATCTCAACACATGAGTAGGTGGCTCTCTCTCAGAAAATCAGTTGGTATGAGTGGGGATCTGTTCTGAGTGCTTCTTTTTTGAGTAGGTGGTGGTGGAGGGGGATATATAGGAATCTCCAAAAATCCAACCGTTACACCTTAAGTGACTAACTCGACGACACCGATGTGTGAATCTTGGTGGTACCGAGTTGCTCCAAAGGTAGCAACTTTTGAATCTCGATGAGACCGATATATAAATTTCGGTGGTACCGATCAGGTGACCAATAGTCAGATTATGCAACTCGGTGATGCCGATCCAACAAACTCGGTTGTACCGATTTTTTGAATCGAGGAAACAGAAAGTTGGCAACCCAAACTCAGTGGCACCAAGTGGATTCGGTTGCACCGATGTGCTAGGGTTTGACATGGGTCTATCTAAGTTTGGGAATCGGTGGCACCCAGTGGAATTGTTGGTTGCACCAATTTTGGATATTTGGCTTTCGATAGACTTTTGTGGAAGAGCTTGTGGATGTTTTTGGTGACTATCATTTGTGCACGTGGAGCATCTTGCTCACCAACAGTACCTTACCCCCTTTTAATAGTATTGGCTTTCCTATGGACTCAAAATGATTTCTCACAAAGTAAAATGTAGATTCCTCTTGCTCGAAGCTTTGCCAATCCATTTCCTTAAATCTTGGGGTTGCTCCACAATCCTTTTGCCATCCGTATCATTGAACTTTTCCTGAAATATGCTTAGTGAAAACATTAGTTCAATGACATATATGTTGTTATTAAGTACCAAAACCAACAAGGGCGCAAATGTGCTTTCAATCTGCCCCTTTTTGGTAATTGATGACAACATATAGATCAAAGCTGCGACATATGATATTATCACTAAATATAATCGTCGCTTTGAGAAGTATGTGATAAGCAAGAGCCCCCCCCCCCTAAATTTGTGCATTATTTCAAATTTTCTTTTGAATGTAAATGCACAATTGATTAGGTACATGGGGCACTCTTTCAAGTCACATACAACTTAGTGGTGTGCAAGAAGAGTAATAATGAACATCATAGCACAACACAATCACGTAAAGGTGATTGACCATCTCATAAGCATCAAAGTGATAAGAAATAGTAGCAACACACATCAATGTATGATCAAACACCAACAAAGTTTAACACGGGAAAACCAAAAGATCAAATGTTTTAAAACGATAAAAACCAACTCTCTCTCTCTTGAAGCCCTAATGATATATACAACTTATCTTCTGGGCTGATCTCCTCCGATAGTTGAAGTTGGAGTCAAGAGAACTGGGTTGGTAAAGACCTCTGCTGATGTCATGGATGGAGTTGGAGTAGCAACTAGAGGAAGTCGAGGAGCTGATGGAGTTGAAGAGGCCGTAGCAGGTGCTGGTGAAGATGGCCTCAACTCTAGAGTTGGCACTGTGGCTGATCTGGCCCCGGAGGTGAAATGAGTCTCTAGCCTCGGAGGAGAGTCATCCTCATCATCATCAGAAATGTCAGGAAGGGGCACGCTATCAATTCCTTCTTGAACTCGTTCATGGTCTTGGTCAGCCCATCCACCTTCTCATTGAGGGTCATGATCCTATTCTCCATGACCCTCACAAGACTATGCTGATTCTCCAATATGTCCTTGATGTCCTTCTGCATATCCTGAACTATAGTGACCAAAATATCCATTTGCTCGCTCCTGGATCTAGGGACTTGAGTACTAGTGGCTCTAGCTGCCTCTGCCTCTGCATGTGCTGCACCTGATGTGGGATGATCTGGGTCCATCACCACAACGTTGTCGTCAAAATCTGGTTGTAGGCGCAAGTGTGGCCTATCAAGAGCAAAATGTGCTTCTCCAGCTTGGAGTTGATGAGCATCTGAATGTAGGCTGCATAGCAGGATGAGTGCTTCTGATTAGCAACAACCCTCTTGATTGTCTCCACGATCAGATCCATCACTCTGAATCTTTGATGCTGGTCTATAAGAAGTAGTAAGTTGATGGAGTAGCCTTGGATCATCTTCTCATCTCCTGACCTAGGCATGAAAGTGTGCCTCAGAATGGTGTTGATAGTGCGTAGACCTGCCTGGAGGTAATGGATATATCCTAGCTTGTGGGACTTCAGATGTGCAGTAGGGATTGCATTGTACATGTCCTTCATGGTATTGTGGCTTGCCTTGGACTCAGAGTACACACAGAGATCTACATCTTCCACCTCTGGGACTCCTAAGATGGCAGTCCATTCATCAACCATTGACTCATATCTTGCTCCTTCAGTCATCCACACAATACTACCATCTCCATAGAAGTACACAGTGGAGTAGAATTGCATGATCATCTCATTGTTCCATTCAATGAATTCTTTACCAACAAATTTTCTAGTCCAATGAATTGGAAGTTGTCTTGCACACTCAGGAAGTAGTCTTTATTCTCCTTGATATACCTACAATCCACATATCTGATATAACTGATAGCTAGGCTCTTGTCAAGCAATACAGTCTCATAGAAATCTTGTTGCTCCTTGGTATAAAACCTCTAGTCTAGAACTGTTTTCCTCCTTTGAGAGTAAGGATCAATTGCTCTCCATTCCCTCAGACCTAAATCCTTCTTCTTCTTCATGTCCTCCGCAACCAAGTGAATAACATTGTGCTTTGTAAGGTGTGGTCTAAGCTTCATCAATGCAGACATGGCATCCTCATCTAGATCTCTGGAGGTAGATGCCTTGTTCTTCTCCAAAGCTGGAATCTTTGTGGAGAACCTCTTGGACTTCTTAGCAACAGCCTTCTTGGGTGTAGTCTTGGTGCTCTTGGATGGAGCTTGCTTTAGCATACCATCAGCCAAAAGTTTCTTTTTCTTCTTCATGGCAGGAACCTTTACAGCTCAGTCTCTTCTGGGTCCTCATTCATGGAGGTAGCCCTGCCAACAACACGAATAATTATCTTCCTGGAGTTCTTCTCACCATTCTTCTTAGGCATAGGCTTCCTGGGAGGCTCAACAATCATGGTGTCTCTACATCTCTCAGGAGCTCTCATAGATTCAGAGAGGGCATATTCTTTCCTGACAGTCTTCTTAGAGGGCTTTTTGACAGATTTTCTTAGTTTGACTTTGGAGGAACTTCATCAGGTATGAAGTCCACATATTCTTCATCAGAGTTGAGATTTCTTCTTACCCTAGTAGCACCCTTGGGTAGATCAGGTGAGCTGGGAATACCAACATCTGAAGAGGATGAGCTATTGTTTAGACTAGTGCCAAAGCTCATGTCAACATTCTTCTCCTTCAAGTTCTGACTGTCCTCTAAAGCAGACATCTCTGACCTTGTGAATAGAATCTAGAAGAGTAGAAGGGGATGTGTCATCACAAAATGCGGATATTTTCAAAAGATTGAACTAAGATTTCTCAATTTTTGCATTCTGCCAAATGTATATCGGTACAACCGAAGCAAATATTTTGGACCTACCGAGACAGGAAAGTCTACTTAACAAAAACTTGGCACCACTTTCGGTGAGACCGAAAATGGGCACTCGATTTCATCAAAAATTGTTCATTTGCTAATCTACTGGATTTTCTTGTGGATGAATCAATCTCAAATTATGGATAATCGATGGAGAAGCCCTAATGCGCAAGAATCGAAGGTTGGAGCGCATTAGGCGGTGACATCGTACTCTAGCTTGGTGACGACTTTGCTATGGTGGCGACGAGGGTGGAGATTCCGTCGACGGAGTGGACTTCCATCGGCGGAGAAGCTCAGGAAGGCGACAATGACCAGGGGCCTCTGTTTGGTAGCTTAGGGTTTTGAGGGGATGACATTTGAATAATAGATTTCAAATGTTGGGTCTGGCTGTATATAAACCCATGGCTATAGGTGACATAGATTCTAACTTTTCGGTGTGATGAAGTTCCTCAACTGTCTGCTGACAAGCAATCTCAGTGTAACCAACAAGATGGAAATGGTGGTACCGAGATGAAAAATCAGATCAACCGTAGGCATTCGGTGAGACCGAGAATTTGGGTTGGTTCCACCGAGATTCACTTGGGAGGTTTTAAAGGTCAGTCCTTTGTCGATACGAAACTCCAAGTGCTCCTCACACAGAGAGATCGAAAAGTACTTGTTCAAATTTTGTGATGCCGCATGAATCGAATTTGAGAAGAGAAAGCTTAGATAGCTAGATAGTGGTCCTAGGCATTCTTGTCAGTCCAATTGGAAAAATAAAAATAAAAAGACAAAGAGCAACAATTGGATGTCCTCGAATGGGTAAATAAATGCAGACAAACATGCTCACACAATAAGATGTCAAATGAAATCATGGCAAACATGCACATATATACTATGAACTATCAAGCACTCTGGCGATGACGTAGTCATCTATATATGATTATATTGTCTTAGGAGCAAGTAACAATACTTGATCATAGGTCATACTCATCGTTTAAGCATGAGTGGGGTTACCACTTTTACATAAAGCATTTAATGTTGTCACATACTATGAGATGCTTTGACTGAAGTCTTAGAGTAAAGATCCCTCTAGATATTACATCCCCCCATAGGAGGGATAAACTAACCTTGCGTTTTGTCAATGAAGACTTCATGTAGGTGAAGTAGTGGTGGATGCCCAATGTTGATCAAGATCACCATGAGTTGGGAGCGTCCTTGTTATTTCCTTACTCTTCTCACCTACATGTGTTAGTGCCAACACACAAGAGACGAATACAAGGAAATCTATGGAGATGGAGTGCAAAGCATATATGAAGATGTCCATGGATTTGTTGATTACCTTGTCCCTTGCTTACCTTTGAGGGAATATGTGACTCCTTGAACTATTCCATAATGTTGATGTTGATTGCAACTAGTTCTTGCCAATAATGAATATGAGTGAATTTCATTGGCAGAGACCCTCCTCAAGAACTTCTCTAGTTCTTCTTCTTGGGGACCCACGTCAAGTTGATGGGGATCCTTTGTGTTGACGTAGCACTTGTAGAAGTTGAGCTTGAAGTAGCCTTGGGAACCCACTTGATCCAACTCGGGATTCATCTCGATATGAGTCAATGTCCTCTTGAAGCTTGTTCTTTCCCTTGAGCTTGGGGTCTTGTGGTAGAAGGTCATCTTGAGATTTTGTTCCCTTGGGGAGAGTATTTTCATACTTCTCCTTTTGAGGAACAAAATTGGGCTTGGGTTATTGACCTTCTTCCCATTCAACTCCATTAGCGTTGCAGTCGCCAATGCCATGGTTCTTTCGGTATCCTCTGTGCTTGCATACAATTTCCTCAAATTGCTGACATCCGACAATACTCTTGTAGACACTTTTCTCCATAATCCCTTTCAAAAGTTCATTTTCTTTCTCAAGTGTAACATGGCTAAGAGAAGTGTTAGTGGGATCAATAGAACTACTAGATGCAATATCATTGTATTTATTGCTACTGGTTGAAGAACCTTTCTTGCCTTTGTTACTAGTTTGCTTAGCCTTAACTTGTGGAATGAATGTAGACAAAAGAAGTCATTTGACTAGATAAGAGGAAGTCATTGATAGCTTTAAGGAACTCATTCACTTTCTCTAAATTGAGCTTCTTGAAGCGGAGCTTCTCATGTGTCCTTTCAATCTCTCTATGATCTTGTAGAGTAGACTCTTGAGCTAACTTAAGAGTGTTTAGTTCTTGAGTTAGTCGTTCTATTTCCAACTTATCATCAACACACGAATTATCTTGAATAGAGTGATTACTAGCAAGTTCATATTGACTAACATTACAAGATTTTTCAAATAGCAAGTCATCATCCACTAACAAGGCATCCTCATCACTATTGAATCAAGATATTCAGGGTGTGATACCTTGGGGGCCTTTAGCGATGAAGCAACATCCACTCCCTTAATTTGGTTAATCAAATATATCGTAGGACTCGGTTGTCACTAGTGCAAGTCCGGCAAGACCTTCATCATGACTATAGTCGAAGTTGGAGTGATAGCTTCTCTTGGAGTGGTTGTCGAATTCGGAGCCGGAAACCCATTCACCAACATGAGCTTGATGTCTTGTTCTTGACTATCTCTTCCTTGTCCTTGAGTGTTATCTCATGAGCAACAATCGTTCCGATCACTTCCGTAGGCTTGAGATCTTTGTAGTTGGGCATCATTTGGATCAATGTGCATATGGTGTCATATCTATCATCCAAAGCTCAAAGTATCTTCTTGATGATGGACTTGTTGGTCATTCCTTCGCTTCCTAGGCCGGCAATCTCATTGGTGATGAGAGCTAGACTAGAGTACATTTCAGCGACTCCTTCACCATCCTTCATCTTGAACTTGTCAATCTGACTTTGAATAACATCCAACTTGGATTCTCTCACGGATTCGGTACTTTCATCCATATCAACCAAAGTATCCCAAATCTATTTTGCATTCTCAAGATGGCTGATTTTGTTGAATTCTTCTGGGCATAGGCAGTTTAAGAGAATGCAACATGCTTGAGCATTGTATTGCAACATCTTTAGTTCATCCGTAGTCGCTTCGTGATCCGGTTCCCTTCCATCCGCAAAGAATTCCCCTTGCAATCCAAAACGAACGACAGCCCAAACTGCGGGGTTATGACCAAGGATATGGAAATTCATTTTATGCTTCCAACTAGCAAAATTAGTGCCATAAAAGTACGGATCTCTATGGTGATAATTTCCCTCACTAGACACCATACTCTCCTAGGTTGTGAAACCAATGCAATGGAGACCAAAGCTCTGATACCACTTGTAGGATCGAAAGTAGGTCTAGAGCGGGGGTGATTAGACTCCTTGACCAAATAAAAATCTACTTTTCCCAATTTAAAGTGTTGGCAGATTTTAGCATTCATAGCAAGTCAAGCACACCCTACATATGCATGTCTACGAGTATAGTAGAGGAAAGTAAAGACAAACATGAGTAGTAAAGGAAGTGTAGGAAGATCAAACACAATTTGGAGACATGAAGATTTTTCCCGTGGTTCTGATAGGTCGTGCTATCGTACATCCACATTTATGGAGTCTTCAACCCACGGAGGGTAATGGTCGCGAGAGTCCATGGAGGGCTCTACCCACGGATGGTTCCATGAAGAAGCAACCTTGTCTATTCCATGATGGCCTACGTCCATAAAGGACTAGCCTAACTCAGGTAGATCTTGACGAAGTAGGCGATCTCCTAGCCCTTACAAACTTCTTGGTCCACATAACCTTGTAGATCTATAAGCGGGAAGCATTGAGAAATGTGGTTTATGTACTCGAACGTCTTCATGATCCAAATCGCCGAGCGTCCCGCGATCCAATCACGATCCGTCCCGATCTAGCACCGAATGGACGACACCTCCGCGTTAAGCACACGTACGGCTTGATGACGATCTCCGCCTTCTTGATCCAGAAAGATGGAATAGAGAGGTGGTCGAGTTCTCCGGCAGCACGACGGTGTTCCGGCGATGGTGATGGAGCTATTCTAGTAGGGCTTCGCCTAAGCACCGCTGAAAACTGATATAGAGGAGAAACTATGCACTTGAGGAGAGGGTAGCATGTGGCTGAAAAACTATATGCAAAACCCTCAAACAAACTCCAGTTTATATAGGAGTAGCGGAGGAAGAGGAAGCCTGGCTCCCAAGGAGCCAGCCTTGGCTCGGCCGAACTAGGGGCTCGGCCGAACTAGGAGGGAGGAATCCTCCTCCTCCACTCCTAGTAGGATTAGGACTCCTTCCTTATTTAGCCTTTTTGCCTTTTTCCACCTTTTTCTCCTAGGGCTTTTCTTCCCATCCGCATGGGCCCATTGTGGGACTTCCACCAGCCCACTAAGGTCTGGTATTCATCCACCCACAGCCCATGTAGCCTCTTGGGTCGAAATAGTCCTCCCGATGGTCCCCCGGTACACTACCGACACTCTCGGTACAATACCGATGAGCCCGAAACTTTCCCGGTGACCAAAATAGGACTTCCTTTATATCAATCTGTACCTCTGGACCATTCCGGAGCTCCTCGTGATGTCTGGGATCTCATTCGGGACTCTGAACAACCTTCAGTCACCACCATACATAACTCTATACTACCGAAACGTCACCGAACCATAAGTGTGCAGACCTTGCGGGTTCGAGAACTATGTAGACATGACCGAGACACCTCTATGGTTAATAAGCAATAGCGGGACCAAGATGCCCATATTGGTTACTTCATATTCTACGAAGATATTTATCGTTCGAACCTCTAGGTCAAGGATTCATTTAATCCCGTATGATGTTCCCTTTATTCTCCGGTATGTTACTTGCCCGAGATTCGGTCGTCGGTATCTGTATACATAGTTCAACCTTGTTACCGACAAGTCTCTTTACTCGTTCCGTAATACAAGATCATGTGGCTTACACTTAGTGACATTGCTTGCAAGGCTTATTGTGATGTTGTATTACCGAGTGGGCCCTAAGATACCTCTCCATCACATGGAGTAACAAATCCTAGTCTTGATCCATGTGAACCCAATGGACACCCTCGAAGATACCTGTGGAGCACCTTTATAGTCACCCAGTTACGTTGTGACGTTTGATACGGACAAGGCACTCCTCCGGTGTCAGTGAGTTGCATGATCTCATGGTCATAGGAACAAATACATGACATGCAGAAAACAGTAGCAATAAACTAACATGATCATATGCTACGTTTATAGTTTGGGTCTTGTCCATCACATCATTCTCCTAATGATGTGATCCCATTATCAAATGACATCTCATGTCCATGGCTAGGAAACCTTAACCATCTTTGATCAACGAGCTAGTCCATCAGAGGCATACTAGGGACAGTGTGTTGTCTATGTATCCACACATGTATCTGAGTTTCCAATCAATACAATTCTTGCATGGATAATAAACGATTATCATGAACAAGGAATATATGATAATAACTAATTTATTATTGTCTCTAGGGCATATTTCCAATAGAGGGGTAAATGGATTGGCAAAGGAAATGTACATCGGTACACACATCGGTTACCTCCTTTTAATAGTATTGGCTTTCTTAGGGACTCAAAATTATTTCTCACAAAGTAAAATGTAGAGTCATGTTGCTTGAAGCTTTGCCAATTCATTTCCTTGCATCTTGGGGTTTCTCCACAATAATTTTGCCATCCCTATCATTGAACTTTTTTATTAATATGCTTAGTGGAAACATTAGTTCAATGACATATATGTTGTTATTAATTACCAGAACCACCAATGGAGCAAATCTGCTTTCAGCCACTGAAGCCAAGGCAGCCCGAGACGTGACACGGGTCGAGGTAGAGTCTTCCATAAAGCATTGCGGTAAGGCGACGGCCAGCCTGAAGGCCTTCTAGGAGGAGCAAGCCGTGCTCGCGCTATGGCTCCGCGAGCTGGAGGAGGCCCTCATGGCCCGAGAGGCGAAGCTCACCGACCGTGATTTCGAGCTATCTCGTGTGGCCGATGATCAAACCAAGGAGAGGAAGCGCCTAACCAAGATGAACCAGGAGCTGGAAGAAGCCCAGGCGTCCCATGCCTGGCACGCTTCTGAGGTGGCGACCCACCTGGAGGCCAGGAGAGGAGCCTTTCTGCTGCTGAGGAGAAGGCGGCCGCGGAGCATGATGCCTTCCCCTTCCTTGAACTCAACCTTTCCAAGGCACTGCGCTCCATATGCAGGGGGGTTCCGGGAGCCTTTGGCGACTCCTGGAGCTGGATACCAAGGCTTTTCTTTAAGCTTGCCAAGGTTATCGAGGCCGCTTCCACCATGGTGGACACCATTCTGGAGGACAAGTGTCGCGACCTCCTCGCCACAGACGCAACGCTGGTGTTCATCCAGCTATACCTTTGCGATCTCGGGTTCAACTTCCACACGGTGCTCGTCCCGGTCACTCCCGAGTCCCGCGCCGCCGCGGATGCGGCCGTGCAGGATCCGTTGGACATGTTGGTGGAGAAGTTTGTTTGCATTGCCAACGCCAAGCCCTCGGTGCGGGAGGCAACTCGTGGCAACGACAGCGATGGTAGCCACGGCAGCTACAGCCCCTCCTCCTAGATATTTCCCTATAACATTTATCGGGCCTCGCGGAGGTGTAAGACTTTGATTTCGCAAGACATTCAGTGCCTATAATAATTGCTCGAATTTTCTTTGAATTTCTTGATTTCCTCCCATGCCCTGCTACCTTCCTATTTGCTTTTGCGCTCTGCTTCTGTGTAACAGCCTAGGACTGACGCTCCAGAAGATTCCAAAGATTCCCCTTTTATTTCCGTTCTCATCTGTGATTTGTTTTATTGTCGCATTCATCATCGCATCATTCGCATCATCGGCATAGCATCGTCACCCATTTTCGAAAGCTTGCATCCGTTCGTAGTCGCCGATTCTCTTCGTTCTTACCGTTGCCCGTTTCGAGACCGACCACACACGCACGTGCCCGCGGCATCGTTTTCAAAATGTTTTAAAAGATGAGCTAAAAATAATCTTGGATTATCTCAAAACTTGGCGTGCGGTCTTATTATAGCGTAGGTAGACCGCGTGCCAAATTTTGTCGCAATCAGAGCTTGTTTGGTACCCCATCGGTCAATCGTAGCAGTGCAGTCATCGATTATTCGTCAGACGTTTTCGGTTTTGCAAACTCCGTTGCTGGGTCACAATTCTTCCTCTCTTCCCCATAAGCCATCTACATAGACACTAGCCCACTTAGCCCCTCCTCCGTTCGTGGTCATCGGATCGCGATCGGACGGACAAGGTCCAACCCGCAGCCCCTAGTGCCTCCCTTATATATAACCCCATGGAGAGATATCCCACTCTCTCTAGGGTTTCCCCCATGTAAAATGCAGCCACACCCCTAGAAAAACCCCACCTACTAGCCCTCCTCCTCCAGATCCCGCAGCCCTAGCCCCCAGCCAAAATCTGGCCCTCAGATCGCGATCTAGAGGCTCAGATTCGTCCATTGTCCCACCTACCAGACATGTCCGGCGGCCAACCCGGACATGTCCGGCGACCGCAGAGCCCCGCAGGCAATCGAGCACTCGTCCCCGTAGCTGCCCGAGCAGCGCGCCCGTCCCCGCCGCCGTTAGCCGGAGCCGCTGCCGCGAGTCGCCGCCGGAGCTAGGACGGACCCCCGCCTCCTTGCCCTTCCTCTTATCCTTCCTCCCCCTCTCCCTCTAACCTCCCCGCGGCCTCTCTCTCTCTTCTCTGTGCATAGGTCCACCGCCATGACTGTAGCTCACCACCGGCCACGCCTCCGGCCAGATCCGGCGAGGGGAGCACCGGATTTGATCGTCCCCGTCCCGGATCCGGCCGACCGACCCTTCGCCGGCATCGTCCCTCGCTGTGGAGCCACCGCCGCTGCCTCGCCCTCGTGCGGGAGGATGAGCGAGCGCTCGCGCTCGCCGTTGACCGTCGCCCCTGTGCTGTGGGCCAGCCTCCCCAAGGCCCAGATCCGTCGGCCCAGCTGCCTCCCCTGCCAGCCGGCCCAAGGGGCCTTAGGTGAGCCCCCTCCTCAGTGCCTATCCAGCGCATGCGTGCGCAATATATTAAGTTGCGCCCACCAGTTTAGGCCCATGCGTGGTTTATTCCAGTTAATTGCACGGTTTTAAAACATTAATACCACTAGTTTCAAGAAAGGCAAGGGTAAGAAGAACTTCAAGAAGGACGACAAAGCTGCTGCCGCGCCCGGTAAGCAAGTTGCCGGGAAGAAGAACAAGAATGGACCCAAGCCTGAGACTGAGTGCTTTTATTGCAAGGGTACCGGTCAGTAGAAGCGGAACTGGCCCAAGTACTTAGCGGATAAGAAGGCCGACAACGTTAAAGGTATACGTGATATACTTGTTATTGATATGTACCTAACGAGTGCTCGTAGTAGCTCCTGGATATTTGATACCGGTGCAGTTGCTCACATTTGTAACTCCAAGCAGGAGGTGCGGAATAAGCGGAGACTGGGAAAGGACGAGGTGACGATGCGCGTCGGGAATGGTTCCAAGGTCGATGTGATCGTCGTCGTCATGCTACCTCTGCATCTACCTTCGGGATTAGTTTTAAACCTTAATAATTATTATTTAGTACCAGCTTTGAGCATGAACATTGTATCTGGATCCCGCTTGATGCGAGATGGCTACTCATTTAAATCTGAGAATAATGGTTGTTCTACTTATATGAGAGAAATGTTTTATGGTCATGCCCCGTTGGTTAATGGTTTATTTTTGATGAATCTAGAACGTGATGTTACACATATCCATAGTGTGAGTACCAAAAGATGTAAGGTTAATAACGATAGTCCCACTTACATGTGGCACTGTCGGCTTGGTCATATTGGTGTCAAATGCATGAAGAAGCTCCATGCTGATGGACTTTTGGAGTCTCTTGATTTTGAATCATTAGACACGTGCGTACCATGCCTCATGGGCAAGATGACCAAGACTCCGTTCTCCGGAACAATGGAGCGAGCGACCGACTTATTGGAGATAATACATACCGATGTGTGCGGTCCAACGAGCGTCGAGGCTCGCGGTGGCTACCGTTATGTTCTCAACCTGACTGATGATTTGAGCAGATTGGGTATGTCTACTTAATGAAACACAAGTCTGAAACCTTTGAAAAGTTCAAGGAATTTTAGAGTGAGGTAGAGAATCAATGTGACAGGAAACTAAAGTGCCTACGATCTGATCGTGGCGGAGAATATTTTAGTCAGGAGTTTGGCACACACCTAAGGAAATGTGGAATTGTTTCACAACTCATGCCGCCTGGTACACCTCAGCGAAATGGTGTGTCTAAACATCGTAATCGCACTCTATTGGATATGGTGCGATCTATGATGTCTCTTACCGACTTACAGCTATCATTTTGGGGATATGCATTAGAGACTACCGCATTCACTTTAAATAGGGCACCGTCAAAATCCGTTGAGACGACACCGTATGAATTATGGTTTGAAAAGAAACCTAAGCTGTCATTTCTAAAAGTTTGGGGATGCGATGCTTATGTGAAGAAACTTCAACCTGAGAAGCTCGAACCCAAAGCGGAAAATTGCGTCTTCATAGGATACCCCAAAGAAACTCTTGGGTATACCTTCTACCTCAGATCCGAAGGCAAAGTCTTTGTTGCCAAGAACGGATCCTTTCTAGAGAAAGAGTTTCTCTCGAAAGAAGTAATTGGGAGGAAAATAGAACATGATGAGGTAATTGTACCTCCACTCGAACCGGAGAGTAGCACAGCACAGAAAGTTGTTTCTGTGGAGCCTGCACCGGCTAGAGAGGAAGTTAATGATGATGATCATGAAACTTCAGATCAAGTTGCTATTGAAACTGGAAGGTCCACAAGGACACGTTCCGCACCAGAGTGGTACGGCAACCCTGTCCTGGAGATCATGTTGTTGGACAATGGTGAACCTTCGAACTATGAAGAAGCGATGGCGGGCCCGGATTCTACCAAATGGCTTGAAGCCATGAAATCCGAGATAGGATCCATGTATGAGAACAAAGTGTAGACTTTGGTGGACTTGCCTAATGATAAGCGAGCCATTGAAAATAAATGGATCTTTAAGAAGAAGTCTGACGGAGATGGTAATGTGACCGTCTATAAGGCTCGGCTTGTCGCTAAGGGTTATCAACAAGTTCATGGAGTTGACTACGATGAGACTTTCTCACCCGTAGCGATGCTGAAGTCCATTCATGTTAGCGATTGTCGCATTTTATGATTATGAGCTAGCAAATGGACGTCAAAATGGCATTCCTTAATGGCTTCCTTAAAGAAGAACTATATATGATGCAGTCGGGAGGTTTTGTCGATCCTAAAGAAGCTAACAAAGTATGCAAGCTCCAGCGCGCCATCTATGGGCTGGTGCAAGCATCTCGACGTTGGAACATTCGCTTTAATGAGGTGATTAAAGCGTTTGGGTTTGTACAGGTTTATGGAGAACCCTGCATTTACAAGAAAGTGAGTGGGAGCTCTGTAGCATTTCTCATATTATATGTGGATGACATACTGATAATGGGAAATGATATAGAACTTTTGGAAAGTGTAAAGGCCTACTTGAATAAATGTTGTTCAATGAAGGACCTTGGAGAAGCTGCTTACATATTAGGTATTAAGATCTATAGAGATAGATCGAAACGCCTCATAGGTCTTTCACGAAGCACATACCTTGACAAGATATTGAAGAAGTTCAATATGGCTCACTCGAGGAAGGGGTTCTTGCCTGTGTTACAGGGTGTGATATTGAGTATGACTCAATGCCCCACCACGGCAGAGGATAGAGAAAAGATGAGTGTCATCCCCTATGCCTCAGCCATAGACACTATCATGTATGCCATGCTGTGTACCAGAGCTGATGAGAACCTAGCCATAAGTTTGGTATGGAGGTACCAAAGTTATCCCGGAGCGGAACACTGGACAGCGATCAAGAATATCCTGAAGTACCTGAAAAGGACCAAGGACATTTTCTCGTATATGGAGGTGCCGAAGAACTTGTTGTAAATGGTTACGTTGATGCTAGCTTCGACATAGATCCGGATGAATCCAAGTCGCAAACCGGATACATGTATATTTTGAACGGAGTAGCGGTTAGCTGGTGTAGCAGCAAGCAAAGCGTCGTGGCGGCATCTACATGTGAAGCGGAGTACATAGCTGCTTCGGAAGCGGCAAAGGAAGGAGTCTGGATGAAGGAGTTCATCCTCGACCTAGGAGTGATTCCCAGCGGGTCGGGCCCGATGACTCTATTATGTGACAACACTGGTGCTATTGCCCTTGCCAAGGAGCTCAGGTTTCACAAGAATACAAGACACATCAAGCGCCGCTTCAACTCCATCCATGATTACATTCAGGAAGGAGATATAGATATTTGTAAAGTACATACGGAATCGAATGTCACAGATCCATTGACTAAACCTCTCTCACGAGCAAAACATGATCAACACCAGAACTCTATGGGTGTTCGATTCATCACATTGTAACTAGATTATTTACTCTAGTGTAAGTGGGAGACTGTGGGAAATATGCCCTAGCGGCAATAATAAAATGGTTATTATTGTATTTCCTTGCTCATGATAATTGTCTATTGTTCATGCTATAATTGTGTTAACCGGAAACCGTAATACATGTGTGAATACATAGACCACAACATGTCCCTAGCGAGCCTCTAGTTGGCTAGCTCGTTGATCAATAGATGGTCATGGTTTCACGACCATGGACATTGGATGTCATTGATAACGGGATCACATCATTAGGAGAATGATGGGACGGACAAGACCCAATCCTAAGCATAGCACAAGATCGTGTAGTTTGTCTTCTAAAGCTTTTCTAATGTCAAGTATCGTTTCCTTAGACCATGAGATTGTGCAACTCCCGGATATCGTAAGAATGCTTTGGGTGTGCCAAATGTCACAACGTAACTGGGTGGCTATATAGGTCCACTACGGGTATCTCGGAAAGTGTCTGTTGGGTTGGCACGAATCGAGATGGGTATCTTCGAAAGTGTCTGTTGGGTTGGCACGAATCGAGATGGGTATCTTCGAAAGTGTCTATCTCTGAGGTATCTCTGGGCCCACTCGGTAAGACATCATCATATTGAGCTCAATGTGACTAAGGAGTTAGCCATGTGATGATGTGTTGCAGAACGATTAAAGAGACTTGCCGGTAACGAGATTGAACAAGGTATAGGATACCGACGATCGAATCTCGGGCAAGTATCATACCGGTAGACAAAGAGAACTGTATGCGGGATTGATTGAATCCCCGACATCATGGTTCATCCGATGAGATCATCGTGGAGCATGTGGGAGCCAACATGGGTATCCAGATCCCGATGTAGGTTATTAACCGGAGAGGTTTCTCGGTCATGTCTACGTGTCTCCCGAACCTGTAGGGTCTACACACTTAAGGTTCGATGACGGTAGGGTTATAGGGAAATAGTATACATGGTTACCAAGGCTGTTTGGAGTCTTGGATGAGATCCCGGACGTCACGAGGAGTACCGAAGTGGTCCGTAGGTGAAGATTCATATATAGGAAGTGAGGATTTGGTCACCGGAAGTGTTTCGGGCATCACTAGTAACATACCGGGACCACCGGAAGGGTTCCGGGTCCACCGGGAGGGGCCACTGGCACCAGAGGGCTGCATGGGCCACAAGTGGGAGGGAACCAGCCCCTAGGTGGGCTGGTGCACCCCAACAAGTGTCCCAAGGCGCAGCAAGAGGTGGAGGGGGGCAAACCCTAGAGCAGATGGGCCCTAGGCCCATCTAGGGCGCCCCCCCTCCCCTCTCCCCATCTCGCCGCCGCCCCAAGCCCCATCTAGGGCTGCCACACCCCCTAGGGTGGGAACCCTAGGGGCTGCACACCTCTTCCCCTCCTCCTATATATAGTGGGGGTTTTGGGGCAGCCATACACAAGAGGTTCTCTCTCTCGGCGCAGCCCTACTCCTCCCTCTCCTCATCCTGCTTAGTGATTGGCGAAGCCCTGTCGGCGTGCCACGTAGCTCCACCGTCACCACGCCATCGTGCTGCCAGAGCTCTCCCTCAACCTCTCCTCCCTCCTTGCTGGATCAAGGCGTAGGAGACGTCGTCGGGCTGCAGGTGTGTTGAACACGGAGGAGCCGTTGGTCGGCGCTTAGATCGGAGTCCACCGCGGTCTGATTCGCTGCGAGTACGACTCCACCAACCGCGTTCTAGTAATGCTTCCGATTTGCGATCTTCAAAGGTATGAAGATGCACTCTCCCCTTGCTCATTTGCTGGTTTCTCCATAGATTGATCTTGCCGATACGTAGAAAATTTTGAATTACTACTACATTACCCAACAAAAACCCAGTACAGATTCTGAGCCACCCTTGAAGTTTGCAGCGGATGACATGAAGCTTGTGGATTTTACTCCGGGCGACTCATCCAAGCAGTTCACTATCGGGGCTAACATGGACCCTGCATAGGAAAGCACACTCTTCGAATTCATCCGTGAGAATCGGGACATCTTCGCATGGAATCCGTCCGACATGCTAGGTGTACCAAGAGAATTCGTTGAGAACCACCTTAATGTGGATTCTAAATTTAAACCGATCAAGCAATTCCTCTGCCGGTTCAACAAGGAGTGGCGTAAGGAGATTGGAGAAGAGGTAGCTCGGGTCTTGGCGACAAAGTTTATTGTGGAAGTATTTCACTCGAAGTGGCTAGCCAGTCCCGTGCTGGTGCTCAAGAAGAACGGCACATGGCATATGTGTATAGATTACACGGATCTTAACAAGACCTGTCCAGTTGACCCGTTTGCTCTCCCTCGTATCGACCAGATTATTGATGCAACAGCGGGTTGTGAGAGTTTATGCTTCTTGGACGCATATTAAGGTTATCATCAGATCAAGATGGCAGTCAAAGTCCTGGAGAAGACATCATTTATAGCACCTTTTGGGGCTTTCTGCTATGTGTCTATGTCGTTTGGGCTAAAGAGTGCACATGTGACTTAACAACATAGTGTAGATAATTGCCTTCATGGTCAGATTGGGCACAATGTTCATGCTTACGTGGATGATATTGTGGTTAAGTCAAGGAAGAAGGAGACATTGCTGGACGACCTGAAGGAAACATTTGATAACTTACGGGTTTATAAGATGATGCTTAACTCGGATAAATGTGTTTTTGGATTCCTGCAGGTAAACTTTTGGGATTCTTACTTTCGGAGGAAGTAATTGAGGCCAACCCGGACAAAATAAAGGCCATCACGTCACTGACTAAGCTAGCGAGCGTCAACGATGTGCAGCCCTTGGCGGGTCGTATTGCCACTTTAAGCCGCTTCATCACCCGCCTGGGGGAGAAGGATATTCCTCTATACCAGATGATGAAGAGGACAGATGATTTTGTCTAGAGTAAGGCTGCGGATGAAGCTCTTGAAGTGCTTAAGAAGCAGTTGGCTGAGCCGCCTATCTTGGCTGCCCCGGTCAGTGTTGTGGTTGTGGTGGAGCGCAAGGAGGCAGGGAAAGAGTATCCAGTCCAGAGGCTGGTTTATTATGTCAGTGAGGTGCTTATAGAGTCCAAGCAAAGATACCCACATTGGCATAAATTAATATACGGGGTGTTCATGGCAAATCACAAGTTGAAACATTATTTCCTTGGACATCAGATCACTGTGGTTAGCTCTGCTCCGTTGGGAGATAGAATTCAGAACCGGGAAGCCACTAGCAAGATTGCTAATTGGGCGCTGGAACTTGGGCTTCTCAATTTGAAGTATGTACCTTGCACAGCCGTAAAGCCTCAAGCATTCGTAGATTTGACCAATGCTTTCAAGTGCTTTGAAGTGAGAGCGATGCTTGTTTGAGTTGGATTTCTTATTCTTCTTCATCAATCTAGGATGGGTTCCAGGCGGCAGTCTTGGATCGCAAGGATGGATGTGATTTTATCGTTTGGTTTCGTCTGTAGTTGGACACTGCTCTTATGCATGATGTTTGAATATGTTATTATATTTATGTGATCTTGATGTACCTTGTGGTGAGTGTAAGCCAATTCCATATACTCACCTCTTCTGTAAATGTACTTGTAATAATATCCATTCTTGCAAAATGACGAGATGCGCTTCTGTCCCTATCGACGCCCTCGTGTCAAAATAATCGCATCTTGGGCATGACAGTGACCATTTTGAGCTTCTACATGATGAGCACTAAATGATCATCCACTTCTACACGGCGACTCCATCTCCTTTCCATGGTGAATTGGAATTTGATCCGAGGATGGATCTTTCCCAAGGGGGAGGGGATGACGTGGAGCATCCTACAAACATCACCATGGCAAGAGTCCCATTGGCAAGTGACACGTGCGACATCTACTTCACGTACATAAAAGTGAATCATCTCCTTTACACGTGTTCACTTAACGCCTTCGTGGATGGTATACTACTTCACACTCCTCTCGTGTGCATGCATAGGTACTGTCAGAGCTTCACGGATGATGCTGAGGAGTGTCAACACCCACGTACGACTACACCATCCACGGCGGAAGCTTGGAAGCGAAGACGGAAGAAGATGCAGCTAAAGAAGTCTACAGCAGCCGGATGACCAGAAGCCACCTCACGTCCGACACTCTAGAGCGTCTAAACGACCAACACCTTCCGAACGTCCGAGAAGCTCCAGCGCCCGAACGACTGATGCCCTCCGGAAATCCGATGCCACCTCGATCGCATCAAACTGTTGGAAGTCCGAAGACCTCCAGACATCTGAACCCTCATGAGCCGTCAGACGTCTGACCACCTCCGGACGTCCGACACTGCCTGTGCGCAGCCGCGGGCCTTGGGCCTTGTATATCCCCCTCTCTTATCCCTTCATGGCCAAGATTATATATACTGCACCCCACCTCCTTCCTAGAGTTAGCAAAGTGATAGGATATAGTTGAGCTTTGCTCCTTCCTCTACCTCTCCCATGGAGATCAAGGCGTCCACTGGAGAAGATCCATAGAGGATGTCAGGGCCCCTTGCGAAGGAAGATCCCTAGTGGATTCAAGGCCCCATCTATCCTAGAGATTTGCGATGAACTACCTATCTATCCTTTATTTCCATTGTTGTTCTTGGATCTTGATGCACCTCATGTATTGCTTACAATTGGAGGAGTACTTGGTATGGATCTTGTCCAATAGAGTATTTTCCCCTTTGATTTCTCCATGCTTTCCCCTCGTGTTCTTAGTGTTCTTCGCGGAATCCTCCTCCGATTTGTGAAGATCGGGCCACCCATGGGTTTGCCCCGTATTAGTTGATCTCTCCCCCGTCTTCCGCTTGCTCTTCCTCGTGGGAGGAAGAGGCTTGGGTCTCTCCAGACTTAGTATCCGGAGGACCAGGCCTTCGCGAACCTTCTTATTCTTCTTCTTCTCAGTCCTCTCTAGCGCCATGTACAGCGCCGTGACCAGCATCACCATCAGTAGGGGCGACCTCGGGTCTTCGGGAAAGGGGGTTGGGCCATTGATCCTCTTGGATTTCTCCAACCAGCCCTGCAAAGAGAAAGGGAAGGAGGGTTAAATCCTTGCCGAGGGTTACAATTCGGAATACAATAAGAAATCATATCATACCTTCCAAGGTGGGGTGTCGGTGCCCACGCCGATGTCTTCTTCGTCAGCCAGCCATTCCTTCTGGGGCTTGAAGAACAGTTTCCACAACTTCTTGTGAGTTGTGTGGAAGAAGTTGTGCATGGTGGCTGGGTCCCCGAGCTTGTAGGACCACATCGGGGTCTCCCAACGCTAGTAGGGTAGGACGCGACGACAGCGCATGACCTGGACCATTTGAGTGATGCTCTTCTACAGCGCCTTCACCTCCGAGGCCGATCCCTAGTCAAGGCCTTTCCGGATCCACGAGGTTAGCCTTGCAGGGGGGTCCGGACCTGAACTTGGCCCGCGCCGACTAGCCCGCATCTCGTGGATCGGTGATGTAGAACCACTCCTTCTGCCAAACCACAGTTTCGATGAAGATGTTGTACGGCCACCTGACACGTGGGAGCTTGTTGATCATAGCCCTGCCGTCGTCAGCGTATTAGCCGATGACTGTCTTCGGCTTCATATTGAAGACCTTGAGACATAGGCCAAAGTGCGGCTGGACTGGCAAGAAAGCCTCGCACACGGTGATGAAGGACGAGATGTGCATAAAATAATTCGGGGGGAGATCATGGAAGTCTAACCCGTAAAAGAATGTCAACCCCCTAACGAAGGTGTGAAGAGGGAAACCTAACCCTTGGAGTAAATGGGGGATGAATACTACTCTCTCGCCCGGCTTCAGAGTTGGCACCACTTGGCCCTCTTCTAGAGAACGGTGGGGGATGTTGGCCGAAAGGTATCCAGTGACCATTAGCTCCGGGCTATCCTTATCACTGACGCACGAGGCCTCCCACTTGACTTCGAGCCTAAGCCAGCCATGGTTGAGCTCGGGAAGGGTGGCTTCGAAGGGGAAGGAGAAAATGGATCTTGACACCTGAGGCTGGGATGCGAGATGGAATCGAGTCAAGATGCGTAGGGAGGCCTTGGGTTTTTTTCTCTTTTTTATGGGAGGCCTTAATAAAAAGGGTCCTATTTTACTTCTGCAAGCTGTGGCACTTCCCGAAGCAACCGTGCCGTTATACGCGCGCGGGGTTGGTCATTACTCGGATCCCATGAAATGTGGGGCGATACGTCTCCAACGTATCAATAGTTTATAAAGTATTCATGCCATACTCACATATGTTTACAATACTTTTATATGGTTTTGATTCACTTTATATGATTTATTTAGAACTAACACGGACTGACGTTGTTTTCAGCAGAACTACTGTGGTGTTGTTTTTTGTGCAAAAAATGGAAGTTCTCGAAATCGCCCGAAACTTTTTGACGATTTTTTTTGGAAAAATAGGAATTAGATGCTTCGTGGGAGGGCCACAAGAGTCACGAGGTGGACACCCTCCACTAGGGCACGCCAGGTCCCAAAACCGAGCCCTGGTTTAATCTCTCTCTCGTGTTGTTGAAATGGCATGATCTTGATGTATCACAGGCTTTGTTAATATAGTTGGATCGTACGGTGTGTTTCCCTCTCTATCTTGTTGTGATGAACTGAGTTTTCCATTTGAGATTTCATTATGTTGGATTGAATATTGGATTTGAGAACACTGGATTTATGTCTTTCATGCGAATACCCATAGTGGCATTGGGGTATTCAAGTGATTCACTTGATCTATGTCTTGGTACTCAACTTGCGGATCCCCGAGGTGACATTGGGGTAATATATGCATAGGGGTTGATACGCGACTTGTCCTAGCTTCTCTGGTAGAAATCTTGGGGCACTCGTTGAGGTTCTTTATGTTGGATTGAGTATTATGAATCTGAAGTTGTTTGATGTGTATTGTATAATTAACTCATGGTGACATTGGAGTATCTAGGTGACATTAGAGTCGGTAGATGTGTATCGTATGGTGTTATTCTAGAAGGAACTCTTAGATAGATAGATCGGAAAGGATAACTTGGTTATTTTAGTACGAAGTCTTGAATAGATCGATCGTAAAGTATAACTTGGTTATTTTAGTACGAACTCTTGAATAGATCGTTCAGAAAGTGTTGGGGATATATCCCCGTGGTAAGACCTGCCAAGGAGGGGCCGGCTCATACCTGGCGGCTCGTTATCATATGGGCTGGAAGAAGAAGGCCAGACCACATGGCGGCTCACCAGATGGGCTGAGACGGAGGCCCAGAGACAGGAAGAAGGCACAAGACCCGGGCGGGTGAGCCGCCTGGAGACAGCTTGCCAAGGAAGGCAAGGCGGTTTAGAGATAGAGCCAGACACATTGCAAGAGTCGGTTCGGGACTCGTGTAACCCAGGGTCTTGACCTCCTATATAAAGGCGAGACGCGGGGATAGCTTAGACAGAAACCAATTGATCGAGAGCTAGGTCAAGCGAATACGCTCCCTTGTAATCGATACTCCAATCAATACACGCAAAGCAGGAGGTAGGCTTTTACCTCTTCTCGAGGGGCCGAACCTGGGTAAACCCATGTCTTTCATCCCAATCAACCCCTTTGAGTGCACCGCCTTAGCGATGGCGTTGAACCTAAGTCGTCGGACATCTGTCGTGACAAAACCATGATAGTTGGTGCCCACCGTGGGGCGAGCGCGCGGTGGTGTTGAGTTCTCAAAGGGCTCTCTCCAAGGGATCAAAGGATACGACGTTGGCTTGATGACGAAGAGTCGCCACGGCAACCTCTACATCGACGATTCAGGATGGGGGCCTGAAGCCGGCTCAATTGAGTATGGGTATCGGGTTCGCATTAGCCAGATGCACGTGTTCATTGGCAATCTTGACGGATGTACAGCCGAGCCAGACATCTGCACCGACCTCGTCGAGCCGGCCCGGCGCACGACACCCACCCGTGTTCAACTCTGGCGGAAGAGTGTTTTCGTCGGCTTTACGCAAGACAGGGGGATTCCTTTCCAGGAGAGACCTTGATCTTCTTAGATGAAGGATCTTCTAGTGAGGATGTGGAATCAATCTATCAAATTCATGATGGTAGGCTAGGAGGCTATTCCGATGGTGACAGTATTCTGGAGCCCTATGACCCGCCGAGTCAAGCCGCCATGTTCGTGGTAGGCCCGGCACCTGCTTCCAACGGTGCGACTTCCGGAGCAGTGGAAGGAGCGGCCCCACCCGATGTGGAGCCTCTTAAGACGTCGGCTCAAGTTTTACTAGAGCTCATGGAGGAGCTAGCGACTCTGATAGCCACAGATGTGACATCCAATAATCAGGCGGAGCGCGACGCCGAGATTAACTGGTTCAAGGGACAGATGGCTCAGGCTCAGGAGGATATCAATGCAATGCAAGCTCAGATGAATGCTGAGTCGGAGCGTTTGAGGGCAGAGGCTCTTTGTGTCGATCTGGATCAGCGGGCGTCGGAGGCGGTTCAGCGTAGAAGGACTCAAGTCAGACTACCTATCCAGCCTCGGAATCTTATCAATACTCCTAGGGCCGGGCCAAGTACGTCGCCGACGGTGACCCGGGCAGCAGAGGCGTCGCGGCAGTTAGACGCGCCATGGAGGAACAGACCTTTGCCACGGCACGTTGTGACACCACGTGGCCATTATTCCAATCCGGTGGAAAACATGATAGTGACAGATGCGAGGCTTGACACCCTCCCCTTGGCTGAAGGGACGTCGTTCTATGAAGAGGCAAGGCATGCAATCAACTTGTTGCAGACAGCGGTGGCTCAGCAAGAGAGGTACACACACAGCCATAGCCGGGTGCACTCCATGCCGGTGCATAGCTGTAGCTATAGCTGACGCATAGAGTAGCCCGCGGTTTCCAGCAGTGAGCAGAGGCGAAACCCACCCAACGATAACACACCTGAGATGGATATCCGGGGCCTATAGATAGGGGTCGGGCTCAACAAGGATCAACACTGGTGATGGAATATCCAAAGATCCCTGAGCCGGCATCAGCAACTCCCGTCAGCGTCTCCTCCAAGGGGATTGGTGTGCAATGTCTCACAGCTGATCTAAGGAGTGCACGTTTTCCCAAGGACTTTAAGGGGCCGCAGAAAGTGCCCAATTACACGGTGGATCTGCCCCCAGAGGCCTGGGTCGAAATCTATGAGATCGCTATGGAGATGTTGGATGTCAATGAGGCGGTTTGCGCGACATATTTCGTCATGATGTTGGAAGGGCCGACCCATACTTGGTAAAAGGGGTTGCCACCCAACACCATCATGTCTTGGGCCGAGTTGAAAGCGTGCTTCATCAAGAATTTGAGGGGAACTTGCAAGCAGCCTATGACGATCGTGGATCTAGATCTTTGTGTACAACAGAAAGGTGAATCGGCACATTATTTCGTTCGGCGGGTCTCGATGGTGATCCACTCATCTGAGAATATTTCGGCATCCCAAGCGGTGTGGATTTTAGAAAGGAACTGTCACTTTGTGGCCCTAAAATAGAAGCTTGGGCGGTTGAAGCGTTCTTGTCAGGATATGGGCGAGCTCATGTCGGCTCTGACCAAATATGCGGATTCAGACAATACCAAGGATCTAAGCTCCGACGATGAGAAGTCAGCTCAGAGTAGGACAGGCGGCTATGGAAAAAACCAGCAAGGCGATGCTGGGAACGGCAGCCAAGGCAAGTGGAAGAATCCAGACGGTGGGTCGGAGTTTGTGGCGAGCACCAATGCTAGGAACGGTCGTCCAAGGGGCAACGGAAACTTTAGGCCGCCATTTAACAGAAATAAGGCACTTGCGCCTTACAATTTGGAAGAGGCACTGAACAGACTTTGCCCGGCGCACAACCGGCCGGATAGGGACGCTACCCACACTTGGAAGGATTCCAGCATTATGTGCCCGTTTTGGGAGCACAACCTTCGTCAAAACCGTAGTAATGGTGACGGACCGTTAGACGGTTCAGGTCCGGCCGGCTTAGGAGTCGGTTTCAGAGCCGACGGTTCAGGTTCAGGTAATCAAGGTCAAAACAATTAGAATAGAGGAGACCAAGGAAGTCATTAGCAGCAGGGCAATGGTGGTCAGTAATAGAATAACCACTCAGGATATCAGCGCAACCCGAAACAACTTAGTGGGGGCAGTATCATGTCTTCACTACAAGCCTGGACAAGTGGGATTAGAAGTTGTGCAAGAGGGAGGTTAATGCGGCCACACCGGCTCTCCCACAATACTTAAAGTGGTCAGAGTACCCGATGACATGGAGCCGGGAGGATCACCTGACACGGGTCGACAATATGGGTCATTTAGCTCTGGTGGTCGCTCCTCAAGTTGGGGGATACAAGTTCACAAAGGTGCTCATGGACGGTGGTAGAAGTATCAATATCCTCTACTACAACACCTTCCAGCTGATGCAGCTAACCGATAAGGCTCTTAAGCCATTGTCAACCATTTTTCATTGGGTGGTGCCAGGCAAGTCGGCCTACCCTGTAGGGAAGATTGCCTTGGAAGTGGCGTTTGGAGATGTGTACAACTACAGGGTAGAGACCTTGTGGTTCGAGGTGGTGAAAATTAAGAGCCCGTATCACTCTCTGTTTGGCAAATAGGCTTCACGAAGTTTATGGCTAGGACCTTTTATGTTTATCTACAGCTCAAGATGTCGGCTCTCAACGGAACGATCACGATCGATGGTGATCAGAAGGTCGCCATTGAATGTGAGGAAGGAGATGCAGCTTATGCAGAGCCAAGTTGTGCAGACGCAGAGCTTAAGTTCTACAAGGATAACGTTGACCCAGCAGACATGACTCCATTGAAGAAATTGTTGGAAATATGCCCTAGAGGCAATAATAAAACGGTTATTATTGTATTTCCTTGCTCATGATAATTGTCTATTGTTCATGCTATAATTGTGTTAACCGGAAACCGTAATACATGTGTGAATACATAGACCACAACATGTCCCTAGCGAGCCTCTAGTTGGCTAGCTCGTTGATCAATAGATGGTCATGGTTTCACGACCATGGACATTGGATGTCATTGATAACGGGATCACATCATTAGGAGAATGATGGGATGGACAAGACCCAATCCTAAGCATAGCACAAGATCGTGTAGTTTGTCTTCTAAAGCTTTTCTAATGTCAAGTATCGTTTCCTTAGACCATGAGATTGTGCAACTCCCAGATATCGTAGGAATGCTTTGGGTGTGCCAAATGTCACAACGTAACTGGGTGGCTATATAGGTCCACTACGGGTATCTCGGAAAGTGTCTGTTGGGTTGGCACGAATCGAGACTAGGATTTGTCACTCAGTGTGACGGAGAGGTATCTCTAGGCCCACTCGGTAAGACATCATCATATTGAGCTCAATGTGACTAAGGAGTTAGCCACAGGATGATGTGTTGCGGAACGAGTAAAGAGACTTGCCGGTAACGAGATCGAACGAGGTATAGGATACCAACGATCGAATCTCGGGCAAGTATCATACCGGTAGACAAAGAGAACAGTATACAGGATTGATTGAATCCCCGACATCGTGGTTCATCCGATGATATCATCGTGGAGCATGTGGGAGCCAACATGGGTATCTAGATCCTGCTGTTGGTTATTGACCGGAGAGGTGTCTCGATCATGCCTACGTGTCTCCCGAACCCGTAGGGTCTACACACTTAAGGTTCGATGACACTAGGGTCATAGGGAAATAGTGTATGTGGTTACCGAAGGCTGTTCGGAGTCCCGGATGAGATCCCGACGTCACGAAGAGTTCCGGAGTGGTCCGAAGGTGAAGATTCGGATATAGGAAGTGAGGATTTGGTCACCGGAAGTGTTCCGGGCATCACCGGTAACGTACCGGAACCACCGGAAGGGTTCCGGGGTCCACCGGGAGGGGCCACCGGCACTAGAGGGATGCATGGGCCACAAGTGGGAGGGAACCAGCCCCTAGGTGGGCTGGTGCACACCCCACAAGGGGCCCAAGGCGCAGCAAGAGGTGGAGGGGGCAAACCCTAGAGCAGATGGGCCCTAGGCCCATCTAGGGCACCACCCCTTCCCTCTCCCCATCTCGCCGCCGCCCCAAGCCCCATCTAGGGCTGCCACATCCCCTATGGTGGGAACCCTAAGGGCTGCTCCCCCTCGTCCCCTCCTCCTATATATAGTGGGGGTTTTGGGGCTGCCACACACAAGAGTTTCTCTCTCTCTCTCGGCGCAGCCCTACTCCTCCCTCTCCTCATCCTCCGTAGTGCTTGGCGAAGCCCTGTCGAAGTGCCACGTAGCCCCACCGTCACCATGCCGTCGTGCTGCCGGAGCTCTCCCTCAACCTCTCCTCCCTCCTTGCTGGATCAAGGTGTAGGAGACGTCACCGGGCTGCACGTGTGTTGAACACGGAGGCGCCGTTGTTCGGCGCTTAGATTGGAGTCCATCGCGATATGAATCACTGCGAGTACGACTCCACCTATTGCGTTCTAGTAACGCTTCTGCCTTGCGATCTTCAAGGTATGAAGATGCACTCTCCCCTTGCTCGTTTGCTGATTTCTCCATATATTGATCTTGGTGATACGTAGAAAATTTTGAATTACGACTACGTTACCCAACAGTGGCATCATGAGCTAGGTCTATGCGTAGAATCTATGAACGCATAGAACACAAAGCAGTTGTGGGCGTCGATCTTGTTAATTTGCTTAACACTACTAGTCTTATCTTGATTCGGCGGTATTGTGGGATGAAGCGGCCCGGACCAACTTTACACGTACGCTTACGTGAGACCTGTTCCATCGCCTGACATGCACTTGTTGTATAAGGTGGCTAGCGGGGTCTGTCTCTCCCACCTTAGTTGGATTGGATTTGACGAAAAGGGTCCTTATGAAGGGTAAATAGCAATTGGCATTTCACGTTGTGGTTTTGGCATAGGTAAGAAACGTTCTTGCTAGAAACCTATAGCAGCCATGTAAAAACTTGCAACTACAAATTAGAGGACCTCTAACTTGTTTTTGCATCATATGCCTTGTGATGTGATATGGCCAAAGGATGTGATTTGATGCATTGTGATGTATGATATTGATCATGTTCTTGTAATAGGATTCACGACTTGCATGTCGATGAGTATGCCAACCGGCAGGAGCCATAGGAGTTGTCTTATTTTATTGTATGACCTGCGTGTCAATCATAAACGCCATGTAATTACTTTACTTTATTGCTAAACGTTAGCCATAGTAGTAGAAGTAATAGTTGGTGAGACAACTTCATGAAGACACGATGATGGAGATCATGATGATGGAGACCATGGTGTCGTGCCGGTGACAGTGATGATCATGGTGCCCCAAAGATGGAGATCAAAGGAGCAAGATGATATTGGCCATATCATGTCACTATATTGATTGCATGTGATGTTTATCATGTTTACATCTTATTTGCTTAGAACGACGGTAGTAAATAAGATGATCTCTCAATAAAATTTCAAGAAAGGTGTTCACCCTAATTGTGCACTGTTGCTAAGGATCGTTGTTCTGAAGTACCACGTGATGATCGGGTGTGATAGGTTCGAATGTTCACATACAACGGGTGTAAGCCAAATTTACACACGCGAAACACTTAGGTTAACTTGACGAGCCTAGCATGTACAGATATGGCCTCAAAACAGGGAAGACCGAAAGATCGAACATGAGTCATATAAAAGATACGATCAACATGGAGATGTTCACCATGGATGACTAGTCCGTCTCACGTGATGATCAGACACGGGCAAGTTGACATGGATCATGTATCATTTGTATGACTAGAGACATGTCTATCTAAGTGGGAGTTCATTAAATAATTTGATTATGTGAACTTAATTATCATGAACTTAGTCTAAATTTGTCATTAAAATCTATATTGTATAGATCCAACGGCCAACGCTAATGTCACCCTCAACTTTAACGCGTTCCTAGAGAAAATCAACCTGAAAGATGATGGAAGCAACTATGCGGACTGGGTCCGTAGTGATCCTCATAGATTCCAAAAGATTGTATGTCCTTGATGCATCGCTAGGTGACGCACCCGTTCTCCCAGCAGAACAAGACGCTATGAATGCTTGGCAAATACGCTGTGATGATTATTCCCTGGTTAAGTGCGGCATGATTTACAATTTAAAACCGGGGCTCCAAAAGCGTTTTGAGCAACACGGAGCATATGAGATGTTCCAAGAGCTGAAACTGGTTTTCCAAGCTCATGCCCGGGTCGAGAGATATGATGTCCCTGACAAGTTCTTCAGTTGTAAGATGGAGGAAAATAGTTCTGTCAGTGAGCACATACTCAAAATTTCTGGGTTGCACAACCGCTTGACTCAGCTGGGAGTTAATCTCCCGGATGACTCGGTCATTGATAGAATCCTCTAGTCGCTTCCACCTAGCTTCAAGAGCTTTGTGATGAACTACAACATGCAAGGTATGGAGAAGTCCATTCCTGAGTTGTACTCGATGCTGAAATCAGCGGAGGTCGAGATCAAAAAGGAGCATCAAGTGTTGATGGTGAGTAAGACCACTAGTTTCAAGAAAGGCAAGGGTAAGAAAAACTTCAAGAAGGATGACAAAGATGTTGCCGCGCTCGGTAAGCAAGTTGCCGAGAAGAAGAACAAGAATGGACCCAAGCCTGAGACTGAGTGCTTTTATTGCAAGGGTACCGGTCACTAGAAGCGAAACTGCCCCAAGTACTTAGCGGATAAGAAGGCCGGCAACGTTAAAGGTATATGTGATATACTTGTTATTGATATGTACCTAACCAGTGCTCGTAGTAGCTCCTGGGTATTTGATACTGGTGCAGTTGCTCACATTTGTAACTCCAAGCAGGAGCTGCGGAATAAGCGGAGACTAGGAAAGGACGAGGTGGCGATGCGGGTCAGGAATGGTTCCAAGGTCGATGTGATCGCCATCGGCACGCTACCTCTACATCTACCTTCGGGATTAGTTTTAAACCTTAATAATTGTTATTTAGTACCAGCTTTGAGTATGAACATTGTATCTGGATCCCGCTTGATGCGAGATTAAATCTGAGAATAATGGTTGTTCTATTTATATGAGAGAAATGTTTTATGGTCATGCCCCGCTGGTCAATGGTTTATTTTTGATGAATCTCGAACATGATGTTACACATATCCATAGTGTGAGTTTCAAAAGATGTAAGGTTAATAATGATAGTACCACTTACATGTGGCACTGTCGCCTTGGTCATATTGGTGTCAAATGCATGAAGAAGCTCCATGCTGATGGACTTTTGGAGTCTCTTGATTTTGAATCGTTAGACAGATGCGAACCATGCCTCATGGGCAAGATGACCAAGACTCCGTTCTCCGGAACAATGGAGCGAGCGACCGACTTATTGGAGATAATACATTCCGATGTGTGTGGTCCAATGAGCGTCGAGGGTCGCGGTGGCTACCGTTATGTTCTCACCCTAACTGATGATTTGAGCAGATTGGGTATGTCTACTTAATGAAACACAAGTCTGAATCCGTTGAAAAGCTCAAGGAATTTCAGAGTGAGGTAGAGAATCAATGTGACAGGAAAATAAAGTGCCTATGATCAGATCGTGGTGGAGAATATTTAAGTCAGGAGTTTGGCACACACCTAAGGAAATGTGGAATTGTTTCACAACTCACGCCGCCTGGTACACCTCAGCGAAATGGTGTGTCTGAACGTCGTAATCGCACTCTATTGGATATGGTGTGATCTATGATGTCTCTTACCGACTTACAGCTATCATTTTGGGGATATGCATTAGAGACTGCCGCATTCACTTTAAATAGGGCACCGTCAAAATCCGTTGAGATGACACCCTATGTATTATGGTTTGGAAAGAAACGTAAGCTGTCATTTCTAAAAGTTTGGGGATGCGATGCTTATGTGAAGAAACTTCAACCTGAGAAGCTCGAACCCAAAGCGAAAAATTGCGTCTTCATAGGATACCCCAAAAAACTGTTGGGTATACCTTCTACCTCAGATCCGAAGGCAAAGTCTTTGTTGGCAAGAACGGATCCTTTCTGGAGAAAGAGTTTCTCTCGAAAGAAGTAATTGGGAGGGAAATAGAACTTGATGAGGTAATTGTACCTCCACTCGAACCCGAGAGTAGCACAGCACAGAAAGTTGTTTCTGTGGAGCCTGCACCGGCTACAGAGGAAGTTAATGATGATGATCATGAAACTTTAGATCAAGTTGCTATTGAAACTCGAAGGTCAACAAGGACACGTTCCGCACCAGAGTGGTACGGCAACCCTGTCCTGGATATCATGTTGTTGGACAACGGTGAACCTTCGAACTATGAAGAAGCGATGGCGGGCCCAGATTCCAACAAATGGCTTGAAGCCATGAAATCCGAGATAGGATCCATGTATGAGAACAAAGTGTGGACTTTGGTGGACTTGCCTGATGATAAGCGAGTCATTGAAAATAAATGGATCATTAAGAAGAAGACTAACGCGGATGGTCATGTGACAGTCTATAAGGCTCGGCTTGTCACTAAGGGCTATCAACAAGTTCAAGGAGCTGACTACTATGAGACTTTCTCACCCGTAGCGATGCTGAAGTCCATCCGAATCATGTTAGCGATTGCCGCATTTTATGATTATGAGATTTGGCAAATGGACGTCAAAACGGCATTCCTTAATGGCTTCCTTAAAGAAGAATTGTATATGATGTAGTCGAGAGGTTTTGTCGATCCTAAAGAAGCTAACAAAGTATGCAAGCTCCAGTGCTCCATCTATGGGCTGGTGCAAGCATCTCGGAGTTGCAACATTCGCTTTAATGAGGTGATTAAAGCGTTTAGGTTTGTACAGGTTTATGGAGAACCCTGTATTTACAAGAAACTGAGTGGGAGCTCTGTAGCATTTCTCATATTATATGTGAATGACATACTGATAATGGGAAATGATATAGAACTTTTGGAAAGTGTAAAGGCCTACTTGAATAAATGTTGTTCAATGAAGGACCTTGGAGAAGCTGCTTACATATTAGGTATTAAGATCTATAGAGATAGATCGAAACGCCTCATAGGTCTTTCACAAATCACATACCTTGACAAGATATTGAAGAAGTTCAATATGGCTCACTCGAAGAAGGGGTTCTTGCCTGTGTTACAGGGTGTGATATTGAGTACGACTCAATGCCCGACCATGGCAGAGGATAGAGAAAAGATGAGTGGCATCCCCTATGCCTCAGCCATAGGCTCTATCAGGTATGCCATGCTGTGTACCAGAGCTGATGTGAACCTGGCCATAAGTTTGGTAGGGAGGTACCAAAGTGATCCCGGAGCGGAACACTAGACAGCGATCAAGAATATCCTAAAGTACCTGAAAAGGACCAAGGACATGTTTTCTCGTATATGGAGGTGCCGAAGAGCTCGTTGTAAAGGGTTACGTTGATGCTAGCTTTGACATAGATCCGGACGACTCCAAGTCACAAACCGGATACATGTATATTTTGAACGGAGGGGCAGTCAGTTGGTGTAGCAGCAAGCAATGCGTCGTGGCAGCATCTACATGTGAAGCGGAGTACATAGCTCCTTCGGAAGCGGCAAAGTAAGGAGTCTGGATGAAGGAGTTCATCATCGACCTAGGAGTGATTCCCAGCGGGTCGGGCCCGATGACTCTATTATGTGACAACACTGGTGCTATTGCCCTTGCCAAGGAGCCCAGGTTTCACAAGAAGACAAGACACATCAAGCGCCACTTCAACTCCATCCATGATTACATTCAGGAAGGAGATATAGATATTTGTAAAGTACATACGGACTCAAATGTCACAGATCCATTGACTAAACCTCTCTCACGAGCAAAACATGATCAACACCAGAACTCTATGGGTGTTCGATTCATCACAATGTAACTAGATTATTGACTACAGTGTAAGTGGGAGACTGTGGGAAATATGCCCTAGAGGCAATAATAAAATGGTTATTATTGTATTTCCTTGCTCATGATAATTGTCTATTGTTCATGCTATAATTGTGTTAACCGGAAACCGTAATACATGTGTGAATACATAGACCACAACATTTTCCTAGCGAGCCTCTAGTTGGCTAGCTCTTTGATCAATAGATGGTCATGGTTTCATGACCATGGACATTGGATGTCATTGATAACGGGATCAGATCATTAGGAGAATGATGTGATGGACAAGACCCAATCCTAAGCATAACAAAAGATCGTGTAGTTCGTCTGCTAAAGCTTTTCTAACTCCCGGATATCGTAGGAATGCTTTGGGTGTGCCAAACATCACAACGTAACTGGGTGGCTATATAGGTCCACTACGGGTATCTCGGAAAGTGTCTGTTTGGTTGGCACGAATCAAGACGGGCATCTCCGAAAGTGTCTGTCTCCGAGGTATCTCTGGGCCCACTCAGTAAGACATCATCATATTGAGCTCAATGTGACTAAGGAGTTAGCCACGTGATGATGTGTTGCGGAACGAGTAAAGAGACTTGCCGGTAACGAGATTGAACAAGGTACAAGATACCGACGATCGAATCTCGGGCAAGTATCATACCGGTAGACAAAGGGAACTGTATACGGGATTGATTGAATCCCCGACATCATGGTTCATCCGATGAGATCATCGTGGAGCATGTGGGAGCCAACATGGGTATCCAGATCCCACTGTAGGTTATTGACCGGAGAGGTTTCTCGGTCATGTCTACGAGTCTCCCGAACCGGTAGGGTCTACACACTTAAGGTTTGATGATGCTAGGGTTATAGGGAAATAGTGTACATGGTTACCGAAGGCTGTTCGGAGTCTTGGATGAGATCCCGGACGTCACGAGGAGTTCCGGAGTGGTCCAGAGGTGAAGATTCATATATAGGAAGTAAGGATTTGGTCACCAGAAGTGTTCCGGGCATCACCGGTAACGTACCGGGAGATCCGCTGAAGGGTTCCGGGTCCACCGGGAGGGGCCACCGGCACCAGAGGGCTGCATGGGCCACAAGTGGGAGGGAACCAGCTCCTAGGTGGGCTGGTGCGCCCCCACAAGGGGCCCAAGGGGCAGCAAGAGGTGGGGGGCAAACCCTAGAGCAGATGGGCCCTAGGCCCATCTAGGGCGCCACCCCTACCCTCTCCCCATCTGGCTGCCGCCCCAAGCCCCATCTAGGGCTGCCGCACCCCCTAGGGTGGGAGACCTAGGGGCTGCACCCCCTCTTCCCGTCCTCCTATATATAGTGGGGGTTTTGGGGCTACCATACACAAGAGTTTCTCTCTCTCACGACGCAGCCCTACTCTTCCCTCTCCTCATCCTCCGTAGTGCTTGGTGAAGCCCAGTCGGCGTGCCACGTAGCTCCACCATCACCACGCCGTCTGCTGCCAGAGCTCTCCCTCAACCTCTCCTCCTTTCTTGCTGGATCAAGGCATAGGAGACGTCATCGGGCTGCACGTGTGTTGAACGCGGAGGCGCCGTTGTTCGGCGCTTAAATCGGAGTCCACCGCGGTCTGAATCGCTGCGAGTACGACTCCACCAACCGCGTTCTAGTAACACTTCCGCTTTACCATCTTCAAAGGTATGAAGATGCACTCTCCCCTTGCTCGTTTGCTGGTTTCTCCATAGATTGATCTTGCTGATACGTAGAAAATTTTGAATTACTAGTACATTACCCAACAGAAACCCAGTACATATTCTGAGCCGCCCTTGAAATTTGCAGCGGATGACATGAAGCTTGTGGATTTTACTCCGGGCGACTCATCCAAGTAGTTCACTATTGGGGCTAACATGGACGCCGCATAGGAAAGCACGCTCCTAGAATTCATCCGTGAGAATCGGGACATCTTCGCATGGAATCCGTCTGACATGCCAGGTGTACCAAGAGAATTCGTTGAGCACCACCTTAATGTGGATCCTAAATTTCAACCAATCAAGCAATTCCTCCGTCGTTTCAACGAGGAGTGGCATAAGGCAATTGGAGAAGAGGTAGCTCGGGTCTTGGTGGCAGAGTTTATTGTGGAAGTATTTCACTCGAAGTGGCTAGCCAATCCCGTGCTGGTGCTCAAGAAGAATGGCACATGGCATATGTGTATAGATTACACGGATCTTAACAACGACTGTCCAGTTGACCCGTTTGCTCTCCCTCGTATCGACCAGATTATTGATGCAACGGCGGGTTGTGAGAGTTTATGCTTCTTGGACGCCTATTCAGGTTATCATCAGATCAAGATGGTAGTCAAAGTCCTGTAGAAGGCATTATTTATAACACCTTTTGGAGCTTTCTGCTATGTGTCTATGCCGTTTGGGCTAAAGAGTGCACATGCGACTTATCAACATTGTGTACATAATTGCCTTCATGGTCAAATTGGGCACAATGTTCATTCTTATGTGGATGATCTTGTGGTTAAGTCAAGGAAGGAGACATTGCTGGATGTCCTCAAGGAAACATTTGATAACTTACGTTTTTATAAGATGATGCTTAACCCAGCTAAATGTGTTTTTGGATTCATGCAG